>OY728162.1:1437450807-1438075807 GCA_963277665.1 Viscum album
AAACTATCCTCCAATTCAACTTCCCTTAGAAGAAATTCATAGTAATAGTTAATTCTTTTTCTTCTACTTATCTTAATAATGTCTCCATGGGTCCCAACAACTCTATAATTCAACATCTTCTTAAATCTTTTCTTGGCCTAAAAAATATCCCCCTTTTGAATTTATAAATAACTATTTAATGTAAATCAATTTTCATACACTACACTCTTAGTAATGAATCATAATTTAATAATTCTAATACTATATGAGTGAAGTTAGTATAAGAAATAACACAATTGAATAATAATGTCTTGTTGTCCATTAAAGTTACTTACATCCACTTCTGCAAATCACATGTGAGAAAGTGAATGTATGTTCTTGAAACAACTCTTTTTCCATGTCACAAAACTATTATTTAAACCCTTATATAAAAAATTATGGTTTATATACTCTTTAATCCTGTTTGAAAAAATTACAACACTCAGATCACAAAAACAAACTTCATGTACAACTTACCCTTATAAAAACCCCCACTAAATATATATTCCATATAAATAATTTATCTATCCTCTATTTAGTTATTCAAATTTCTTTAAACTCCCTTTATATTTTTTTATCCTATACATTAATACAACAAGTTTTATAAATTAGGGAATACATTAAATGATAAACATAAGGGAATTAGTTTTTTCTCCCCCTTTAATAAAAAATATTCAATGATATTGACGGAGGGGAATAAATGACCATACCTTTTCCTTGAATGGTTTGAGATTGAACACCTAACATCGGCCTCATTTTCTAAAATGAATCCTCAAAAATTTTTTGTTTTACTCATCTAGTATTTTATTCTTTACTAGATTGAATTCTAGATTCAAATATATTTTTTCTCTATAATCTACTTGATGAAGTGATATTTGAAATCAATATACCTTGATTGAGAATGTTGAAATGGATTCCTTAATAAATTGATGTCACTTTTATTATCACAACCAATAAGTAGCATAAATTTAAAATCAACCTTGAGATTATCCAATTTCGTTTTTTATCCAGATTAATTTGGTTATTTTATGAGTTGAAATGACATATGCCATCTCAGTTACACTCACGTTTACAAAAATTTTATTCTTTGTATGCCATGGAACAAACTTTTCACCTATAAAGAAAACATAATCATATGTAAATATTATATCAATAATACTACAATAAAAATATTAATTGGTGTATAAAAATAGATCAATCTATCCACTAATGTTATATTTTAACCCATAATTCACCATGCCTTTGATATGTTTGAATATTCCTTTTATAGAGATAAGATGTGATTCCGTCATTTCACTCTGAAATTTTACACAAAGTGTAACAACAAACACAAGATCCAATCATGAATCTTTCAAGTAGACTAATATCCTAATTTATTTCACTACCTTTAATTAATTTTTTTTCTATATATTTCATTTCACTATTTATTTCTCAGTAAAATATGGGTAGAATCATACGTTGAATATTTTACCCTAAACTTTTTTAGAAGTTCCGAGGAATATTTTTCTCAAGAAAAGAAAATGATAAACCCATATTGGGAAATTTATAAACCCAATACATACTTTATCTCACAAATTATGTATGTTTCAAACATATTTTTCACCTCCAATGAATATTCATCACAAGTAACACATTCCTTTTCTCCAAAGATAATATTATATACATAGATAATAATAATCAGTGATATCACTTTATCATCATTGACATAGAGGATATTGTCTACACATAATTTATTGAACTTTTACACCTTCATGATTGAACCCTACATTGAATACCATTATCTTAGGGAATAATTTAATCTATACAACACCTTATTTACCCATAAAAAATACTTTAATTCCCATATGCATGGATCCTTTTATTTTATCAATATAAACCCCATCTTCTAAATACCCATTGTAAAAGGATGGTTATTCATCCAAATTAAATATCGTGAATCTTATTTTCATAGTGATAGTGTGAATAATTTTAATTCTTTTTAGCCTAGAAATTTGTGTCAAAGTCTCATCACAAAAAAGTCTTTCAACCTATGAATATATTTTTCACACTATACATTCCTTATTTCTCATCAATTCATATTTCTAATTCAATTTTTTTGTAGGAAATCCACTTTGTTCTTGGGTAGTTATTGTTTTGTTTTGGATTGGTAACCAACCCCCAAGTATCATTATTCCCTATTTGATCTATCATTTCATTCATAACATCAATCCACTCTTGATTCTCCAAATATTTTTTGAGATATCTTGGATTAATCTAAGATAAAAATTAGGTATGTGTTACTGAATTCATGTTTATACTAATTGTAATTAGTTTTCCTTATTCTCGGATTTTATTTTGGATCCCCCCATTAATTATTATCCTTTGATTGTTTGGACAAAATTGTATGTCATTATTTAAAATTTATGAATCATCATCTTTAACATAATTTTCATATATTCTCATATTTTCTTTACTACCTTTAATCTTCTTCTAAAAAATTTTAAATTTTCCATATTTAAATCTAAAATATTCCTCTTTATATTTGATTGTATTTTTTACATGTTCTATAACATTAAAATCAATAATATCAATAATTATATATGTTTTATTTTTAAAAAACATTTGTCCTCTTACATCAAGAGGACAAACTATAAAGATCACATTAAATAATATTTTCTCAAACATCCCCAAGTTTTACCTTTAAATCTGATAATAAATGGGATGAAAAATACCCTAGAATATTTCAAGATTGTGATATTCTTGTAATACATATTATATAGTCTGAAATTTTAATTATATTGTCACAAACAATGATTTTGAATATAAATACCTATACTTATGGATTGCTTCTACATAAAATAAGGTAT
The DNA here is from genome assembly GCA_963277665.1 of Viscum album. Taxonomy (NCBI): domain Eukaryota; kingdom Viridiplantae; phylum Streptophyta; class Magnoliopsida; order Santalales; family Viscaceae; genus Viscum; species Viscum album. The sequence continues at coordinate 1,437,453,672 of OY728162.1, forward strand.
TATGCTCAACCTACATCATATGATCCATTTACACCAATATTCTATTTTTCAACATAGTTAAACCTTTTTGATGGAGTATATGTTGTACTATATTCATAATTAATTCAATTATTTTCAAGGAAAGTTTCAAATTTTAAACTTATGTATTCATTACCATTGTCTATTTTCTACATATTTAAGGTAAATACGCCCATGTTTTATGGAATTTTTTTAAAATTTTGATCATCTTCAAGACCTATGAATTATTTTTTATAAAAATAATGAAAGTAACATGATTGAATTAATAAATAAAGTAAATTAATTACTTACCCATATTTTTATTTTCTTTTTATATTGTCCCATGAATAACTGAATGAAAAAAGACACAATATATTATATGTATGAATATATAATTTCTTATGTAAAGAATTCATTATTTTCCACTTTCATTATATAGAGAACACCTAATCCATTTCACTATTTATAATTATCACATCCCAAAAATATTTCAGGGAGGATGATGTTCATATTGTTTTTTCAAGGTTTCCAAAATTCTATACCACAATTTATCATTTCCTTTCATGCTCACATGGCATATATTTTAATCTTAAATAACCTAAAAATGATACAACCTATTCACTTTACTCTGAAATAATAACATCCATATTTTAAAATCATAAAAAAATATCCTTTTTATGAAACACTAATTTATTTCCTCCTTTATGGTGCTAATATAAATTTATTAAATTGTGTTCAATCACACCAATTAAAAACATTTTATTCAATTCCATCTTATTTTCTGCAATGATTATAAAAAATCCCCTTATTTTGAGTGACCCATTATTGAAAAGGTCAACAATAATTCATTTCACTTCCTAAAAACTTTTAAGATAATCAAATCTTCTGTCATATGAGAGGAACATCCAGAATCTTAGATCCATGGAAATCCCTTTTTTGATGATTTGAGTGGAACTTAAACAATCAACACTATATCATTTCATTTCTATATATTCTTATAAGGCTTATGATTGTTATTATTCACACTCAACTGGGTATGTAAAATAGTGAGACATTTATCCACATAGTATCGTGGCTAGTCAAATTTTTCAAAAACCTAATCAAATAGACAAAAATTATTATAAACCATTATCCATACATTTATAGATTTATTTTTAAATTTTATTATTTGAGTTTGTTGAACCCACTCAATAAATTTATCCCATAACTCTTCAAATCATTATGTTATTGTAAATTTAACCAAAATTTCCTTTCTATGTTCTCAATGCATCCAAAATAAAACCAATAACTATAAAAACCATACTTTCCATTATAGAATTCATTATTTTTAGAAGTGGAATCCTTTTTTATTAAACTATTTTACTATTAAATTTAGATACTTTATAAAAATGTGAATAATTTAATATTATTAGTAACTCTTTCTTTAGTTTAGAATTCCTTTTTTATTCATTCTAGTCGCCATTTAACAAATATTTATCTTTAAAATTAATGTTCTATGAATTTTCAATTTGCTTAAATTTGGCTTTCTTCGTCATTAATTTCATATTCTCCACTTTCATATTTTCAAAACCATTTTCAAAAAACTACATATTATATCAATCTCCATCTTATATAATTGAATTTGAATTACTCAATTTTAATTTCTCTAACTCTATTTCCAATTACCAATATTTTCTTTAAAAAACTTCAAACTCTTTCTCCTTTTAATGTTCTTTATTTCCACCTCAATAGTAAATTAATTCTAATCATAAAGAATCATATTTAATTTTTCAATATCATTTATGAACATTGAAATTTATCATCCTATAAGTTTTCATTATTGACAGATAATTGAAACAGATTTTTTAAACCATTGTTCTTTTTTTAATGAATAGGTCTTTGAGAGAAACCCTTTTAGTTACCATTTCATCATGGGTTCTACCTTGGTTTCTTTAAAATTTAAATCATTTCCTCTTACATTGGAAATTAATTCTTCATTATTCACCATATAAATTAAAATATTTTGACGAACAACACATGAATTTCCTTTTGCACATTTATCTCCCTAGTTATCATTAACTTTAAGATTAGATATTAACTTTCAATTATTGAATTTAGAGAAATTATTAACATTCCACTAATGAGAAAATTTTCCGTCTTTATTATTTGAGGAACATATTTAATTAACATACTCATCGGAAAAATATCCATATTCTTTCAATTTTGGACATTTTTCTGAAAAATGTCTCATACCTATACATTTGGAAAATTTAGGAGAATGTTTCTTTTGAAAAATTACATTGCATCATCCCAAGATTCTTGAGATTAATAACATGTTTTTATTTAAATTTATTTCTATATTTGTATCAACAAATATTTCTTCCATATCATTATTATTTTAATTCTTTCTCTTTTATCACCTTAAATCTTAAGGGAAATTTCACTATCATCGTTTCCCTTCTTCTTGAAGTAACTTACATTCTATATTCCATAAGAAATCAGAATTATCTATAAATAATCCAAATTAAGTGTACTCGGATCATGGGATTTGAGTGATGAAAACTATTCATCAAATCTATTAAGAATAATATTTAGTATTTTCAAAACAAAAATAAAATCATCTAAATTTTCACTAAAGACTATTATGGTACTAAAAAATCCAGTAACAATAGTAAAGAATTTATATAATATTTCATAATCATTCATAGTGAGGTTTTAATATTCTAATATATAAACCCATATTATATATTGTTTCACCTTCACATTTCATTTATAAATATTTTTCATCATGTCCATGTTTCTTTTTTTTATCTTAATCCCTTTTTCATTGGTAAACCCATTTTATAATAATGAATATGATATGAAATTCATATATGACCATATTTTTCTAAATTATTTATATATATTAGTAATAATCATAATACCTTCTATATGAGAAAAAACCCATATATAATAGTCTCCAAGGATTCTATAATGATTAATAAAAGATATGGTAGCATCATTTCATGAAAAATATAATAAATCTTCCCATATAAAGTGATAATCTATTTGTAATGACCCCAATGTACAGTGTAATTTTATTGGTGGTGAATTAGTTAATAGTGATCCATTATTAATTTTATGATTTCTTGAAATTCCAACCAATTTTTCTTTTTAGAGTAAAAAACCTTACTGATGAACATCTTTCAAATCAATTAAATTAAAACAAAATAGAAACACTTGATATAAAAGGTTTTTTACCCAAGATGAATAACCATATCCTTAGTATGACCTAAAAACCCCAATATCACACATCCAAATAGAATCACCACTATGGATACAATAAACATTTATTTTACTTAAACTCGTGTTACAATAATAAAACATAGTAGTCCCATGACACAAAAAGAATGGATTTTTCCCTAATCAATCTTGTCGTTAAAGTTGTATTATAGTTAACAAGGTAGAGATTATCTTTTTCATATATATGATTTTATATTAAAAATGTATAGTGATCCCAAATTTCATCATAATATATAACATGTGTGAAATACCTTCTTCTTCAACGCATATTACATGTGTGATGATTATATGCAAAACTAAGTGTATGTTCTTCTTCACCTTCTTCATTTTCATCCAATTCTCCTTATTTTTTTACTCTTAATATATCCTAAATAATATAATACACATATTTATACATTACTACTTAATAATATATTCTTATTACATCTTAATTTATAATTTCAAATTAAAATTAAAACATAAAACTTATTTCAGCACCTTTTCAACTACTCCCACTTCTTTTTCTATCACCAGATATGTCCAAGACTTCTATCTATCCTTATATATAATAATAATACATAACTATTTGATTATGATAAAACTATGAATAATAAAATGAGGAACATCATAAATATTTTGAATTCTATAATTGGGTAAAAATAACAGGGTGACATCATACATTGTGGCGAGATTAACATGTTTTATCCAATTTCTTCTCAAACTACTTATCCCATTGCATCATGATAAATTTATTCATGACACTATTAATTTATTTACCTCAAAATAATTTGAAGCTAAAATATCATGACTTATCATTAAAATTCTACTCCATGTTATAAGTCATACTTCATCATATAAAATGATGTGTCCTTCATTATACATTGAGACTATCTCTTAATCAAAAAACATAGTTGTAATACTTTATTCCTCCATGACCTACATTGTGGCATAATAATAAAATCCATGATGTGACTCCATATAACCTCTAAAAATAAATAAATCATGAAAATACATTGTTATACATTAAAATTTGGATTCTATTTCATGATATAAATGTTTAAAACATCATCATGTTCAATTCTTAAATCATGTCATAGTCAATTTATTTTTAAAAATTGTTCTCTATTTTCTAAAAAAATTACTCCTTATGTATCATTCAATTCAATATAACATAATATCATATATATCAACTTGAAATGTGGTAAAATAACTCATAAAATTACCATATTTGGTTTCTCTTTAAATACATTTTACCCCATTTGAATTTATCTTGTGAAATGTTCATTCTCATATGAATTAATATCACATAGACATTATCACAGTGTGATGACATATACTATGGGATGATTTAGTCTAAGACTATATAATTTCTTCTAATCATCAATATATAGACTCCAAAATTCATAAATCCACCTCTAGACATCCAAAAAACCGTTATCTCACACTAAACTCTATTTTACTTGATTTTGAACATAATATATTTATTGAAAACAAAATCCAAAACAAGAACCATATCCATTTAATATCCCCTAAAAGTTCTTTTCCCTTATAAAAAATTCATATTTCTAGATAATGTATCTTCAAATTTTGATCTCAATAAATTCTATATAGTTCAAAATAACTCCTAACCTCAATATCTTTATAAATATAACCTTAGTCTCATCACTTTCTAAAGGATCTGTATGTTTTTACTGATTATCCATGAATAATAATAATGTTTTGGACCTAAATTTTATTCTATAATATTGGTTAGACCAAATTACTTTATTATTTAGAACTTGATATTGATGAATTAATATAATATTGAATTTTATCAATCACATTTTTCACACTTCAAGAATTTTTTAATTTTTTTTGAGACACTTCTTCATTGAATTCAATATGTGTTTCTTACTTTTTACTCCCATAAAATGAGTGTTCAAACACCTTCACACTAGTTTTATTAATAATATATTTAATGTTTTTTAGTGGTGGTATCTTCATCTATTTTTTTAATATCTGAGGAAGATACCTTTAACAACCCTTTACTTACCACATGTCATATGATATGAACAGAAATGAGCAAGTATCCCTGATAGATTCTTTTGAGATACTTTCAAAGACACAAAAACTATGTGATATTTCTCTCTTACTCATTCTCTATTATTTCCAATTAATTAAGAACTATTTATAAATAGTTTTACTAGTAAAATTATTATTCATTCCTTATCCATGTGACCCAAATAATCATATATTCCATATACTTCAATTAGGGCTTGAAACTAATTATTTTCCTCTACTCTTGAATTTTTAGATTCCTTCCAAAATTTACTTATTTGAGAGTGGTGTATCCCCATAAATTACTATATTTCAAAACATTTAAAAATATTGAAATATATTTTATTGAATAAAAAGTTCTAGTCCATAGTCCCATATCCATCATATCACCAATAGTATCTAAAAACCATAAAATTTATAGTAAACAAATATAATTACACACACTATGACACTTTAAATCCATCACCTTTAGAACCATTGATTTCCACTCTATTTTGAAAAATAAATTTTTTTTAGGTTACTAACACATTTTCCTTCATTTCATTCCCAATCAATGAATTTTCTTCTTTTCCATTTGTGCTAAAATTTCATCTTTAAGTTTCTCCTTCTATATTTATAAAATTTTGGAATTAATTTGACATAGAATCATTCTTCTTCATCAATATGTTTACATTACCATCAGTATTATTATAAATATCTTCATGAATTTATGAATCTATAGAGTGTGATTTTTTAAATTTTTTATTATTACCAACACAGATGTTAGTTTAACCCATATTCTCAATACTCTTTTAACTTTCACCATCTATATGCATTGTTTTTTTCAAAATTAAACACTATATTATTCAACTTATATTCATACTCAAATAAATTTTTCTAATAATCAATAAGATGATATGAATTCTATTTAATTTTAACCATTATTAATTCATTAAAAATTTTCTCATTATTATGTGAGGCACTTAAACTCTAAATTTCTTTAACCAACTAATGCTCTCTAATTCCTTGTGTTTTATCAAACGTTGTTATAAATTGAGGATTAATTCATATATTTTTATTCACCATATTGAATTTAAACATTTTAATAATACATTACATCAAATCATACTTTATTATGAATTCCATGTTCAATAATAAATTATTTCATTCACCGAAAAATTATTCCTTATTCACCTTGACGATTAGTAATTTTTCACCATGATCACTAGGTGATTAATCCTCTTAACTTTTACTATCATCATATTGCTCTCCATAAATCCTAGAAAAATAAATATTCTTTTTTAATTTATAAATTTACATTTCCATTACCATAGAAATAGCTTTATTATTTCAAAATTTAGATGAATTTATCATAGGGATATTATTTAATGAAAAATCATACTGTTTAATTTCATTATCCATAAACCTTGGATAATTATTGAAACATTTCAATTCCTCTAAAACTAAAAAACATCAAATAACATTTTCCATTATATATAAATCTTTAAAATAAAAATTCATAAGATAAGTGACATGATATTATCAAATATAATTTCAAAATCTGGATAGGAATTAAAATCCTTATATTCCTCCTTGAGTTCCTTAGAAGTTTCTTTATTATTCAGGGATTTGAAATAAATTTACATTAATAAATTTATTGTCTTTTAAAATAAGAACCCTTCCCTACCCCATACACAACCGACAAACCATGAAATTAATTTAGAAGAAATATATTCACATTAAAGTCATTAAAATATAAATCAGTAACATCAAACCTATCTAGAATGATATAAAGAAACTTAATATCATTGAGTACAATAGAGTTTTACCAAAAACACGTATGAATATCACAATATCCTTAATTATAGTGAATAATTAATTCAAAAAACATAATTATATCAAAAAAATATCTAGATTCTGACCCCCCCAAATTTAATTTTTCACCTCTGTTACACTAATATTTCATTAATGTATATTTTTAAAAAATGGATTGGAATTGGATTTTGAAGGAATATATGGTATTGATTAATTGTTATAGTAAAAAACAAAAAATAGTTCCCCACTTAGTGATGTATCCTCCTCCCATACCACACAACCCAGTAGTGGCCTCCTCTAACAATTCCTCATGCTACCCATAGCTACATATTTTTATCCATGGATGTCATCCCAAATCACTGGGGTTTCCACCTCTGACTTCCACCCAAGATACCCATACCTATTTTTTCACCACATTCCTCTTCCATTTACCATAACATCCACTACAATGGTTTGTCACCCCAGTTCAATATCACTGACCACAACCACCCCAAAACTTACAACGTCATCTGAACCGGCTGTGAGTTGCTTCCCTTTTCCACCCCCATTTATGGTGCCATTACTTTTATCCACTTGAATTGTTTCACAATTTTTCTGTTGTGAAACTCTTCTAGGTCAGCCTAACCCGAAACGTGAGAGGGTGTCTAACCTTCCTGACATGACTGACCATAAATGGGATTGTGTGGGTTCTGCCTAACCAGTAATAGGACAGGGTGGGTTTTTATTCCTGTATAAATATTTTAATATTTATTAAAAATTAATTTAAATTTATATATTAAAATTAATAATAATCTTAACATTTAAAATTAATTTATTTTTGGATTTAAATTAAATTAAAGTCATCTCTTAATGAAATATAATTCTTTTAATTAAAATAATTTATTTATTTTATTTTAATTCCCTAGACCTGAATTTATTGAATATTAATTATTATTTTTAATTTAATATACAATAAAACAAGTATTTATCATTGGTTAAAATTTTGGGATTTATTTTATTTAATTAATTATTACAACTATTTATGATGATTTTAATGATTTTTTATTTTTTATTATCTCCATAGTATATTTCTTCATTTAATATGTATAAATGAATGTGCATCTATTAATTTTATTATGTATTCAATTTTTACTTTCTAATCCCCCCTCACTTATGTGGGAGTATGTATGTATTGTGAAAATGATGCTATAAGATGTGGACCATGCTAAGACATGGCGGTATCTCAAACGAGATGTGGAGACATTGGACCATGGTGCACGTTATGATTTGAGTCAAGACCAACTGAGGTATTATACCTCTATGGTCATAGTGGATCCATTTAGTATAAATGTATAAACTAATTCCAAATTCTCAAGATTAGTAAGGTAGTTTATCTAATTTATGTATTGTTTATTATTTTATGAATATACTGGTACATAAAATTATAAAAAAAATGTATAAAGACTAAATTAAAATTTTCAATTTGAATATTGTTAAGTTGTGAGAATGATAAAATATTAGTGAAATAATTAATATAAAATTATTTTATTCATCAAAAAATAAAAAAAAATTAAAGTAATATCAATTCATAACACCGTCCATCAAATAAATTTGAAAAAAATCGGGGGTATGATTTAACAACCTTGAAAATAGTTACCTAGAGCTAATGTCTAATTTATATAATTGAAATATATAAAGGGGTTCTAATACCAATGGACAAATAAATTTAGTAGTTGTGGGGAACCAGATACATACATGATACTCCTTTTACATTGGTAATAAAATATAAAACAGAACAAAATAAATTTTTCTATTTCCTTGAAACTCATTCAATGAATTATTCTTCACATCCTAGGGAAAGGAAAAAAATAATGTTAAGCTAAAAAAACACTATGATGGTTAGGTGAAGAATAATTCATCATGGTTATATAATACCTAATCAATATGGAAAGGTAAATAACTAAAACCATTCCATTTAATCATTAAATTGAGCAAAAAAATAATTCACAGATAATATCAATGAAATAATCTCATGGATAAAAACAAAATAATTATAAATAAATAAAATGATTAATATTATATGACATAGTCTTAGATATCATGATATAAATAATGTGACGACCTTGTGCTAAGATAGTATAAAACTATGGGTGATGGCCCATTTAATTTTTTGAACAGATTTGTCTTATGATAAATATCAGTGAACCGAGAAGTTATCTATAATTGGGAACCACCTATCACAAAAATTCCAATAAATTCCTCATAATTTGAATTAACAATTAAATTCATAAACAATATTCATTATCATTATGTGTTTGTGTTGAATATGGAATTTGAAATATCAATATTTTCCTCGTCAATGAAATTACTATCAATGTAAATTAATATTTATAAAAAAAATATATAGTTTAAGAAATAGGTATATACAAGAATAACAATATAAATATTTATGTTAAATATTATTTTCGATGATCACAATAAAGTTAATTTTACATGAGAAATAAAATGACCAAAGAATTAATAATAGATAAGATTTGGCTATAGATTCATCTGGAATATTGGTTTTGAAATAAAATCATGTCCTTCGGAAAATTAAGGAAAATATAAATGAAATATTAAAATAATATTTAATTTAATATTTTTATTTTTAAAAACTTTGAAAATGTTTATAATAATCTAAATACAATAAAATGCTTACGGTTTGAGGAATATCTAACAATTCGATATAGGTTAAAAAATACATTCATGTTGACTTTTTAGAAAAAAAAAACATCTTTTAAAAAACATTATAAGTGTTATTTAAAAAAAATTAATATGATAAGAATAAATTTAAATTTAATTATGAATTTATTTTATAAAAATGACTTATGTAAAACAAATTTGAAAAATTATGGACATGAAAGAAAAATATATCTCTTTATAAGAGATAAAAAAATTAGTTTTTCTACTTAACATTTATTTAATTGATTCAAGTTCTAAAGAGATGAAAAATTTTAAAAAATATGGATAATCGTTAAATATATATATAATATTAAACTTATTTGATCTTATATAGGAAATATTAAAATATTCCTTCAATAAAAGTATAATAAATACCAAAGGAAAGTAGCAATGTAACACAAATCATATCATCTGTGAAAACTTTTAAATTATAACACCTTGAAAGAAAAAAACATGAATTGAAACATTAATCACCATGAAAAAATATATAATGTTGTTAAATATAACAAAAGGGTAGTATATACACCATATAAAAGTTGATGGGGGCCTAATAAAAAATATGACTCATTGGAATGGAAATTTAGACGAAATCCCTTACCTAGATAATATCTCTTAATTATATATATATTTCATTGTTTTTTTGCGAATTCATTAGGTTTAAAAATATTTAATTTCATATTAATTCCAATTTTATGTTTTTATATTTTTATGGTAGGATCAACATTTCATTGGAATCAGGGTCAATTTGGATGATAATTGGCTAAAAAGTGATGATTTGATGATACAAACAATGACCCATTATATATCATTGGTGAAGGAACGATTACAAGGCTTAAATGTGAATATCCATGCTAAAAAATTACTAAAATCTTTGAAAAACTACAATTTACATCATAAATAGTGAATTTACAGAATAACACTAGGAATTTTGTGGGTTTGTAAATTAAGGCATAAAAGATCATACCAATAGGAAAATCACATGTGTCATGACGGGATACATATGATTTATTCTGAAAAACTCCTTCGAATAATCCGGGATATAAAAATAAGTCCTTATAATGTTCATGGGGAGATGGACTGATGATTTTACATTATAATAAAACCTTTTAAAATTTAAAAATTATTAACAGCGCTTAGAAATGGAGTCCTTTAATGAATTTAATACCCAAGCACGCCTTTAAAGACCCATTCTGACCTGAGTCAACCTGAGACTCATTTATGGTCAATTTAAGGTAATGAAGATTCTTTTGATGCATAAAAATTTACATATAGGGGAGGATCATGTTGATTCAACCACCAGGATGCAACTATTAGGCTTTCATCCATGAGATTGTTCATCATATCAAGGTTTTTTTATTCTGTTTTTATTTTCATATGTTTTGTTTTATGTTGAATGATTTTTAGTTTAAATAAATTTATATTTATTTATTCTCTTTTTTTAATATCTCTCAAATTGAATTTGGTTTATTAATCCTTGATTAGCACATGATTATAGTTGACTAAATTCTTAGTAGATGGTGTAATTAGATGAAATGGGCGGAGACCAATTTTTTTATATAATTATTCCCATGCACAATGATTTTATTCAATTTTTGGTATATTTAAATTAATTTTTTCACAAGTGTTATTAGATCACAGATCAAGTGAATTTGGAAGAAGATGAATCCCAACATGATAAATGTAAGTAATTCATGACCATTGAATTGGATTATTCTTTTTCAATATCAATCGTATCCTAATGAATCATATTTATTTAAATTAATTGGGACATGATGAATTATAATTATTGTTTTTTTGCAGGGATCAAACAAAATTTATCAATAAAATTTATAGATTACGTAGTAAAAATATACAATTATTTTTTGAGTTTAGTTATAATTTTTATTTTGTAAAACTGTCAATGAAAACTAATTTCTATCACTTTTTCATTTCTATTTAAATTAATTTATTTAATCTGTTTCATTAAATTATTTTAAAAAAATTAAAATTGGGGTGACCCAACATTTTTTCAAAATTCATCATTGTGTTACCATTTAACCATGGGAATGATCTTTATTATCAATATTCTAAACATTTTTATTTAGTGAGGTTTGGGAAAAATATAAAATTATACTTTTATTATTCCTATGTGTCACTAATGATGTTGTGAGGGATGGTCAAATTTCGGCATTATTTATGGGGATTAGTGGAGTGTATAAGATGACTCAATAATAATTGCTTATGTAAAAAAACTTCTCTTATAACATTTAATTTAATTGATTTTATTTTAGCTAATTTTTTGTTATTATTACTATTTGATACTACACTATTTTAGTTTTTGATGATGGGAAACATGAGTTTTTAGATAAACAATTATTATTCCCCACCACTAGAGTGTGTTGCATACCAGGAGTACCCAACCCCCAGGAAAGAACTAAACTCAGTAGGCTGGTCACATCAATAAATGAGATAAATGGATTCATAATATTAAGGATATAATTAATTCCTACCTCAATAGTATAGCGACACCTATTATCATCCCTCTAAAGGATACAAAAAATTTTAAAGACTATGAAGGAAGATCTTAGGCTGAGAATCACACTCAATAAGACCATTACACTCAACAACATCATGAAAATAAATCAGAATAAATACTAATAAAATTCCTCATCGATTAAATTGATTTCAAGGATAAGATGATGGATAATAATGAGGATCAACTCAAGGAACAAAGATAATTGACTGGTAAACTTTCTCAAATTATTTTAAATTAAAATTCCCTTGTACGATACTTGCTTCTAATTCCAATACATTGATTGAATGGTTTCAGTATGAATATGAGGAATATGTGATTTGTGAAGTTCAATATATAAAAGAAACAAATAAACAAAATGAGTATAGATATATCAAATAAGTATTCTTGAATTGTGATAAAAATTCTAAAAAATGAATATATGGATTATGAAGAATAAGAAACAAAGGAATTTATATTATGCATACAATTAGACAGAGAATAAAAATGATAACACCTTTTACAACTGCAATTATATGAAAAAAGCAACACGATGGAAAGTATATATTGGATGGATGGGGAGAAATAGGAGCAGGAGGTTGAAGTGGTACAAGCTGTAGAATCGAGGAAATAAGAAGAAGCGAAGGAATAAGATAATAAAGAAACACAAATAGACCTAACTAGAATTCTAGAGACCAAATAAGAATGTTACTCCTAGTTAAAAATTAATTAAAAAGTGTAAATAAAGGTTCCCCCAACAAAATACTTCCTTATAGAGTGTGAACCTTGGGACAAAGTTGTGGAGGATAAAGTGCACTATAAAATCTAATCAGATTTTAATTTCTTTGTATTTTTTTAAAACATTTCCTCAATATGCATTCCACAAAAAGTATCTGTTAGAAATAACAGATGGAGAAGGAAGATAAAAACTACCAAAAATGAAAAAAATAGTCCAAACTGGGAAAATCTGTAAAGTTTATCATTATTTAATATTACAATTAGCTAACAAAGGTATGGGTGAAGCTAAATTACCATGACAAGAGAATATTTCAAGAGGAAAACCAAATGATTAAAATTATTTTCAAATTTTTTAGATTTATTTATTATAATAGTTTAATAACTCACTTTATGGGTGATTCCATTATGTTTTTTATTATAAAATATGTTCAATCTTGTAATTCCACATTTTTTATTTTCATTTTTCAGGGTCAAAAAATAAAGTTCAGGTTAAAAAAAGATATAAGTGAGAAAAATAACGATAAATAAATTAATATAAGCGGAGTTCAATTTTTACATGGTTATATTTTTACAACCTTATTTTTTTATTAAAAAATTTTAATAATAAGATTAATAGTTTACTGAAGTAAAATGAATTATATTCTTCCACATGTGCGTGAATTATTTGTCTTTTACTCGCTAGCCTAGGAGACATTATCACCTAGGAAAAATATTTTTACATGTTGGGTGATTTGATTTATCATTCCTTTAAATGAAAAATATATAAATGAACATTTTTAATGTAAAATTTCTAACTCAATATTCAATTACATAAAAATTATTTCTGATATGATTGGACATCTAGTTATTGATTCCTAGAATCTTTCTTTGAGTAATATAACTATTGATTTATATTCTATGACTATATTTACTTATTCTATATTCCTATTACTAATAGGGTTCTAAAAAATATTTTATATTCCTATCTAAGCATTTTTTTAAGTGATACTAGGGAATGTGAACTTACCAGTACATGAATTAATATCCAGTCAAAGCTATGACTGAAAAAATTCACATTTAAAATGATTGCGTAATTTTACTAATATTGTATTTTATCCTGAGACCCACTTTTAAATTTATCCATATTATCCTCTATAATCCATGTATGGACATTATAGGATTGTTCCACATTACTAGCCACCATTTTCCTTCCCCACCTAACTATTTGTATTTTTCATGATATTCAATTGAATTACTATGAGGAGGTGTTAACGGTGGATATGGGATGTGTTTCCATGAGAGGATACTAGAGACTGTTTTATTGGTATTGGGGAAGGTTTTTGGATTAATCATTCATTACATTTCATTTTATTTCTCTTTTTTTATAAAAATGAATTAAAAATTTGTTTTTTTCTTAGGTAGGTCAAAAATCACTGTTACTAGACTAATGATTTTAAAATCTTCAGGGGTTAATAGATATATGTGAAATTTATCCTCAGTGCAGCTTTTGAAAAAATATAAAGAAAAAAATAATAATAAAATTAAACAAACATAATAAAGGAGAAAATTTTATTCAGTATGCTTACATAGTTCATGAGACATTACTTTAAGCTCTAGGGGTGGGTGTGTGAGATGATATTATATTTTATGGAACATTTTCTGATCTTTTAATTAAAATATGATATATTATAGATAATATTTTATCCTCCCACTTGGTAATTACTTTATGTTTAACATCAATACCAACCTACCCTCAGTATTAGAGTCATATTATCCAAATTCTAAATTCGTCATGATTAATTGTGAGAATTTTCATTACATGGTGAAGAAATTGGATTTAGTGTAATCATATGGTTAGGAACATGTTCATGGGGTATGATCATAACTCTATTAAAATTTTACCATTAATTATGAGTGAAAAAATTATTGTTGAGGTACATCATAAATGGTGTGGGTATTGATAACAAATTGAAATAAATAAGTGAAAAGATTAAATTACTTGAATTAAAAATTATAAATGAAGAAATATTTTTTAATTATTTATTTTGTATGATTGTTCTTTAGGGATATTTAGTTATAACTTTTTTTTATGAGCATCATAATTTGAAATTTCCCTTATTTTTTTCTATCCAATGGTTTGGATGTTGAGATTTTTATTGAGAATGATAAAACCTATGATTATGTGGTTATTTGATATCTCTAATTTATATTTTTTCCATGGGGTTTTAAATGTTTTTTAATTATTATTTAATCGATTTAATATTATATTCATTCCTATTTTATTTTTTAATATTTTTGTAGAAGGATCAACATTTCTCTTGAATTAGGGACAATGTAGATGAACACTAATATAATGGTAATTTTTTGATGACTTAATCATTTTCCATTGATATATTATAAGCGAATGACCAAGTATAAGGCTTTAAAGTGAAAACCCAAGCTTATGTAAGGATGAACATACTATAAAACAATTACATTGAAAATAAGGAATTTACGACATCACATAAAATAAATTTTGGGAGGTAAATATTTAGGGAATAAAAAAACATTTTGGGAGGCAGGTCATATGTTTTGGGGATTGACCTATATGTGTCTTGTTATAAAACTCACTCAAATATTACATCACATAAAAATAATATTTATTAATTTTCATGGGGAGTTATTTCAAGGATTTTATTTCATAAAACACCATTTATGACATAAATGTATCTAATGGTTCTTAGAATCAATGAACCTTAATGAATTTAATACTTGAACACACCTTTAATGACCCATTATTACTGAAGTAGAATTTGGACTCATTTAAGTTTCCTTTATGGAATCAAGGATGATTTATGTCATATAACTTGGGGGACAAAGAGATTATCTCATTAACTCCATCTCCACAAGGCTTCCACCAGTGTTCCAACCTAGTGATTGTTTTCTATAGCTTGGATTTTTCATTCCATTTTTTTCTTCTTTACTTATTAAGTTGAATGATTTATAGTTTAATTAAATTTTAATTTTTATATTCTATTTCATATAATATATTTTCAATATGTATTTTGGTTTTTTCATCATTCTTGATTACCCAATAATGATTTTCTTGATCTATATGGGAGATAGGAATAATTCTAAATAGTCACATACCAAATTTTTTAATTCCATTCTTCACTTATCAATGATTTTATTCAATTTTTATTGTGTAGTGATTATTATTTATCATGTCTATTATAAAATCATAGACTATGTGTGCTTGTCGAATATGAAACCCAATATAATAAAGAAATATAATTCATGACCATTGAATTGGATTATTCATTTGTAGTTATAATTTTATCATAATTCATCCCATTTATTTTAAGTAATCAAGACATGATGAATTATAATTCATAGTATTCTAATAAGAATTGACTATTTATATTATTGATAAAATTTATTTTTATGTAGTCAATCAATGCATTTTTTATTTTTACCACATTTGGAGTTATTATTTTTTAAAACCACCCTTGAAAATTGATTTTTATCTCTTCTTCTTTTCCATTTGAATTCATTAATTTTAGGGTCATCAGTTAATTAGTTTAATAAAATAAATTGAAATTGGGATAAACTAACCATTGGTCAAAATTCATCACTAAAGTCCTAGATCTCAATGGGATCCACCACGTACTACAATTATTCTATTCCTTTATAGTTAGTTTAGTTTGGGAACAATATAAATGTATAATTTTATTATGTTTGTATAGAACTAACGACGTTTCATAGGCTAGTCACTCACACTTCCCTTTACTTTAAAATTATCTAATAACCTATATAATTATTTTTAAAATGTTATAATGTTGCTTAAAAACCATATTCATATTGTTAATATCATATATGGTCTTTTTATAAAATCCAATTACATGTTTGTTAAAAACATTCATTATTACTATTGTTTCAAGTGGTATATCCCTTGATTTACCATGAATGTTTGTCATGAATGTTTTAGTTCTTGGGAAAATGATATATTTTTTTAATATCTATAATCATATTAAATTTAAAAATATAATATATTTTCAATGGATACATATTTATAACCATTCTTAAAATTTGAGCATGGAAAATGGATCACATCACTTCGTGGTGATGGTTGGTCATATGTACTCCCAATTGACAGTATCATTTTATCAAAACATTAAAGGGTAAGGAATTATATGATATTTTAAATTTATAAAATAAATATTATGTCATAATTATTATATATATTGAATTTTCCCATCGCTGTTACTATCCATTTGATTTGGTGGTGGGAAAAAATTACATCAGTTTACTAGGTTGTAGTCCATCGTACACACAAGAGACGGTTTCATTTCCTATTTTATAAATAAGGAGATGAATAAATATTATTCGATAAAAATAATGAAATATAATTGTATTTGAAATATTGGTGTTATTATATCATAATATTTAACAAATAATTGAAGGTGGTAAAAGAATAAGTAAAAACAGAAGAGTTTGGGGAAGAAAATTAACTTTACTTAGAAGACCCTCCATTAAAACTCTTATTAATGACCCTAGGTGAGGTTTTTTTATAATAATTGTTTATCTATAATGTGTAAATAGATTTCTAAGATATAATTTGGAAGGTTTTGATATAAATATATGGATTTAGAGGTGTGGAGAATTGAGGGGAGGAGTTTCCCTTTTATATTTGAGGTGTGGAAAACTTGTAATTTATCAATGTTTTTAAACAATATCATATAAAATTCATGAAAATATGCCTAAAATTTTATAAACCTAAAAGGGTAAAATAAAAAATTTAAGATACAACCAAAAAATGGGGTTTCATCTTGTTTTATTGTCATTTTGATGCATATATTTTTGATTAACCAATTGGTAAACCCAATTTAACCTTAACCATGGTAATTAATTTTTATTGTTTTTACTAATCATCATAAAAAAACAAATAAGTTTCCCTTATTATAAAATATTATTTTTTATGAATAAATATGAGGAATAAATATTATTATATTTAATTCATATAAGTTACAAAATTTAATTTAAAAATAAACGTGAAAAACATGTAAAAAATAGTATATCAAGAAATTAAGTTTTATGAAACAGAAAGGTATTACCATAGATATATTAATATTAATAATAATTATATATATTTAAATTCATAGAGTTATATATATAATCTATAAATTTCTTTTAAATCATCCATAATTATGGGTTTTTTAATTAATTAAAATATGTAGACATTATGCCTTTTTAAATTAAAATAGTTTATGGAAACAAATTCTGAAAAATACTTATTTTTTACACAAAATGATCTTATCATTATTTATATAAGAATTATTTTCAATAAATATAAAGTTATAAATATTATTATACATTATTAAAAATAAATAGGGGGATTGTTATGAAATATATTTTCAATTAAAAAATCCTATTTCTATGGGAATTTTTCAAAAAATCATTCAAGGATTATTTTTACTCTGTATATTCAATATAAATATTCATCCAATAATATTATAGTTTTTATACTATGAAATTTTAAAATGAACATTTTATAATATTTTATTTAAGATAAAATATTCACTTACTACAATTGAGTCTCAATTGTTACAAACGACGTGCTTTCCAACCCTAGTTGAGTGTGCCTCATAATATTAGGGAGTTCATATCATAGTGATGAGTCAACATAAAACAATTTGGTAAAAAATAAGTATCCATAGCTATCTTGGTACATATTTGGAGGAAAATAATTTAAGGAATCATGGTTATGATTCTGAGAGGCTGTGAGTTCACTCAATTGTTCAATGAACGACAATTAAATGTAGTGGGACAATTTAGAACCTACCTTGAAACTATCAGGGTAGTGCGGTATCCATAGATTGGATTTTTATGAGAGGTTTAAAGGACCCTTGACACTAGGATATAAAAGATATTGGGTATTTCAAATGTTGTATTGAGTTTATTAGGGTTGATAAAATATTGGGACACATTTAACAATTTAAATAATTAATCAATAATGTCCAAAAGGTAATCAAGATAAATCACTAACTACTAAAGTAGATGTGTATTAGATAAAACTGAAATCAACACCACTACTAATTTATCACTATTCCCAATTATGTATAAAAAATGATCCTGACTGGCCATAGTTTCTAAGAGTGGTACATGATCTTGTATATAGTACTACACCAAGAGAGGAAGAATTATGTGTTGGAGTCATCACTACATGTTGATCCCCCTTACGGAGAAAATAAAGGAATATAATGATAAATATAAAAATGATATAGATGATTCACTATATGTATAGTGTATCATGTTTTCATTAATTTCAAGTCAGCTACAGAAAATTCATGAGGATAAATATGCCAAAATTTTAACTAAAAAATCTCTATGATGTATTTTAATATGAATAAAGATAATAAATGTATGAGATATAAGGTGATATATATAGGCACAAGCTATAATAAGTGAATCAATCATGACCTCGTATACTCAAGATGATTATGTACATCGAGAAACATGAATCTGTCACGTTCAAACTAAACCAAGAACTATAATCTTATCTTACTATTTCCTTTTTACACCAATATTTTTGAATTTTATTATTAATTATGATATGAATAATATCAAAACTTCACTCCAATATATATTTTATTTGGATTTCCAAGAGAATAAGAATATGAAGAATAACAATTCATCAGTCCTTATAGTGAATAATGAGAGGAAGACAAAGATTAAGTTTTCTAAGGCTAATCCAAATACAATGAAACATATAAACCATCCATGTAAAAAACCAAAGAAATAGAGTGAGGGAAATTAAACAGAGGCTATATTATTTTCATATTAAAATAAAGTTCATTTGAAGAATAATTTAAAGGATATGAAAGATAATCAATGTGACACTTATACTTCAAGTATTTTTTTCATTGAATGCAATCTATCATTATCTAAAAGATGGGTATTGAATAAAATATGTGGCATAGTAATTTTTAATCAAATACATGAACCAGATAGATTATAGAATATTAAAAAGGGTAATGTGGATCTTCTAGCTAAAGATAGTGCAAAACTAGTAGACAAGGAAGTGGGAGATTATCATATGACTTTTCCTTATGGTTTGGTTTTTCAATTAAATAAAGGTTACTATGTTCATTCAATAACTGGAAACTTAATTTCTATATTTATTTCAAAAACCATGGTTTTTTATTTAAATTTTTTAAATAAGATTTTTTTTATAATGATAACATTTTTTATGGTATTGAACATCATAATAATGGTATGTATATACATGAACTTGAAAACCCAATAATGGAAACCAATGGAAAATCAAGTGAAATTTTCTCCTAAAACACCCACTAATGGAACATCAATCATGGTTATGTAAATTAAAATCATTTAAAAAAATTACATCAAGATGATTTCATAGACTCAATTGAGTTAAAACCCTTCTATATATGTCACACTTTTTTACAAGGGATGTGACCAAGGAACCCTTCTATGGGAAAGGAGTTAGGGCCATTAAATTACAAGAATTAATTTATATTAATGTATATGGCTATTTTCTAGTATAGGAAATGGGTGGGATTTCATATATCATTATTTTTTTCAATTAATATCATAGTTATGGTTATATATGATTAATAAGGTATAAGTTATTTTCCATTCATATGTTTAAGGAATACCTCTATGAAGTGGAAAACCAGCTTGGAAAATGATTTAGACACACCACTTAGACCATGGAAGAGAGTATATTAACCAAGAATTAAGCAATCACTTAAAGGAGTGTTGGATAGTATCCAAACTCATTCCTCATTATACACCTCATTTGAATTTTGATAGTGAAAGGAGGAATCAGATCATTCTTGACATGGTCAATCTAGTGATGAGTTATAAAATATTTACATTATCCTTTTTTAGATGTGCATTTCAGACAGTGGCATATATCCTTAATTGAGTACCAAATAAAGAAAAATATGATATTGTATATGATTTGTGGTATGAAAAAACACTCAGTATATCACACATACGTTTTTGTGATTTAAATATTTTTTCAATACAATACATAGTGAAAAATTAGCATCTTGAAGAATGAAGAGCATCTTTATAGGTTATCCTAAAGAAACCAAGTGATATTACCAACAAAACCCTTTAGATATAAAAGTTATTTCCACAATAAATGACATATTTCAAGAAAGGGAACACCTTTCTAATGAAAATAGTAGGATAAATATTGTCTTTAAGGAATTTGATGCTCCAGGCACATGAGAGATCGTATGAGAACAATATCTTCTAGAGATATTTGAAGATGATGGTGTTTCTAAAAGAAAAGTGTTATCGTAGTCAACTCAAGAGGTTAAATAACTGTAGTGGTATAGTTTCTTTTTAATTAGTTAGTTAACACATAATCTTATATAATGATGAACAACGAAACTACAAGAAGGTAATAAATGGTAAATATGCTACAAAATTGAAAGAATTTAATCATTATGAGATAAAGTCCATGAACCAAAATCATGTTTTGATTTTGGTATACCTTTTAACTAATGTAAATTATATTAGGTATAAATGGGTATTCCAAAAAATATGTACATGGATGGTAAATTTTATACCTATAATGAATGGTCAGTAGTAAAGAGTTTTAGAAAACATTGATGCATAGTCTATGATGAAACCTTCTCACAAGTCATGAAGAAAAAATCCATCAGAATATTACTTATAATAGAAACATTCTATGATTGTGAGATTTAATAAAAGGATGTTAAAACTACTTTCCTAAATGGAATGTTGGTTGAAGACATATATAGGACCTAACCCAATGGTTTTATTAAAGCAAATAGATCCAATAAGTTGTGCACAATAAAAATATCCATTCATGTTTTGAAAAAGGTATTATCCGAATGGAATAATTGTTTTGATGAGGAAATAATAGAATTTGGATTCATAAATAGTGAAATTGAGCCATGTTTTTATAAGAATATTACTGGGAATTCCATTTTTTCCATGTATTAAATGTTAAGGACATATTAATTATTGGAAAATAATTAAAAATATTAATGTTCGTTAATAATTAGTTAAATTAATTTTTCTCCATGAATGACTCATGTGAAACAACCTATATCATAGGGATCAAGATTTATCAAGATATATCTCAGAGTTTTCTTGGTATAATCATCCTGTATATATTAATAAGGAACTCAAAAGGTAAAATATATAACAATAAAAGATAGGGTTGTTTCCCATGTCACATGGTATCAATCTCTCTAAGAAAATGTGGTCATAAATACAAGAGAAGATTGAAAAATGTGTAGAATACCGTATGATTCAATAAAATAGTCTCTAATTTAATCCATGCAATGTATAATGTTTTACGTTTCATTATCATTGATCCTAGTGGGAAGATATCAAGATAATCCAGGAGAACTGTGTTGGGAATATATAAAAACTATCCTAAAGTAATTGATAAGTACAATGGATATATTCCTGGTATGTGGAGGATATGAGGAACTAGTAGTGGGGGGTACACTAATTATAGTTTCCAATTACATCATGATTATTTGAAATCATAGATAGGCTATATATTTTTCTTGAATAGTGATTCAATGAGTTGGATAAGCTTATATAAACCTATGGTTATTGTCTCTACAGAATAATACAAGTATATCACAAACTCCAATGTAGGTGAAGCGAGATAATGGATATGTACCTTTGCCTTAGAAATATGTGTTTTTCATATTAGTGTATAACTTATTATAGCTTTTAGAGATAATACTATAATAGTAGTGCTTGATAAGGATCTCAGGTCACACTAGAAAGGAAATTAAAAAATTTAAAAGTTTCATCTCTTGAGTGATTTTCTTGGGGTGGTTAAGTCCCAATTGGTAGAGTATCTACAGTGTACAATGTGGAAGACTGCAAAACTAAATCCATATCTCAATAGAAGAATGATTCTCATTTGAGAACTGTCAAGTTGGTACTTTTTTGTAGTTGTATCGTATTCATGGATGAGTATTTTAAGCAGGTTCCCTCTACCAAACTTATGTATTCACATTAACTACCATTACATGTATATAGTTTTATATATACATGTGTTCAACAAACCATAATTGTGTTGATAATTCTGATTCCATTATATTTATGGTAATTTTCATATATTGCATATTTTATAATAGGATGGTATAATTTCTTATGATCTAATAAGAAACTAAAGATAGCTTGGAAGTAATATTAAATATATGTCACATGGTCCAAATACATCATCATAATATAAAACATATGATTTTCATCCATCAAGTGTTGTGGGATCATAAGAATTAGGAATTCACCTCAAGAATTTTCCACTTGGTGATATCAAGTAGATGGGATAATGAAGACTAACCCACCAATAAGGAAAAAATATGTTTCAAGTTTCATTGATAGTTCCTATATAAGGACACATGTAATGTTATCATGATTTGATATTATTATTAGTGTATAATATTTAAAAAATTACTTTTATACTTCGAAAAAATATGGCATTGAATTCATAATAGAGTAGTTTTTGTTTGGTGCATTATTATTGGTATAACATTGGTTGAATAATCAGGATATATTTTTCATTTCTAAAAAGATTTTATATCTCGATCCTAGTGGAATATGATGGTAGAACCTTCGTTAAATAATTTTCCATCGTATAAGAAGGTATTTTATTTGAGTTAGGACAATGAATAATAAAACAGGAATAGAGGATGACAAAAGCTATGAATACTGATTTATGAGATATCATAAGATAAAGAGATTATTTTACATATTGTGTATTCATAGGAAATCTTTTAATTACTATTACTTTTACATATATATTTAGGGGACTTGATGGTTTTTTTAACTCCACTACCAGTCTATGAATAGTGTTCACATCTATTGATATAATTGCCTAGAGGGTCACACACTTATGATATTCAACATTAAACATAAATATGATAAATATGAATATAGGAAATGGTGGTACCCCCCAATGGGGTCCAAGATATGTAAGATAATAAATGATAGAAAACTAATAAATATATTAATTATCATTTGAGAATAGAATAATTTGATTTGAATTTATTTGTCAAATGTATTCACAATTTATTAAGTGAATAAATGTAAAACTCTTACACCAATGAATATTATTTTAGTACACAAGGTTTGTTTAATATTTTTAGTAATTATGAGTTGAGTTGATGAATTTATTTTTTTCATGGAATATATATATACATATATATATATATATATTACAAGTTAGTTATCAACTATAAATAACGTCTATAATGAATTTATTTCGTCATAACTTTTCATTTCCATGTCATTTAGTGGGTTCTATTTATACGGGGATGGGGGAACCCATTCAGGGTGTCTAACCTTACCATATATGCATGAGGGGTCTCTTTTCCAAAAGACAATTAATTTTAAAAAAAATTATAGTTCATATATTTTCCTTCCAACATCCTAGATATAGAAAGTTTCCTTCCAAAAAAATGATCCAAGAACATCATTATGGATTTATGGAATGAATCAGTGGTGTTTGATAACCATTATAAGCATCATCATACCTCTGTTATAGCACCAATCTTTTGATGATCAATATTCTTGTAGAATCTTAAAGAGTGTGTGGATGATATTGGGGGATCTAGCCTTATATCATTCAATAAATTATCTTTTCTAATGAGCTATTATTGAACATGCCTTCGATTTGAACTAGGTTATAATTTACTTATTTTGTGCTTAAATAAATTCACATGAGATCCTTGAGCCTCTACCAGGTCTCAAATCACCTTATACAATGAAGTTTTGTCACTCTGGTGGTGAAAAAAAATAAAAAATCCCCCACCCATTGACTTTTGATGTGTTCCCCAGTACCAACATATTTTATAAATTCTTCTAAATTCCTTTCACAACCTTTACCCATATCATTTATAAAATATTTCTCTGAAATTGAGTCTATGATAAAAACCCATGATTATCTATGAATATCCACATGCCTCTTATTATTTGGATTCAGCATTATACCTACCATGACTTTAGTAAAACCATCAATTACAATGTGGATTGAATATATACCTAATGAGAGTAAGAAAAAATGATTTTTTTTCCTTTCGATAATATTATTTTTCCCCTAAATTTGGGATATAATATTATATTTAATGAATTAACTTGATTCATTATAAAAAAATATAGTTAAAAATAAAAACCAATAAAAATAACTTCACACTTCTGATAATAAAAAACAAAATGTCCTAGAGGGTAACTCGCTACTCTAATACTAATCATAAAAGGCACTACTACTAGAAGTTGTGAGTTACCATTTTAGTATTCACTGATAGGGGGTGGGAAATCGAATTACTGAAAAAAATATTTTTAAAATTTTCAATAAATCAAGCTTCATAATGGGTTAAAATGAAACAACAAAGATGCCATCCAATATTTTCATCAAAACCATTCCCATTTTTATTTTAATTAATTAGTTCAATGATTTCATTTACACAACCACATAATAAAATAAGATCAAAATTCTTTATAAGGATTAACATTCAAAATTAAAGGATATATCCTTTGAATAACATGGTATTATCATTTTCCAAATGACCCACTTGGATCACTAAATGCATAATAATAACCATGGGTTATCCTTGAAACTCATGTCTATGAAAATATCTCCCAATATATATGATTTTCTTCAATAAAATTTTTCATACTTATTCTTCGAAGCAACAAAAATTATATTCTATAACCAAAAAATATATCTAAATATTCTATCAATAGAGTATCACCTCATCTCAAATACTTTGATCACTAAAACCCTAAAAACTACTAATTAAACATTTCTCTACAGAACACAAAAATATTTCTCATTCTTTAACTGATATATTGAAAAGTGAATATAATATTATTAAAATCAAATGATAAGAAAAAAATAGTAACTCTATCCAAAACAACTTCAATTCATCTTCTTCAAAGTAGGCCTTCGATATATACCATCTAAAGATTCCTATATAAGAAATTATTATAATCACTGACAATATTTATATTTTAGGTGGATCTACTTCTCCTCTCTAAATCCATATTCTCTAAGTTATGCCATATATTTTTGCTTTACCTTACACACAAAAAAATGTAAAATCAAATCAATTTTTATTTAATTCTTCATTATAAATTCAAATTTAATAAAAACATCAATTTATAACTTCTCCCACTTCAATATGATCCTTTTTAACAATGCATAATCATACATCCCATCTTATATCACTTTGTAAAAGTAGCTAAATTGGTGGTTACGAGGCCTCAAGTAAACATCCTCATGTTCCAAATGTTGTTAACTAGTAGAAATGGTCTGTAAGAGTACGGTGGGAATAATATTCCCTCATGATGAGAGTGTGGCACAATGGAGCCATAATGGTAAACAATGGAAGAAACATAGTGAATAGACAAATAGTAATGGAATAATTAAATCATCTAGATATAAAAATAAAATATAAGAAATAATATAAAAAATATCATATACAAAAATATTTTGATCATGTCATGTTGATAAAAAATAGAATACTCGTGATATAATGTATCATGCATATATAATATGATATACAAAAAGACTGAAGACTAAATTTATCTCCCATAGAATAATAAGAATTATCTTGGTCCGCTAAATTCATTCTCCACCCTATAATAGGAATCATTATCCAAGATAGACCCTTCCCTTTATCCCTACCTACAACCATGATGTCTATTTAGGTACCAATTGTTAGCACAAACATGGTGTGTATTATATTTCGTAGTACATTACCAATATTTTTTAAGGAATCCAATCCATGAATATATAATGAATAATTGTTTAAGTAATAATAAAAACTATAAAAGTAATATATAATACCCATTTTATTCTAAGTTACTTTTGGGGCACTCGACTAATACAACTTACTTCAACATTAGCTCAATTTTTCTTTAATGATTACCCACTTATAATTTTACCTATTAAAGATGATTAGGACTAATATCAAACCCAAAGTGTCCCCTGTAGAACAAATATATAAACGGAATGAACATTTACCAATCTATTTCACTTGAAAAAGTAAATATAAATAGTGTGCCATTGAAATTAAGATCTGACCTAATCCAAGCATGTTCTTTGTCTTTGTTGATGCATCACATTGATTAATTAATCAGTTAATTCATTGGTAACATGAGCTTGTCCACAGTGTTACATATGTGGAACCTAGGTATCTATCCACTTGTAATATGAAATCATCACCTTACTATCCCATCCATACAATTCCTCATATGAACCCAAGAATCAATCAATGCATGGTATTAATTAGTCACCCTACGAGTCCATCCTTGGAGTTCTGTATAGGTAACCCATGTGTCACTCAGGGTCAAATATAAAGAACTTCCCTTAGAGTCCTTCCATGGTGTTCCATATATGGAACCCAAGTGTACTTAGTAGAAAAAAGTTATTAACTTCCCTCTAATACCATCCTTATAATTCCATATAAAGAACCCATATGTTACTGGTGGATTACATTAATCAACCTTCCAAGTAAACTCGTCCATGTAATTCATACAAGAACCCTTGTATCTCTCAAAGTATCGCACAATTAAATTTATACATTATTTAAATCCAATAAGATCAATGATTCCATTCATGGAATTTCGAGTCAAAACTCATGTATCACCCTCTTCATGACAAAATGGATATTTAGGGTCTCTAAATTTAATTATACCCTAAAAGATAACATTTTATTAAATTTTTTAGTTCATTTATGTAAGATATTTCTAACACACATCATAAGGTGTTTCAATCACATAACATAGGCATATAATTTCTATATGTGTTTAATTAACTTCATCAAGTTTAATTAAACCATCATATTTAATTAATCATAACCTCCTAATTACATGGGGAAAGGATCACAACTCTAAAAATAATAATAATTAAAATAAACTCCTGGTTGTCTTAATAAATTTTGTAACACAACCTAAGGTTTGGTCCTACATGGGGTTGTAACCCTCATTTACTATTACATGTCTCATGGGATATATAAACATATACCCGTGCATTTAATCTAAGAAAAATCCATTAAGGTGGTTCCATGTAGAATGTATGGAACACGGCACAATGACACAATGTATAAAGCACTATAATTTTAGAGAAAATCCTAATACCATCTACAATTGAAGTGTAGTGGATTCCCCATTCATCATTATAATCGTATTTTTTCTATATTTGGATAAATATAATAAATATAAAAAAAACAAAAAAATTGTGAAAAGGATCTCATATGGATTCTCATTCTATATTAACGGATAAACCAAGAAAGGAAGGAAAATAAATTATAATCTTAGTGATACTCTTCCAACATAAAAAATATACAGATATTTAGACTCTAATTTTTGGATATCTTCTGTATCTTAGATTACGGTCAGATCCTTCCACTCTTGGGAGAGGGTTTTGAGTGTTTTTTGGAGAGAAATAAGAGGAAGAACAGTCAAAGGCCCTGGGGGGAAATCAGTAATTTAACATCTTTTTAAGAAGCATATGGTTTGGCACCAGAGGTTTCTATGTTTATTACCTACCATGCACAACCTATATCCTAAAATCATTCCCTATTCACAATTTTCTCTATACGGTTTTGCAAATAGTGTGTCCAACCTTGTGGTATCACTGTCTAAGTGGAACTAAGTGTGTGGGCTAGTCCACAATTAGGTTTAAAAAGAACATCTTGTATAGACCCCCAATGAAATTTATATGATACTACTCACATGTACATACATCCTACCTTTCATGGTTTACAATCCATTCCCACCCCCTATTATGGGCCACGAAGTTGAGTCGTATGGTTACTACTAACCGTGTTCCAACAAGGAACCTCTATCTGTTCTTCCAAAAGTCAGATCTCAGAGCTTCGAAAAAACCTTGAACACTAATAAAACTACTATTAAACATTTAAGAACATAAATTATTAGAAAAAACAAATTGATATAAAATTTAAGGATTTCATATACTATATAAAAATATGATACCCTACAAGCCCCTCACATAAAAACAAATCATCCCAATGATTCCCTTCTGAGGGTGGAAAAACATCATCTAGGAATAACTCTGACCACTGTGAATGAACATAATAATCCCTCTCCCAGATCAAATAATGGACAAAACTATGCTTCCATATCACCCACACTAGTTTAATTTTCCTACCATGGATAGGATTTATGATCTAGTCATTTTTATGTACACTATACTCCATGAAAAATTCATCATCCTCAAACTAAACCTCATCGGGCATAATAATATGAGATGGTTCTTGAGGGATAACTATATAATTGATATACGTGTAATAAAACATGTATGCATCATTACCTATAAGGTAATTGAATCCAATGTGATACATTTTATACTCTCTCTCAAGAATCATAATTTTCTTGATAGGACAAGTCAAAAGTTTAAGCTATCTATGAAACTATATTTTCCCCTGTCTAGGCATAGCATGCAAGAAAACATGGTCACCCACTTTGAAATCTAGTTTTTTGTAAGTGGAAATTTGTGAAATAATTCTTCCTAGACTAAGATGTATCAATATTCTTATGTATAAGCTTTGCCTACTCTGAATTCTCATAATTATATGAGATCACTTCCTCTCCAATCTCAAACCAACATATTGTTGAACAACATTTCCTAAAATATAAATCTTCATTAGTATCCATCTATATAGTTTCCAAATTTTTTTATTATAAGTATATTGGAAAATTGGTCAGAGTTTACCCAAAGAATCACTAAAATCCAAGACACACTCCTATATCATGTGCTCTAACACCTGTATTGTATCCTCAAACAGCCCTACAGTCTATGGGTGATAGGATTCATTCAGTATTACCTAAAAACCTAGTTCACTTTTCAACCCCAACCTGAAATAAAATTTAAAATAAGAATATATATCTAAAATAGAATTATGTTGAACTCTTTGAAGGCATATGATCTCTCTGTTATGTATCCTTCCTAGCACGTCTATTAAAAGGTCTCTCTAACAGGTAGAATGTAAGAAACCTTTTTCAAGATTACTATGATCACCCACATTATATCATATCCTTTTGGTAACATTGGTAATCAAATTACAAAATTCATTGAAAAATCATCCCATTTCTACTCAATAAAGGGAAATGATTACAGAATCCCTACTAGTTGCTGGTGTTCTTACATAAACTACTGACATGTGGAACACTGAGTAATGAATCTAGTTATTTCTCTTTTCATATCAATGAGTCAGTAATGGAGGCATAAATCATAGTACATATTTATATTTTCAACATGAACCACCCATTTAGAGTCATGTGTCTCTAACATAAATTCCTATTTGACATTTTCTGGAACCCAGACATATCCATAAATGTGTAAGACCTCAACCTCATCAGTGACCAAACTAGGCAGTGGTTCTTCACAAGTAATTATATCTCATAAGACCAATTATTCTTGATTAGAAAGATGCCTCAACTTTATTCTATGTATAATTGAAGAGTTTATAAATAAAAATAAAATTTTAGGATGTCCATGATGTTCCTGAACCACCAAGATCATATAAAAAATTATGGTCATCGATTACCCCTCACCAATGCCCTCATGAACTGTCTATGTCTAAGTCTTCCATATTATGTCATCATAAATGGAATTTCCATTACCATAACTATAAGCATGATCAATTTTAAAAAAAAATAAGTATTCAACCCATATTCATTACTCGATATTCAATTCATATGGTGTAAATATATACTTTAAGCTTTTATGGTATATCTACACCAGAAAATGTTCTCTAATTAAGTAATGCCTCCACAAATTCAAGACAAAAATCTATACTATAGGTCAAGATCATAACTTGTGTAATTCTCCTCGTGTAGCCTCAACTACTGAGACCCACACGTCACAACCCGATCTACCTACATTCAAATGGTTTCTAGACTGTTTCCTAATACATCATAATAAAAATACATCCTTTTATATGATTTGGTTAAATTTGGATTGGTGTTGAAGTAAATCTACCTTTTAGATATTAAAATACTCTCTATCATTATTTAAACCATATCAAATTGACTCCCTTCTTGGTTGATCCTATAATTAGTACTGAATGACATGATATAACCTAAATGAAGTGCTTGTAATATCCATCCATCCCTAAGAAACTGTGTATGTAAAAGATGTTCTTAGGCTTCACCCAAGAAAAAATGGCTATCACAATTTCAAAGTCAAAAAATACTTCTATATTTGAGATAATATAACCACGGAACTAGAACTTATAGAACCAAAAGTTGAATTTGGTGTTCTTAGTAAACATATGGTGCTCTATCAGTGTTCTCGAAGTGATATCAAGATTTTATGAATGTTTGTGCTGGGTGTGTGAGTACACTAAGATGTCATCCACAAAGACTACCCCAAATTAATCCAAACACCAGTGGAAAACCTAATTCATCAATGAAATGAATACTCGTAGTATATTCATATGACCGAATACTCATAAAATCCATATTTGTATTGAAATTTTATACACGGTATATGTGATGGAATAACATACACCTGGTGGTAGTTCAACCACAAATCGATCTTAGAGAAAACCCTATCTCCATGGATTTTTTAGAAGAAGTATTCTATATGTGGAAATAGATATCAATTCTTAACCATATATTGGTTCACCTATCTGCAATACATGAAAATCCAAAGTGTATTATCATCCTTCATAGTGAAAAGGATAGGTGAACCCAATAAAAATGTATTGGGATACATAAAACCATTAAATAAAATTCCTCTATCTTCCTCTTAGGATCCTACAACTCAGCAGTATCCATCTGGTAAGGAGGAATAGAAACTGGTGTTTATCCTAAAAAATATCAATTGTATAATCTTTCTCTCTTTCAGGTGGTAGCCCATAAAATTAATTAAGGATGGCGTGCCTGAAACAATATACTATTGTAGGAAAATTATACTGAGGTATTCCCTGATTATACATATAATGGATTGAAATATAGGATATAACTCCATGAATCCCATGATTCTCTGGTCCAACTATACTTTTATATATATCATATTTAATCTTTTGAATATAACTATACCCTATGGTTATGTAAAGGTCACCCTAGGATGATTGGAATCAACATGATCATGATAAGGGACATAAACTTTCATACTTAAAAAAATTTTAACCCCTCCCATCTCATGGACAAAAAGGTCCCATGAGAAATGATACCATATATCTCAAGGTTTCACTCGATGCACTTGTGTAACACTATTGATCGAATTCCCAATGGGGTATCAATTGTCCTGACACCATAGGAATATTGAATCTTTAGATCAAGGATATCCACAATAGAATCTTATTAATGTGAATGGGAAGAACCTATATCAAATAAGGAAGATACTAAAGTATAAGCTACCAAGATCATACCTCAAACAATAGATAGACCAAAACTCTTATCCATAAGGATTGGTTACATTGTATATATATGGCCTTATTTATAGCCTAGAGATGCAGCATGACTACCCTGTGTATACCTACACTACATGAACTATAGGTCCTATGTTTAGATCCCTTTTCCGTGACCAATAACTCATCCTGACTAACTGGTAGTTCTCCAGCTCTCCACTTGATAAGGGGATGATGAACCCACTCTTGAACATGGAGTTAGTGTAGATCCATTCTCACTATCCACAAGAGTTAATTTTCTAAAAAAATGCTGAATATGTCACATCATCCCAGAATCCTTGAACTCAACTACATTCTTAATACATTACATATTCATATTTATTATCCTACTACATTGATATAAAACCACATAACTACCTGATCCCACACCATGGATGCTATTTCTCTTATATTAAGGCTCAAAAAAACTCTTCCTGGATCAATTTGAAGTAGTTCTGAGTCTAGAAGTTGGACCTCCCATGATCTCACTCTCTGCCTCTCTCAAGTTATTCTTACTAATAATTACTTCATTCACAAACCCAAATATAGTATTCCATCAGAATTGATTTACCTATGACTAGATTTCATTCCTTAGATTATCTGAAAATCACTTAGTACTCAATAACTCCTCACCAAAAAGAATAACTGAAAAGCAACGAAGCTCCCCGAAACATGCATAGTAGTTTATAACTGATTAAGTGCCCAGATCTAGGTGCATAAACTCTCTAGATCTATCTGTACTCAATGTATCTAGATAGAAATAATCCTAAAAGGATTTTTGGAAATCCAACCAAGACATATCTTGATGAAAATATGTTTGAGTAGTAATGTTCCACCATCACTTGGAAGAATATAAAAGAATATACATAAAAAGTTTCACTCACATCTTTGGAGGTGTCTCAAGATGCTCAAAAATAGATATCATTGACTCCATCCATGAATTTGAAGCCTATAGACTACCATCCCCTAAAAAATTGGTCATATGGTGCTATTGAAACTTAGGATTAAAATTTTCCATAGTATGGGTCGATCGCAATGCTCCTTGAATAGTCAGAATGAGATTTAAGAATCCCTCTTGAAATTGGGATTCAGTTACCTAGTCTGTAATAACACGAGGTTCCTCAAATGTCACTACTAATGGAAATATAGGTGGATCATGTCCCACCACATCTAGATCATGGTGGTAGTAACCCTCCTAGTGTACTAATTAAGGACTTCATGGTACAATAGCTCTAAAAATGACAATCCCATGCATCTGAGAAGATTAGATAATGATCCAAATCCCAAATATAAGAATATGATAGGTATATGATTTCCTATATAAGAGACACACCCCAATGGCTGCTCCTAAATCTAGTTCTGGTCTACATTAATAACCAAGAATAATCACAAGATATAATGCCTTCTTCACAATAATAAATTTAGGTTAGGGTTAAGTACTCTAATTTCATGTTAGTGGCCTAGTATAGAGTGTGTCAATTGAAGTTTATAGAGAAAAACAACATTTATGTTTCAATTGTAATCCCTATTTAAAGGTAACCATTTAATTTATACTTCTTGAGTATTGTCAATTTTTACTCATTTATTCATATAATATGGTTGAGTTAGATGATTTACTATTTCTAATTTATTGATTAATTTATTTATAAATTTCTATTGGTATGTAATGTAACTGGAAACATACTCTAAAATTTGGCCTCAAAATATAATTTTTTTTACAATGGTTGAACTATAAAAATCACTATTCCATATTTATAAAGGACCATACACTATATAAATTGAAATTAGGTGTCCATTTAATTACAATAACAAATATGTTTCATCCCATGTAGCTAATTTTCTATAGCTCGAATATTCTTTAATTGGTTAAGTAAGGATCCAACATCAAGCTAGTAAGGAAAAGACCATTTATGTTATTGTGGACGCATTAGTAACCTAATAATTATCCACCACCAATATTATACATAAACATAATTCTAGCATAGAAATCTAGTCCCTAATAATATGTTGTAAGAAATGGACATAATATTATAAACATGGCATTCCATGTGCTTAACATATAAATTCTATAGTTCCTATAGTGATTAATGAGACACTGAAATCCTTAAAGTGTTGGGACAAGGAAAAAAATAAATCTATAATAATGAAAACTAATTATACTTATTTAATGTGTCACCCAATGGTGAAATCAATAGAACTCTAATAATAATAATTCATAACAGCAATATCCCTTCCCTGGAAATTTGGATTTTCCCTATAGGTGAGTTAACTACTCCCAGACCCATGCTCATTTCGAAATTATAGCACACTCTTAGTCTCCATTTTAATAACCCAAACAATAATAGAAAAAGGAAAATAATCATTTGATACCACTTTTTGACATCCCTTCTCATCTCACTTGATAACAAAAGGTGAATTGGTGGCCACAAGGGCTTATGCATTCCTCCCCATATGCTAGAGGATACTGAATTGTAGTTAGTGTCTATAAGAGTTTAGTGCGGAGACTATCCCCTCATGATTTTATCGTGGAACAATATAACCAAAATAGTTATCAATGAAGAAATGATAATGAATAAAAAACCAACAATAGAATAAGTAAATCACATTGATATTATAATTAACTGGTATAAACCACATCAAAAATATCATATAAAAATGATGATAATCATTTTATTATTATATATAGAAATAAGTACACTGAATATATAGAAGAATACATATAAAACATGGTTTAAAAAACGGTTAACATATATCTCCCACATCATCACATTCATAAGCTTGGGCCTTTGCTCATGTACTACATCCTATCATATGAATCAGGAATCCAAAGCTAGACCACTACATTTGACCAACCTATAAACATAAAGACTATTTTGGTACTAATCAGATGCCCAAATATAGTTTGAGATTTACTTAGTGGAATATTAGAAATTGTTTCTAATACATCACGTCCATGAATACATACAGAATTGGTCTGAAGGAAATAATATAAACTCTAAATGGAATTCATAATACCCATGTATGTCTGAGTTCCAAGTAAGAAATTTGTCTAATTCCTCCTGCTTTAACCTTATCTAAAATGTCTTTGAATGATTTCCAATTTATGATTTTATTTATAAAATATTCTAGGGGCCCGACTCATATCCCTGAATTCTACTATGAATCATATATTTAGATGGTTTGAACTATTTCTATGCCACTTCACATTACAATTGAAATATAACAAGCTCATCATGTAAATAAATCTCTAACTAAATCCAAGCATGTTCATTGGATTATAAGACATATCCCATATATTAGTGAATCAAATAAATAAGTTGAAACATAACCCCATCAATGGGGGTTTTTATGAGTAACCCAAGTATCAATATATTTATTAGATGAACCCATAACCATATAATCTCATCCATGGAATTGCTTATGGGAACCCATGTATAACTCAAGGAATAGAATTTTTTAATTTCTCTCTAAGTCTATCCTTCCCATTCTGAATAGGTAACCTAAGTGTCACTCTTGGTGTAATATAATTCATTTCACATAGTGTATATCCATAATATTCTATATAAGGACCCCAAGTGTCACTTGTACCATACCGTTATTAACTGTCATCTATGACTATCCTTAGAATTCCATATAAGGAAACTAACTGTCACCCATGGCTTAACATAATCATCCTTCCAAGTGTACTCATCCATGGAATCCATAAAATAACACATGTATCGCTCAAGAAGGGACCAAATTCCATTTACAAGTCATTTAAATCCAAAAATCTTGATGATATCATCCATGACTTCTCATGTGAGAACCCAAATATCACCCTCAAAAGTTCATAATAAATTTTCATGGTCGCTCATTCTAACCATACCCTTAAACATCGTAATAAATTCAATTGGCCTCTTCATTTATATAAGATAAGTCTAACTCCACACATAATTTTGTTTAATCAAATAACATAGTCTTATAATTCATAGGTGGGATTAATTCATTCCATCCAGTTTAATTAATCCATCTCATTTAATTAATAATTAGCTCCCAATTACGTAAGGAAGGATTATACCTAAAAATGTGGCTATAATTCAATGAAACTATTGGTTGTATTATAAAATTTAGTGAAACACCCTAAATGGTGGTCCAAAATGGTGTTTTCAACCCTCGTCAATGATTATGAGTATTTTGAGACATACAAACCTATTCTCAGACATTTAATATAAGAAAAATTTATTTAGTAGGTGATATTTAGAAATTATGGTGCATTGTACAATGACACAATATATAAATAAATATACATTTAGGGAGAAGGATGAGATTGGCTACCTTAGAGTCGTATTGTATTCCTTATCCATTATTATCATTTAATTTAGTCTACATCAGGAGAAATAAAAAAAGGAAAACATCCTAAAAATAGTGAAAAATATCTCTCATGGATTTAGCATTCCATATGGAATGATAAACTAAGAAGGGAAGAGGATTCACGCTCTCACCAATATTACTCCAACCTTATAAATTCAAAGAGATTTAAAGTATGATTAAATTTTTTCTTCTAATTCATATAGTAGATTAGGAGTATTCCAAGATTTGGATAGGGTGTTGTGAATTTTAGGAGTGAAATTGGAGGTATAATAATTAAAGGCCCAAGTGGAAAATTAGAAACTTACCCTCTCTTTAAGAGGCACACGTTTTTGCCACACAGTTTACCAAACTATGTTCCAAACATGTGTCACCTCTATCCCAAAGGCATACCCCCTTCGCATGGTTAGTTGTATAGTTTGACAAACTATTCACATAACCATGTGGGATCACTGCCTACATGGAACTAAGGATGAGGGCTATGTGAATAGTTTTGGTAACCATGTGCATCCCATGTGGATCCCCTCTACAGCTTCTCTACAGCATTTCATGACCATGTGTCCTACCTCACATAGTTAATAAACAATGATCCACCTATTAATGGGGCCACACGGTTGAGTTACACTATTGATACTAACCATGAGCCAACCATTCACCTCTATATGTTCCTCCAAAAACCATTTTTCTAGGCTCATAACAAGCTCCATATGGTCCTGAACCATTCCTAAAACCTTTAATGACAACCATTATAAGAACAAAGAGATTATACAAATATTTTTGAGTTTCATACCTCATAAAAAATCTGGGATATTACACATACCCCTTTATCCCCATTGATATTATTTGGGAAGTAGCCCATGTGAAACCACAAATCCACATCACCAAGAAATCATTGAAACTTTACTAGAACAAAAACATTATATAATACATTGAATTATTGTATAGACATGAAATTATTAAATGGTTATATCAAAATTATTTATTAACTAACTCATTCACTAGAACCATTTTAGCCTCATGCCTCTCATTGTGGTGTAACAAAACAATTGATCACCTATGAGCGGCATCATCCTCCACGTGCTTGGATAGGTTTCTCTTAAATAGTGAAATAGAGGTGGGAGGTCAATGAACTTCCTCTTTAGTGTCACCTCCACCTGTCCCAATTCTTCCCTTTTTTCCTTCTCTTAATACCCCCCTTTCTCTTACCCCCATTAATTTCATGGTTCTATCACTATGGATAATTGGTTTTTTGAGTTTGTTGGGGAGGTGAAACTTGATGCATACATGATTCACCTAGAGGAGTAGCTTGTGGTCTATCAATGGTGGTTTTGGTCTAGCTGTGATCCGGTTATTCTTATTATTCTTCTTATGTATTTATTTTTGTAGATGATTGTAGATTCACTTGGGGGGGGGGTTTAAAAGATCATGATGGTTTAATGTTTTT
The DNA here is from genome assembly GCA_963277665.1 of Viscum album. Lineage (NCBI taxonomy): Eukaryota > Viridiplantae > Streptophyta > Magnoliopsida > Santalales > Viscaceae > Viscum > Viscum album. The sequence continues at coordinate 1,437,491,869 of OY728162.1, forward strand.
GGATTAGTTGTTTCTTCATTGAAGTCATTAGTTCATGATTTTGATAGAAGAGGATTTTGGTCTAGGTTAGTGGTGCCCCCTTATCAAGGCTTGGTTAGCTTCTATCTATACTCTGGCTTCATGGTCCATTGCTTCGCCACAGAGTGGTCTGGTGTGATGGTTCTCCATGAGGCTTTGAGATGTGTTGAGTGAGAAGAGAAGCTATTGCAACAGGATCTACCATCGTTAACTATCTTATTTGTTAATAATTTTTTTTGATGTTGATGGTCGTAGCTCATTGGAAATCATATCCATTTCAAATATACTCTTTAGTAATGTTCTATCACTTCCATTTGAATATCATTATAGGGAGGTAGACCTCATGAAGGTTATGGGATGTGGTTGTGCATGTTTTAGTATTCTTGGAGGTGTGGCCATATAGACTATGTTCATGTTTTTCCCGGTCGCTGTACTACTAATAGTAATCCCTGATGGCTAGTAATTTGTGGTCTTGGATGAAAGATTTATGGAGGAAATAGTAATTACAGATGGATCTTAATTTGATGTGGTTTTTTAGTTCTCCAGTATCGTTGGTCTTATACAATGTTTTTGTTTGGGTTTTGGTAGATCCTCATAGGCACCATGGGTGTGTAGGAAGATAATGGGTATCTGCATGTAATGATTTGTAACTCAATTTGGTTCACAGTTTGAGGGTAATATGTGGTGTTTCAATGGCTTATTCAATAAAAAATAAATTTATCATGGATTAATTCTCCATAAGGTGATAATGTGCACTAATAAAGGTGGTTCACAGCCTGAGGCATTAACTTTTGTGTTGATTTTAATTTGAATTGTTGGTGTTAATCACATGAAAGGTGATACTAGGTGTTTTTGTTTGAATTTTTAATTTTGTGTCTTGTGTGTCCTATCTTGATATTTTTGAGGTTCCTACTCACCATGAAGTGGTTCTTAGAAAATAAAAAATATGTATTTGGAGTGATATAACACAAAATTACTAAAAGTACACTAAATTCTATTATAAAATGATAAATTAAAATGTAATATTGATATTCATAGAAAAATATTCATCTTTCTTGTGAAATCTATCACTGGTAATGTCCAGATAATTCATATGTAATTGTGGATTCTACATTTCCACATGAGATATATTTCATGAAAGATAATCATCATAATTATCCTTTATGGGAAGCAATTAATGATTTAATACCTCTAACTGGAGATGATTTATTCCACTTCACCAAGAAAATTAATCTATAAAGAACATTATGGAGTATAACTGATGTTATAACATAATTTATCCTACATCAACAAAAAATCCCTAAAAATAAACTCTTTAATATAAAACATTTTCGAAACACGTTTATATATATAATTTTTATTAACCTCTTCCAAACCATCTACATTTATTTAACATATAATTTGATATATATTTTGATAAAAAAATACACAACTAAAGTCACTAAACACATCTAACTCGCTTTACTTTCAACTAATAATCCTCTCTTCATATCAAACTACTTCTGGGGAACCTTCACTCTCAAATATCATTTTTTCACAAAACCTACCATCACAATATCCATGAAAACAAATATAAATCAATCTAAAATGATAGGGACAACTAACTGTGTGTTATTAAAAAAATTCATATCATTTATCTTCAATTTATTCACTATTTAATACATTAAATTGGAGAGAAAAATATATGACTCCCACCAAATATTATGGATTTGGGGTGAGGTAGTTAATATAGTGATAGAAAAAAAGTAATAATGGGTGAATAAGGTAGTCCATACAACCAAGATAATCATCCTATAGAAAACATAATGAACAAATTTGAATTAGAAGAGTTAAAAGAGGAGGAACAGAAGAGGAAATTAAGGAGGGTGGTGTCTTTTCTTGATCTAGAAAGATGAGAAAGAATGATAAGTGGGGTATCTAAGTTTATACTGAAAAATAATTTTACTTTAATTAAAAACATAAAAAAAATTGGATTTAGGATATCAGTTACCGATTACTCCTCAAATTGGTACCTGGTATCCCTCCACCAAGAACTCAACAGTTCTCCTAGGATCACAACCCTTCGTTCTACATCACGGGGTTCCCAGTGAGCCTCAACCTACTACTCAGTGATATATGATGCCCCATGTTTCATATAACTCAAACTTATACCTTTACCCAAAACTATAAATGATCGATAAAACCTCATAACCCCTATAAAACCATGCCTAATTAGAATCCTTTTATATTAAAATTCAATGAAAATCCCAAAATAAAAAATAACCATAATTTAAAATCAGATCAAGCCCAATTTCCTTCAATTCCACTAATATAGATGGAAATAGTTAATTATTAACTCACCACAAAATTATTTTTTATCCTTGAGAAGTAAATTTAAGAATACCACATACGGCTCTCTGAATCCACATAACCTAAGCATATTACATACACTAAAAAATAAAAAACATATTTTCTTCAAAATCTGATGTAAATATCCCAAATACCTATATAAAACCTACCAAAAAAATTTAATAATAAACTCATCTCACTGGATCCAAATAAATATGAAAATATCTAATTGATACATGAATAATTATCCCCCCCCAATTCACAACATTATTTAGAATCAATGCACTAACAAATCCCATTCGACGTTAACAATGATACCCCAAACCCAATAACACTTATAGAAACTATATTAATGACACTAAATGTAAAATAGTATATATTATTGTAAAAAACATGTCATAGCTCATTGGTGTTATACCAAGAAATCACATCATTATTCATACTCTATATTTTATTAATTTAGTGAGTTCCATTATCACATATTATTAAAGTAAATGAATTTTCTATTCCTCCATATTCTAAAAAACTCAACTCTAAAATTTCATGCTAGTTAGTTACCAAATATATAATTTTCCATCAACAATTAAAGAACAAAACCCAAATATGGGACACATTCACAAATAAGACATTTATCCTTTTACATGTAAGTGTACCAATTTATATTTTGAATCTTACATAGTTATTTAATTGAAATTTTTTTCCCAAATAACATTAAGGATCAATCAAATATAATCATACACTACCAACCATAACTAAACCACTTGTGAATATCTATAACCTTATGTAAAAATATTTCCTTAAAAATAATGGGTTCACTTTTTATGTCAACCATGAAATTTATTAAAATATACTTGAAAAAAGTTCACATTGTCTGAAAACCTTGTTAACAGAACTTATAATCATTTTACTATGTTAGAGAAATTTATCAAATTTAAAATTATCACTTCCTCAACATAGAGATGAAGAATTTTTGTAACACATGGGTATTAATAGGCCCTATATAAATATGACATCACATCATTCATTTGGGCCATAGGGTTTATACATTTACCATCATTCCATGCTATAAGTACATCCAAGGAAGTTGTTCTTTAGGTTGAAGATGTTTATACCTATATAAGAAACTAACACAACTTTTATCATCCCAAATATAATGACCATCTTCATATTCTATTCATGAAACAAATCATTCTCAATAACATCATTAGTTAAAGAACCCATTTTCTATATTAACAACATCTTGTTGATTTCCCAGAGTATGTGTTAAGTAAAATTAAGAACTATATAAACTTCTATTGAATCATTAATACTTGATGATTAAATTTTAAGAATTTATTTCTTTTTAAGTCAAACATAAATTGAAAATAATTTTTAAAATCAAAAACATTATTTGTTATTGATTGATGAAACTACTATAGCTTTATAAATTTCCAAAAATTTATTAGGCGTATTAACCCTTAAAAATAAAATTAAAGAAATAGAATAAATATATGTAAGATTATTTTAAATCACCACTTAATATATTCATGGTTATATACCTCAACATGTGTCACCTTCCACCTTAGAGACTATTAAATTTTCATGTAACTTGTAGGATCACCATATCATTATAAAATGAATCTGATATATTTAAAATAATTTTTAAAGGTTCAAAAATTACTAAATAATCTCTTTTTATTACAAATCATAATGGTTAACCATTAATAAAAAATAATTAACTAATGTCCCAAAATATCCCTCTTAAACAAGTATACATTCTAGTGTTATCTTATGATCAACACTTCTTATATCATAATGAACCTGATCATACTAATCTTAAATAGACACAATGAATCAATTCAGTTAAACATAAGATATTTTTACCTCAATAAAATTAGATGTTCATTATTTTTTCTTGGACACACCCATAGAAACCCAAATGACTGAATTAATAAAAAAATGATACCACTAACTCATACACATCATGTCACCATCTCTAGAATAGGGTTCACGACCTATCTCAACAAAGAAAATCTATCACCTTGCTAGGAAACTATCACAATCAAATTAATCTATAAAATTCATAACCAAAAGGAAATTGAATTTTAATAATGCCAAATGAAAATCTATATTCAAATTTCAGAAAAAACATCATATTAAAAATTTATTTTATGTTTAACCAAAATGATATAAATCCATTTTCAAATAACTTTAAAAAATACTAAAATAATCCATATAAAACTACTTTAATATTTTAAAAATAAAAAACATTTTACATAACCACTTAGGAATCAAATTATAAAACATTACTAGTGTTATAACAATAACTAAACAAAATCACCAAAAACAATTAAAAAAATATGAATGACTTTAGTTAATTACACACAAACTAATAAATTTTTCATGAAAACACAACTTAATATATTGATTTTTAAAAATTAATTAAATTCATTCACATATAACATTCATGATATATATAATATACATATGTCGTATGTTCCCCTAGAATGATGATGCTTGAAAGAATGTAAAAAAACATGTTTCAATTGAGACCTATGAAATTTTCCATGTTTCACCATATCTTATTTGATAAATTTAAACAAATGGATCACTCATACCTATAGTGTATAACCCATAAATCCTTTGTAACTAGTGATTATACCATAATTAGGTTGATCCAATATATTTACTTGTTAATTATAAACTCCTTAATTTCATATTTCTTGAAAAAATAACTCTCAAAACCCGAGACACTGATATGGTACAATTAGTAATATCTTGACTCTGATCATTCATCGACCCATTTCTAGAAGACATTTCCCCAAACTCATTCCCTATTATTCTGGGCTTCATGACTAGTATGAAGATTTTGGAAGAACTGTTAGAAAAAAATATAAAATCATTTTGGTGACATCCTAGGCCAATATTGAATTCTACTAAATATCAAAAATTGTCTATCTATATATCATACATTTCCCAAAAACAATTAACCAATATTCTAGGGGGATATTATACCTCTATATAAGTCTAAAATAAACATTATGTATATATAAACATAAGAACTAAAAAATCATAAAAATATAATATAATAATACAATATCACAAACCAAAAATACTAAAATAAAAATAATTGTATATGTGTCATAAAATTCCTCTAAATGATTCTTTCCACCTGCACTCCATGTCTCTATGGAGTCATGACCTTATAATAAACATCAACCATATCCCACAAACATACCAGAAATTATTCTTTCACACCTTATTTTTCTTAAAATATCATAACAGAAACTAACTAAGATTCATATACAAGGCATGAATATATATGTCAATAGAACATTACCAAAAATATCTCTAATATAATTAATTCTTATAAAATTACATAAACATCATTATAAGATATTAGTTAGGTAAATAATATAGTTAAAAAATAAAAAAATAGGGAACATAGATAATTTAACTATACTTAACATCTAATATGAAATAAAATAAATAATCATTCCCAATGTATATAAGTTTCCCACTTCCACAATCAGTAATGGTGGAAACCCACAAAAAATTCTTTTATCCATGTTCCAAATTGAGGAGTTAGTATTCTCTAAATCCTTATTAAATATGAAATATTAGGTTATATATATAATGGAATATTAAAACGCCACATGAAAATATAATTTTCATGTTACTTCTTTCAATGGTCACCATGCATGAAATGATATTTCATTCAAGTGTTCTCTACCAAAGTTATTATCCTAGGTATGCTGCCATTTAAGAATTCATTTCATCAAAATGAAACATTTTTATGGTGATGAATTAATGCATGCAATGCATGAACTGGAATGAAATTAATTTATGAATTTTGATAGATGTGTTAATGTGATTAAATTCCTAGGAAATACATAGAATATATATAAATACATATCCATGTGATGGTTGTGTATATGAGTTTTTTATTAGCTAAACCCTTCTAAAATATGAATCTCATCTTCTTCCTCAGGCTCTCGGTGTTGAGGTGCCAACAGAACATGGGTGAAGACTAATCCTTCTCAAGCATCAGGTTATTCGATCATCTCATGGATGCCTATAGAGGTGGTGAGATTTTTTTCCCACTTTTCATCTTCATTATATAAATTAAATTAATACTTTAAAGACTTTTTATTAGTATCTTCAGTGTACGGTACACTCAGTTACAACATTCTTCATTTCAATTTTATCACAGGTTTCATGTTTCTTTCATTGAGATATTTGGGTAAGGTTTTTTTATTTTTTATAATATATATAATTTATGTTATTAGAATATTTTTTTCCTTTATATTGTATCAAAGAATTCCCTTTAATTTTATTTGTGAAATAATTCATTCAATGAAGAATAAAATGAAAACAAAGCATTCATTTTAATTTTATAGAAATTATAGCTTACCTTTACTTGTGGGGGATATAATTAAAGGTCATCATTATTACCCTCACATAGTATTCTCTACATAAGGTTCATCTCCAATTACCCAAACATAGATAAATATTCATATGGCTCACCCTTTATTACCCTTAAAGTAAATAGTCTCCATAACGGTCATTCTGATTTACCCTTACAGAGAATAATTTTCTATAAATCAAAATATTGTTACCTTTATATCTAATGGTTCAGTATAACGGTAAGTAAAATTACCAATAAAATAAGGATTTCTTACATAAAGGTGTTGATATTGTTTCATATTTTTTAGATATATTATAATTTATAAACTGTTTTTAAATTATAATAAAATGAATTTTCAGAATATTATTTAATTAGTAAAGATTTAATTAATTTATTATTTATATGATGTTTATAATTAATTAGTTAATATATTTCAACTATTTTTTATTAACTATTCCTTAAATATTAAATGTTAATATTTGAAATACACTTTACTCAAAATATATGGTATTTAATATGATCTAGAATTAAAAGTGTTTGTTTGGAAATCATGAGAGTAAATATATAGAGTATATAAATTAAAAATAATGATAAAATATAAAATATTTTATATTTTATATTATAAATTTTTTATAATTATTTAGTTTGAATTATTCCAATTAAGGGACTTATTTGGATATTATTTACAACGCATAATTTTTTTTATGATTGATATGATCACAACATAAATAGTAACAAAATATATTATATTTATATTATTTAATTTTTTACATAATAGAAATTTGGGTTATAAAATTATTTATAATTAATAAAATATCATATACTTAAAATAAAATTTCATATAATAAAGAATATGAAATATTTCATACTGGAATTAGTTAAAATTTAATTATATTTAAAATTATAAATTGTCTATAATGACGAGAATTATTATAATAATTTTATAGTTAAATATTATTTTGATTTGTTTATAAATGGTTATCTAATTTTTAAATATATTAAATGTTCGTTTATTTAAATGCTAATCCTGCATTATTAATCTATTAAAATGCTTTATGAATATTTATGTTTTATTTTAAGATGTTAAATTTTTTCTAGAGTTTATTGTACATTCATATAAGTAGTTGAATACTGGTTATAATAACGAATTTAGTTTTTCATTAACTATGAACTCGATTTGAAAATGAATTTATGAACTTGAATTTATTCGGTGAATATAGTTTATGGAAATTAGGTTTTAGAGTTATGATGAATTGGTTTATCTCTTGAGTAAAGTGTTTCGGGGTAGAGGGACTTGGGATCAGACTACGTTCCATCCTAGTGTATTATGCCTTCTCTAGAAAGGTGAATGGGGTACATTATATTTCGATCCATACATACTCACGTGGAGATCATAAATTTCAAATAACTATATGGATTTACTTGAAATATTCATTTTACTTATGAATATAATTTATTTGGATATGAATGAATATACATGAATTATATTTTTAGGTGAGTAAAAAAGGCCGTGAGTTGTTTAAATATTACTCATCAATATTATTTAAAAATATCAGTTCACTAAAGGGAATAATATTTCATAATAAAATAATATAATCATTCTTACATAAAAGGGAATAACATGAGATAAGACGGTGAGAATAAATCCCTTTCAAATACAAAGGGGTAGATTCCTTAAAAAGTAGCATTTATCAAGACCTCAATAATTTAACGAGGTATTTTTTGTGCCATTGTTGGTTTCCCTTGGATTATATTTTGTATGATAGGTGTGTAATTGGTTATGTTTAATCATCCTTGGGTAGTTTTGCACCAAATCTAGGTGCCCCATGGTTGTATTTTTATATCATATTCTTAGCATATTATTTGGATTATGGTATCTAGGAAACCTTAATGGTTAGGATACTATAGGAATAGAGTTTATTTTATCCTTATGATTGATTGAATAAATATTTATCCAATAAATTATCTAAGACACCCAACTGTTGTGATTGGGATGAATCCATACCTGAATAATCATGTCCTATTAACTTGGAAAAACAAGTGTAACCTGTGGTGAAATATGGATCTAGGATCACTAAATAGATTTGATGAAATTCAAAATGGGGTCTTCATTTTAGTGGGATCTTATTTAATAAACACTCTTATTATATATTTATAAAGACCAACACTCAACAGATAACATCTTCTGTTATAGATAAATGACATAATTTTCATCCATCTTGACCTTGAGATCAATATTAGATAAGAATAAACAAAATGGTATTAATTTACTTGACATGTATTAGAATTTTAGAATATTTCTCAGATAAAAAGAAATGTTTTATGTGTTAGAACAACCAATTCCTAAGAAACAAACTGGTAAAAATATTCAATAAAATTATTTATATGCCTTTTATAAGAATATAAAATATTCAAATAATGTCACCACACTCATTATTATTACCATAGTGTCAAAGGTTCTAAAATATTTGACCTTAGATGACTATAACATGATAGATATCCTAAAAATATTTTATTAGGAGAAGGCTAGCCATGAATGGTATAATGTTTAAAATGTTATATTCTGATCAAAAAGATTGAAGGAACCTCATTCTTCACTCATGTACTCAACATTATTGGGTATATTATTGATTCAGAGTGGGTAGTTTCACCTCCACATGTTTCACTGGACACATATTTAATTTAATAATCATTATAGAAATGTTTCTTGTAGTTTTTTGAATTATAATACGAATATATTCTATAATTATTTACCGGATCTCCTCAATATGTTGTGTATAACTGAGAAAAACATCGTAGGTAGAGTATAATGTTCTATGTTTATGTTATATAAATAGGATGGTTCTATTTTGGATAAATTCATAAGAAAAATGGTTTTGGAGAGTCTAAATAGCCAACTAATCCAAAGAAGAAAAATTGAAAAAGTTTTCATTATGGAAAAATTGGCCTTCAGATAAGATATATTTTAGATTAATTTAATGGTTTCTAGAAAAAATTTAGTGAGCCCATATTAGATATAATTCTAAATGAATTCAATTATAATATCAGGGATATATATATATTATAGATTGTATATTTAAAAGAAATTAAATATATAGGTAGTTAGAAGATGAGAAAAATTGAATATTTGGGATCAAAGATATATTTAAAATAATGTAAAAGAGGAGTTGATGAATAATTGATTGGGATGTTTAGATCTTGAATAAACATTTCATAAGAAGTGTCTTTTTATCTCATTTTTCTCTAGAGAAGATAATGTAATCATTTTTTGTTTAATAAAATGAAGTGGATTTATTTAATAAACATAGGTTATGTATCTACTTGATTATATATCATCCTTTAAGGGAAATTATAAATTTATTTTCCTAGTTAATTAATTCATCCAATTTCCATTTACATAAATTCTTCAACAAAGTGAATAAATTGATGAAAATGTTTCTTAGTATTCTGAATTTTTTTTAAAATATATATATATTGGGTATATGATTACAAGGATCTAAGTGTTTAGTAGATAAAATAAGAGGATAAAAGTTAAAACTAGAATAATAAAAGTAATAGGATATGTTCAACAACTTTTTTAAACAATCCATTAAGGGTATTTAAATCCAATGGTTATTAGGAAGAAGCAAAAATAATAATTTTTGAATAGATAATCATTAATACTTAAATGATTTTTGGAAACACCATGGAATTTCCATGTTAGGTATTTTTGTTATAGTAACTAATTCCTTAATTTTGAATGGTATGTGATCCCAAATGTATATTTAACAGGTGATGTAAAAATAAAATATTTCTAAATAAAATTAAAAATTGAATGAGCTTACAGTTTATATTCATGTGAATAAGTAAAATAGTTAATACATCATGTATTTTAATGTAAATGATTCAATAGAATTTAGTTGGATTTATTAAAAGGATATACGTCATCATCTCATTTCTATTATATTAAAAGATAAGTAATAAGCTTTAAAAGGGTTTTTATAAACAATATAAAGATATTTAATCATATACACATGGTTTATGATTCATTAAATTCTATAAAGTGTTTTGAAAAAGACACAAGGATAAAATGGTTTATCGCATATAAGGTGTTTTTTCAGAAGTCAGTTAAAATATGAGGGAATGTGTTCATACCACCTATTAGTTTTATATTTTAATAAAGTATTCATTTTAAAATAAAATGTTCAAAATACATAGAATACCATATATGATATGGAAATGATATATTATTTTTCAAATATACAGACTGAAAAAAATAAATTTTCTTTCCTAAAGAACAAATTATTTTGTGTTGAATCATAGTAAGATATTAGGAAATGAATATAGTGACTAACAGTCTAGTGAGAGTATATTTTAAATGAGAGTAGTTTAATGTTTAAAAATAATGATATATTTATAATAACCTGTGATTAAATTTAATTTCACATAATATCCTAAAGAGTTTAAGGTGACGACCATAATGAAAAATGTAAAAAATTATATTAAGTTATCATGGAAAATCTAATATCACTCTTTCCTATAGGACTATACCAGTAATATTAAAAATTGATTTACTCTTTAATTTCAAAAATAGTGTATGGTATGACAACAAGTTAAATGTAAATAGTTATATTAATTACCATAATAGAGTGAAAGTTACTTTATCCAAAAAAAGAGTTTAGGATGTATTGGTAAACAATTATGTAAGTAGTTACCTTATTTAACGGAATATTTCTTATGTAAATTTATCTAAGGATAAAGATGATAAACATAGAAAAATATCTTAGTCGATAATATAACTTAACATCATAACATTTAATGTTCTGAAGATAATATATTTTAATATGATTAAAGTCTTAAACATTTATGAATGTGGTTATTAAATCTTTCCACTGTTCAAACTTAATTAATTCATAGATTCTTCCTACTAAATATTTTTTGGGAGAGTTTTATCAGATAGTCACATATATATATGAAAGGAATTAAATATAGGTATATTGTGTAAAAACCAAGAAAGTATAGTGAACAAAATGATGGTCCTGTACTTTATTATATATTATTTGATTAACTAGTGCTTATTTCAGATATGTTAAATATTATTGAAAAGGTTTAATAGTATGTAATATATCTTATTATAAAAAAATAGGCAATAAATATTTTATCATTATATCATGTTTTCCATTTAAATTTGTGTATTGATAGACATTTCGTGAAGTGTAATGTTTATTTAAATCTAAAAGTATGACTTAGCATTATCCATAATTAATATTTTTCATGTTGTATTATAGTTATTAATAATAATTTAAGGTTTTTGTGAGTAAGATTGTTGTATTCAGATTTGAAATCTTCTCATGATGTAAAAAAAATAAGGTTTTTTGCTCTAGATAAACTAGTATGTATACCCCATGGAATTTCATATATAGGTAATTGGTATAGTAGGTTTGGATGGGAAATATTTGGGTCCTTACTACCTAATATTGGTGAGATTCCATGAAATAGAATCTTCATACTTTGATACCCTACTTACAAAAGTCTATATATTGTCTTATCAAATTAGGGATGGTTGGGTATGTTTATGATCATGTTTTCAGTTCAAAATCAACTATATATGGGATTTTTACCCCCATGAATTAGTATAACATCAATGACATTGATTGAGATAAACATTGGGAGGGTATATCCAAGCCTAGATATTTTGCATCTATTCTGATGAGTGACATATGATATGATCATCTATACATATGAATGATATTTAATGTATTCATCGACCATGTTATTATATACTTTGAAAATTTTGAATTGATGATGAGGCCTTATGATATTGATATGCTCTATGTCCCATAGTTACTCAATATATTAGACAAAATGAAAAAAATATTATAATGTACATTTTCCTAAGAAATAGAGTGGCGGACACTATTATAGAGATACTAGTATTTGATAGAGATTACAACAAATACCTTTATAACTTGATTGTTTTTTATGCTTGTATTGAGGATGATTTTAGCATAAACTTATTGATGAATAGATTTATAGTTTTAATGAATGTTATAATGGTATGTGGGGTCACACTTTTTGGTTGACTGACATGGGATTGACTATAACTCAGATAGATACTCTAAAATTGTTTTATAGTTAATATAAAAAACTTGGATGGATATTAACAAGTTATTACATATGATGTGATATAATTTAAAGTTAATGATAACCTTCCATAATATTTCTTGACGATATCCAAAAGTGTTTTGGATATGATTTCACATGTTATTTTTTATGATACCATAAAATGTGAAATAAGAAAAATTATTTAAGGATTTAGTGTAATTGGGAGATTAAAAGAGTTTTTATTCACTAAAGTATTATTATATTGATATAATACGCTATTTATATTCTAGAATATTGAAAATTAATCAGGGAAATACAATTTTCATATAATTTATTTCACTTTTCAGCATTCATGAAATGAGATATCATGCATGTAGTCTCCACTCGAGTATTCCTCCTTTATATGTTATCATTTAAGAATATTTTTCATAATACGGAATGTTATGAGGATGTTAAATTCATCTTTGTGACGTATGAACTATAAAATATTTAACTCAATCATTGTAATTCATTAGGTAATGTGATAGAATTTAAGGATCATCTATAAATGTTATATAAAGAAAAATAAATGTGGTGGATATGTAAGTGAGTTCAGGATTGGTTAATCCCTTCTATAACCTAAATCTCCCCCTATAGTCTTTATCATTTATGTAATTAGGTGTTAACACACCTTGGGAGTATAATAATCCAGCTCAAATGTTGATTCATACATATATTATTTTCATAAAATCATAGGTGGAAATATTTTTTTCAACTTTTTGAACTTTAAAAAACAATTTGAATGATTTTTTAAAGACTTTATTGCAGTATCTTTATATTATGGACTGCACATTTACAAAATTATTCAATTTATTTTAATCATTAGTTTCATATTTCATGAATAAAGATCCTTATGTGAGTGTTTTTCATTGTTTTCACAGTATTTACCAAATGTTATTAGAATAATTTGACATCTTTCACCAAATCCATAATAGTTATACTTTTCCACAATTAGAAACCAATCCCCCAATGGAAACATATCCATCATGGGTAAAATGTCCCACCTTGAAACCCATTCTCCTAGTAAAACATGTACATCAAGAAATAGATATATGATTAGGAAAACCTATCCAAAAATATGAGACTTAGTTTTTAGTACCCAACCTAAACAAAATAGAGTCATGGTACTTTGTACTCATCTCAAATAAAATAGAGTTAGGATTCTTATCACGCATCACTGATAAAATTAATTTAGCCTTACCCTTGGTACGTTCCCCAAATAAAATAAAGTCACCGTACTTAGTACCCATCCCAAAAAAAAACAAATTTAAGAATACCATAGGTACCCATCCCCGTATATATATTTATACAGCTAGTTTATTTTCTTCTACCCATTCACCCATCATCAAAGAACTATTTGTAATTTTGGTGAAATTTATAAATAGTGTATAACAATATCCACCCTTCCACTATCTCATGATGAATAATGAGTATATTAATATCAAATATTATAATAAATAGCCAATTCTAAAAAATAATCCTATATAAAGTATTTTAATAGACTCATGGTTCTAGAATGTGCATTATATAAGAAAATAAACTTATTATAATCCACTTTAAAAATATAGAAAATCCATATATAATAATAGGAACTATAAATGTATACATTGGAGGGTAAAAATTATGGAATATTAATATCAATAAAGACAAAAAATGAAAACATAAATGAAATAGAGTTTATCAAAAACTAAATAATCAACTCAAAATCATAAATCCTTTAATTAAACATTATGGAAAATGGTTTTTAACAAAAATATTCAAAATAAAAAAAAATCCATTTCCACTTTAGGTCCCACACTATATTATATTATTACACAGGTAAACCATGAGAATGATATATAATAGATAAGTGATCAACAGATATTGATAATCCAATAGTCAATATATCTCATAACCACTCTCTATTAAGAAACTAATCCATATTGGTCCACTTAATCAAAGCAATTAGGTCTTTATAGCCCTCTATTACCCCATCCATACTCTATTCCCTATGTAAATCATTCCCAAGTAGTAACACATGGGCATAAATTATAGTAATTGAATTTATATTTTGATAAAACTATAATAAAATAAACATTTAAATATTTCATGTCACAAAAATTCAATTTTTATAGGATGAATATTGATTTTGGACTTGACTGGTGAAAAAAATCCTAGAATGAATTTTTAAAATATTCCCTTATAAATAAGATTTTATGAATAATTTAAAGTTTAGTAATTAAATATTCATCTTTTTATTTATAATAAAATTTTATAATATGTATAATTAACCATGTATTTACTATAAATTTTATATAAATAGATGTAAGATCATTTGGAGTTAAAAGTGATATTTTTCAGAAAATGGTTATAAAAGGTATAATATATTTCCATTGTAATTATTTGAAATTTTATTTAATTATAAATGAATTAAATAAAATTTATAGATTATATATCTAAATATATTAATTTAAATAATTATAATAATTATTATTAGTCATATGGTTAATGTAATATTATCTTATTCTTTAAATATGCATTTCTCGAAAAATAGATTTTGAAACATTTTTCTGGTTTATTTCTAAATTAAGTTATTCCATTTTTTTGAATTGAATTTGATAAAATGAATTAAATTATTGAAATAAGAATAATTAATATTATTTAATAATTTCAACATAATTATTTTTCATAATAAATTTAAAAAATTGTAAAACAAAAATCATCGCGTTAAGGGTAAAACTAGTTTATTGGGGGTTATCTTAAAAGAAAAGGGTTAAAATGAACTAAATAGTTTTTAAATCCTATTTCTTGGTTTTATTTAGATCATAATATTATATCCTTATATTATTATCAATTTGTAATATATTTTTACAAGAAATAGCCTTCAAATTGTTGTAAATTGTTTGAAAAATTTCAAGTTTTCCACTCACTTCAATTACAAAAGGGAACCCCCTCCCCTCAGTTATTCACACCTATTAAACAATTTAAATCAAAAAACCATTCCAAAATATATCAAAACATATTTATTAATGTTATATAGTTATTTTTATTCCTAAAATACCAACTCTATTTTCCTTATTAAGTGACCAAAATGTTGTTTTTCTAAGAGAAGGTAATCATCTTCACCAAGCTCTTTATTTTTTTACTTATTCTATTACCACCTTCAATTATGTATTAAGAATTCCAATATATAAAATAAAATATCTCACATATTCTGATATTTTATTATGTTTATGGAATAATATTTATCCACATCATTTTCCATCAAATGGGAAACAAAACTATCACTCGTGTGTATGGTGGACTACTGCCTCACGGATAGATATAATTTGTTTTCCATCACCAACTCACATGGATTGTCATAATGATGGAAATAATGAATATATAAAACAATTATGGAATGATATTTATTTTTTAAAATTAATATATCATCCAATTACTTACACTTTCACCCATTAATGAAATGATAACTTTTCTCATGCATACATATGGCCTACCATCTTTACGAAGCGATGTGATTCATTTTCCATGACCAAATTTCAAGAAATATTCTAAAAATTTGTTTAAAGAAAAATGTGAAATTTTTAATATTAATATCATTATTAACATAATTTAACTATCTTCTATTCATAATAATCATAACTTCCATGAGAAAATATGTATGAAAAAAACAAAACATTTAACACTTGTAATGATGATAATAACGAAATATTATTAATGAACCAGTGAAAAGATGTCATAATAGGATCAGATATAATATTATAAATATGAATATAGTATTTAGATATATTAATAAAAAAATTAAAACCAATATATAGGTAATAAAATCAAGTTCAACTAAAGGGAAGCGTGAGGTAAGGGATTTTATCTCAATTTATAATCCATTGAGACATATCTATTATTATGATCCTATTAAATTTTATGCGGTGTTTATACTTCCCTTTTGATATATGTCACATGAAAAATAATAATTCATGGTGATTAATGTTTCAATTATATTTTATTCTATTAAGGGGTTACAATTTAAATACTACAAAAGAGTTAAATATTTATTTTAAAATCTCACTTTATAGATTGCCTTAATTTTTATTGTAGAAATATTATAATTAATCCTTCATAAAATTAATCTATTTTATTATTCTTTAGATATTTAAAGAGTTTAAATGTTTTCATAAAAATTGTCCTCTCTTTGTAACATACATGATAAAATGATATGTTTTATATAAATGGTAATGTTATTAATTTTTTTGGTTGGGTAAAGTTTTCTTCAATGTCCATATTTTTTCAAAAAAAAATCAAAATATTTTTTTATATACTCAAATCTTTTGTCAAGGATATTTGAAAATAAAATTTAATTTTTAAAAGGTTTTAAAGGAATAATTTAAAAAATTTCTCAATGGAACATTTTTTTATATTCATTACAAAAAGTCAAAAATAATGTTTCATTTTAATCTATATTTCATTAACAAGCCTTCCCACCACCATAACAGTTTTTTGACATCTATTTATTTTAAACGTTTTCAATGGTTTTACATTGAAAAATATTTTTGGAAATATTAATTTAATTTTTCTCTTATGTTTTCTTTTATCCTTCAAAGAACATTAATTAACTATAAAACCTATATTATCTCTCATTATTTTTTTATTCATTAACATTATATTGAAACATGATATTTATTTTGATCATTAGAATTTCTATTTATCTGAAATATCCTTATTATTTTTTTCATTGATAGGGTTATTTCCTAGAACATATACCATTTATACATATGGTGTTCAGTATGAAAGTTATTTGATTGATTGAGGAAATATTGATATTCCATGTTCATTACTGAATACAGAATTTTTTTGATATGTAATATTTATTTGAATTATATATATCATTAAATATATAAGGAATGAATTATACATACATTAAAGGGAGGGGATAGAAATTATATACCCCCCATACTCATTGACAGGTCTCTTGAGACAAACCTCTTATCCAAAATTAAATGGGTTTATACTATTTACCTTCCCATACATTAAACTATATTGGAATAAGGATTTGGAAGTATATATATCATGATACATGATATCATTAAATCCAATACTAATAATTTTCCTTGATAGATTATTCATTTATTATTATCCATGATATTATGGCAATGATATTATCTGTGTAGGAATTTTGTGCTAAAGTTATTGAATAATTAGAAGGTGTTTTTAGTAATTTACCTTTCCATATATATTATTCCATATTTACTCATGATAGTTTCAATTTTAAATAATCGTTGTTGAGTAGTTAAACTCACACATATTTATTCCATTTTCCTAATTTATAAAGAAGAAATATTTTAATGTGTTTCTAGGATGAAGAACATTCAATTTTTTTGTGTTTTATATTTTATTCTCAATATAAAACGGGTATCATGTATATATCTATATATAAAAAACCACTAAAATAAATTTTCCTTTGTGATTATATCCCTTCAATAGGTGAAAATATAATAAATTAGACACTAACCCAGGGTTACTGGATTTGTGGTTGTTACAATTGGTTTCAGAGGAAGTTTAGTTGAAACATTGGCAACTAGATTTAGTAAATCATTGATTAGGGAACATAAACCAATAACTAAATTTGAGGATAACTCTAATTATAGGATAACATCTTAAAGTTGTGGTATGTTGAATATTATGTGGTTTTCCTAGAAATACATAAATGTCTGTATACTACAAGTGGATGTGTTCTTGGAATAGATTTATTTAGGGGTAACAAACCCAAAAAGTGTTGGTTGAGTATATCTCAATCATTATTCTATATATGGTGGTTATTCCCTTAATACACACCTATTATGACACTCGTGAGGGATATTCTTGAGTTAATTCACATTTTATTTAAAATAAATTACAAAATATTTGAAAATATTTTTATGCACCGTTAAAATAGAGAATGAATCTCTTATATCCTCTATATTTAGAAGAAATTAAATGATAAAGAGGTCATATTAATCCTAAGAGAAATTTAACACATCAAAGAAAATGAAAATGAAAAAATATACATAATGTGCAAATTATATTAAGAAATATCCTGTAAAATTCTTGAAGGGAATGTGAGTTTGTTATATGTGTGGAGAAGCGGGTCATCTAGCTACTAAATGTAATGAAAATAAAAAGACCACTTTTATATAGTGCATCAATTATAATGTAATTGTAAATAATTCAAAACAATTTCCCAATCATTAAGGGAATACGCCATTGAATAGTCCAAGGGTATAAGGATAATCTTATGTGATCTATATAGTTTAGGTTGAAGTTCCAAAACATGTGGTGGTAGGTACTTAAATCATAGCCTAAAATTTGGGAAATGTTTAATCTAATTTTGGAAACACACAATCTTTTATATCTTCCATTTTTCTATGAAAATTAAATATTTCTCAACAACATTAATAAGGGATTTGTTAGTCAATAATCATAGTGAAAATATCCCTATAATAAGGATGTGTCAGACAACTCCCATTATAAAATAAGAATATTCTCTAAATTTGGGAATTATTATACCTATGGTTAAATTTTTTATAATAATCATTAGGAAATAGTTTTCAAAATATGATGTAAAAACATTTATCATAAAGATAAATAAACCATGATTCATGATGAAGATGTGGAATTTAATATCATTGTAGTAGAGATTTCATCATCTTTATTATTTCTAGATCTATTCCTTGTGGCTCTTATGAATGTTTTTCTTGGGGAAAAATATTAGAAAAAATATATAGATTGAAAATGTAATCTTAAAATTGAGTATATACATATTATAAAGTAATAAATTGATATATTTATTAAGGAATTACCTATAAATTTGCTGGAGGGTGATGTTGATTTTCCTATTGACTTAACCCCTAATGTAAGACCAATATCAAATAATCCCTAGAGAATGGACACTGTTAAATTAGTATAAATAATGAAAAAATTATAGTAGTTATATAATAAGGGATTTATATGCATATTGTTTCAAATTTGGGATCCCATATTCTTTTTGTTAATAATAAAGATGAATCTATGTATGTATGCAATGATTATAGGAAAGAAAATGTATTATTATGAAGAATAAGTATCATCTACCTCATATTGATGACTTATTTGATCAACTTCACAGAGCTCAATATTATTCAAATATTTTAATTCATTATAGGTATCAAAAATTGTGATTAAAGCAGGAATATATTCCAAATATATCATTTCATATGCGGTATTAACATTATCACTTTATATTAGTTAAATTTATATTGACTATTGAACCCGATTTTTTATGGATTTAATAAAAAAATTATTGAATGAATATCTTAATAATTTGGTTTTAGTATTTATTTAAAATTTATTTTTTTATTCTAACAGATATGAGTATTATGATAATTACTTCAATATTATTCTTAATACTCCTATTGGAAAAAAAATTATGATAAATTTAGCATGTGTGAATTCCTTATTCAAGAAGTTTCTTTTTATGGCTATATTTTCTCAAAGGATGGATTCTTAGTTTAACCTATAAAGAAAAATGACTTTGATGAATGTACTAGACCAATGAAAAAAACTGAGGTAAATCGTTTCATTGCATTAGTATATTACTATCAATGAATTATTTAATATTTTCTGATATTGGATTACTCATTAAAAAATATTACATATAAAGTGGTTATGTTTGTATAGATAAATTAATGTGAATAATATTTTTATTATTTAAATAAGAGATTGTTTAGTTATATGATTTTTACTTTACCATCTGGAAATTATGGATTTATGATATATAGTGATGCATAAAATAAGTTAATTGATTTTATCATTATTTATAATGATAATATTATTGACTATGCCTTAAGGTAGTTAAATCCTCGAGAATCGAAAATTTTAACTCATGGTCTTGAGTTGGTGACTGTAATATTTATTTTGTGATGTTAATAAGTTATTTCTATGGTTAAATATATGATATATACATAGATTATAAGAGTCTAAAATACATATTTTCAAAGAAATAGATTAATATGAGGAAAATACAGTTCATCGAGCTAGTTAAGGGTTATGATTTCTCAATACACTTCTAAAAAGGAATGAAAAAAAAGGTAATATATTCATTGAGTAAGAAAGATCATGAATTTATGACCAAAATAAGGATTGATAGGGATCCCATGTCCATGGATCTAGTAAACATAGATATATGAATTATTAATTAAGTGGATACACCACCCATTTTTTAAATGACATCCATACTATATTTATTAGAATAGATAAAAATTTCTCATCCTGGTGATAAGAATTTTCAAAATAAAATTAAATCTATGAACGATGGAAAATTTGTAGAATTTTCTCTGATGATAGTTTTTTGACATTTGGAAAGATACTATGTGTACTGTATTTACTTTAGATGAAGCTATAATTTTTGGATTATTTATATTGATTGATTTTCTCTATACACCCAGGTATCACCAAGATGTATAGGTATTTGAGAGAACCTTTTTGTGGGATAATATGAAGTGGGAAATTAGTTATTATGTATCAAGATGTTTGGTTTGTCAATAGGTTATGGCTAGAAGATAGTATCCCATAAAATTAATAAAACCTCCACCAATTCCTATAGGGATATAGGATGGAATTACTATTTAATTGTTCACTAGATTACCAAACACTCCTATGAATAATGATACAATATGTGTTATTTTTTATCACCTTAAAAAATATGAACATTTATTTATATAAGATAAGGTTTACCTCTTGAGTCCTTAAATAAATCGATATTAATGAGGTTATAATACTTCTTGGAACACCTATTTCAGTTGTGTTTGATTGTGATCCATGATTTACATTGAAACTCTAGAAATTTTTTTAGAAGGCTCTTTATACTATGCTTTATTTGAGAACCTCTTGTCACCTACAAACTAATGGATGGTCTAAAAGGGATATTTAAACATTATAAGAAATGTTGAGCTCATGATCACTTGAATTTCATGTTATTTTGATCATTATTTACTTTTAGTGGAGTTTACTTATAAAAAAAATACTTCCTTCAATTATTCAAATGACACCGTATGAAATATTATAAGGTAAGAGATTTTATACTACAACATTTTGGGATGAAGTGGGTGAATGGAAGCATATAAGACTATAACTTGTTAATGAGACAATCATAAAGGTAAATTCTCTTTACACTAAGGTTAACATATCTAATATTAGTAAAAATAGTTATGCCTATAATTGGAGGAATTATTTGGAATTTCAAGTATGATATAACATTTTCATCAAATTATCTCCATGAAAGGGGGTAATAAGGTTTTGTAAGAAAGGGAAACTAGGACCCAAGGATATCTGAACTTTAGAAATTTTGGAAATAATTGAAGTTGTGGATTGAAGAGTAAAAATTTCACCAAGTATCCATAAATCAAACGATGGGTTTTATGTGTCATTGTTAAAGAAGTAATTGCCATACCCAACACATGTTCTAACCTTTGAAGAAATAGAATTGGAACATTACTTTTCTTATTATAAAGAGACTATCTAGATTTTGGAAACTAGATAGAAATTATTGATGAATCAAATGACTTGAATGGTAAAGGTACTTTGGAGAAATAATAAAATGAAGGAATAAACATGGTAACTAGATTGTGATATGAAGATGATCCACCCACATTTGTCAAGAATGTAATATCTAGTAAAATTTCAAGGATGAATTTTTTGAAAGAGGTAAGAATGTAACCATCATACTTTAATTATAGCAATTAAACATTATATTTTGGTAAAAACTATAATAAAATAAACATTTTAATATTTTGTGGCACAAACAAATCTAAATTTGTTATATGAATATATATTTTGAACTTACATGGTCAAAATAAGCCTAGAATTAATTTTTAAAATTTTATACTAGAATTAAGATTTTAGGAATAATTTATGATTTATTATTTAACTATCAATCCATTTATTTATAATAAAATGTTATAATATTTATAATTAACAATTTATTTATTATAAATCCAATAGAAATAAGAAAATTAATATTTGTTGGTAGAGGGGATATTTTTTAGAAAAATCATTTTTTAAAAAGTCAAAATGTCTTTCAATTTTAATAAATTAAAAAAATATTTAATGATTAATGATTTAAATTAAATTTATAGATTTTATATCTAAAAATAATAATTTAAATCTAAAAAATTATTAATGCTAGTAATATCGTTAATATAATACTATATAATGCTATAAAAATTCATTTTCTAAAAAACCATTTTTCGACATGTTTTGCAAGATCATTTTAAAGTTAATTTCTTACACTTATGTGAATTTAATTTTATAAGAGATATTAAATATTTGGAATCATCATAATTAATATTTTTTAACAATGTAAACACAATTTTATTTCATAATGAATAGTAAAAAAGTAAAAATTAATTACTGTAGTGAAGATCAAAATGGGTTTACTGGAGGTTGCCAGTCAACCAAAAATGATAAGGATTAAAAAAACTAAAATTATATGAATCACCATTTTTTCTATTTTCACACTAAAGTTATGACCTTTTAATATGAGTCATTTTGTATCCATTTTTTTAGAAAGTGACTTGAAATTATTATAATACTTGGAAAATTACAAGTGTGCAACTCACTACAGTTATAAAAGGGAACCTCATACCCTAACTTATTTACAGTTGTAAATTAATTTCATCTAGAAAACACCTATAAAAATATCTCCCAAAAATAAATATACATGTTTTATAGGTTCTGATATTCCAAAAATACCAAACCTAGGGTTCTTAATAATAGATCCAACAG
Source organism: Viscum album (assembly GCA_963277665.1). Classification (NCBI taxonomy): domain Eukaryota; kingdom Viridiplantae; phylum Streptophyta; class Magnoliopsida; order Santalales; family Viscaceae; genus Viscum; species Viscum album. The sequence continues at coordinate 1,437,515,498 of OY728162.1, forward strand.
ATGTTTTTCTTAGAGAATGCAATCCTCTTCACTAAGATCAATATTTTTTTACTTATTTTTTTACATCATTAAATTATATTTTTAAACTTACCATATAATAAAAATATTATATACCATATAAAAATATATTACTGTGTTGATTTAAATATATATATATGTCACCTTCTTCATCAAATGGGAAATAAAACTATCACTCATGTGTTTGGAGAAGTACCGCCTCGTAAACCAATGTGATTTTTTCCACCACTAACTCACATGGATACTGATAATAAGGGAAATAATGAATATGTATGATTGTTATGAAATAAAATTGACTCTGTAAAATTAATATATAATTCACTTCCTTAAAATTTCACCCATTAAGGAAATGAAAATGGCGCTCAAGCGTACGTATGACCTACCGTCTCTATGAAGCGATGTGATTCATTTTCCATGTCTAAATTTCAATAATTATTCTAAAATGGTATATAATAAAAACAATTATATTTATAACATTTATATAATTCTTAATATGATGTAAATATATCCAATTCACAAGAATCAAATATTCCATAGGAAAACATGCATCAAAAAAATGAAGCAACCAACACCTGATACAATAGTAATCATAAAATTTTATTTATGAATAGGTGATAGTATGTTAAAAGATTATCATATATGATATTATAAATGTGAATATAATTTTGATATAATTTAATAACATGTTTGAAACTATTATATCGGATTTTAAATCATGTTCATCAAAAGAGAAGCTTGAGGTAATGGATTTCATCTAAATTTACACTCCAATGAGACATATTTATTATTATATACCTATTTATGTTTATGTGGTCTATAGAATAACAATTTGATATATTTAAAATTAATATTTAATTATTAATTATGATTAATGTTTCAATTTATATTTATTATTTCAATGGGTTACCATTTATTTAACACCCTGACCCTAGTTACCCAGAGTCGGTGCATTATTTTAATACACTGGCATGATTACAAGGAATCAAGTCCCAAAGGACCGATCAGTTTAGAAGTCTTGGAAAATATATTACATACATGAACGTTAAATAAAACATTAGGAAATAAAACACAAAAAAATTGATCCATTGAGAATGTCATTAATCCCCAAGCTTAACCCTGCTTGTCAATCATAATACACTTCTTGGAATCCTGGGAAAATAAAACATAAGAAAGGGGTGAGCTCAGATGCTCAGTAAGGGTAAATAATTTAGCGGAATCTATAAACATTTAATTCAAGATGTGTGATAAAAAACAGCCTTTCTAAACATTAACTTAAACATAATATGGAAAAAATAAATCAAACATTACCATTTAAACATGCACATGGATATTCTACTAGTCGAATAATCACATTTAATAACTAATTTCATAATGAGGAAATGCCTAACGCCGGACATCATTAACACATATTCAAGGCCTCGTACCAAGACTACAAATAAATTTTTTGTCAAGGCCTTGTTCCAAGACACTAGTTTTTCCCATGAGACCTACTGATGCATCGAGGATCTATAGCGGGCTCCACCCATCACATACTAAGTCCAATGCATTCCTCATATGAAAAGGTTTAAACATAACATAAACATTCATATTAAAAATATCATGCGAAATGTCAATACATTATCTATAAACCATGAATGTTGTAAAAATGACACATCCATAGTCAAACATATCACAAAACATTCAATACAATATGGAAGTTTTGTATGATAATAAATCAACTTCAAATAAGCTTAAAATCATTCAAAGGATATTGACATCGATGAAATCAAAACATTTTTTAGAGAAATATCTCTTTCTATTTTGAAATCGATTAAGAAAAAATGGATTTTGAAAATATTATTATAATATTGTAAGGGATTCTTCGACAATTTTATAACGGTGGAAAATAGCCACACCCATCGTATAAGTTGAAAAACAATTCTTACCTTAAATTTGTCGAAAAGCACAAAAAGGACTTTGTTTGTAAAATGACGGAAAGATTCCATTAAAAACATATAAGGTCAAATAAGGGTATAAATTACTTTAACCCATTTTCTAGTAAATATTAAAAAAGATTGAGATACATTTTTAAGAAGCATGGATGTGGATGATAAAGAGGTCCCAATAGATAATTACGTATAAACAACCTTAGATAATGAAGAGATTATGAAATTAACCCTTACCTTGAACATTATCAAGGGTTTGTTTAACCTCATGTATGAAGATCTTAGTATTTTATTAAATTATACCAGAACCATATTAATATTTATGATATCATACATGATTCATTTATGACTTTATACTACCCATTTAATAATAATTTCCATGTTAAATTAACATTTTGGGTAATGATCGCTTTCTTTATTGTACGTGTTTTTACTTGTTACTCTTGATTGTTTCACATAGATCAAGATTTAAATACTTCCAAAATATAAAAGATGATTTATATATCATATATATTTAGAATATAAATATGTATAATAGACATATATATGAAATTAAAAACACCGTTTATGGAGACCGTAGTCCGTACGTATGCAAAAATGATGTTTCTATTTTCATATCGTATTGAACGAAACTAACTGAATAAGATATATGTAAGTACATATATATATATATATATATCCATTAGCATTATTATTTCTTATATTACATAATTATTCGTAATATATATTTTTATAATCGTCGATTAATGGTGAACGTGGAAATGAATAGAGATGGTAATCCGTACGTATGCACGAGGAACAATATCATTTCCTTAAAGGTGTGGAATTGGATGGTATATTAATTTTAAAGATACATTATCATGTTGTTTTAATTATTTATATACATATTACTCATAATTATATCCATCCAAATAACATAGTGTTGAATAACAAATTACACCCTAGCGTGGAGATGGTAAGTCGTACGTACGCATGCATGGTGACATTATCATTCATAAGATGGATAGAATAATGAATATATTTGATCAATATTTATAATGAAATCACAGTATATATAATATACTAGAGTTATTATTTTATAATGGAAATAAAAAATAAAGGGTAAGTGGAAGAATAAGAGAACTTGGAAGAGGGTGGTGAAATCATTACCTCTTCTTCGGGTTCTTTATTTTGATTTGATCAAAAGGGATCCTTAGGTTGGAATTATGAACATATGAAGGCCTCTATGATGAATTTAGGATAGTTGGGAAGATATTTAGGCAGGTTTTGGCCATTCCAAATTGCTTCAGAGGTGTGAATTTGAGATATGGGGAAGTGCCCTTTTATAAGAGGGGTGAGGGGCACCTTTGGAAAAAACTTTAAATATTATTTTTAATAAATTCATATTCGATTAATAATATCTCCAAAGTGACTTAATTTGAGGCTATGGTGGGGATGGGTCGAATTACTATAAAAAAATAGGTTTTATACAAGTTTAGGTAACCATTTTAACATTATCATTAAGATTTAACTCTAAGTTAACTAATTTAACTTTTTCCGTGTCTTCTTGTATTATTACAACATATGGTTAATAAACATACTATATACTGCAAATAGAACCCAAATTGGTTCATTAATTTTATATATATTATTATATAAGTCTTTTGGTCGAACATTAGATTTTTAGGACCATTATATCAATTAATAATATAATATTAGTTTCAAGAACTATTTTATGTCAATTTTGACAATATTTGGTATTTGATTTCTATTAAAATAATAACAACATGATACTTCAAAAAAAATACACTGAATCAATACTTATATGTCATATTCACCTATAAAATTCGTGGATGTCATAAAAACTTTGAAGTTATATTTATTTTTATATTTATAATACCTTTTATTTGATTGTTTCATTAATAAGGTAATTACTGCATAATCATTGTGTCATTTTTAAATTTAATTATTTGACCTCTATAAATTATAAATAAAATAAAATTATTTAGGAAATATTTTTATCTTTCTAATAAATATTTATGGACGAATTTATCTTATGAATAACCCTATATTAAAAATGTTTTAGTTATTAAATATTGATTTTAACTCTATTAACTATTTTTTAAATAAAATAATAATAAATGTCTTAATCTAATCCAAGTGGATATAAAGGGTCATATTTTATTCATAAGGTTGTTTTTGGTCAAATTAAACTTATCCAATAGAATTAAGACATGTGTTAGGGTAAAAATAATATCATTTTTACTCTTAATTACCCTATTTACTTTTAATCGTGATAAATAAAAGTAAAAATTTACAATTCACCAAAAATTATATTTATCTTATTGAACCACATTTTACTTACTGATATCAACCATGTCTCTCGTATTTTTGAAATTCCACTCACTTTAGCAGTAAAATTATGTTTTATGTGAATTCACAAATTCTCCTAGGAGGTGGGTAAAAGACGGTGAAAAGTTCTATAAATATTTTTATATATATAAACTTATTATAAATTGAATCCAATGAATTACATAGAACTTATATAGGTATTATGTATCTATTTTGACCTAAAATAAATTTAAGTAAAATAAATAATTATTTAAATAAAAATTTGGTTTTAAACGATAACTTAGTGTTTTTTTCACTATTCATCAAAAATTGAACGTTTTCAGAAAAATGCAAAAAATTCCCCCTAGGGTAATTTCAATATTATGAATCCAAAAATGAATTCTATTTTACCATATTCAAAACATATAAGTTTCATTTGTAAATTTAAAATTAATTCTCGTGGTCAAAACTAATAGCGTGTTTTTAAGAAACAATAACTATCAAAAGATTGACACTTATTTAGGTATAATTTCAATATGAAATTAATTCCATTGACCAACATTGGATTAAAGGGTAAAAATATAATCTAATTAAACTTCCAAAAAATTAAAATGTACAATTAAACCCTATAAATTATTTTGATTAAAAAAGTTGTTTTCAGTTAAAATATTGTGTTTTTCACAATTCAACCAAATATGAAAGTTATTAGAAAAACACCAAAAATTTATTGAAACAAAATTTGTATGTCCAGATTCTAAAGAAGAAGTTTATTTTGTCAAATTGAATATATAAAAGTTTCAAATATTGGATTTAAAAAGGGTTCTCCATTAAAAGGAGGTAAAATTTCATTTTTTGAAAAATAATTCTTTTATCGGAAAAAAATGAATTTGTTCTTAAATCATGCCTAAGAAACTCATAATATGGATTATAAAATTATAAGGATTATATAATGTTCAAGATTCCATTAATACTATTCATAACTGATTTTGAACGGCTAGTTTGGTAAGTCGTGATGCGCTTGAACTCAGTGTTGCGTGTAGTGCAGGTTATGGCATTATATTGAGGAAATAATGTACTATGAAATCTTGGGGTGTTACATTATTCCCTCCTTCAATAAATTGCTTCCCCAAAATTTTAAATTTTTCTTCTAAAATAAAATGTTAAAAATAAAAAATACCTTTGTGGGAAAACCCACATCAGAAATTGGGTTCATAAAATTTAGTATTAATAAGTGGAAAAGGGGAATGAAAAAGTCACCACCAAATTATGATCTTGATTAGAAGAATATTTGTCGAAATTAGAGACACATAATTGGAGGAAAAATGTAAATATTTATAGGGAGTGATTGAGGTCATCAATCACAAATAATTATAGAATTGTGGGCCTCAAAGCCACCAATCTATGATGATTTAAAATATCATCGGTTCAACAAAACATAAGGTATTAGGATAACACATTTTTTGGTTTTAAGATCACTTCCCTAGAGTTTAATAATTAATTTATCCATAAAATTAGAGGGGAAGTATATATATATATATGTATATATATACTTGAAAAGTAGAGTTTCATCCTTCAACAAATTCCTACCACAAACTCATCTTCCACACTAAAGGAATTCAAATATATATATATATATATATATATATTTATCTATTTCTCCTAATCATATAGGGTTCCAAAAATAATGAATTTATAATTCACATATCAGACCCTTTTTAAAAAAAACTACATTATTCAACCCATGACATCTTATGGGTTAGTGATAAGTGATACACCCTTGCCTCCCTTCGGTTGCGGGTTCAAGTCTCACAGCCTTTCCAGACGTGACGGGTTGCCGCCCAACCTTCGGGTTGTCCTTTTTATGGAAATCCAAAAATAACCTTAACAATAGTATCCAATTTCAAACATAATCCATTACAACCATTAAAATTATCCAAAATACTTATATCCAAACTCTCAGTCCAAAGTTTATAAGGAAGTTAAACATAATGAGGATCCTTTTTTCCAGGTAATAACATGTGAACGCCTTCATCGTGTATTCTCTTACAACACTGCAACATCCTGAATTAACAAAATCAACCATCTCTTATTCCAAAATTACTACCTCATTATCATGACCATATTAAGGATTATCTTTCCTTCAACTATTTATTTTCCAAAAAGTGTAGCTTACTATTATGTCACTTTTCCTAGAACCATATAATATCAAATCCTCAATAAAATAGTACTACAGTATAATCCTTATTTATCTCCATAATTCATGTAACCATTATACTATTGATACAACACTCAAATGAAATAATTATATAATAACAACATAAGAACACTATTCATTCTTCTTCATCTAAGGTAGTATCATTACTTGATTATTATCTAATAACATAATTTCCGGTAAAATCTTGTGAATGGGACATTGATTCGCGTAGTGTCTCAACGCCTTGAAGATGAAGCATTTTACATTTGAAAACATTTTCTTACCCTTGCAATCACGTACTTGGTTTCCTTTTTCTACACACTTATAAAAACTCTCATTCCCTTCAAGAATTTACCAAGGTGATTCATTCAACATTTATCACATATTGGAAAATCTTTCTTTACCTTATTCCCTTTATCCATCTTTCCTTCTACCATACTTTTCTTCTCTAGTATCCCTTCAGAGACATACGATTTAGATAATTCTTTACTGATCTTATTAACACATGATACTATTTATTAATATGATGATAATATGTGGGAGACGATTTATTTTCTAAATGTTGGCTTAATACAATGAATGATATAGCCCTTCTTACTCTTTGGATCATATGTATTGCTAGAGTTCTCATTCCTTCTATTGGACACCATTTCTAAACAATGGCATACACTAGGTCAGTTTATGAATCGCAATTCATAATTACAAACATTTAAAATACCTAACGTAAATTGAACAGTTTATGGATATAATCCATAATCAGAAAAATGTTTTCTTTGAGGAGGTATATACTCATAAACCCTTCATAGTGGTTTGTGAAGAAAATGAGAATTATCCAAAGCATATCCCCGAGGAGTGTCATAACCAAGAGTGCAGCAAGACCCTTTATCGTGCTCCAGTTCCCATTCGAGTCTAGCTCAAAGCGGTGTTTTCGGGTTTTACCCCTAGTTACATATGTGCCAGATCTGCCTCTACCTACTTGTATCCAGACAGAGATGAATTTTCATGGAAAACTCACAAAATCTCTACATTACCGAAATTCTAGGAAGTCCTATACTAATACTCAAATTCTATCTTAGGTCTATGTGTTGTAATCAGAGTTTATCTAAATCTATATTCCAAGTTTATTGATAAACTTCCTCTTATACCTACTGTAACACCCCAACCCCAATTAACCAGAGTCGGTGCATTATTTTAATACATTGGCATGATTAAAAGGAATCAATTCCTGAAGGACTGATCAGTTTAGCAGTCTAGGAAAATCGATTACATACATGAACGTTACATTACACATTAGAAAATAAAACACAATATAAATGATCCTTTGATAACTCCATTAATCCCCAAGATTAACCCTTCTTATCAATCATAATACACTTCTTGGATTCCTGGGAAAATGAAACATAAGAAAGGTGTGAGGTCAGATTGTCAGTAAGCGTAAATAATTTAGCGAAAGCTATAAACATTTAAGGAAAGATGTGTGATAAAAACGAAAGCCTTTTTAAACATAAACTTGAACATAATATGGAAAAAGTAAATCCAAAATTACCATATAAACATGCACATGCATATTCTACTAGTCAAATAATCACATGTAATAACTAATTTCATAATGAGGGAATGCCTTATGCCAGGCATCATTACCACATAGTCAAGGCCTTGGGCCAATACTACAAATATTTTTTTTTCAAGGACTTGTTCCAAGACACTAGTTTGTCTCATGAGACCTACTGATGCAACGAGGAGTTATAGCAGTCTCCACCCGTCACTTACTAAGTCGAATGCATTCCTCATATAAAAAGGTTTAAACATAACATAAACATTCGTATTAAAACTAGAATACGAAATGTCAATACTTTATCCATAAACAATGAATGGTGTAAAAATAACACATCCACAGTCAAACATATCACAAAACCTTCAATACAATATGTATGTTTTGTATCATAATAAATCAACTTCAAATAAGCTTATATCCATCAAAGGATGTTGACATAGATGAAATCAAAACATTTTTTAGAGAAATATCTATTTCTATTTTTAAATCATTTAAAAAAATTATTTTTAAAATATTATAATAAAATTTTAAGTTAAGATTAGATGATTTTATAATGGAGGAAAATAACCGCACTCTCCATATAAGTTAAAAAACATTATTACATTAAATTTGTCGAAAATGTCAAAAAATACCTTGTTTGGAAAACGACGGAAAGATTCCTTTCAAAACATATAAGGTAAAATAGGGGTATAAATTACTTTCACCCATTGTCTAGTAAATAGTAAAAATGTTTTGAAATACATTTTTAAGAATCATGGATGTGGATGATAAAGAGGTCCCAGTAGATAATTACGTATAAACAGCCTCGGATAATGGAGAGATTGTGAAATTAACCCTTACCTTGAACATTCCTTTAGTCAAGGGTAGGTTTAACCTCCTGTATGAAGATCGTAGTCTTCTATTAAATTATATCATAACCATATTAATATTTATGATATCATACATGATTTTTTTATGACTGTATACTAACCATTTAATAATAATTTCCATGTTAAATTAACATTTCGGGTAATAATCTCTTTCTTTATCGTACATGTTTTAACTTGTTTATATTGATTGTATCAATTAGATCAAGATTTAAATAAATATAGAATATAAAACATGATTTATATATCATATATATTTAGAATATAAATATGTATAATAGACATATATATTAAATGAAAAACACCATTTATGGAGACAGTAGTCCGTACGTATGCAAAAACGCAGTTTTTGTTTTCATATTGTATAGAACAAAACTAAGTGAATAATATATATATAAGTATATATATATATATATCATGTAGCATTATTATGTCATATATTACATACTTATTAGTAACATATATTTTTATAATCGTCGATGAATGGTGAACGTGGAAATTAATTTCAACGCATCGTGGAGACGGTAATCTGTACATACGCACGAGCGACAATATCATTTCCTTAAAGGTGTGGAATTGGATGGTATATTAATTTTATAGAGACATTAGAATGTTATTTATATTATTTATATACATATTACTCATCATTATATCCATACAAATAACATAGTGTTGAATAACAAATGACACCACGGCGTGGAGATGGTACGTCATACATACGCAGGCATGGTGAAATTATCATTCATAAGATGGATAGAATAATGAATATAGTTTTTACATATTTATAATAAAATCATAGTATATATAAGATATTAGAGTTATTATTTTATAATGGAAACAACAAATAATTATTAAGTGGAAAAATAAGAGAACTTGAAAGATGATGGTGAAATCATTACCTCTTCTTCGGGTTCTTCCTTTTGATTTGATCAAAAGGGCTCCTTAAGATGGATTTATGACCAAAGTAAGGCCTCTAGTGTGAATTTAGGATATTTGGGAGGATATTTGGGAAGGGTTTTACTAATCCAAATGGCTTTGGAGGTGTGAACTTGAGATAAGGTGAAGTGCCCTTTTATAAGAGGGGTGAGAGGCACCTTTGGTAAAACTTAAACTATTATTTTATAATAAATTCATATTCGGTTTATAATGGCTCAAAAGTGACTTATTTCTAGGATAGGTTGGGTATGGGTCGAAACCCTCTCAAAAAATAGGTTTTATAGAAGTTTATGTTACAATTTTAACCTTATCATTTAGATTTAACTCTAAGTTAAATAATTTAACTTTTATCGTGTCTTCTTGTATTCTTAAACTAAATGGTTAATAAACTTACTATATACTGACATTCGAACCCAAATTGGTTCATTAATGTCATATATATTATTATATAAGTCTTTATGTCGAACAATATAAATTTAGGACCACTATATAAATTAATAATATAATATTTGTTTTAAAAACTATTTTATGTCAATTTTGACACTATTTGGTTTTTTTTGTTAAAACAATAACAACATGATTACTTCAAAAAAAACATTGAATCAATCCAAAAATTCTATATTCACCTATAAAATTCTTTTATGTCATAAAAAATTGAAATTATATTTATTTTAATATATATAATACCATTTATTTGATTGTTTCATTAATAAGGTAATTACTACATTATCATTGTGTAATTAATAAATTTATTTATTTAATCTCTAAAAATTATAAATAAAATACCAATATGTAGGAAATATTTTTATATTTCTAATGAATATTTATAGTAAAATTTATCTTATGTATAACCCTATATTAAAAATGTGTTTGTTATTAAGCTTTGATTTTTACTCTTTTAACTCTTCTTTAAATAAAATAATAATAAATGTATTAATCTAATACAAGTGGACCTAAAGGGTCATATTTTATTCAAAATTTTGTTTTTGGTCTAATTACACTTATCAAATAGAATTAGGACATGTTTTAGGGTAATAATAATATCATTTTTACTCTTAATTACCCTACTTACTTTTAACCGTGGTAAATAAAAGTAAAAAGTTACTATTCATAAAAAATTATTTTTATCTTATTGAACCAGATTTTACTTACTGGTATCAACCATGTCTCTTGGATTTTTTAAATTCCACTCACAGAAGCGATAAAATTATGTTTTACGTGAATTCGCAAATTCTCCTAGGAGGTGGGTAAAAGACGGTGAAAAGTTCTACAAAACTTTTATATATCTAAAATTATTATAAATTGACTCCAATTAATTATATAGAAATTATATTGGTATTATGTATCTATTTTTACCTAAAATAAATTTAATTAAATAAATAATTATTTAAATAAAAATTCAGTTTTAAACGATAACTTAGTGTTTTTTTCACTATTTATCAAAAATTTAACGTTTTCAGAAAAATACCAAAATTTTACCCTAGGATAATTTCGATATTACAAATCCAAAAATGAATTATATTTTACCAAATTCAAAACTTAGAAGTTTCATTTATTAATTTAAAATTAATTCTCGTTGTCAAAACAAATAGCATGTTTTTAAGAAACAATAATTATCAAAAGATTGACACTTGTTTATGTATAATTTCAATATGAAATTAATTTTAATGACCAACATTGGATTAAATCATAAAAATATAATCTAATTATACTTCAAAAACCTTAAAATGTGCAATTCAACCATATAAATTATTTTGATTAAAAAATTCAGTTAAAATATAGTATTTTTTACTATTCACCCAAATATGAAATTTATCAGAAAAACACCAAAATTTTAATCAAACTAAATTCTTATGTCCCGATTCTAAATAAGAAGTTTATTTTTTAAAATTAAATATATAAAAGTTTCAAATATTTGATTTAAAAGGGATCTCCATTAAAAGGCGGTAAAATCGCATTTTTTGAAAAATAATTCTTTTATTTGAAAAAAATGAATTTGTTCTTACATTATGTCTAAGAAACACATAATATGGATTCTAAAATTAGAAGGATTATATAATGTTCAAAATTTTTGTTAATACTATTCATAACTACTTTTGAACGACTAGTTTTCTAAGTCGTGATGCGCTTGAACTCAGTGTTGTGTGTAGTGGAAGTTATTGCATTACTTTGAAGAAATAACATACTATGAAGTCTTGGGGTGTTACAATTTAAAATTTACCAAAGAGGTAAGGATTTATTTTATAATCTTTTTTTAGATTGCATTAATTTTCATTGAAAGAATATTATAATGAATCCTTCATAAAATCCATCTATTTTATTATCTTAATGATATTTTAAAAGTTTTCACATTTTCTTAAAAAAATCTCTTTAGTATTTGAATAAATAAATGAAAATTTTAAAATAACAACTTATCTTATTTCCCTTTCTGATCTAGAACATTTTTCTTCCATGTAGATATTTTTAAAAAATATTGTAGAAAAGTTTATTTTATTTACTCAAATTATTTATTATTGATATTTTTTGTTATACATTAAATTTTAAAAGGTTTTAAAGGAATATTTGTAATGTTTTTTTAAAGTTAAATTTTATACTTTTATTACAAAAAGTCAAAATAAATGTTTCATTGTAACATATACAGAATTGACGGACTTTCATGTCCCCATAAATATCTTATGATATTTTGATTATTCTGAAAGTTTTCAATGGTTTAAAAAACCACTTTTAAGAAATATTATTTTAATTTTTAACATATATTTACTTTCATCTAAAAGATAAGAATTTATCGCCAAGAAAATAATATCTATTAATAATTTTTTAGTCGTTAACCTTCTCTTGAAAATTTCACTTTCATGTGATCATTGAACCTTAAATATCTCTTACATATCTATATTCTTTGTATCATGGATATGATTATTTCCTAAATCATATAAAATTTCAACTTCATATTTTTAATTTTTAATTTATTTAAATAAATGTGGAAATAATGTTATTTCATATTTTTTACTCGATATATATATTGTTTAGTAAGGAATATTGTTTTGAATTAAATTGATAATTCAATATATTAAGAATGTATTAGATATAAATTAAAGGGTTGGTCATATAGTTATATATCCCCTAGATCCATCAGAAACTTTCATGATACAGATTATTTGTCCCAAATTAAATGGGTTTATGGTGTATATATACTGATAGCTTAAACTTCCTTTGTATAGTGATTTGAAAATATAGATTTCACGATGTTTGAGATAATGATGTCTAATATTAATGAATTTTATTAATTGATAATTTATTTATTAGTATCCATGTGATTATTATATTAATATTATCCATGGATACAGTTCTTTCTCAAGTTATTGGTTAAATTTAATGTGTTTTTATTTATTTACTTTTCCATATTGATTATGCCTTATTTACATATCATAAATTCTATTGTACAAAACCATTACTAATAATTTTTTTCAACCTAATTTTTTTCATTTCCTATTTTTATGAAGAATAAATATTTGAATGAGTTTCAATGATAGAGAAAATTCACTTTTTTATTTTGAATATATTATTCCTAATGTAAAATGGGTATCATGTATGAATCTGGATCTCCAATGCTATTAAACAGATCATTCATTCAATATTAGATCCATTGCATCTATTCCAATTTTATAAAGAATACATTGAATCTCTATTAATATTGTAGGGTTTTTTACGCAGGTAATATTAACAAATGTGAAAAATCCCATATACTATATTACTCCCAAAACCCATGCTCATCTTAGGAAATAAATAAACCAATTACTATAAGAATTTTCTTAATAGTGATCAATCCTTTCTCATACCATCCCACACTCTCTAGGTTCATAATCATTATAAGACAAAATAACCCAAAATATATTCCTAGTGACATGATGTAATAATTATAGTTGATTCCCTAATAGACTCACTTTAATCAATAACATACATCATAACTAAACCCATCAATCAATGTAATCACAATAAACATGATTTAATGTTGAACAATAAACCTCTAAACCATATAAGACTATACTCGAAATAACTCAAACCTGGGTATACATATTGGGATCTAATTCAATAAATTGTGAATAAAAAAAATATTGACATTGAAATATTTTAAAGGGGAAAACGTTTTTACAAAAATAACATAAAATAATTGACACAAAAATAATTGTTTCAAGATCAATCTATTCATATTGGACTTAAAGCATTAATGAATAATACATTCATTTTCCATGATGATTTGGACGATCTAACTCTTTAAAATGATCTGGATAAATATCAATGAGATGGTAAAAAAAATACTCCCTTCTATGTATACATGGGATGTTTGAATATACTTATGCTTGGGGAGGATACCCTCTTCCTAGTGGTTTTCTTGGAATTTTTTTAAAGTTAGTAAGAGGGAGATATTCAGCTCAAAGTACTTATAGTTATTGTATAACAATCTAAAAATTTTGTATGGTACAAATAGTTTGAAAACTATCAGCCAATTTTTATAGCTATTCATAGGATATTAAATGTTTCTACAATGTATTTCCAATGATGTAATGCCTTCACTAGGTAAAGGATACAATTTTTGGATCAGTTCACCATATGAATTGGGGCATGAATCCCAACACACAAAAGGTCACCAAGTAGTGTAATGGGCCAAAATAATACACTAGGAAGACTATTCATCAGATATCATGAAAATAAAAAAAAATAAAAATAACCAGTTAATATCTATGATAATCATAGTTTGGATAATAAATAAATAATATAGATTGTATAATAATTGAATTTGAAATCACTCAAACCTTCATCTTAACTAATAGCCCAGTATTCCCATAATATTTACAAATAAACGAAAGAAAAAAAATAGAAGGAGGATCTACTAATTTCCCCCCTCAAAACCCTAATCACATCTGCAATCATTATCAAGATACTCTAGCTCAATCCATTACACATCCTATGTTATGACCTATAGAATATAAATAAGGTCTACATGTCTACTGTGGTTCCTACAAATGGTATGTGAAATATACCTTATTAAGGTCCCAAAACGTTCCACTAATATACCACATCATATATGTGTGTATTCTTGATGGAAATAAATGATAGAAAAAATAACAGAGAAGTATACATGTCAGATCATAATGTGAAAACCTGGACACCATAACACCCGACCATACCCACTTTAACCAATGTCGGAAATGTAGTCACCTCATGACATAAAACTTAAACACCATACCATATCCAAAGACTCTGGGTATAGAATTACACCAACCTTAACCCATACCTAGAGGTGTAAGAAAGGGTGTCTATTAAATACAACCATCTACCTAAATTTGTTGGGTTGGGGGCCCATTAAGCCTCTTATAGTGAGCATCCTATCAAAGGAGACTCTAGATAGTTCAACACCTATGAATTTATAAAACTCATAAAGGCAAAGTAATAAAATATCTACTCTTAGTTATATAAGGTTCATTACATTTTACAATTGACTTGACGAGGTATATTTTCATCCAATAACTCACCCATGTAAAACCATTCACTTGAGGTACAGTCTTACAGCCACATATCATAACACAATATATACAATAAATGATCTATGGAGGCTATCACAATATCCAACATCTCACACAAGCCAAAACACATAGACACTAGTTGGTTCCCATAGACAGGTCTCTTATCATTGAAGGCATGAAAAGTGATCTGAGGAGGGAATCACAATAGACAACATCTCAAACAAGTTGAACCACACTGACACTAGGTGGGTCCCATATTCATATATCATTTTACTTCATGCAAAACAATATCTATTTTGGTAATCACAATAGCCAACTTCTCAAATAAGTTGAACTAAATTCTCCCAACCTCTCACATTAGATGTTCCATCCCCTCTATGTAATATCCAAGAGATAATTATAATCCAACTTAGTTAAATCCATATGGAATCTTGGTTTTTCATCTGATTTGATCGTAGATTCCAAATTTCATCATTCATTTATCATCATTTTCTACTCTCCTATATACTATATTGGTCACATGAGAATATCATTCCAAACCTCTTAGTATCCTAATCACACTTGTAATGGAATATTCTAGGTCCTCTAAACCCAACCTAAACTCTATTTCATTGATTCTAACACACACTATTTACCCCATGATGACCTGACATCCTAAAGTCCCTACCAGACGATAGTATCTTGAAAAAAAATCTAATCCTATTAAATTTTTTTCATCATAACATGGTCCTACGAAACAAGTAATATTCTAATAAAACTCATACTATGCCTCCTAGAATCCCTATTCCATTTCATCGATCAATTATCCTTACCCACAATTGGGTCTCATCCCACCATTCCCTTATGAGATCTCTTGATCCCATCAACTAGAGAATACCCTCTACAGTACACGATCAAACCTCAAAGGGCTTATACCACTAACATCACTCACCAAGACTCTAATTCATCCTCTATAGTGTATTCATCATCACACCTGAGATGTAAA
Organism: Viscum album; assembly: GCA_963277665.1. Lineage (NCBI taxonomy): Eukaryota > Viridiplantae > Streptophyta > Magnoliopsida > Santalales > Viscaceae > Viscum > Viscum album. The sequence goes on from OY728162.1 coordinate 1,437,531,809, forward strand.
ACCATATCACTCATCCAAAATAGGCCTAAACCTCTCTTTACCAATCTAACAACTCTAGGAACCCAACATAGGCGATAAAATATTCATCCCATGACCAAATACCTATCCTAGGACTCTTATAATATCAACTGGAATCCTCTCATGCTTTATACCAAGGCTATCTAATGACTCCAATTTCCACAACCCCCACTAGAGAACCTTTTCTAAACCAAAGAGGATAAAATCAATCATATCTCTTTACCTAGGTCATTTTTGGTCTCTATCCCATTTATCTGAGTAAAAATAATCATGAAGACTTATACAATCATACCTAAAAAGTATATAGTTTAATATTATATGGATCACATGCCTATAATGTTGTGTAACCATCATCTCCAAACTTCAAAAATCCTAAAACAAGCTACCCCATGCATTGGATAAGCTCATATTATCACCTGAGATACCATCTCAGTCAATCTCATCCAAAATAATAAATTTTAATAATTTATAATTACTCATGTAATTTTAAAAAATATTAATAATTTTATAAGACACATTGGGTAGATTCTATTAACTATAATCTCAAGAAAATTAATTCCAACATTTTATGACATGATCTTAGTACTCCTACAAAAAAAACTGTAATCAGGTGATGTTCATTCGGGAAAAAATTCCACACCAAATTGTAAAAACCCATAAAAACACACCAAGTGATGTAATTATAGTTAAATAGTGATAAATAATATTTTACCATCCTCTTATGAAATCCTCAATCCTCCATATGATAAATAACCATAATTATGAGATAATTTCATTATGCTCAAACAGAAGCACTAGTAAAACCCCAGCTAAAAACACTAAAGATAGTTGTTAACGAAAAGAAAAACTGATAGAAAAATGAAATAATCATCCCTAAAATCACCATGTAAAATGCCCAATAATGACCCCTCACATAGTGGAATGAAAATGGGGAATGCAAAAAAGTGTATTTAAAAAAATGGCTCTCCTTGAACCCTTGTTTGACATAAATTTGAAGGGATATGTTTTTGAAATGAAATTTCTACCCATGCTTTAAAAACTAGAAAATTTCCATGTCACAACATGATCCTAGGAATCATGTAATAACTCCTCGTCCTAGGTTTTGGTCAGGGTATGACCCTAGTGTTCATGTATTCAGTCCACCCCTTTTCCACCCTCTACGTTGCAACCATTCCCTCATGGTTACCCATCTATTAAGTGATCCCTATGGACATACCGTGACACACCCTTGTTTGGTAGAACCAAAAAACTTCGGCCCAAACCTTCGGGACATTTCCTCCTCCCTTCATGGTGTGGCCCTCAACCTCATGACACAATAAATCTCACCATTAACCTCATCATGGTGTGACCCTAGGTGACCTAATGTAACCAACCTTCCTGAAAAAATTTGAAATGGTATATGTATGAATTCCCAAACCCATATATAAAAGTCAACATCCTAAAATGGATCTCATTACATGGTGGGCCTTAATAAGTAATGGTTTTCTTTATAGAAATTCCACCACTAAAATCATCCACACCATGAAACCCACTTGTTATGGGGTGGCCCACTACCTCCAGGTTGCGGTGACACCTTATCCATTTTGCTATTCCCCAACCTACCACCTATTATGGAATTTCCCTCACCTTCCACAATGTAATGATCCTTATATAGAAAAACATCAGCCACATTTCCATATTTACTCTTCTTTGACATTCACCTAATCTCTTGAAACACCTTTTTGGACTTTTAACACATCTAAAAGAATCTAATTTTGATGTTATGTCCCTTGAAATGTTGATTCAAATACTAATTCTTGAAACATCCACTACTTTGGGAGTAAATATTCAAATTAAATCTAAATTTCAAAAGATGTAATTACACAAGGAATTAAAAAAACCACACCAAAACACATCTCATAATTAATATGATGAGTTTTCCTCAATAAATAATTCCTTACAAAACTCAGTCATCAATTATTAATAAGACAATCATGTTCAATCACAGAATGCTAAAAAAAATTCTGTTGCACAACTCTATACTCTAGGGTCACTTTTCTTCAAAAGCTGAGAAACCCTATATTCATCAAGACTAACATTATTGGGGTTCACCCCCACACCAATGTACACCAAAACACTAAATCATTATAAAATGATTCATCCTTAAGATTATGGTTTTCCCAACCAAATCATTTCACTCAAAAGGTCCAATTTTTTATTATAGTTCTCTCTACTATAGAAATCACCAACTGAAAACATACATAAAGTTTTCCATCAAAACACACAGATTAGTTTTCATCTCAAACCAAAAATATTAAAAAAAACACCAATCAGTCCTCATCTATATGACTTTCCCCAGAATTATGAACCTCAACAACTGATCTCCATCATATCACCTCACTATATTACATTTCCTAAACTAATGGAGTCATTTTTTATCATTATAAACATTTTAAAAAATACAAACCCAAAACATAGTGTAATTAAATATTTGGATCCTAAAATAAATACACTAACCACTATAAAATTTGTACAAGCACAAGTGCATATTTTATTTGTCTCGCTCATAGATCTCAACCAATTCCATTCAGATCCCAACGCAGACACTGGAACATCATCTGACCCTTCATCAAAATACAAAATCTAGGATTCTATATGGAACCAAAGAAAATTTTATTTACCTTATCACCTTAAACATGGTGTTATATTGACTCATTTCATACCCATTTTTCTTCATCCATGACTCCACCAACATGAGGGTATCACACCCATAGATGATTGGATGCTCCCTTTCATATGATTATTATCTTCATTTTACCACTAAACCCAAACAACTAATCATGTCATTCAACATCCATACATTAATGAATATAATGATTGGATGTGATTATCCCACACATACACAAGTTCCAGGAAAAAATAATTATCACTACCCATTCTTGGTGGACTAGGAACATTATCCTTGACATTCCAAAAAAATCTCCTACAATAAGGGTTACATAATCTACAAGTTAAGGGTACACTCCCTACTAAAAGGATCCCTTATATTGATCCTCATATGAAATTCCTCATTGTTTCCATTGTCACACACATGTCACTCTTACCAAGACACGCTCTTACCATCATAAAAACCCTTGTCAATTCCCATACATGATCTGATCATACTATGGTACCTTGATCTATCTATGATGTCTCATCTCAATACATATAAATACCTCCAATTTCGATAAAAACCATGGAAATTCATGGCTAATATTATTCCATAAAATATATCGATCCATGACTCGCACACAACTGCTCACTGATCCACTAACCCAATGGTATCATACATAAATAATGGACTCTTATCCTCGCATTTAATAATTTCCCTTAAAAATCTAGTCTAACCCACACTATCCTCTTCCCAAGGAAAAGTGAATATCTTCAAAAAAAACTGTCAAGGGTTCCCACCCCTATCCAAATTTATCTCATCTGAACCCAATGGATGAACAATCCAATATCACCCAACTGTATAACAAAACTTGTGATTCAATGATTCACACATTACCAACTATACACTCATGGACCTAAAGAAATTATCATTCTCCAATCACTTGTCAATATCATCTCTCAAAAATCAATCCTCAAGGATTTCATTCCAATAATCCTAAGAATACCACTCATTCCAAGGCCTATCCTATGATCACCCACAGCTTAAGCAGTGTTCCAAATCCATGAAGCATTAATCCATTTTTTTCATCCAAGATCAAACCATTGGGGATAATGACCAAAATATAACAAAAAATCAATATCCTATCCTTCCCAACCTAAACTCAATATAAAATTCCCTTTGAATATGATTACATCTCAAAATCCCAAATAGTAGTCTATTCCTTTAATTAATCCTTAGTAGGGTATCCACATAATCATGGAAAACAATGCCCATACCAAATCATCTCCAAGGAATACCTCACTAATATCAAATAAATTAGTGTCCAATACCACGGAATCCAATGCATAAAGTGGCCCACCAAGGGCCACTATACATCACTTACATAGAGGTATTGTATAACCATTGACATCCCCTACATAGAAGGACTATATAACTGTAAACAATGAATGTTTCACTATAAAAACCACATGACCATGAATTAGAAAACTATTGTGGTCCAATTGAGTGGAATTATACCATAAAGTTATATAAGAATGTAGTATATAAGTTATTGTTGACACTTTAAACCCTTGAATCATTTATTATCACTGAAATCAATCATACACAAGCATATGTACATCGTGTGAATCATACTTTCCATATTTGATCCATGTATATAGGCCTATTTCCACAATATGAAAATATAAAAAAAACATGCCATATCAATCCCAAATACAAATAATATACTTAATTAAAAATATCCATTGTAATAGTGAAACCCAAGAACAATAATATTGAAACACTTGTAACCTAGAATTTCCACATAATAGATGTCCATGACTCACCAGTTCATGGTCCATCACAAGATATGATACATTTTTATTCTCTATCGACCGTATCATAAATATTAAGAAAAAATAAAATAGTCTTTCATACCATTTTATATTTCCATAAACTAACTCACTATATAGTAACAATATGCATTCACCATATAAACTCAATTTTTCTTCCATATACAACAAAGCCCTCCGACTAGTGGTGAGAGCATAAATCATACAATAGGGAGAATATTCCCTCAATGTCATGATCATTAATGACATAAAAATATCCAAAAATCTTATAAAATAATTAGAGTACAAAAAATAAATAAAATATATTCATGATATTACAAATGAATATCCAATCAGACAATCATATATCTAAACTGATCACCCACTGGGTCGATCACATATAAAAAATATGAAAAATAAGAAGGATCCACTACCATCGATGAGCCTTAACTTAATAATTGTTGAGATACTCTAGATTTATCAACTTCATATATTGCGCTCTAACTAATAAAACAAAAATAAGTTCTACACATGGACCAAAGTTCCAATGTAGGGTGTGGGAAAAACATCTCAGTATGGAATTTCTATGTTCTCCTAATATAATCTATCATATAAATATGTATGTGTAAGGGAACTAAATGATATAAAACATAACACATGAATATATTCTTTTTTCTATGTGTGCTAAATAGGATACCATGACACCCAATAATACCTTCATTAGATAATTCCATAACGATAGTCACCATGTTCTAAATAACTTGAATCTCCTCCCATACTAAGAGACTCAATGTAGGGAAACATACCATCCTCAACCCCTACCCAAAGGTTTTGGTAAAGGTCTCTACCAAATTCCATCCCATTCTCAATGATATAGGGTAAGGTGTCCACTGTTCCTCTAATAGAGGATAGTCCATTAATGGAAAGGCTAGAAAGTTACAAACATTGGAATGTTAGAAATTCATCAATGAAAAAGAGTAACATTGCTATTATTAGGTATGAAATGATCATAAAATTGCATAAGTGATATAAGGAGGCATCACGACAACCAACCACCCAAAAAATTAAATATTCCCCTTATAGAAAGGTCTCATTTCCACATATCATGTAATATAATGTAAAAAAAGTGATCTTAGGATATAATGAAACTAGTGACCCCCTCTCACATGTTAAACTAAACAAACACTAGGTAGTTCCCATACCTTTGTCTCATATCAATACACACATGACACAAAATTTAAGGAGGGAATCAGAATAGAAAACCTCCAACAAAATGAAAATGACATGGGAACTAGGTGGGTCCCATATCCATATATCCTATCATAACATTCACAACAAGTGATCCAATGAGAGAATTATAGCATCCAACCTCTTCCATGATCTGAATCACCTCTTCGGGTTATGTTCCATCGCGAATCATAAGTATCAGTAATATGAGGAGGAAATATGAATAGAAAACCTCTTTAAAAAGTTAAATCTCCCCCTTAGGGTATGTTCCCATGTATATTTATAATCCTACCCGGCTAAAGCAATATAGAATCATGGGCTCTCAGTTGGTCTGGCCATAGGTAATAAAATGTGTCATTTGTCTAGAATCACATTATAATCTCCTATATACCATCATTGTCAAATGATATTATTATAGAAAACAAATTTTAACACTCATCTCAAAAGTAAGGGAATATAAAAGGTTCTTCAAACCCTAATAGGACTCTTTTCATTGATACTTACATGAACTCATCACTGCAAGGTGACCTCATAGCATGATGTCCCTACCTGGCCCAACCCTCAAGAATAATGTCTAATAATCTTAAGTTTCTGAATTAGAACCAGATCCCACTATCCAAGGACTTTTCCAAACCAACTCTCATGGGGTATATCAGAACACCTTTGTTAATTCATCAATAAATTTCCCCAACCCTTAGTTTGGTCTCATCTTACCTCTCATGTAAGATAAATCTCGAGTCCATCAATTAGAGTAAACCCTCCATGTCATACCAAATCTATCCCTGGAGTTCTTATCCTAAAAATATCACCATCCAAGACTCCAATCCACCCTATACAAGATTTTCCTCATCATGAGTGATATATAAGACTATATAACTCACCAACACTACGTCTAAGCCTCTAATTCGTTCTTAAATAACACTAGAATCCAAACTTAGGCTATAACAAAATAATCTGAAGACCAAAGACCTATCGTTTCTCTCTTTTAATCATAATTAGCATCCTTTCATCCTTGAAAATATGGTCACTGTGTCACTATTTTTTTATAATTACTGTAACACCTTCTCCAAACCCCATGGAGGCTCAAAGACACCTTATATATTTACCTAGGGGACTCTCAACCCTATGCCCCTCTACAAAAGTTCAAAAAATCACACAAGAATACAAAATCAGAGATATGTTTTAGTATTATTATCCTTAACAAGATATAATCATTCTCAATTAAGCCTATTTATTATTTTTCCACGCTATTATTATCAATCAAGATTTTATATCATTATATGACACAAAAAATAGTTAACTATAACAATTTATAATAAATTATTTATTTTAAAAAATAGTGGTATAATTACATAAAATATCACTCGGTATTGTATACACTCTATAACCTCAAGATACGACATTACAATGTTTTATGTCATGTATCCAATAGTACTAAAAATGAAATTACTATCATCTCATTCCATCTTGGGTAACAATTACATTAAAAAATAGTGCAAACCCTAAAAAATCAATAATAAATATAACTCTAGTGAAATAAAGATCAACTACTTGATATCATCCTCCTAGGAAACCCCCCATCCACCTCCTAAAAATACCAATTTATGGAAAATTATACCATGATTCAGTGGAATCATCTACCAAAAACCAAGAAGGAAACAAATTAGTGGATAAAATGTTGGATTATAACATATTGAAAAATATAATATTCATACCGTAAATAACTATTATAAATGAATACGAATCACCCCTCAAGGAGTTAAATCTTAATGGGTAATAAGAGGGGGATCTAGAAAACATTTATCTTCTAAAACCACTGTTCTATATAAATATGAATGGGGTTTACATGGAAATGATTGTCTTCCCCTGCTTTAAAAATCATAAAATGTCCAAGTCATGGTGCTACTCCAAACATCAATGTGAAAACCCCAATCCAAGTTTCTTATCATAGTGAGACCCTAGGGTTTATGGTTTTACATCAGCCTGAGATATCTCTCCATGGTGTAACCCTTACCTCATTATCCCCCTTGATATAGTGATCTCTCTATTCAATCCATGTAACACCTTTATCAGGTAGAACCAAATATCTATAGCCTACGCCTTTATTACATGGCCTCTAACCTTTTTAAAATGGACCTCAACCTTACTACACAATAGGTATCACTAAAAATATCATCATGGAATGTCCCTAAGGATCACAAGAAGATCGTGATTTCTTAAAAATCACAAAATAATATTTAAGGGCTCCCATACCCCATATGTAAAATTCATTAAGATAGTGTGGTATCCTATCCTTAGTAGGACCAAAAATGTATGGGTATTTTCCTTCATAAAAACCCACATAAAAATATTCCATTCCAAGAAACCCACTGACTCCATTCCATTGTGACTTTCTTTCCTTGGAGTGATTTCCCAAAAAAACCTTTTCATGGTGTTTCCCTCAAATATCGTGATGTGAGGATACTTCCACAGTAAAACTTTAGATACAAGTCCACATTATCCTTACATGAACATTCAAACATTCACCTGAAACACCTATGGGGTCCTTGAACACATCCAAAATATCTTCTTAAGATATTCCAACTATCAAAATGAAAATAATATCATGATTCATGAAATGACCACTACTCCAACAACAAAAACGCAAATTCCCACCGAATTTCACATCCTGTAATGAAATATTCTCTTATAAACATTCCATGATAGAACTTTTTATCATTGATTAGCCTTTTTGGTCCTCCAAAATTCATTCCCAAATCACCTCATTCTTCAATAAACAACTAGCAAATCACACTCTATCTAGAAATTTCAAATTTTATGCCACTAGGAAACTCCATCAACTGGGAGAAATCTTCATCAAAAGATGAGAAACCTACTCATCACCAATACCAACATTGTTATGGTTCTCATTCACACCCATCTAACCCAAAACATTTTAGCATTGAAATGTTCATTATGCATAGGATTATGGTGATCCCTAGCATAAGAATCCACTCATAAAGTATGATTTTGGTTCCCGGAACTCCATACCATATGGATCTCCTTGCTAAATTTCACTTCAAGTAGTCCATTGACACACATGAATTTTGTTTACCTCACCACACCCAATTTTTGGGAAAACACCGTTAATTTCTAATATGGTTCAATTACCCAAAAATTCTAATCTTTAGTCACTAACACTCCATCATATCACCTAAATTGATCATGATTCATTAACTATGTATAATTCCCAGTGGAATTAATCGATATACCGGTACGGGGGTGAATCTATGTATCATACATTTAATAATTTATTTCATTGAGATTAAACTTATTTTTGATTAAAATGTGAGACTATTGAGGGGTTAGAACACAACCTCACCTGAATAATGTTAACATAAAGAATAAAAGGGAACTCAAAATATTTTACATAGTCCAACTACAATGCATGATCCAACTATTTATAGTAGTAGGATGTTAAACCTATCTATATATTTTTCACTAATATGTTGTTATAAACACATTTCATTTGGATCAGTTATTATCCCAATCCCATTCTTCCAATCCTTTAGGTTACACAAACTAATGAAAATTTCATTAACTTATATGATCATTATATGTAATTAAGGTATTTAATCATATGTAGTTTTCTTTATAAACAAATGTGTGAGCCTACCTTTGAATCCAACATGATAAAATCAAGAGACCAAATATTACCTTATTCAATAAAAACCTCTTTAGAATCTAATGGGTGAATAAACTCAAAAGAAGTATATATGGTCACCTCACTTTATAAAATACCTTTTGTTAAACTAATTCTATTACTCTCATAAAGAATACCCTAAAATCTTTATAAAACAACTTTTTTTATTAAATATTCATCATTTTCAATAAATCGCATCTTCTCTACTTCTTCTTAAACATATCTCCACACAATCACACCCATAGACCACGTGACCAACATAATTTTTTATATATTTATCAATAAAAAGATTCTATTTCATTTAGAAGATAATTTTTCTAATATTTTAACCTCATTAATTTATCATATCTTTTTTTTATACCTAAAGTGGTATATTGTAATATGTATCGAGAAAAAAACATCTTCAAACTTCACAATAGGACTCATTAGAACTTCTTCTGGCATGAAGATGTTCCTTGTGGCACAAAATACCTAAAACAGTTACATCATGAAAATAAAAACTCTTTTAAAAACTTAGTTAGAATCACTTGTTAAATAACATGTTATTTTATGAACTTAAGCATAAAAAGGAATCTACACATTGAAACATACACATTGTTCTTGATAATATAATAAATTTATTTCATCTTCATTGATATATCACTTATTTGGATATAGCCATGGATGATCATGTTCTTCATGATGTGTGGATCATATATTATTCTTGATTCTTGATTAAAAAACTAAATATGATTGTTTAATCACTAAAAATTTTCTCTTTCATTTCATCATTTTTATTCTTTGGAAAACTATAATTTAGGGAAACATGGTTTTTTATAAAGAAAAATATCAATCGTGAGGTCCTTAAATATCAGATTGGTGTCTCAAATGTCTTACATCGTATTGATTTTTCATTGGATATATTTATACACAAATAAAATATAACATTAGATAAAAACAATTATTACAAGTACAAAAAAAACTATTATGACATGTTTAAATTTCATAAGGTGTATGATAATTAGCTTTTACATTTTTCTTAGTTCAATCCACAACTCAAATTTCTTACAAATTCTTAAATATCTTACCCAATGATTAAATTTCCTATGGGTATATCAATTATTCTATGGATGGATCAAATATTCTATGTGATGAAAAAATCTAATATGTGACCAAATTTCTCACAACATCATCCTATGAATTTTTCCTATACTAAATTTTTAGTCTTCTTAGATCAATTACCTTACATAGCTTAATTTTACTTTCATGTATAATAATTATCCTACCTGATGATAAGAATATATTATGTGGTTACCATTATATATTTTACACAACCAAGTATTCAACTTCTATCATAGTAATTCCATAACAAACCAAATATTTGTATAACTTCTTCAACTCCATTATATCTACCTTAAACTATCTAAAAAACATTATGAACATCATTAAAAACCTATCAAAATCCTACCAAGATTATCAATAATGGTTTACAGCAAATTCAATCTAGAAAAATATAAAAGGTAACATTAATATCCTTTTATATTTTCAAGAAACATCACTCAAATTTTCACTAAAATATTAAAAGTAAACTCATATCCATTTTAGAACTCATGAAAGTTTTTTGAATCATCAAATCATAACCTATCACATATGAGAATAATCTTTCACCACACCATATGATAAGATAATATTTTTTAAGATTATTTCATACCTAAGGGATAATAAATATTGGCCAACTGATATAAATAAACTCACCCTCGCTACAGATATTCATCACATACACTCAATAAAAGTCCCCTATTAAACATTATACATAACATAATATCCAAAAACATTGTGAACACTCCCAATTATTTCAAAAATTCCATCCCTGTTGGAAAAATATTTTTTAAATATTTCAAAATTATTAAAAATATCATCAACCACATCTTAAAAACACTAAAAATCATTAAATACTACTAAAAATATCTAATGAGTATTATTAATTATTGATAAAAATTTAAAGAAAACAAATGATCTAGGGACTCTTCATTACTAAAGGAATTTAAAAGCATCTAAACATACACACCGATTTCTAAACTTGACACTCATTGTAATTCTATGTTTGGTTACTCAATCACCCACACCAATTATAATACTCTATCTATGTCAATTGGGGTATTTTTTATCTGAATCACTCCCATATCATGACCAATTGCATCATGAGCCTGATGTTGACACTCAAACTCCATCTGAAACTATATATAAATTTTAATTCTATTATTCAAAATGTAAACATATGAAAATGGGTCGACCTACCCATTGACATTCTATTACCATATCAACCATCCAGAAATTAGTTTCACCACATATATAACTCGACCGACATAAAGTTCTCACCCCCATGACTGATTTTGATGCTCGCTAACATAAGATTATTTTCATCATCTCCCTATTGAACCAAATAAACTAATCTAAACATCCCACATACAACCCTAAACAAATTGAATATATGTGAGAATCTGATTTATACCTGAGTTCCACCAAAAAAACATAGACCACTACACATTCTTGACTCACCTAAGATATCATGATCTAAACTCTCCTAAATTCACCCTCAATTGTGCCACACCCTCCAAGAGTCAATGTTGAATTCCCCAACATATAGATTCCACTATAGTTCTACTCATGTGAAATACTTGGATGGTTCCCATTTCACAAACACGTATCTCCTCCCAAAGACAATGCAAGGGCCAACAATACCATGGTACTCCTATCCATATCCAATGTGTCTTATCACCTTAGAGAGAAGCAACTTGTTACTATAAAAATCTTGCACCACTGTAATAAGAAACATTCCATTAAATCCATTAGTCATTGGCCAGCACACAACCTCTCAAAAATCTATAAACCAAAGGACACCGTGAAAAATTATTATAAACATTCCCTTACACATCATGTTTTTTCTCAAGAATCCATTCCAACCCTCACTCTTTTATTTACAAGGTTGAGTGAATATTTCTAAAGAAAAATATTAGAGGTTTCCATACCCTATACAACTCGATATTATCCAAACCCAAAAGGTGTACGCTCTCATATAACTATATCACTAAACCCAACTCATGAACTAATGAGTTACAAGTCACCAAATTCCAACTTATTTTCATAAAAAATTGACTATTCGTTTATTTCATGACAATATCTTCTAGAAAAAATAGTCATCAGTCCTTTCATTACAATAATCTCATGGAATCTTACTCATTCTGAGGCATTCCACATAATTTCCCACCACCTTGGTAACATTACAAAACCCCAAAAAAACCCATCCACAGTCCATCCATAATAGGGACAACCATATAAGATAATGATTCAAAACCTCATAAAAATCATACCAAAAAACAATAGGATAGGAATCAAAATGTTCCTTACATAAAAACACAAACTCGATACCAATAAGTGATTAAGTTGTTTGATCTTCTTATGAACCCATCTCAAATATAAGAAATTTAAATCATTAAAAAATAATTAATCCAATCCTCACCAAGAAATAACCTATGATCAACTCATTATCTTAATTTTAATTCACATAGACTTGTTATTGTTCATTTAAAACTATATAAAATCAAACCAAGTTGGCCACTTCATTTCCAAAAACAATCCGTAGAATGTATGTGTCTATAGGTTACTTCTTAGTTCTCTGAGGATTCGACATCCCAAGATAAACTACAAGTGGCCGCATAACCCTAAAATCTTGGGTAAATATGGACAAGAGCAGTTACTTAAGGGGAGGAGATTTAGGAATCCCTTTTGGATTATTTCCAAACTCCTTCATCAATTGTGACTTGTCTATCATTTATATTTATACAACACAAATTTATTTATTTTATTACTTTTTCTTATAATTATTAATATTTAACTTTACTATTATTATCACTTTTATTGTTTCAACTTAATATCAATAAATTTATAATTTATAAAATTTTTTTAAAAAGAAATTACCTCCCACCTCACTCTTTCATATTTAATAAAACCAATAATTTTCATCAACTCTAACCTTGATTATAAAATATTAACCAATTTCAAGAAATTAGAATATAAGGATAGCCTCTAACAAAACTTCTAAAGGTGAACTAGAAGGAAAATATTCAAGGGACCCCTTATTTTGATGTAATAAATTATGGTTATTGAAAACAAAGTGTGCATTCTCTTCTTAAAATTATAGGATACTCTTTTTAGAGAATTTTTATGCATGTATACGGTACTACTAAATAAAAAAAATGGACCCCAATTAACATATATTATGTTGATATTGATTTCAATTCCCTGAATTCTATAGAATTTGGGTTAGATATAAATAAATTTTATATAATTTTCATGTGTAAAAATATAAATGAAATTTGAAACTTTATAGAAGTCACAAATTGGGGACACATTCAACTGGAATTCACTATTCTCACAAGTAGGAAGAAGAATTTCATTAAGGTGGAAAAATTGAGTGAAATTGTTGAATCCCTCTCTCCATCAAAATCAAATTATAAAATCCCCAAATTTCTCATGGACGACATTGAGGTAAGTTAAGTGGTAAATTTTCCCACTTGTTGTGTATCATTATACATTTAAATTATGAATATCTAAGATGTGATAGAGATAATTTTGAAGAATATTTTTTTGATCTTGCATCAATATTTTAAAATCATAGAAATAAATACATCCTTTTTTAGTGAGAATGATTATCACCTTAAATAAGAATATAAAATCCCATGGGAAAATGAGAAATCCAAATATTTTCATTCAAAAAATAATTAAGATGAATAAAAAATATTTTATTTATTTTTGAGAGGAATAGTTTTTTTTAAATGATTTAGATAAAATTAATGTAAATAGGGTGTAGTTTCCTACCCTAGATGTTGCTAAATGGTGCCCGTAGATGGTCACCACAATACCTCAAGCAAGCCTCCCCGAACGCCAATGGATACCGAGTAGTAGTGAGGGCCTATGGTGTGTTTGTGGGGAGACTATTCCATCATTGATCTGAGGGGAGTGAATAATTATATATATAGATATATAGACTATAAATAAGAAATAGAAGAATATATATTCCCATTACAATAAACGGCCATAGAGAAAGCAGTATCAGTAGATAGATAGTAGGGGAAACAAAATAAATAATCATGTAAGATAAATGAATAATTTATAGAAGATGAATAGATAATAATGGGTACCAAATGATAATGATGACATTTCATGTCTCTATAAAAATATTTATGATGAATAGGGGATACCAGCATATACCACATGCTATAAAAATAAACAAAAAGGAAAAACTTCTACTACAAGAATCTCAAGTATAGGCTGAATCGTCATCCCCTGTACTCTATCCTAGATAGGTCAGTCAAGCATCATAAGTCGGTCACTTCCCTTTCTCTATACCTATAATCATGAAGTGTGCTTGGGTACCGAAAGAATCCCAATCAAGGTGTAGGATATTATCCTAGTAAGACACCACCAATAGTGTCTAAATCAATCCATGTCATCTAATGTAAAATTAATCATCTGTTAAAAAGTGTAAATGGATGGTTATAATTAAAAATATAAATAAATACTTTGTTTCGGGTTCCTAAATGGACACATGATCAATACGACCTACTTCAACCTAATATGGATGTCTAAACCAAGGTACCTATGTGAGTAATATAGTGAATACATAGGTCATTATAAAAGAATAAACCAATAGTGGGATGACTCCAACACTGTGCTTTGGCTTGGTGGTCACCCCAATGAAATTATCCATGAAATATCATATTAGAAAAAAAATAATTACATGTAAAACAAGAAAGGAATCTGTCAAATATGATAATGGAATCTCTGGAAAATTCAAGGTGAACCATATGAAATCCCACGGGTTGTTGTAGGAGCCTTTGATAAACCAGTACAAATGATTCTATCCAAGGTGACTTGTAACGACATACCTTATATCACTCAAGGAATGGTACACTCTGAGTCTGTACTAGGTATCTCACATAGGGGATATAGTATCACACAAGGAATGGAATATCCATCATCCTAATGAGCCAATCCATGATTTCTCTTCTAGGGAACTGGTGTCACCCAAGAGTATAATCAATTTCCCAGTGAACATGTATGATGCTAGTATAGTACCACTCATAGTACGATAAGAATATCCATAAAAAATAGTGAGCCCATCCATGGAATCCTGACATCGGGACTAGTGTTCACTCCAGGATCATATGCATGTAAGTCATGGAAACCAAGATCACATATCATAGTAAGGAAATTTCTTGTACAATAAGATATTAAATCCATCTGATTAACTTTAATTCAATCCAAACAACTATGGAATATGAAATACGGAAATAAGCACAAGGAAATGACGTTAGAAAGGCATAAAATTTAAGGTATAAGGTATAAGAAATATGCATGATGCGTTAGTAATAGAGAAATTGAGATAGAATGTAAGATATTGATGAAATCATCAAATTTCATGAAAATTGGTGAAAATAGGTTGCACTTAAATAATGAAATGGATGGGAGAACCAAAGAAGAATGGAAGGAAGATGAGTGTAGACCAAACCTCAAGATTTTTTATTCTTATAATGGAGAAGGATTTGGATGAAGGATGAGGGAGATATCAAAATCCATAATAGAGTAGAATAGGGAGCTCATGCATGGAAGTTATCCATTAGGTGTGGAGAAAAATAGAGGGAGAGGGATTAAAACATTTCTAGGGAAAATAGTAATTTCACCCACATAGATAGGAACTAACAGTTTGGACAACCATGTGGGAAAACGATGCACCAAAAATGTGAAATTCCATTATCCAATATGTCTAAAACATCTCATGGTCATTCACCTAGGGTCTCACAGTTTTATACTAATTGTGTGTCCCCCAACACCCCACTACCTCAAGACACATGGTTAGATCAACTTTGTGGTCTTGGATATATGAGTTCTACCAACCGTGTGGCCCTACCCAACTCTTCAAATTTTGGGGCTTTTAGATTTGAACAAGCCTCAGACACCCCCCCCCATGACCACCATGACTTCATTAATAAACATCCAAAGGTTTAAAAAAGAAATTAAAAACATGGTTCATACATTTTGGAAAAGATGGGAAGTTACAACCTCCCCTTCTTATGAAAACTCATTCTCATGTTTCCCTTATGAGGGTGGTGAAATTTCATTAGAGAAGAGTTCTTCAAATATGTATGAACATTTTATTCTTACTCCTGCATTTGGTATTTTAAACATCTATCCTGTCATAACATTTGGACTAGTGGAACTGACCTGCCTCAGAGATCCTTCATTCTCTGATCAATGATATGTGTTAGATTATCCTCAAAGGACATATCCACTTCCAACCCAATATCCTCAAGTTCAAATGAATGAGATGGGTTAAAATGATAGTGATTAAGTTTTGATACATGGAAGACATCATGCATGGAATGGTACCTCCGATGTAATTGAAACTGATAGGCTATCATCTTGACTCTCTCCACTATCTCGAAAGGCCCAACATAACGTAGTGTTAACTCTCACTATCACCTAATTTATCTATGACCATTCCGGGGTGATACTCGTAGAAAGACCCAATGTACCACCTCAAATTATAGATGTTGACTATGATGATCCGTACAAGACTTCTTCCAAGAATGAGCTATATCCATATTCTTATAAATTAGTTTCACTTTGTATTAGGTATCCTAAATGAGGTGAGGACCTAGTAAAACTATCTTACCTTCCTCTAACCATCATAGAGGTGAACAATATGACAAGTAATAAATGGCCTCACACATAGCCATCTGACTCATTTCCTGAAATTCATTGTTGTATAAAAACTCTATGATAGGTATATGTTTTTCCCATGAACATCCAAAATCATGTATACATTCCCGGATCATATCCTCCAACACCCATATTGTTCACTTGGACTTCCCATTGGTCTAAAGGTGATGTATTGCACTCAAGATCACTTGTGAACCAAGTGCCTTTTACAACCCTTTCCAAACCCACAAAGTAAAGAAGGCATCCCAGTTTGAAACAATATAAAGGGTTACACCATGAAGGAAAACTAACTACTAGATATATAGCATCCAAATATCATCAAATGATAAAGTCTCATGAATTGATAGGAAGTGTGTGACCTTGGTCAACCTATCAATTATCACCCATGTTGCATCACTTCCTCATGAGTATCTTGGAAATCCTATCATAAAATCCATACTGACATCACCTAATTTCCACTCATGAATAGAGAGAGGTTATTGAATTCTAGTAGGTCAATTTTTATTTTCCTTCACCTGTTGACAGGTGGATCACCAAGTGATAAATCCTACAATCTACCTCTTTAAACATGTCCACTAGTACTGACTACGCATGTCTCGATACAACTTCGTATGACCAGAATGAACTTCTGAAATAGAGTCATGATATTCTATCATAATCTCTTACCATATATCCGAAGTCACCTAAACACTCTCATGGAATATTAGAGTCTCATTCTTATCAAAATTCCAACTAGGAGGTGGTTTTTCACTAGAGATACTCTCCCTCAAGAAGAGGACCTCAGAATCAAATAGATGACTCATCCATACCCTCTCCAAATGAGAAGATATCACTTATAGAGTTGCTAATACTAGTTTGTTGTACTATTCCTAAACCTCAAGTGAAACATAGAAAATAGGTCCATCATCTTCCACTACTAGATAGACTCTAGGATTTCATGGGTCTGAGTTTTCTAGCTCAATAAGTCATCCAGAACATTACCCTTTCCATCTGTTTAAGAAATATCAAAGTCAAAGTACGTTAGGTATTCAACCCAAATACACCACCTCATATTAAATTATTATAGTGTGGTAATGTGTTTGATACTTTTATGATCTATGTAGACAATGAATCAGTCCCCTGACAAGTAATTCCTCTAAAAGCATAGAGCATAAATTATGTCTACTAGCATGAAGTCTTGTGTAGGATAGTTCCAATCGTGGGGTATAATATAGAGAGACCCATACACTATATCCCAATAATATTGTATTAGAAATACTCCTATATCAATACATGAAGCATCATAGT
The DNA here is from genome assembly GCA_963277665.1 of Viscum album. Taxonomy (NCBI): domain Eukaryota; kingdom Viridiplantae; phylum Streptophyta; class Magnoliopsida; order Santalales; family Viscaceae; genus Viscum; species Viscum album. Next base: position 1,437,550,224 of record OY728162.1, read on the forward strand.
ATATATTAAAGCCTCTACCTGGCTCAGAAAGAATCAAGTTCAATGATAAATATTTTCTTCCCTTTAGCTCCTGAAAATATATTTCACACGATTCAGACCAGAATAATTGCACAACCTTCTTATTTAGTCCTTTAAGAGGAGACAATAAGAAAGATAAACCATAGATGTATCACATTTAATATCCATGTAGCCCCAATAATATGTGTATTTTAGACAAATTCATAAGTCGTTTCCAGAAAACCACGGTGCTCAAATGTTTTGGGACAACAAACACACCATCTTCAAATATGATATTCCCCAAGAAGAGAACCTTTTTTTATCCAAAAGTGGAATTTATGGAGCTTCTCGTAAAGATGTTACTCTCTCGGTGTATTCATATCAAACTCAAGATGGTTAGAAAGGTCATGTTCAGTGTGATATTACACTAAGATGTCATCTACTAAGACAACCATAGAAGAATCAATATACATATGGAAACCATGATTCGTCAGAATCGTAATAAATGATTGTGCATCTGTGAGAATGAACAACAAAACCAAATACTTCTACAAGCCTTGAATACTATAGAATGGTGTACATAGTATGTATTATGTCCTCATATAAACCTAATGGAAGACAAACCTAAAATCGGTCTTGGAGAAAAAAATTCTTCTCAAAGATGGTAGAAGATTTCATCTATATGTATTAGTGGATATAGATTCTTCACTATAAGATGGTTCAAACAAGGACAATCCATGAATAGTATAGGGATACCAACCACCTTCTTGGTGAAAAAGCCATGTTTACCCCATGGAGATGTGATGGGTTAGATAAAACCCTTTTCCTCTAGATCCCCAAAAATTTATTATGTTATTAGAGATCTCTATGTGATATCATATACGTAGGAACGAACATTGGTTCATCATCTAGAACAATATCAATATTGAACGCAACCCCTATCTCAAGAGGTAAGATAGAGAAATCATTAGTGAAGACATCCCTCAAATGATATACAATAGGATGGAATTCCAAAAACTTCATACCTTGATAACTCTTAAAGAGAATCTCCATCTAGGATGTTACTCCACCTAACCTGCTATTTGTGGGTCCGTCATGACTTGAATGGATATCACATTAATCCTTATGGATATATGGTCTACCTTTGTGTGATGTGGAGAAACATGGTGGTGATAGAAATACATCTGGACTCCGCAAGGAAAAATCCAGTCCATACCGAGAATGAAATCAAATCCAATCATCTCGATGATCAAGAAATTCTAGAGGAAACTATTCCCAAATATCATAATGGTCACTCCTTGCACTGGAATATACCCTCTACCCAAACTTCTAATGGTGTTTCAATGGTTTTCACACCACTGGAGCACTCTATCATTAGTTCCGGACTTCCCATAGTTATAGAAGATATATAAGATTTTGATTCACCTATATCAAAGATGGATGAAACTGTAGTGGAGGATAATAGAATAGAACCTATAATCATAGATTTCCTTTAACTCATCTCCTCATGAGTAGGTTACACTACATAGACGTGGCATGAACCAAAGCCTTGAGATGTTTCCTGTCTTGATTGAGTAGGTCTACTCTACTGACACTGGAGCTTTGAAGCCAGATTGCCTTGTCCACGACTACCTTATCCATAACCACTTCCTTATCCAGATTATTTGGTATAAGACTAATTCCATTCCAAATATGGAGTTGCAGATTATGTACCTGATAGAGGTGTCAGTATGAATCCCCTCTTACTAGATTCTACGAGAATATACCATCAAAAACACTGAAGGTGACCCATCCTGTAGCAATCTCATCACTCGATCAGGTTTCTCATGCACTGTGGCTTCTTATTTTTTATCCTTCCACACCAGTGAAACACCACATGAATATCATTTCATTTCACCTAGTTGGGTTTACCCCCACATGCACCCTCGAAACAGTTCTTCCTATACCAAGATGATTTTTTGCCCTGCCTTGGAACAGAACTACCCTGGATCACATTTCCATCTTCTCTAATGTTTTTTATATGATAATGTCCAAGTTAACTAGTTTTTTATTGGTATCAAACTAAAATAATTTCATCTGCGATTAGATATTGTACACAAGACCGTCCTTAAAATTCCTCACATTCATCAACTCAGCACTAGTCAAAGATAGAGAAAAACACTAGAGGTCAATGAAGTGAGAATAATACTCTATAATGGTCATAGTTCCCTAACAAAGATGTATGAACTCACCGGTATATTCCACCCTCAGAGTCTAGGAAAAGAAGTGATCATATAAATCTATATGAAAATCAACCTAGACCATACCCCACTGAAGCTCTTCCTAAGAGATGATATCCTACCAGCGCATGGCCTAATCCCATAGAATATAGGTAGAGATCATGACCCTATACTCTGGAGTAATATCAAGATGGATAAAGATATACATCATAGATTATAAACAAGAACCTAAATCCAGAGGTCCACCATCCCTCAAGAATGTGGTAGGATGCTACTGCTAGAAGTCTCTGGTCAGCTCTACCATAGTAGGGGTAGACTAGGGATCACCTTTCTCTCACTACATCAAGTAAAGGAATATATCACCAAACTAAGCTTAATTTCAAAATGGAAGATCAAAACGAGCCTCCTTAGCCATCACTATAGGAGTTACTATGGGTGGATTAAGGACCACCACCACTTGAGTCTTCTCATCACCACTTTCATGGTGTACAACCTAAGGATGTCATGATTTCATAGATCAACAACTTTTAGGTGCACTCTTAGAATAGGATTTATAATAGATAGGGAATGAAATAAAGTTAGGGACATGAAAAAGGCCTTCCTATAATAAGATATAACCCTCATCCTGCTCTTGGATCTAGGTCTAAATGAAAAAAAAGGTCACAAAAGGATCAAAAGAGATAAGGACTACATCCTTATTCTAGGTCTGGTTAGGGTCAATGATTTATATGACACATATAATATTCCTTTTTCATTTTAAGGATTTTATTCATTTTAATTTTATATTAATTTCTGTATTTAAAACCCATTAAATTGTTGAATTATATGGATCACCATTTCCAATTTTTTAGGGACCATACACATTATAAATTGGATTATAGTGTCCATTTAATCAAAAGCATAACACATTCCAGCTTATGCGACCAATGGTTTATGCATCAATGTTATATAAATAAATACTTAAGGTGCTTTTTATAACCTATTCAAGAAAACACTCTTAGGTTAATGTGGGCACTTTAAGTTGAAATTGTGTTTTCTCTATCTTTCAAGGAATAACAACACATCTATAGATATAATATCAAAGAACTGCATGGAATAACAAACAAGGAAACAAAATAAGATCATGAATTATATGAAATGCATTCATAAATTAGATATAAAATGGCCATAATTCATGGAATTCTAATACTATGGTTCTCAATATGATGCCTGATTTTCAATATTCCCTCATATCCCCAGGTCGGGGTGAATCAACCCATGATTTAAATAATTTATAAATAATAATAACATCACAAACCAAGTGTTTCACCCTATGATAAAATTCATGAAATTGTGAAAATGTGGGGAAAATATCCTTTTCCCATCCCATGTAATTTTTGTTTCCCCTATACATCTGTTAGCTACTCCCAAACAAAATCTCATTACCAAATTCCAATATCCCAGTCTCTTATCTAAACACAAATAGTAATAAAAAAAGGAAAAATCTATGATACTGCTTTGTACAATCATTCCATGGATGTCACTTAATGGTGCCCCGAGATGGTTTCAAAGAGAACTCAAGCATGCCTCCCCAAACACCAGAGGATGGTGAATAAACACAAGGCCCTAGGGTGTGTCTGTGGAGAGATTATTCCGTCATTTTTCATAGTGGATCAAAATATATAAAAATATATATATATGAATTAGAAAAAGTAGATGCTATATGACCATACTATTAACCCACTATAGTGGAAGCAGTATTAGCCGATAAATAGTAGCTGAACAAAAATAAATAATCATACAAGATAACTGAATAACTAACAGAATCTGAATTGACAAAAATGGGTACAAAATGAAGACTATTACATGTCATGTATCTATAAAAAATTGTTCATGGGGAATAGTGGATATAGGAATATAACACATGATATTAGAAAATAAAAAATTAGTAAAAATATACTACTATAAGAATCTATAACAAAGGACCAGTCCTCTTCCTAGGTACTCTATCCTATATAGTTTAGTAAATCATCAGAAGAAGGTCACTGCCCTTTATCAATACCTGTAATCAAGAAGTTTTCTTGGGTACCAATGGTGCCTAAAGAAGGGTGTGAGATATAATCCAAGAAATCCACCAAAAATGGTTTATAATTCTAACCATTTCATATAATCAAAAATGAATCATGTTCAAATAAGAGTAAATACAAGGAAATGATTAAATATATAAATAAATACTTTGGTCTAGTTTCCAAAACATAAACTTGACCAATACCACCTATTTGGTCCTAATCGGGATGTTTGAAACATTGTACCTATGTGAGTAATAAGGTGTGTTGGTCGGAGTGGACACTCAAGAGGGGGTGAATTGAGTTCCAATTAAAAATTTCTGTTAAAAATATTTCTATTAAAATCCCCAATTGAATAACAAGATAATCTGTAGTGAATTTGTATTAAAGTAAAGGTTCAATTAGGTTATCAAAAGATTGATTAGGTCTCAGTAAATTTAATCAGAATATTAAATTATCTTTTGAAACTACTCTAATACTTTACAATACATACAAACACTTTCTAGATTAACTATCAAAGTAACTTTAAAATAGTTGTGTATTTCAAAGTAACAGTAGCGGAATATAAATTAGATATTGTATACATTACTTAAACTAAAAATCACAGTAGATATAACCAAAAGGTTCGGTACCAAGATGAGACTTAGTCCTCTTAAACAACATATATAAATGTGACCCAGACCCTGGATCGGGGTTAACAATAGTACAACACTGTCAAGGCCACGCAGGGACATCTACCACAACTCTTCGTGGGAAACAAAAATAAATACCAGGACACACAAGGACCTCTTCCACAGTTTTTGTAAGAACCCAGATATTCAATTGAGGTATGTATTTCCTTTTTTGGGAGTTTTTGAGAAAAATGGAGTTTCTTAAAATTTTGAAGGACACACCGTGTACTTTCTGAGTACACGTTGTGTACTCTTTTCTGGCTCGAAGACGTGTGATGGCCATTCCCGGGCCACACACATGGGGTGTAGGGGTGACGTGGAGGCCGCTTAAAGTGGAGTACGAAAAAACCTAGTACACTCCATTTACTCTAAAAGTACACGATGCGTACTTTCTTTTTTCCATTAAATGGACAGGGTTCGCGCCTAATCAATGAAAAGCTCTTCTTCTCCAGCTTCGTCATCTGAGAGTGCCAGGAATCCGCGGATCTTCGACGAGCTTCTGTTCCTTCGTCCGTCCTCTGAATTGATTGTCGTTTATTGCGTTGGAATCACTGCGGTAAGTTCTCTATTCTGCTTTATCCTTGTTCCATGTTTCCTCCTCGTTTCCAAGTTATCGTGGGTTGAGCGTTTTTGGCGTTTTCTAAGATCTTTTATGTTCCAAGGGGAATCAATCATCGTGGTTCACATATATCGATCTCCTAGCATCATGGTAGGTGGTCTGTTCCTTTTCATCAGAATTATGTGAATATTTTGTGAAAATTCCACAAATTCCCTTAAACGGGGAATTGTGGGTTTCCTGTTTTTCCCATGTTGTTTGTCTTCTTTGCTTGATTGCTTGAGTAGATATCATTACTTGAAAAATTGAATAATATATACTTTATTTTTGTTCTTCGCCTAGCATGTTATTCTTATTAGGCATTTTTCCAGTTTCCATGCCTAGTTGTAGGATAGTGGAACTGTTGTACTGTTATGCTGTTGTTCCATAGATTGATAGCCAAGTAGTTCTTGAGGTTTACTTGGGCCAATAAGTGTGCTATGTATGTTTATTTCACACTGGACTGTGAGAACCTAGTGTAGTAGACCAAAGAGAGAATGGATGTAAGGGCTTCTCTAGAGTGTCTTTTAATACGATGTGAGACCACTGGGAGAATTGACGATGAGTTCTTCCTCAGAGAGTCTATAGTTCCTCGACACGGGCCACAAGGGGAATTAGACGTTGAGTGCTTCCCCAAAGATCCTTTAGTACGATACGAGACTATAGGGGGAATTGGCAGTGATTGCTTACTCAGAAATTCTCCTCTTAGCTAAACCAGAGGGGTGAGACTGTGTGTGCTTCCTAGAGGGTTTCTAGTACTTGTAGGTTAAACCATAGGGGTTAGGCTCTGAGAGCTACACATAGGATTACCTGTATTCTAATTGTTTTTGGTTGTTTACTTGTGTACTTTATATGCTATAACAATGGATTGTAGATGATTTGTTCCTCTATGTTTACTACTTCCTTCACTTTTACTTTCCTTGTATTCATTGACTGTTAGGCACAGATATTTGGGTGATTGCCTACTAGGATTGTATCTCACACCCTATTTGGTCCATGATTTTTGGCCCAAGCAGACTTTGTTGTTATAGGTATAGAAAAGGGAAAGCGCCTTTTGACTTATGGTACTTGATTTCTTGGAGTTGGAGAGAAAGGGACCAAGATTAGGCTTGTGATGCTGCAGGAGTTGCTGTTATTTTAGTACTTTGTTTTTACTTGTATTTCGGCACGTTGTTCTATTTGCTGTGTTCCTTAGATACTTGTACCTACTGCATCATTATCATCATTACTATATTTTCATTTCTTCTACTGTTTGGTTTCAGTTGTTGCGTACTGCTTGTTGCTTCCGCTATTTACTATTAATTTCTTTTCATTTCTCTGTATACCTTACAAAATGAGGGAATAGTTTCCCCAATAACATACCTAGTCCTTTGATACTAGTCGGCAGCCTCTGGAATTTGGGGAAATGCGCTTGAGGTCATGTGGTAAACCGGGGACGGGGCACCTCTAGGTGGCTTCTGGAACCGGGATGTTACAAAGTGGTATCAGAGGATTTCTTTTCTCTTGATTTACTATTTGGAGCTTTTATCTAGGGATAAGAAGGATTTAGTACTTGGTGTTAATATTTTCTCAGAAGTAGTTAACCCATGTACAAGGAAAAGCCATACTACCTCGATTATTGTAGTTTTTTGGTTTTAAGATTTTACGGTTGATATGATTTCACCTAGAGTGATTCACGTGATTGTGTTGCCATTTTTGTTGCTTTTCTGGTTCTATTTCTGTCGCAACCCGATGAGATGAGGGTATGATATCTCATGAATCAGATAGGCACTTGCTAGAAATCACATGCCATGCATTCTTGTCATGCCATCATGGGTGCATTAGCAATTGCATGTTGTTGTGAGAGACCTTGTGTAGATTATGCATGCTGTTGTGATAGATGCTTTGTTAGAATCTCTGTTGATTATTAAGGGATTGTTTGTATCATAATTTTCATAAATGGATGCCAAGATTTGATTTGTGGGGAATATGGGCCCTCACAAATCAGAATTTTGCACCTTATTTCTTGTTTTTCAGTGTTTTCTGGGCTTCGGTTCAGTTTCAGAGCTACTACCCAGGAAAACCCAGAATACAGGGTGTGTACTTTATATATACATGCTTTGTAGTTTTAAACCATGTCACTGACTGTGTGAGCAGAAACACGGGTTGTGAAAAATCTCCAGGAACATGCTGTGTACAGTAGATACACGTCGTGTAGTAGTGAGTGTGTACCCGACTGTGTAATGAAAAACATGGGTCAGGGAAGCGTGTTTCATTCACGCTGTGTTATGTATAAACACGCCGTGTATCCTTGTTCTCAGTACCTGGCCGTGTCACGAAAAACACGGGACGGTGTCCTCATCTCCTATACACACCGTGTTTGTTCGGAGCACGCCGTGTAAGGGTCAGCCGTGTAATGGTCTTGTCGCCATCAACACAGGTCGGGAAAATCTTCAAGTACACACCGTTTTTGTTTGGAACACGCCGTGTAGTCTCAACCATGTGGTCGGCCGTGTAACTAACAGCACGGGTCATTGAAACCGTGCCTACTTCACACCGTGTCCACTTGGAACATGCTGTGTAGTTTCATTTTAAGAAGACCATGTGGGTAGGCCATGCAAGGAGACACGGGCAGGGGAGTGGAGTTAAGTACACATCGTGTAGATTTTATACACGCCGTGTAGTCTTGTTTCGTAAATCTTAAGTGTTTCTTTCTCCTGTTTCATTTTTTACTCCATTGTTCAATGTCCTCGTTTTTCTAATCTAAGGCATGCTTTTTTCCTTTCAGATCTATGCCTCCGAGACATCCTCCGGTTGTACATCAGTTGTCAGGCAGCGATCAGACACCAAAAATGGCTGATCAAGGACATCTTGTCGATCCTTCGGTCGGTCCAGCCTTCGCACTGGCTGTCATACCAGTTGCAGGCGTTGATGCGCAATTCAGGTAAGGTTTTATGAGGATGATGTAGACCTTTCAGGGAGAACCACCTCATGCCACTTCTATGGAAGACTTGACGCAGGTTTTTCAGCAGAATCACCCTCCTACTTTCTCAGGGGAAGGAGGACCAAAAGCTGCAGAGTCATGGCTGGAAGCCATGCTAACTATCTTCGAGAATCTGGAGACACCTCTAGAGAGGCGAGTCAAGCTCTCTACCTACATGCTTTGAGAATCCACCAAGAGGTGGTGGGACATGATCTCACAGGCGGGTCATCAGCAGTTCATGGCTTGGGAGGAGTTCCAGTACGTGGTCTATGACTACTTCTATCCGGAGACCTTGAGGGATGATCGAGCCCGGGAGTTCATGAGTCTAGAGCAGGGTACTCTTTCCGTCATTGAGTATTCCTCTCGTTTCACTGAGCTTCATCATTTCACACCCCTCCGGGATGGGGATGGGATGTTCTTAGAGAGGAAGTTTGAGAATGGTCTCAAGAGGGAGATCCGCTCGTAGGTGAATCTCTTCCAGTTGACTTCCATCACTTCCATCGTCAACTAGGAACTGATTGCGGAGCACAATCTGAGAGACTCCAAAGCTGCGATCCATGGTGGTTCTGCTTCCAGAGCTATTTTTCCTCCAGATAACAGCAAGAAGCGCCATAGGGACCCTATGTGCGGTGATCCGATGAAGCGAGATGCATCATCAGGCAGCCAGGTGATATGCTTCCAGTGTGGCCATTCAGGGAACACAAGGCCGCAGTGCCATAGAGACCCCATGGAGTGCCGATCTTGCAGCAATATGGGTCACCTTCAGCATTTCTGCCAGGTTTTCTCACTAGAAGCTGGTGACGGGAGTTCTTCTATGACTCCTCATTCATGAGAAGCTCCACTAGTTTCTCACCAGTTAGGGAACTGGAGTTCTTCCGGCCATTCAGGTCGAGGTGGAGTTCGAGGCCGGGGTGGTCAGCCACTAGTCTTTCAGCGTCAGCAGGGTGGATCAACTCAGAGAGGTCAGGCAGGGTCGCAGGGCCATGGTGCAGGCCAGTCATTCGTCGTGGAACAGACCTATCAGAATCAGGATCCCAGACCTTCTACCATTCAAGGTATGATTTTAGTAGCCTCAGTTTTATCTTTAGCTCTTTCTGATACTGGTGTTACACATAGCATTATCTCTGTTGCTGTCGTGGAGAGCCTTGGGCTCTGTATCTTTTCTTCTGCCGACTCGTTGACACTAGACACACCTTTGGGGACAAGGACATATAGTGTACGTCAGTGTAGAGAGTGCCCTCTCAATGTTGTCGGGTACCATTTCTTATGGGATCTCTATGTCCTAGAGATGACAAGCTATGATGTCATTCTCGGGATGGACTGGTTGGTTCCCTTCTAGGTAGTCATCGTCTGTTATCATCGTAGGGTGTGTTTCATTTCACCAGAGGGTGAATCTCTTCTTCATATAGGTGAATGGGATGTTCGGGAGAGTCGAGCAGGACTCGAGCTTCATGGGCTAGGAAGGGTGATGACCCAGATTGCTAGTCTTTATCTAGATGACCAGGGGACTTCAGAGTTGGACTTTCCTCCAGTGGTGGATCATTTCAGGGATGTCTTCCCAGAGGACTTTTTAGGTTTCCCTCCAGAGTGTGAGGTGTACTTCTTTATTGATCTTGTGCTAGGTGCGACACTGGTGTCCATTCATCCCTATAGGATGGCTACACCTGAGTTTCAGGAGCTCAAGAAGAAGTTGGAGGAGTTGTAGGCAAAGGGTTTCATCTGACCCAGTACTTCTCATTGGGGTTCTCCTGTCCTGTTTGCGAGGAAGGAAGACGGTACCCTTAGGCTCTGTGTGGATTATCGGAAGCTGAACCGGTAGACAGTCAAGAACTGGTATCCCTTGCCTAGTATTTATGACCTTTTCGATCATCTTCGAAGAGCCCGAGTGTTCTCAAAGATCGATTTGAGGTCAGGTTATCATCAGTTGTGCGTTAGACCATCAGATATACCTCTTACAGCCTTCATGAGAAGGTATGGTCTCTATGAGTATACGGTTATGCCATTCGGTCTCATGAATGCGACAACAGTTTTCATAGAACTTGTGAACAGAGTGTTCCATCCTTACATGGACTCCTTTTTCGTGTTCTTTGTGGACGATATCTTGGTGTAATATCACACTCTACACGACCACGCTAACCATCTTGAGATCGTTCTAAGTACACTGAGAGAGCATCGACTTTATGCTAAACTCTCAAAGTGCCACTTTTGGATGGATCAGATTCACTTCTTGGGTCAGGTCTTCTTAGAGGAAGAAGTATCTGTGGACCTAGAGAAAGTGAGAGGTGTAGTTTCCTGGGAGAAGCCGAAGAAAGTTTTTAAGGTACAAAGTTTCCTAGGGATGGCTAGATACTACAGATGATTTATTCAGGACATTTCATGCCTATCAGCACCTTTGACAGGTCTGACCAAGAAGTAGGCGATGTTTTTATGGTCAGATTCTTGTGAGTCAGCCTTTCAGGAGCTGAAGGGAAGGTTGACGTCAGCACCGATACTAGTCTTGCCAGAGCCAAGCAAGAGCTACATTGTTTATTGTGATGCTTCAGGTATCGGGTTCAGTGCTATTCTTATGTAGGGAGATGGAGTCGTTGCATATGGGTCTCAACAGTTGAAGCCACATGAGAGGAACTACCCGACGCATGATCTAGAGTTGGCATATATTGGTCATGCCTTATGTTGTTGGAGGCATTACCTTCTGGGAGAGAACTTTGTGGTTTTCACTGACCACAAGAGTCTCAAGTACATCTTCACTCAGCGTGATCTATATCTGAGACAACGCAGGTGGTTCAAGTATCTTCAGTATTTTGATTTTGAGCTTTCCTATACGTTGGGAAAGGGAAATGCAGTGGCAAATGCATTGAGCATGAGAACTCAGATTCATGCAGTTCAGGAGGCTAGTAGTGAGTGGAAACTTATGGCTTTGTTCTCTGAGATGCAACTGGAGGTGCACAATAGACAGGGACAGACTTTTCTATCTTCTGTAGCTATTACCTCTAAACTACTTGGTCGGGTACAAATGAGGCAGCTATCAGACTCAGAAGGCTTAGTCCTGCGGGAGAGTGTGTCAGGATAGGACCCTCTTCTTAGAGGGACAATGGGTGAGGATGATCTCTTGTGTTTCCAGGGACGCGTATGGGTTCCAGCAGACATACGCGAGGAGCTGATGCAGGATTTCCAATCCTTAGTTTGGGTAGTTCATCCGGGCATCACCAAGATGTATCAGGATCTTCATCACCAGTACTGGTGGCCAGTTATGAAGAGAGATGTTGTTGGTTTCGTCTTAAGGTGTTCTACTTGTTAGCAGGTGAAGGCAAAGCAGCAGCGACCAACCGGCCTTTTATAGCAGTTACCCATTCTAGAGTGGAAGTGGAACGATATTGCGACAGACTTCGTGACCAGATTGTCGAGGTTGCCTTGAGGGAACGATGTTGTTTGGGTTGTCATCTACAGGCTTACGAAGGTTGATCAATTATTACCGATCAAGGAGACCTTCAGTTTTGATGATATGGGACGACTATACATCCTAGAGATTGTACGTCTGTACGGAGTTCCACACTCCATCATATCAGACAGGGATGCACGCTTTACATCTCGGTTCTGGCCGGGGCTTCAGAAGGAATTGGGTACACATGTACTTTTGAGTACATCATACCATCCCCAGACAGATGGAATATCCGAGCGTACGATCCAGGTGCTTGGGGACATGCTCCGAGCTTTCATTCTAGACTTTGGCGGTTCTTCGGAGAAGCATATTCCTCTTATTGATTTCGCCTACAACAACAGTTTTCAGGTGACTATATAGATGGAACCTTACGAGGCTTTGTACGGTAAGCCATGCCGATCACCCTTATGCTGGCTGGAGGCAGGAGAGGAAGATTTTCTAGGACCTCGTCTTGTTTAGGTGACCTCAGAGCAGATAGAGTTTATTTGGAAGATGATGGCTACAACACAGTCTCGGCAGAAGTCTTATTCTGGTCAGCGGAGACGACCTCTTGAGTTCGAGGTCGAGGATCAGGTTTTCCTATATGTCGCACCGAGGTTGGGACACAAGAGGATTCGGAGACAGGGTAATCTTTCACCATGGTACGTCGGGCCATTTGAGGTTTTGGAGAGAGTTGGTCTGGTCACCTATCGGTTGCAGCTACCTCTGATTTACCGGGCTATGCATGAAATCTCCCATGTCTCCCAGCTTCGACGTTACTTTTCAGACCTGTCTCATGTATTTCAGCTCAAGGAAGTTGAACTCTATGTGGATGCATCATTTGAGGAGCATCCTATCCGAATTTTCGATCATAGTACAAAGGTTCTCCGTGGGGGTTCTGTTCCTTTGGTACGGGTACTATGGAAGCATGGGTGAGTACAGGACGAGACCTGGGAGAGGGAGGCTGATGTATGATCGCAGTAGCCAGAACTGTTTGGGGTTTCTTCTTCCACGCCTCGCTAGGGAAATTCGGGGATGAATTCCTTAAAGGAGGGAAGTTTGTAAGAATCCGGATCTTCGTTTGAGGTATTTATTTCCTTTTTCGGAAGTTTTTGAGAAAAATGGGGTTTCTAGATATTTTTGAAGTACACGCCGTGTACTATCTGAGTACACGCCGTGTACTCTTTTTCGGCTGGAAGTCGTGTGTTGGTCGTGCCCGTTCCACACACACGAGGTTTAGGGGTGACGTGGATGCCACTTAAATTAGAGTATGAAAAAACCTATTACACGCTGTGTACTTTTTTTTTTTCATTAAACGGATCGGGGTCGCGCCTAATTGATGAAAAGCACTTCTTCTCCAGCTTCTTCGTTCGAGAGCACCAGGAGTCTGCGGATCATCGATGTGCTTCCGTTCCTCTATCTGTTCTCTGAATCGATCATCGTTGATTGTGTTGGAATTACAACAGTGAGTTCTCTCTTCTGCTTTATCATTCTTCCATGTTTCCTCCTCATTTCCAAGTTATCGTGGGTTGAGCGTTTTTGGCATTTTCTCAGATATTTGACATTCCAAGAAGAATCAATCATCGTGGTTCACGTATATCGATCTCCTAGAACCAAGGTAGGTGGTTTGTTCCTTTCCATCAGAATTATGTGAATATTTTGTGCAAATTCCACCAATTCCCTTGAACGAAGAATTGTGGGTTTCCTGATTTTTCCCTGTTGTTTGTCTGCTTTGCTTGATTGCTTTGAGTAGAGATCATTTCTTGAAAAATTGGATAATCTATACTGTATTCTTGTGCTTCACCTTTCATGTTTTTCTTATTAGGCATTCTTCCAGTTGCCATGCCTAGTTGTAGGATAGTGGAACAGTTGTACAGTTATGATGTTGTTCCTTAGATTGATAGCCAAGTAGTTCTTGAGATTTACTTGGGCCGATACGCGTGCTACGCATGTTTATTTCACACTGGACTGTGAGAACCTAGTGTAGTAGAGCATAGGGAGAATGGATGTAAGGGATTCTCTAATGTGTCTTTTAATACGATGTGAGACCACAAGGGGAATTGATGATGAGTGCTTCCTCAGAGATTCTGTAGTTCCTCGACGCGGGCCACAGGGGGAATGAGACGTTGAGTGCTTCCCTAGAGAACCTTTAGTATGATACAAGTTTATAGGGGGAATTGATGGTGAGTGCTTCCTCATAAAGTCTATTCTTAGCTGAAACAGATAGGTGAGACTGTGTGTGCTTCCTAGAGGGTTGCTAGTACTTGTAGGTTCAACTATAGGGGTTAGCCTGTGAGACCTACCTAGAGGATTACCTGTATTCTACTTGTTGTTAGTTATTTACTTGTGTACTTTATATGCGAGAACTGTGGATTGTAGCTACTGTGTGCTTCTCTGTTTACTGCTTCCTGCACTTTTACTTTCCTTATATTCATTGACTATTTGGAACAGATCTTTGGGTGATTTCCTACTGGGATTGTATCTCACACCCTTTCTAGGCCATGCTTTTGGGCCCAATAAGACTTTGTTGTTGCAGGTATAGATAAGGTCAAGCACCCTTCGACTTCTGGTACTTAATTGCTTGGAGCTGGAGAGAAAGGGACCAATCTTAGGCTTTCAATGCTTCAGGAGTTGTTGTTATTTTATTACTTTGTTTTTACATGTATTTCATCACGTTGTTGTGTTTGTTGTGCTCCTTAGATACTTGTGCCTACTGCATCATTATCATCATTACTATATATTCACTGCTTCTGCTATTTGGTTTCAGTTGTTGAGTATTGTTTACTTCTTCCGCTATTTACTGTTAATTTCTTTTCTTTTCTTTGTATACCTTACCAAATGAGGGCATATTTTCCCCAATAACATACCAAGGCCCTCGCTGCTATTTGGCAGCCTCTGAAATTTGGGGAAATGCGCTTGAGGTCATGTGGAGAACTGGGCGCGGGGCACCTCTGGGTGGATTCCGGAACCGGGACGTTACAGTTTTCATGGGTAAACAAGAGTAAGGAGTTTTGGTGAGAGGATTATGATATCCTCTAGTTCAGCACAGGAGTCAGTGTGTGGGTAAGATATACAGAGTACACACACTGCTCGAAGAAGTAAATAATGAATCACTTAAAGAGAGTATATGAAAGTTTAGAAAGCTCTAGTGATTGGAAGTGTAGTTTTGGACTCCTTGGATTCAGTAGAAATGCTTTTGAGCCCTTCTCTGGTTTTGTGTGGAAAAACAGAGTGTCGTGGTTCAGCTTGAGTTCTTCACGAGTGAGAATGTTCTCTTGAATTCAGTTCCTCCAGTAGTGTCATATTGCATGCATGTGAGTTCTTGAAAGATCATGCAATCTCTTCTTCATGCTTAGGATTGTTCTTCTGTTCCCTACAGAGCTCGCGTGTATTGTCTGTAGCTTTGCGTATGTTCTAGTATGTGTATCTGTGTGTATTTCCTCTATCGCAGCTCAATCCTCCTTATATTCCACAAGCTCTGGCAATAGAAATATTTTTGTTTCATAGGTACGGGGTACAGTTTACTGACAGGCCAAAAACTATCATTAAATATCATTAATTGCATTAAAAACATCATATATGACCGTTAGCAATATTTAAATAATATTGACAAAAAGGTTAAGAAATGGTGTCATAGTAGTTATGAAAATGGTGTCTCCTTCATGGTGTTTCCTTCACGGTATGACCTTCACGGTATGTGGCTCACAGTGTGTCCTTCACGGTATGACCTTCACGGTATCTCCGTGTCATGGTGTGTCCTTCACTATGTCTGAGTCACGGTGTCTGACTCACGGTTTATGGCTTCTGGTGCCTTTCCCAAAGTGTCTGGATTCACGGTGCCTTGATGACTGTGTCTTTGCACCTAGGAAATCAGAGTGTATCACTTACAGTGTCACTATGTCTCATTGGTCACGGTGTCTGAGACTTAGACTTCATGGTGTCTGCTTCACTGTGATAGTGTCTTGCACACAATTTGTCTTATTGTGTCAAGCTTCATGGTGTCTTTATACTTAGACAAATATCTGTATTCTAAATTAGACAGTAATATACATAAGATGATTGGAACTTAACCAGTATAAAGTATAAGAGATAACTTGAAACATAAATACAGAGGATTGATAAGATAATTGAGATTTGTGATTAGTAACAAGATTTGTAACTAGTAAAGGGATTTGTAAATAATAAGAAGATTTGTTAACAGTAACAAGATTTTTGATCATTAAAACATGATTAATACATGATGAGTCCAACAATCTCCCCCTTTTTGATGATCACAAATCATGTATAGATAAAGTAAAAAAAATGGAATTGAACTTTAGAGAAAATAGCACATAGAATAACACATTTATAGAATAACATATTACTTTTTCTTACCCGTATAACTTCTCATGTTTATTCTCCCCCTTTTGGGATTATAAAAAGGTGAAAATAAGAGAGTGAAACAATGAAGATTTCATTAAAAACGTTCAGAATACATCATAAAGGAGAAATACAAACAGTAAACAATCAATGAAATCCCCATCAAAAAGAAAGTAGTCACTGGGCTTCTTCAGGGATTGACCTTATCTTTTCCTTTATCAGTTGTTGAGGTTGAAGAAGGCATAGAGGTGGTAGACAAAGAAGGTAAATCTAGACCTTCAAAGATAGAGGAAGTCAAAGAAGGAGAAGTAGAAGATCTAGACTACGGTTGGTCAAGAATGATTGGTATGATCTGAGAAAGGGTTTGGCTGACTGACATAGCAGTTGAGGCTAGGGCAGGTAGACCTGGTCTAAGAGGGGTAGCAGCTGGTGCAACTATAGTTTTACTTTGCACATGAAGATATGTCTTCAGAAGATTTATGAAATCAGTAATGATTTCTCCACCATATTGCATAGCCTTTTCAAAATCGTCCTTATTCTCCATGAATTTTTCCAACAATCTAGTGAACTCGGTAAGCTTCTGAACTTGAGCTTTGAAAGCCTGAGTCACTGGAGGGATTTTCAGATTCTCCACAAGATACATAAAGTGATTTGTCATATTAGATTTGGAGTAAATCTTATTGAGATACAAATCTATCTTCTTGGTTATCTCTTATTGAGCCTCATTGGCATTCTTAGAATGAATCTGAACAAGATCAAGTTCTCTATCACTGTTCTTAACTACTTCTAACAAAGGAGACAGATCCAATCCACTGAAAGCATTCTGAATTTATTCCTTGATTATGGATCTAAGAAAATAATAATCCAAAGAAGGAGCAGAGGTTTGACCAGAGGGAGAATAAGCTTTGACATCTACAGTTAGAGCTTTGAGATAGTTCAAAACCTTTTGAAGACATCCAGTGTATTCATCTGTAATCTTATTCAGATTCTCTACAAGCTCTCTCATGCGTTGCAGTATATTTGTGTGTATTTCTCCAATCTTCTAATAAAATTGCAATAGATAGGGATGCATCTGAGATACAATCTATCTAGAGATGTTGGAAACAGAAGGTTCAGGAGAAGTAGAAACAAGTGTAAGAGTAGAAATAGGTGCATGCTCTGATCTTGAATACAATTCTTGCAGGAGGTTTTCAACCAGACCATTCAATTTTTCAACATCAGCACTAAGAAACATATTTTCAACTCTAACATCTTGTATTTCACGGATCATCCTGGATTGAATATGAAGAATAATATTTTCCTCAAGAAGAGAGGCATCTTCCTGACTTATTTGAGTCATAGGACGAGGTTGAGAGGTAAAGAGCTTCTCCACTCTAGCTAAGATAGTCTGTCCAAAGACTCTCAAGTCATCCTTAGTTATAAAGGATTGCTGGTCAGGAAAAGGTGCAGGAAGTGGTAAAGGTTATGGTGCAGGTTCAGATATAGGTTTAGGTTCAGGTAGAGTGACTGACTTCAAATGAAACAAAGAATACAGGTCCATTCCAGTTGCAGTCACTTTCTATGATTCACTCACATAATAGAAGCTTGGGAACTCATACCGAGTGTACACAGAATATGTTACAGTTGGTTGAGAGGTTTCAGCAGATCCATCTTCATCAATCCCAAGGTTTTGAGGTTCCTCCCCCTCACCATGTGCTTCCAATTCAGAAACTATAGGATCAACATCATGATCAAGATCCACAAGATCAACTCTATTCTCCTCAGCCATTTCATGCCTTGCCAACTGAAAGTCAATTTCCATCCTCTCCTCAGCAGAGGGTATGTACTCGGGAACCGACTGTTCCATAGGTTGTGCTTCTAGACTTGCGTCCTTTTTAGCAGGGGATTTTCTATCATAGGCTCAGGGATAATCAAATATCTTGTAGCCTTAGACTGAATTTCTAGGTTAGCATCAACTATTGGAGCATGAGGTTATTATTTTCTAAGAACAATAGAAGAGTCAACGACCCTTTCCTTTTCAACAACAAATTCTTCTCTAAGAAGTATTTTATCCTCTTCTCTAAGAGGAACTTCAGGAACATCAGTAGGGACATCAGTCCTTTATTTCTCAATAGGAGCTGCTTCCTTTTGAGGTGCGTCAGCTACCTCTTCCTCTTCTTCTTCAGCATCTGAGTATTCAACCACTTTGTCTAGTTCCAAACCAGGATCAGTAATATTCTTTGGCCTTATTGGATACTCAACAGGATTATACTTCTTATACAGCTGGTCATTATCCTCAACCCATTGCTTTTTCCAAGGGTTGCAATTGATTCTCATCCTTTTTATGGTATGTTTTGACAAAAAAATCAAAATCCATAATTACTTACTCATTCAGTCCAACCACTCCTTTGGAAACTAGAATGGTTGAGATCATCCTTGAGTAAAACAAAGATGTGGATTTGGAACTGACCTTAATCAATTCACACATATGGTGAATGATATATTTGCACAGATTTATCTTATGGCCATTCTTCATCAGATGAATCATAATGACATCCTGATACTTCAAAACAGCAAAGTCTCCTTTCCTTGGGCTGATCAAATTTTGAATAAACTTAAACAACAGCCTAGTCTCCCCATACAATTAAGATGCTATGTCCCTTCTCTTGGTTTCATTTCCATTTAGGATTTCTAGTACATTTTCCAAGTCAAATATGTCAGTTTTAGGAGGAGGGTCTCTCTGGTAGTCATCACAAATCCCTTCATGAGTAATCCTTAGGCATGCATCCCATATCCTTAAAGTGAATGAACATTTTTTACCATTGATCCAGCTTGTCACCATAAAACTTTCTCCAGCATCAAAGGAAAACATTACATATTGGTAAAACTGAGACACCAACCTCGGGTAAATAGGTATGTCCCTTCGAGAGAACCATTTGATCCATCCTTGTTCTCGTAAGACTTTCAAGACTAAAGACTTTCTAGTCAACAGCCACTCAGGGTAGATCTCTTTTTCAGGAACTACATTATGGCTTACAAGGTTCGAATTTAGAGGTCCTTCAGGCGCTATCCTCTGTGCTATCTTCTTCTTCTTAGAGCTGCGCTTCTCTAGAGTAGATGAAGATGGATGCTTCATCCTGGGCATCCACTAAAGGTTCAGGCGAGAGAGAAGGAGAGAAGGTTTTCAAGGTAAAAAGGGTTTGAGAGAGTGAGCAGGAGAGAGCTCGGGTGAGGAATCGAGTGAAAACACATTTGTTTTATCATTTGGGAATGTCAAACGTCATAAAACCAAAAACGAGGGAATGTAAATAGCAGTGAAATAAAACTTACCTCAATACGAATTAAAATAAATGCATAAATAATCTTCACGGTGAGACCGTGAGTAGGCATTATGGTGTGATAAAAAGCAGTCATCACGGTGAGACAGTTGGTGGTTGTCATGGTGGGACAGTGACTATTCTTTGCAGTCATGGTGAGACAGTGAGTGAACTATTCCGTCACGGTGAGACAATTTAGTGACAGACCGTGAACACAAAGTGTTAACTGTGAGACCGTAAGCATGAAACAGTAACTGAGAAATAGTGAGCATGAAACTGTACAGTAAAATATTGCAAAATATTAAATAGTATGACATGTAGGATATCTATTTATGATTAATCATACCAATATCATGTATGATGTTGTATAATCTCTCAGAATTTAATGGTTTTCTGAATATATCAGCAAGTTGATATTTAGTACCAATGAATTCTAAAGTGATATCACCTTTTTGATAATGGTCCCTCAAAAAGTGATGTCTTACATCAATATGATTTGTCCTAGAATGTGAAACAGGATTCTTTGAAATGTTAATAGCACTTGTGTTGTCACAATTTTTTAGGACATGTCTGAATTGATATCCATAGTCTAGTAAAGTGTGTTTCATCCACAAAATTTGTGCACAACAACTTCTTGCAGCTATATATTCAGCTTCTGCAGTAGATAATGCAACATAATTTTGTTTCTTACTACACCATGATTCTAGGGACTTGCCTAAAAATTGACATGTTCCTGAGGTGCTTTTTCTATCTAACTTACAGCCAGCAAAATCAGCATCAGAGTAACTAATTATTTCAAATGATTTTCCTTTTGGATAGAACTGTCCTTGATTGGGTGTATACTTGAGATATTTGAAAATTATTTTTACAACATTTAAATGTGATTATTTAGGATTTTCATGAAAACGAGCACACATACACACACTAAACATAATATCAGGATGACTAGAAATCAAGTAAGGTAGACTTTGAATCATTCATCTATAAGTGGTTTGATAAACAGATTTACCATCTTCATTAAGGTCCAACATACAGGTGGTACTCATGGTAGTTTCACTAATTTTTGTGTTATCCAATCCAAAACGTTTTAAAAGATCTCTAGTATATTTACTTTGAGTTAAAATAATTCCATCATTATTTTGAAAGATTTGAAATCCAAGAAAGAGTTTTAGTTCACCCGTTAAACTCATTTCAAATTTGTTTTGCAATATTTTAGAAAAATCAGTACACAATGATGTTTTTAAAGATCCAAAAATAATATCTACATAAATTTGAACAACTAAAACATCATTTGAAATACATTTTATAAAAAGGGTAGGATCAACTATACCTTTTTTAAAACCTTTGGAAATTAGAAAAGTACATAATATATCATACCAAGCTCTTGGAGCTTGTTTTAAACCATATAAAGATTTTGATAATTTGAAAATAGGATTTGGAAAATAAGGGTTTGTAAATACATGGGGTTGTTCAACAAAAACATCCTTAACTATATACCCATTTAAGAATGCACTCTTAACATCCATTTGATATAGTTTGAAATTTAGATGTGCAGTATAGGCAAGTAAGATCATAATGGATTCTAATCTAGCAACTGGATCAAAAGTCTCCTCATAGTCAATTCCTTCTTCTTGACTATATCCTTGTGCAACTAATCTATCCTTGTTTCTAACTATGTTTCCAGATTAATCTACTTTATTCCTAAACACCCATTTTGTGCCTATGGTGAAAGTGTCCTTAGGTCTTTCAACAAGTTTCCAAACTTTATTTCTTTCAAACTGATTGAGTTCTTCTTCCATATAAATTACCCAAAATTCATCATTAATAGCATCATCAATGTTTTTAGGTTCAAGCTTTGACAAGAAGTCTTGATGTTCAACCTAATTTCTAAGAGAAGCTCTAGTTTGTGTCCCTCTATCCATGTTTCCAACAACAGCATCTAAAGGATGATTATTTAGAATCCTAGTTGATCTAGTAAAGGTAGGACTAGAAATTTCAGGTTCTTCTCTAGGTTCGGGTTCATTAGGAGAAAATTCTGAAATATTTCCAGAACTGGTTGTCTCTACAGTAGGTTCATTTAATTTATCATCAAGGTTCAGAATAGATAAATTGTCTTCAAGATTTTCAAGAGATGATTTAGGTTCATGTGGATCAGTTTCATCAAATTTGATGTCAACAGATTCTTCCACACATTTGGTTATCTTATTGAAAACTCTATAGGCTTTTCTAGAAATTGAATATCCTAAAAATATTCCTTCATAACT
The DNA here is from genome assembly GCA_963277665.1 of Viscum album. NCBI lineage: Eukaryota > Viridiplantae > Streptophyta > Magnoliopsida > Santalales > Viscaceae > Viscum > Viscum album. Next base: position 1,437,572,050 of record OY728162.1, read on the forward strand.
CTTAGAATCAAACTTTTCCAGATTATCCTTGGTATTAAGAATAAAGACTTTGCAACCAAAGACTCTAAAGTAGCCTACTTTAGGTTTCCTATTGTTCTTCAGTTCATAAGGGGTCTTTTTGAGAACTGGTCTGACTAAGACTCTATTGATGATATAAAAATCTGTATTTACAGCTTCAGCCCAAAAGTATATAGGTAGGTCAAACTCATTAATCATAGTTCAATAAATTTCTTGAAGGGTTCTATTTATTCTTTCTACTACACCATTCTACTGAAGTGTTTTAGGGGTAGAATAGTTATGACTATAGCCATTATGTGAGAAATAAGATTCAAACTCATGATTTTCAAACTCACGGCCATGATCACTTCTCAGGGTATTAATCTTAAGTCTACTAAGGTTTCCTACAGGCTTGGACTATTTAACAAAGTGAGAACAAGGTTCACTTTTGTGAGCTAAGAAATATACCCAAGTATATCTAGAAAATTCATCTACTAAGACATAGACATAGTGCTTCCCATTTAAGCTAGAGACTATAAAAGGTCCAAACAAATCCATGTGAACCAACTCGAGAGGATGAGAAGTTGAAACTTATTTCTTTGATTTAAAATAAACTTTATGTTGCTTTCCCTTTTGACAGGGATTACAAACTTTGTCATTTGGAAACTCTAGTTTTGGTAAGTCTCTCACTAAGTTCTTCCTAGTCAGTTTTCTAAGAGAATGAATATTGCAGTGTCCTAATCTTCTATGCCAAATCCAATATTCATTATGAAAAGCATTTAAACAAGTAACATTTTGTTTGGCTAAATAATTTAAATCAACCGTATAAACATTTTCATTTCTCAAAGCAGAAAATACTAAAACATTTTTAGAATTAAAAACATTACAAGAATCATTTTCAAACATAACATTAAAACCATCATCACATAATTGAGATATACTTAACAAATTATATTTAATTCCATTAATAAACAAAACTTTAGAAATTAAAACTGAATTAGTGTTACCAATTTGGCCTAGGCCAATGATCTTTCCTTTAGAATTATCACCAAAGGTGACATAGCCTCCGTCAATATTGATTAAGCTCTTGAAGCATGAGTAATCCCCAGAGATATTCCTTGAACATCCACTGTCCAAGTACCATGTCTTCTTATGGGATCTCTTCAAGAAGGTTTCCTACAAAACAGATTTAGATGGGAAATGACTTTGGTACCCAGATCTTCTTGGGTCCAGACAGGTTAGAAATCACTGATTTTGGTACTCAAATTTGTCTTATGGGTCTCATATATTTTACATAATCAAAATATTTTTAAATATAAACTCTATTTGATCTATAACTATGTGAATAACTTGTTGAAGCATAGGAATTTATAGAACTTGAACTAACAGTATTCTGTCCAGATTTAGGAATAAATCTAGTTTTAGTGAACTATCTTTTTCCAGGTTGGTAACCTATTCCAGTAGTGTAATTTGGTGCCACATCATTTCCTAGCAATTGAGTTAGAGTTTCTTTTCCATTTGTTAACTTTTCTAAGTCCTTCCTTAATTTCTCATTAGACATTTTTAGTTCAGTATTTTCCTTTAATAGTTGATCATTCTTTTCTTTCTCTACTTCTAGAGAAGATTTGACATTCAAGGTGAGAGCATGATGTTTCTTTGAAGTTTTGTAATTTTCCTTAAGTTAATTACATGTTTCCTCAAGCATATTGCGGTATTCAAATAGTTTCTCACTATTCATATTTTCAGATTCAGAATCAGAATTAGTTCCAGAATAATAATCATTTATCATAGGGGAAACATGTACCTCATAAGTATTGGTCATGAAACACATGTTGGCATGATTCTTTTCAAAGTCAAAAGCTTCAGACTCACTTGTGTTGTCTTATGAAGCACTCCAAGTAGCTTTCATAGCTTTCTTGTACTTACAGTCCTTGTATTCATGTTTCTTATTGAACTTCAGTTTCAGACAGTCAGCTTTTATGTGTCCTTTCCTTTTGCATTCATAGCAAACAATATCATCTTCCTTATCAGATTTCTTCCAATCCTTCTTCCACTTACCTTGTTGATCGTACTTACCCTTGTAGTTTGGTTTTCTGAGAAAATTCTTCTTCCTATAGAACATCTTAAATCTCCAGGCTATTTGATCCATTTCTTCATCACTATCTAAATCTGAATCTTCACTATTTGAAAATTTAGTAGGTACATGTATTTTATCATTGTCTTTTCTCATTGAAGAAGTAGACTTGAATTCCAGGGATTTTCTCTTGGGTTCATCATATTCTTCTTTGTTAACCTTTAGTTCTTCTCCATACATCATTAGTTTACCAATAAACTCCTTAACATGTAGCTTGATGATGTCACATGACTCTCGGATAGACACAGAAGTGCCTCTCCATATGTCTGAAAAACATCTCAATATTCTCATGATCTGCTCCTTCTCTATAATAGCTTTTCCCAGTGAACTCATGGTGTTGACAATCTCATTAAACCTGAGGTACATGTCAGAAATGGGTTCATCAGGTCTCATATTAAAATTATCATATTTAATAGTATAAGTATTTAATCTCATTTCCTTCACATTGGGTTCTCCTTTATGAGAAACAGCCAAGGTGTCCCAGATTTCATGAGCTGTTTTACATGCAAAAATTATGTTAAATTCATCATCTCCAAAATAGCAGTAAAGGGAATTCATAGCTTTACAGTTATTGTTATATTCAGACTTTGTAGCATCATCCCAGGTAGATCTTTCAGTTTCTTGAATTTTATATTAAGTTTCTGTAGCAGTCCAGATATCAAATCCCATACTCTCTAAGTGAATTTTCATCTTAAGTTTCCCCTGGGCATAATTTGTACCATTAAATAAAGGTGTCATGTTGGTAGCAGCTCCCTCTAGTATATTGTCCATAGTTAGATTTTAGAAAAGATATCTAAAGATATAAAATTTAGAACTAACAGTTTTTTAAGATATTTAAAGATACAACTATAATCACAGCTGAAAAACATAGTATTTCGAAAATCCTTTAACAAAAACAAACCTTTCATACCAAATGTTGGTCGGAGTGGATACTCAAGAGGGGGTGAATTGAGTTCCAATTAAAAATTTCTGTTAAAAATATTTCTATTAAAATCCCCAATGGAATAACAAGATAATCTGTAGTGAATTTATATTAATGTAAAGGTTAAATTAGGTTCTCAAAAGATTTATTAGGTCTCAGTTAATTTAATCAGAAGATTAAATTAGCTTTTGAAAATAATCTAATACTTTAAAAAACATACAAACACTTGCTATATTAACTATCAAAGTAACTTTAAAATAGTTGTGTATTTAAAAGTAACAGCAGTGGAATATAAATCAGATATTGTATACTTTACTTAAACTAAAAAGCATAGTAGATATAACCAAGAGGTTCAGTCTCAAGACGAGACTTATTCCTCTTAGACAATTTATATAAAAGTGATCCACACCCTGGATCAGGGTTAACAATAGTACAAGACTGTCCAGGCCACGTAGGGACCTCTACCACAGTTCTTCATGGGAAACAAAAATAAAGACTAGGCCACACAAGTACCTCTTCCATAGTTTTCATGGGTAAACAAGAGTAAGGAGTTTTTGTTTGAGGATTATGATATCCTCCAGTTCAACACAAGAGTCAGTGTGTGGGTAAGATATAAAGAGTACAAACACTGCTCGAAGAAGTAAATAATGAATCACTTAGAGAGAGTATATGGATGTTTAGAAAGCTCTAGTTATTGGAAGTGCAACTCTGGACTCCTTGGATTCAGTAGAAATGCTTTTGAGTCCTTCTCTGTTTTTGTGTGGAAAAACAGAGTGTCGTGGTTCATCTTGTGTTCTTCACGAGTGAGAATGTTCTCTTGATTTCAGTTCCTCTAGTAGTTTCAGATTTTATGCATGTGAGTTCTTGAAAGATCTTGCAATCTCTTCTTCGTGCTCAGGATTGTTCTTCTGTTCAGTACAGAGCTCACGTGTATTGGCTGTAGCTTCACGTATGTTCTAGTATGTGTATCTGTGTGTATTTCCTCTATTGCGGCTCAATCCTCCTTATATTCCATGAGATCTTGCAATAGAATGATTTCCTTTTCATAGGTACAAGTTACGGTTTCTTGATAGGCCAACAACTATCATTAAATATCATTAATTTCATTAAAAACATCAAATATGATCATTACCAATATTTAAATAATATTGAAAAAAAGGTTAAGAAACGGTGTCACGGTAGTTACGCAAACAGTGTCTCCTTCATGGTGTATCCTTCACGGTATGACCTTCACGATATGTGGGTCATGGTGTGTCCTTCACGGTATGACCTTCACGGTATGACCTTCACATTATCTTTGTGTCATGGTGTGTCCTTCACTGTGTTTGAGTCACGGTGTATGACTCACGGTTTCTAACTTCTGGTGCCTTGCTCATAGTGTCTGGCTTTCCGGTTCCATGATGATTGTGTCTTAGAACTTAGGCAATCAGAGTTTCTGACTTACGGTGTCACGGTGTCTCATTGGTCATGGTGTCTGAGACTTAGACTTCACGATGTCTGCTTCACTGTGACTATGTCTTGCACACAGTTTGTCTCACTGTGTCAATCTTCATGGTGTCTTTATACTTAGACAAATATCTGTATTCAGACTTAGACAGCAATATACATAAGATGATTGGAACTTAACCAGTATAAAGTATAAGAGATAACTTGAAACATAAATATAGAGGATTGATAAGATAAATGAGATTTCTGATTAGTAACAAGATTTGTAACTAGTAAAGGGATTTGTAAATAATAAGAAGATTTGTTAACAGTAACGAGATTTGTGATCATTAAAACATGATTAATACATAAGGAGTCCAACAAGGTGAATACATAGGTCATCATAAAATACCCAACCAATAGTGGGCCAACCCTAAGACTATGCTTTGTATTGGAAGCCACCCCTATGAAATAAATCATGAAATATCATATTTGATAATAATTAATTACATATAAACAAAGAAAAGAATTCGAAAAATCACGTAATGGAATCCCAAGCCCATCCAAGGTGATCTATATGGTAACCCAAGGGTCTCTAGAGGAGCCTCTAATATAACCAATACCACAGAGTCCATCTAAGGTGGCCCCTAATGGAATCCCTCATATCACTCGTGGCATGGTACACTTTTATTCCATTCCAGGTATCTCAAATAGTGGGTCAAGTATCACCTGAGGCATGGATTAAAAATCTTTCCAAGGATCCCATTTATGGTTTCACCTCTAGGGAACCAGTGTCATTGAATAGTATAATAAATCACTCAGAGATCCCATATTAGGGAAGCCAAGTATCACTCCCAGTGCATCAATCATATCCATCACAAAAAATAGTGAGACCATCCATCACATCCTCAATTCAGGACCTGTGTTTACACCCATCTCGTAAGAATATAAGGAATGAAAATCAAGATTACTTCTCAAAACAAGGAAATTTTGTATACAACATGATAAGAAATCTATCCAATTCTATTTAATTCAATCCAAACCAATATGGAATATGACATATGGAAATAAGCACAAGACAATAATGTAATCAAGGAATAAAGCACAAGGAGTAAGGTATAAGTCAAACTCATGAAGCATAAGTAGTAGAGTAATGAAAATATGGCATTACATGTGTTTCATTCAACCAATTTAACCCAATCCATTTCATTATAGGATGTCAGACATAGCATGAATCGTAGGACATAATGTGTAAGCAAGGGGCACAATGCATGAGAAATGAAATATAAGGCATAAGGAATCAAGTTCAAGGTTCAGAAAATGGACATCAATACATGTTAATTCAATTCATTAATCATAACATTAATTTCAATCATAATTCACACACACGCATGGTGTTTAAAAAATCAAGGCATGGGAAAATAATATATTTAAGGTGGCACACCCAAGGGGTGTATTTAGACATGATAAACACCCCAAAGATTATTTTCAACATAATATAAGGTCACATATGTCATGAGAAACCAATTATATTAGTTTATATATCATATTTGAGGTGTCTCGAGAAAGTTCTGGCAAGCGGCATAATGGCTCACCCATTAAAAAGCAACAAAACATGTGGTAAAAATCAAGTCCCCCTATCCTAGTGTAATAACACTCCACTATTAAGTTTATCAATATTAAAATTATCTAGATCATAAGGTATCAAAGAAATCATCAAAAACCATAAAAATAAGGAAAAATTGGTCACAACTAAACAGTGAAATATATAGGATAAGAAGAAAATAATGGAAGGAATTAGAGTGTAGAGCTTACTCAATCTTTATAACGCTTCCAACAAAAAGGATTTAGACGACATATGAGGGAGATATCAAAATCCATAATGGAGGGGAAGAGGGAGATAATTCATGGGAGATTTATGTTATAGGAGGAGAAAAAGGGAGGGAGAGTGATTACAACATTTCATCAGAAAATTATATATTCACCCACATAGACAGGGGAACATGGTTTGGCCACACTGTTGGCCAAACTATGCGCCCACCATGAAAAATTCCAATATCACATAGGTTTGCAACCCCACACAACCATGCACCTAAGGTCACATAGTTGTAGAAAAATCATTCATCCCCAAAAACCCATTGGCTCAATCCACATCGTTAGATAAATAATTCACACTAGGTTTCACAGTATCTTCTAACAATGTGGCTAAGTCTACCTCTTCAAATGTCATGGACCCGATCTCAGAAAAAGCCTTGGGCACCCTCGATACCTCAATGAATTTATTATTAAATATTAATATTTCCAAATAAAGGAAATTAAACAAAAAAACAAATGGTTCTTACCATTTAGAAAAATCCGGACATTTCAAAGGGTTTTTCTGAAAAAAACCAACCTAGTGTGGAAAATCATGAAAATACAATCAAAGAGATAAAACTTTCACTTCCAAAATTTAACCAAGGTAGGGAACATTTTAATTTTATTTTGGGTTCCCTGTGAAATGGAAATGGCACATATGTTATTTCTAATTCTAATTAATCAATAACCATTTGAATTTCTAAAAATTCCATATTTATTAAAGGATGTTTTCAATATGAATTTTTTAATTACTGCAAAAAGATTGGTAATTTCATTTATGAATGAAACTGGAAACAAATTACACAATGAAAGGCCCAAATATATTTATCTTTATTCTAATGTTTATTTTATAAATACTTTTTGAATGAAATTATTTACTCCAAATTCAATTTTGGATCACATTTGTGGACCTAATAATTGGGTACCAAAATATATATCCTCTAAAATTATTTTACAGGAGATATATCTCAATATCAATTAATGATGAACTACATGGAATTGAATGATTGACGAGCCTATGTGATGGAAAATTTTATTTGTTTGTTTAGATTAAAATTTATTATTTCACATGACACATAATGAAGTTTTTTCATTTTTTTTATTTAAATATTTCTAATGTCAAATTGATTTGAATTTTACATTTTTATTTTATTTTAAGTCTTATTTGATCTTTTATGAAGAATATTTAGATCAATTGTATGATCCATATTATTTAAATTCAATGATAAAATTATTTATTTAATTTAATTGATTTTTTCTTAATATTTTGTGTGATTAATGTTCAACATTTAAATTTTTCTATTTAAGATTCATAGGAACACAATGACCATCTTGTGGAACATCACTTGGTAGTCTGTAGTTCATTCTAGAACCTTATTTCTAGACTTCTCCCTTTAGTCAATCGGTAGCACTCAATGGCTATCTAGTGGTTTTAGGGTCAACCCATTTAAACTGTCTAAGGGTGGTTCTTTTGAAACAAAACTCCCTACTTCCAATCGAGTTCCACTCAAAAAATTATCCTATATATCCCTCTCCACGTACCTCAAGACATATCCTCTCCTATCATTTAGATATTTATTCTTTTGTAAGGTTATCAGTATTTCAAAATATTTTCCTTCAATGTATCCTTGTTTGTTTATATTAACCATGTTATTCACTTACAAAAATCTTACTTGAATTTTTTTGATCATTTATAGTACAACCACTTGATTTACTCGAGCTTCTTATTCCCAATGATATGTAAAGGTAATATAATCATCACCTCATCTTCTAGTTGAGAATTCCAATCATATTTGGGATGAAAAAAACATTATACCAGGTAGGGTCATTAATTTTCATTGGATAAAAAATTACCATTTAAATATTATCAGGGTTATTGATTTCTAAGGGACATTCTCTTTCATTCAAATACCCTTTAATGTTGTTATTTTCCTATCCTTTTTTCAAGGAACTCTTTCTCGTATAGTTTTTTAACATGAAGATGATTTTGGTACCATCACTTACAATGTCAATAGAACACCTATTAGGGTAACATATATTAAATAAACCAATTTTATATGGATACCACTATTAACACCCACCAAATGATCATTAGAACATTCAAAATGGAAGAAATACCTGAATATTGGTATTATTTTACCCACAATGAAAAGGAAGAGGAAGGTGACCATGATCATGTGGATCGCATTAACCCCCTGGAGTCACATGATCACATGACTAGAATATGGTCATTATAATGGAAAGTTACAATACATAGCCTATGGAAGGCCCCAAGAATTCCCTTTGATAAGGCGTCCTTATTCTTGTGAAGTCATCCCAAACACTCACTAAACACATAGTGGCAGCCAGACATGCACCCCAGGTTACAATAATTTTAAGATTGTAGAAACCAAACAAGTCATATAAAACTATTTGCAAAATATTCGGGAAATATCCAAAAATACAGGATCCGCTTTTGGTCATAAATTTCAAATGGAACATCAATAATAGGTGGAGTTAGTTTCTTTAACAATACTCATACAACTGCACAATATTCCCAACATTTTTAAAATAAATAAATAAATTAAAAGGGAAATATGGGATTCTGTTTCAGTTGTAAAGCTCACATGGTGCACCCATGTAACCCATGAGAGATCACGGAAGCCCATGTGACATGTCTACCTAGTCCCGTGGAACCCCTTGAGCATTTCACTACCATCACATGAAATGCTTTGGATATTTCAAGGAAGTCTCACTCTCTCCTTTTTGGATCCAAAATTAAGAAGAATGGTTTATCCCTAAAATTCCCATGCATCACCATAAGACCTTTTTAGGTCACACAACGCATCACCAATGGGAAAAATGATTTTATTCAACAACATTCAAGAAAACTCACAAGACCCCAGGACCTTGTAAATTAAACAAGTAAAAAATAAGGTGAAAGTAATATGACTATTGAGGTTGTAAAACTCATGTGACGCACCATCACAGTTTTGAAAATCAACTTGAAAATCCATCATTTTGTTACAAAAGGTTTCAGACTACTTGATTGATATCACACGAAGGCCTTTAGACAGGAACCCTGGTCTCACGAAGGCCCTTAGACTTGTCAGTATGACAATTTGAAAGTATTTTTGAATGTACATATGATTAAATAACACCCAATTAATTGTATATAATCTCATAAATGGGGAATTCAGGGGATGGTCTTGATGTTTCTGAAAATCAAGTGACACCCCTGGAATGACTTGCGACAGGACTATACAAAGACGTGTGATGCCAAATCCCTCCACCAACTCCATCCTAGATTTCCATGATATGCATCGGGAAAATATAAGAATAACATTGATGGATATTATTATAAATCCCCCACCCTAGCATGAAAAATGAAATTGTTTTGACACATATGGACACACTCTTGGAACCTCACACTGGTGCACCCAAGCATCGGAGTGGATTTCTCAGAGTGGATGATCCCATGACTGAGAAAGTTTTCTATTAGCTATGATCCTAAGAATCACTAGAGAAATCTTATAGTATACATAAAAACTTATTTGGATCACTCATAGAACACACTGATGAATTCTAGATGGTTATGCAAGCCCATCCCACATATTTTCTAAAACACGCAAGACTTAAAACAAGATAACACTAAACAAATCTAAAATGTGAAATAAAATTCTAGAACTAATAATATAATATGAGAAAATTATGAGAAAAACATATACTCTGGTCCTCATGTTCTTCTCATGAACCACTCGGACCATGTGATGGCACCAGGTAATGTATCCCAAGTCATACGACAGTCCTTTGGTATACTATTTGGATCATGAAAAATCTCCTAATATGTTTGAGCAGGTCACATGAAACCCCCTAGGAATACCACCCAAGTATCGTGAATCCCTCCATAATCTCTATACAAGCCTCAAAATGTTCTCAAGATATGTCACCTATTTCATATGGATACATCAATCCTTATAAGATATGTTCCACAATATCATAGGGGAATGTCAACTGGATCTTATGAAATCCTTTGGACAAGCTATACAAACTTTTTAATTCCCTCTAGGTATGTCAGTAGGCTCTCGTGATGAAACATGCACAAGTCTTCTAGAACATATGTCACCCTTCAAGACATGTCACAATAACTCTCATGATTACCTCCAAGTTTGTTTTCTAGCATTCATGATGATACTAGGTTAAGTCAGTTGGATAATGTGATTCCCTCAAAGCATGTCATACAAGATCTTATGATGGCTTCTAGGACATTCCATTCTGCTCTCAAAATTTCCTCTAGAAAAGTTATCCTTGATCATATAATAACCTTCAGACATGCCATCTTGGTCATGATATATCCCTTAGAAATGTCAACTAGATCATGTAATTTCAGGAAGGAATCCTCCAACATGTCACGTAGACAATCAAGGAATGTCCTGTGGAAAATCAATGCATGTTAGGAAGAAAATTAGAGTTCAATGGGGAATCCCATGACATGATAACCTTATATGTCCTCAGTGTGTAATCCCCAATCAGAAGGGAAAAACCAACGTGTAAGCCCCAAAAAATTTAACTATGATAACTCTGATTCCTTCTATAACTCGGATATGTAAGATGCCTCCCTAAGTCCCCAGCTCAACATTAACCATCCAAAGGGTAGTCTCGGCACATAAGCACTGCATCCACAAGTATTGAGACTAATTATTTTTCATCCCTTGTTTCTCACACTAATCATATATCTCATGGTCTTAGGTATTCGCAATGATCATATCATTCTTATGAGAAGTATCTATCAGTATAAGGGAAACCATATTATGTAAGCCTCAATCCGTGGCACAATATGATATGTCCCACATATAAGGGAAACATTAGTGCATAATCCTCGGCCATTTAAACTACAAGGACTCAGATTCCTACCATAACCAAGATTAATCGGATGCGTTCCTAATTCTTGATACCAAAACCCAAGAGGTATCTAATTCAGTGTAAGTCCTTCCATGTCTCTAAAATGTCTACCAATGGGACCCAATAATTCCCATCGGATGATCATCTTTCCTTATCCACTGTTAGATTGAGAACCCATTTACCTACAAGGAATCTAATTGCTATGATAACCAGTATACATTATATGCCTTCTTAAGGAACAAGTATGAACTCAAATGGGAATCCACTTCAGTATAATTCCTTCCATTTCTCTGAAATTTCAACCATCAGGACCCAATAATTCTCATCGGATAATCATTCCACATCATCTATCAGCAGACTAATAGACCCACTAATATATGATGAATCTGATTCCCTTGATAACTAGGATTTTAAGGACATCTTCCTAAGGCATGAGATCCATATTCAACATACCTTGGGATGACCCACTACAATAAACCCTGCATCCATATATTTTGATACTGATTAATTTTATCCACTGTTTGTCAAACATAACATTGACTACATGGGATTAGGTAGTTGAAATGTTCATGTAATTCACATCATGAGTCCCCACCAGTCAATTATATCTTAGTATGTAAGCCCCAATGAGTGGAATGATATAAAAATACCCTATTTAATGGCATCTACCTTGGGTCGAGTACTAAGGGTGTAAACTAACTACTATAACTTTGATTCCCTCTATAACCATGATACATAGGATTTCTCCTCAAGACATGAGCTCAAATATTCGATACCTAAGTGCTCTCACATATGTCCTTTATGAATTATGTTAAACTACACTATTTTAATGAACTATTTGGATTTTTATTCATGTAATAAATAGGATACTTAGGATGCCTCATAATGGCTCCATCCCCTCCTCAAAATATTAACCACCTCCCTATGTGACAAAAACTTCTGATGTTTTTAGTTATGCAGCTTTACCATATAAGAAGTTATTCATTATTGAGAAATGGATGAAGGACATTGTATACATATATATGGATTAAATAATGATACCCCTTAATCTTATACACATTAAATGGGTTATCATATGATCATTTTGTTAGGTTAACCTGACCTGTATCGGGATTAGGAAGATATTTTCTAACATATCTTAAATCTATAAGTGAGTCCTAGAGTAATCAATAATTCCACCCAAAAGGGTGTTATGAGCCCAAACACCCATTCTATTGACCACTATGAGTTTCTAATTTATGTTGGGTCTGAAACTCCAATTGACCACCTACCTTTGGAAATAAGTTTTGTACCAAGTTATGGATGTGGGAACTGTTGCAAGTTTTCATTAATAACAACAATGATAACCTAACCTAAATAATTATGTAGAAATTTTAAATCCCCCCTCACTCAAAATAAACCATCAGGCCAAACTGAACAAACCAAGAAATTATCTCTTCTCTATCAAAAAAAAGATAGAAAACTTCACATGAATATCTAAAATAAATGAATGATCAATTAGTCATGCATAAGGACAATTTTCTCTTCATATTATATGCTAAAAAACAATGTGCCTGATGCAAAGCCATGAAATAAAATTATGATCATCTTTCCATATGTCAGTAAACATTGTTGAAAAATCAAACAAAGATGATAATCATGGAATGAATCTTACAACTGATACTCTAAAATTGGGTTCCACATGAAATAATTCCATCCTTTCTTTGAAAATCCTATGCAAGAATAATGGTTGGATCAGGAATAAAAGGATAATTGTGTTAACAATACAAATTTGATTGATCATGCATCATGCCTATTATATTTCACTAATTAGTGACCTTGTTACTTTTGGTTTTCATGACTTTATATACCACTCTCATCAACAGAATCCTAATATGAGATAATATCTTCATCCATCAACCATTCTAGAAAATTGGTTATGGTACAACCCTTGTGGTACACATAATGATCTCACCTTTCCAAAAACTTCAACATTAGGTGGAGAACACAATGGTCTGGTAATACCATCAACATAGTATAATACCGACTCTTAATGCTTCATGTGAGGGTATCCAAGTACAAAAAATTGATGAGCATGTGCCATTTAAGGAAACATGCAGTCAAGACAGTGGTCCTTGTTTCCAAAACCAACCACTTAGGGTGATTATCCTCAAAGTATGATAATCACCACCTTTAGTGTCTGATGATGTTGGACCAAGGTGTGAAATATTGCTACCTTTTGGGTCAGAAGCTATTGAGGTGGGATTTTGTCAACCATTGTCACCAAAACCATCCTACTAGTACCCATCAATCACCTGTTGAGCATATCAACTGACACACTTCCACATATGATTACCTTACAAGGTAAAAAAGGAAGACACATCGAGCGGGGAAGGCTTTGGATAACCATGAAAAGGATCATATCTTCACTCCTTCTAACAATGTCTATTTGCATATTCTTGTAGTAAGCAACAATCAATCTCATATCCATAATCACTCAGATTAGGCCTATAGATATATTCTTACAGTAGGCATAATGGTGGTGCATATCCCATCCCTATGCATGAAGCATATCGGCATATTCTGATAGAATAAGAAGGAAAGAAGTGGGTTCAGATCCATTATTCAATCAAATACATCTTCCATTATATTATAGAGACAAAAAATTTGAAGGCTTATATCCCTTCACACACTTTACTAAAATTACATTACATATTAGAAATATCAGAAGAACTCCACCAACATATTCTGGAACTGGTACCGATAAAGGGAATGGAATATATTCTTATCCCTACAGCTAAGGTAGCTCAATGATATGATCATTATGAACAAGTGGTTTCTCTTGGGAAATAACATATTATGGCTCCCTTTCATAAGGATTGTGAAGATATTTTGATAAACGATGAGGCATCAGACTGGTTTCATATTCTCCTTCCAACCAGGGATCACTAGGTGTGAGTGTCACATGCCTCGAGAGAGGGGAATATTCCATTCAAAAAAGTCTGGTGACATATTCTAATGGTGTGGGATTGGGATCATATCCCCATTTTGGTCTGCGCTCACTATGTGAGAGCATACATTCCTCAGGAAAGGCTCATGTTCCCCTCGAAGAAGACCAACAACATACTCTAATGTCCTAGGATCAAGCTCAAATCCCTATTTTGGTTGTGGCTAACCTATTGAGATTAGAACATGCCTCGGGATAGGCTCATATTCCTATTAGTGAATATTCCTAGAATATTCCATCGGATGATAGAATCCAGGCACATATTCCTACTTTTTCATATGAAAGGATGCACTGGGGTCCTTTTGAGATAATATAGAAGGATTCTCATATCCCTTATCCCATTTCAAAGGTCTATTAGTATATTTCAGTAGGGAATGAATATTCAAACTGGGCTCATATTTGTTTTCCAATCAGGACTCACCCAAGTGAGAGTGGAACATGCCTCAGGGTAGGCTCATATCCCTACAATAAAAGACTAGCAGAATATTCCAAAGGATCGGGATCGGGATCATACTCTCATTATGGTCGAGGCTCACCAAGTGAGAATGGAACATGACTTCGGACATGATCATATTACAGTCAATAAATACTAAAGTCATTGGAATATTCTAATATATTTTTAGCAGTGGGATTATACTACCATTTCACCATATAGTTATAAAAAAGTTCTTGAAACTAATATAAAGTAGGCTCATATACGTACGCAACTCTAGATGTTAGGTCAGCATATTCCTTCCATGATGTAGAATGAGGTTAATATTCACAATCTTCTCAATTCCAATGTCTATGAGGTCATTCAAGATACATTCTCAATACCTCAATGGTTCATAAACTATTTAACCAAATTAGAATATGCTTATTACCACAATATTCCTCCTCGAAGTAGTGTGGATATAGATCATAGGGACTCTACTACTACAAATATTTGTGTTCAATATCCCCATGGTGATATCTCCCACAGACAAGGAAATCATCCATTTTCCCACACACCTTTGTATACAGAGGCATAAAAAACTCATACTACTTCATACACAGAGGTACTCTAAGCATTGGTATCAATCGTATATAGTTACCCATAAACTTCTAGTAGCACTCCACTCTATTCATCAGGTGACCCCGAGAAGCAACTTCCTGGTCTAGTTAGTTGGAGGAATCTATGTCTGCCTAAGAAGAGGATGATATTGACATGTTGAGAGAGTTATCCAGAAATAACCTCCCCACAATGTTCTAGACCCTCTCAACTTTTGACTATGATGTCCCAGATGAGATATAAAATAAGTGCATTCATTATCTACACCAAAATATGTGGGCTACTCATCAGCGACATAAGGATAGACATCTCCCTTATCCAGGATATGAGTATCACCTTCATCCCATCAATACACACTATTTTCATTTGGATATGTATGCCTTTTCCATATCCTTAAATCCAAGAATGGAGGATCATCACAAACACCAATGTAGTGTTTGTCTTTATACTATGAGAACTTTCCTCCCACTGAGTTTCAAAGCATCACCAAACATGAGTATCTTAGGATGGTAGAAAAATAAATCATTTCACTTCACTATCTCCCTATAACAATATGAAACTTTAAGTATAGGATCATATAGTGTTATATCCTCCATCAAAAATAGAGGACCATGTAATGCACGATTCATTTTGTCACTACAACAGAATTACCCCACTTAAACAATGCCTATAAATCACTAACAGAGGAATAGGATAGAGAATAATCCTCTAAAATGGTCCCCTTAAAGTAAAAAATAATGAATTTCAGACATGGAATCCAATGTTTCCATCAATTGGAATGCATCCTATATAAAATGACTCTCATCATGGAATGTTGTTTTACCCAGCTCCAATGTTAGCACTGGTGTACCACATCAAACATGCCATAGTAGCAGCTTCCATAGTAGTCATCTAGGAGAGGACACTTCTCATTAAGCTAAGGGAATATCTACCACCACAACCACCACTCAGATCATTAATTCCTGATATAATTTATGAAATATCATCACAATATATAAAAAACCTCATCCCTCTAGGCTGGGAGAATTTATATCTCAATCACCATCACCAGGTTCATAATCCTCTGAGAAGGTTCTTGGGAAATCAATGATGATTCCAAATCAACCCCATATTTTAGGGATGGGGGCATTTATACCTCAATGTCCATCCCATGAGTCATCAAATCCCTAAATTGAATCATTGGGCCCTCAACAAAAAGATCAATCAATGCCAATTTCATCCCTAAATAATCCCTAACCCGCAAGACTAGGAGAATTTTCATCATTTTCATCACCAAAAAGGAATTAGTCTTCTCTAGTTTTAGAGGTAAATATCAATGGTAAGTATCTCATTTGTTCCTCTGACTGCAATACAAACCTCTTCTATTTAGTTGTTATTTGGAAATCATGACTGGAAACACCCTCAAGTTCATTACTCATAGTCTGAGATAATAGGAGTGTATGGAAAATGAAATTAAACCTTTCTAGGGTAAAAATAAAAATGACCCAAAATGTTCAGGGGTTCGAGTAACGGCCTAAATGATGGTCATCTAAAATCATCATGTTTTGTAGAAAGTAATGGGACAACCACCATTTCCTGATATGCCTTTATGAACATCATCTTTAGAAACATAATATAAATTATGGATCAAGAATAAAATTTATAGGGCTACAATATAGAAATTATAACCCAAGAGTAGGGTGATTTGGATACACCAATTGAGGATAAATGAACCCAAAACCAAATAAGGTTCCAAAATTTGGCACATACAAATATCAAACTTCTACCTCTCTTGAAGAACTCTTCCAAAGATAAATGTAAAGGTGTGTCGATGTCCCAATCACCACCCAGAAGGTTTTATGATCCTTCAATAGAGGAACGATTATCACCATATGAGAATGAGATACATGCTCTCAAGCAACTCAATGAGGAGATACTAAAGGGAAATATTATCATTAGGAATGTTATCTAAGATTAGGCCAATATCCCTCCTCCCACACATCTAGAAAGATCCAATCCATGAGTAAGATCAGTATCTGAGCATCAGACTAGCTTTCGATCCAGGATGTCAGTCAACAAAAATGATGATGTCAAAAATGATCATGACATCCCTATATTAGAGCGAGATACTCACCCTTTCCAAGGTTATCATTCATTCTTAGGATGAATCATCAGTGGGAGATGAAGGAGGGGCCACCTCATTAACACCCACCCACTCTCTATAGATTATAGTTTCTTGAGACTGTAGTATCACATCGAGCTATGTAACATCATCAATTCCCTAATTACTCAAATGTTAGACAAGGAATGGTGATGTTCACATGTGCATCCAAATAGGAAGCCATATCCTAAGTGGGTGGATGATACTTTTCCTCCATCAAATTTAAGTAATCCTACCTTCTCTACATTTGATGGTTCAAGAGACACCAAACAACATATCACACAATCTGTATCCCTATGTGGTCCAATGATGGGCCCTTGAGATCAATAGAAGCCAAAAGAGGAGATTTATTTGTATAAAATCTAATAGGGACGTCCTTTGTTTGGTACAAAACACTTAATGTAGGATTCTTTGTCGAATGGTAAGACCTTCATCATCAATTTCTTTATTAGCTTAGCTCTACACTATGGAAAACGACAATCATCAACCTGAAAAACTGCAAACAACGAGAAAATTGTTGGGTATTTATCTTTATATATAGATGTAAAGGTTAAACATAGTCACTCATCATTCCTATACCATAGGATAAACTAATGGAAAACTATGATGAAAATCCCCTTGATGAGTTACTGGCACCTCTGATACCAATGAAGTATCCAAGTGGGTTCTATGAGTTCATAGAAATGGAAAAACGATTGGAGTATTCTATTTAGTGAACAAAATCCAAATCTTGATTCATTCTATAATCATAGGGTAAAAGGATAGTACAAGTAAAATATGCATCTATCACTCTAAAGATAGCTGATGTTCCCATCCAAGCACCTAGGAAGGTATCGAACCGCCGAACACCTCCTGTCAAGTGGAGAAAACCACAAAATCCCCCTCGCCCAAAAGCAAAGAGAAATTAGGGCCTCCCGGAATTTGAGGAATGAATAGATTAATTATAATCTTTCTAAAATTAATAAGACCCATTTATTTCATTGTATCCATGGACATTAACCTGCTCAAGTTATCACAACCCAGGAAGCCTGATGTGCTCAATCTATCTGATCGTCTTGAACACTTCCATTTCCCTTAAAGGTTGTTTCATAATATCTACAAATGTTTCGTCTACAAAAACATCCTTCATTTTATGGTCAATTTTGGATAGGTGGTGTTAGATAACACCTCATAGCCAGTGGCCTACATATCCATTGTCTATTCATAAGAAGAGTGTGATTTGAATAAAGTTCCATCTATGCATGAATAGAATCTCAACAAATGTAAAACTCATAAAACATTTGAACAAGATCATTCCACCCTGAGATCATAGTTACACCAACCAATAATAAGTCCATCACCCAACATGGTGACATTAGATATGTCGCACGAAATTGGGTGTGACCACAGGAAGTATGATGATATAGAAGAAGAGGAGTCGTATTCTGCTCAAACTCAAGCTCTAACTCTTTTATATTTCTTCCTGACAACATATAATGAATAGGTACCACCCAACCAAATGTAACCCTCATTATATGAATATCTCATCTTTGGTTTCATCATTGTGATACATTTTTAAGACCCCATATTTGATGATGGATATTCCTCAGAGTATGATTTCCCCCACACAAAACCAAGGAATTAGAGGCCACATGTGTAGGAACCTAGGATATCGAGGAAAACATGGGCATGTTCAGACCTTATATTCTAGTCACGTTCCTATGGGGAACACATATTCAGCTGAGACCTAATGGAAAGAACAAAAACAAGCCCAGAAAAGACATGGAGGTGTCCCAGACCTCTAGCAGAAAATTACAACATTCTGAAAAAGTTAGAGGTTAACCCATACATGCTCTCAATCCTTGATGCAAAGAATATTTCAAAAGATCCTAGATAGGCACTCGTTAAAGAACTCTAAATCCCATAGGAATGAGAGACATAATTGACTACATTTTAGGTGCATTGAATGGAGACCTTGTTAGAATAATCCCTTGTTGCTTTCTCATTAATAAAGCATGATCAAAAAGAGGTCATCATGGGATACATCATACCCCTACATGTTTTGGGAAGACTCAAAAATTTCATCATCTAATGGGATCTGATTGCAAATGTCTCTTGGATCAAACTCATCTTGTTTTTAACGCTTTGATGATTGGGATATAGAGAAGGGGATTTTCCCCACAAATCTGACCATTCTAGGGTACGATAAGCATGGGAAACGACCTCTCAAGATGATTAATACTAAATATTATTTTGGGGATCTCACATATGAAACTATTTTTATTGTTATCCAGTAATAAATTGCATACAATTTACTTCTTGGAAGGCCCTAGACCCATAGTCACATGGAGGTACCTTCAAAATTCCATCAATGTAGGAAATACACCATCCCTGGAAGGTTCGGAAAACTAAATTGGGATATTTCCCCCTACGGGATTTGAAAATCCACATATGATTAAGTAGGATTCTATAAAACTGAAGTAAAAAACCCATGGTGGATGGTGATATAAAGGTTGCAACCGCCAATGGCTTGGGGATCACCCATGAAAATGATTATAGTATACTCAACATTGATTATGCGCTCCTCATAAATCTAATTGAGGCAATAGAACCAGTACCATAAGTTCAAACCCCTCACGTACCTAGTGATAGTTTAGAAGACAATAAACTTTGGTATCTCTCT
The DNA here is from genome assembly GCA_963277665.1 of Viscum album. Taxonomy (NCBI): domain Eukaryota; kingdom Viridiplantae; phylum Streptophyta; class Magnoliopsida; order Santalales; family Viscaceae; genus Viscum; species Viscum album. The sequence continues at coordinate 1,437,592,081 of OY728162.1, forward strand.
ACAATGACTTTGGCATTAAGGGATGATAATTTCTCCTCTCTTGGCCTCTCTCACCTCGATGGTAACGGAGATATCTCTAGATTTCCATCTTCATCCTAGAATTCCTCTATAGAATCCGAGGGGAAAAATATGATGAACTCATGAATTCCCCTCTTTCATTCAAGGAAGGTGTATCCAACGCCATTGATGAGCTTAGGTAGGTAAATCTAGGAACAAAATAAGACCTGCGGGCCTACCATAATAGGGGACACCATGCCCCTTGAAGAGAAAGAGATGTGTATATTATTTCTAAATAATCATTGATATGTGTTATCATGAAACTATATAGAAATTTCTAAACTGAATCCATATGTGTCTATGAACCATCTTGTCATACCTGATGAGGATCAAGGCTTCAATCATAAAACCAGGAGGATTCACCCCTCACATTCCACTAATGTAGAACAGGAGTTTGAAAAATTGAATAATGAAAACTTTGATGAGAAGTGAAATACATAAAATATATCACCAAAATCATCCATTTCAAGAAAAATAATAGTAATATTAAGGTCGAAATTGATTTTAAAGACCTTAACCAGCACTTCCCAAAGAATTATTTCCCATTATCAATCATAAAACTCTTGATTGATGCAACTGATAGCTTCCAATACCTTCCCTACATGGACAATTATTTATGGTACAATCAAATAAAGATGTCCCCTAAGGATGAGGAATTCATTTCCTTCATATAACCTTTGAAGATCTTTTATTTTTAGGTTATTAACTTTGATTTAAAGAATGATTTCACTACATATTAGTGCACCATAAATGATATATTTAAGTCATTCTTGGGAAGAATTTTTGGATGCTATGTCAATGACATGGTGGTAAAATTATGAAAGTGATGTGATAAATTCACTAATATTCAAATGATCTTTGACAAGCTATGACAACATAGTATAATGATGAATCTACTAAAATAATCTTTCACGGTAACATCATTAAAGTTCCTTGTTTTGTGGTATACCATCATGACATTGAGGTTGACCCAAATAATACTAGTTCTATTTTAGAAATTTCACCCCTAAAAAAACCCAAATAATTGAGGGGACTCCGAAGGATCCTTACTTGCATTCGGCATTTCATAGAGAACTTGGATGAAAAATATCTCCCCTTCACTAGGTTAATGAAGAAGGAAATAACCTACCAATGGGATGAGTACTACCAAGAAGCCTTAAAAAGTATTAGGAAGTATCTATTATGCCCACTGGTTCTAATTCCCTTGGTTGAAGGGAGAAGACTCATCTTTTATGTGTCTTCCATGGAACACTCACAAGGACCCCTCCTCATGCACCAAAATGACCAGGGGGGAAATATTCTATATTACATTATCCGAACAATGAATGGTATTGAGAGTCAATACTCAGATATTGATAAGAACTATCACTCATCTTTTTATTGAAAACGATAAGGCATTACTTGTCGCAACTTAAATTTTATATAGTCTGTCTTATTGATATTCTCAATTATATCCTTGGACACCCCATGATAACTAGGTGTCTGGACCTATGGGTAGTTATTTTATAACAATATGATATCTAGTTCATGTCTCAAAAGGTATTGAAATGTAAATACCTGGTAGATTTCCTCATAGTATATCCCACCCAAGAGAATACATTAGTGGAAATTGATCTCTCGAGTGAGGGTATCTTCCATTCCCATGACAACCCCCATACATGGGAGGTGTGTTTTCATGGAACCTCTCAAATTCCCCTCATAAAAAGGAAGTAAAACAAAAATCTCAATTTTGTTGTCTTAAGTATTGTATTTTTCTCTCTAGAAAGAGAATTTTTTCTTTATTCTTTCTCACCAACCGAAGGTTTCATGAATACTGAGGTAGAATACCAAGCCCTCGTCACTCTGTTAAAACTATCACTATAGGTAGAGATAGACTACCAGTATATGAATGTTGATTTAGAACTAGTGAAAAAGCAATTCAATTGGGAATATGCTAAAAAATGAAGAATTTTCCCCCTCACTGGCTATGTAGTATGACTAATGGAAGAATTTCCTTTTGATCCAACATTTCACAGTGTTCCCCAATCATAGAATCATCTCACTAATTAATTGTATAATATAGCCATGGTCTTGTTTGACCATAATTAGAAGGAAGTGATCATCCATATCACACACCAAGGAATGGTCTCATCGACCATCTTCTACGATATGGAATAAATAAATCAATTCGACACTACCTAGGAGCATGATAAAAAATATCTCCCCCTAGATAGATGGATTCCATAATTGGTTTTCTATAAAATGGAGTTCTTTTGGAAGATCATGCTGGGATGGAGTACATTCGGCAGTATGCAACAAACTTCACCCTATACAAAGAACCAAATGAGAAAAAATAGTCCATAAGTGAGGCTTTGATGGAATCCTTTTTAGATTCATATCTAAAAGATAAATTCCAACCATCATAGAAGAAGTCCATGTGGGATTTTATGGTGCTCATCAGTCTGGGAACATGCTCTCCCACCAAATTAGGTGGGTGGGTTATTACTTGAAAACCATTATAAAAGATTCTATGGAATTCACTAATAAATGTAATGAATTCTAGATCCAGAAAAAATTCATCCATAAACAATTGAAATTTCTACATGTAGCTAAATATTCATACTTGGTAACCTTTTGGGGGGATGGATATTGTGGGGACATATCCTCTAGCCCTAGCTAAGTAGTTTAAGTATATCCTTATTGATTCTAACTTCTTTTACAAATGTATTAAGGAAATACCACTCAAAGAATTCCAGATAAATAATATCAGCAACTTTGTAAAGTCCCATATAATCACCAAGTGTCCTGCATGGGGATGGTGGTTGATGTTGTTTCTTGAATGAGGTATCCTATTTTTTCCTGTTTTTGTTTGGGGATGTTTGGATGTATTTCCAGACCCTTTGGTTTCTCACTTTTCCTGTAAAAGTGTTGTTCTTAATAAAAAAAATAATTTTCAGTCAGTCATATAATCACCAGGTCTGGAGTCCCTCAAAGAATATTAATAAACAGTGGAACTAACTTCTATTCTATAGTTTTGAAGAAATGGTACCATGAGTATAATATCGAGTTCAATCACTAATATCACTATCATGTAGTGGAAAATGTATAGATATAGGCCTTCAAAAACACTCTATCAAGTATATTCTGAAATATGGTGAACAATGTTAGGATGTCCTGGAAAGATAAGCTCCTCTATACATTATGGGCCTACCATACCACCACACGTACTGCTACAAAAGCAACGTCATATTCATTAGTGTATCAGACCCAGGCACTGTCACCCATGGAATTATAGCTAACTTTAATCTAAATAGCCATCTATGGAAAAATCTTGGATTAATAGAAATCAAAAAATCAACTTCATGAATTGGAGTGGCAAGATAAGAAAAGTTTTTGTACATTTCACAACCTTAAAGTCCATCAAAATTATATCGCACACGCCTTTAATAAGAAGGTCCATCTATATTAATTCCTCTAAGGAAAAATAGTGTTAGCTAACAAGACCCCAATGATACCATGAAATAATCCAGTGAAGCTATAAGCCAAAAGGTAAGTTCCTTGAATCATACATAATGTATATCAAAATGGATCTTACTCATTTTCCCTAATATATGGGGATCATTTCACACCCCCCCCCATAACTAATGCAAGATTCCACAAGAAATAATTTACACAATAGTCATCAAGATACCCTCATCAAAGTTTTGGATGTTAAACTCCACAAGATCATCTTAGTTTCATTATGTTAAACTACACAAGATCATCATGTTTTTATGATGTTAAACTACACAAGACCATCCTGGTTCTATGATGTTAAACTGCACAAGACCGTCCTGATAGAAAGATGTTAAACTACATAGTGTCTCAAGACCTGGAAGAAAAAATTTAAACTATACAGCATATCTTGTCCTAACCACATGACACAAAACTATACAGATCACTTCCTCACCACATGATGTTAAGCTGTATGGGATGAACCATCTCACTAACAACTCACCACACACAATCTAGATCTGTATGAAACAATGATGAAATGCTCTTATCCCTTTGTGAGAGTTAGATCCAAATATGGAATCTCTTCATCCAAGATCTATATGTGCCTTGATTCCTTCCATAATAGGATACATAGTGTGTAGAGACCCGAAGCCTGACGTACATGGACATTACATTACTTTTGCGGAATACTTAGTACATAACAAAAACACACACACAAGGATCGTAATAGTTTAGTGTCTTTGGAAACTCGGAACGTAATCTTCTAATCATGGTGAAAGATCTTCAATATCTCCCATAAAGATCTTCCATTTTTTTACCTATAAACCTTTCTTTATATCCTGGGGAAAAGAAAACATAAAAGGGTGAGCTCAAATGCTCAGTAAGGGTAAACAAAAGAAATATCAATCACATCATATACATAAGAACATAGCTTTTTGGAAATCTTATCCTGCAAAAGAGCTCATAATATCATAACATGGGATAAATCATAGAAGTGAAAATGAGATCCCCATAATCATAACATAAAACTTTAAACTTTGTGGCATGCACACATAATCATGGAAAATCATTTCTTGTTAGTCATGACTCATTGCCAAGACTATCTTAGTGGACAAAGTCCCTTTCTGAACCGAGTTCACTCCTCGTTTCAGTCCTGTATCACTGAACCGAAATAACCTTCCGTTCCAGCCATTTCTATCTCATGAGATATAAAATCTTTACCCAATGCATTGGAGGGAGATATAGGTCCCACCCATCTTATAATGAATCCTTTCTTATGTGTGCCACATAATCATAAATCTTACATCATCACATAACCCATGTAATAAAAATGGGATTCTTAAACAACATGACATCATAAAACAATTCATATAAGATAAAGGAATTCATAAAAATAATTCCATCACAACATGATCAAATCAATTTAATAATAGGGATAAAAACAGAACCCTTTATTATCATAGATGGAAAATAATTTTGATAAAACACTTGAACTCCATTCTTGAGGAAAATATCCTTTCATCTTCAAAAACATTTTTCCTTTCATAACATGTCATACAACTTTAAAATAAAAGAAGTTGATTAAAAATAAACTTGAAAACTTGTAAAGGAAGCTTCTTGGAAATAATGTTTTAAAAATCCATTCATGCCGTATAAGTTAAAAAAAACATTCTTCGTACTTTTGTCGGAAAAGTCAAAAAGTACCTCGTACGAAAAACGACAAAAGATTCCTTTCATACATATTACTAAAAACTCACTGAAGTGTAAAAATGGATTTAAACAATTGTAGGTGGATGGAAATAATATTACATATTGATGAAACATGGATGTGGATGATAAAATACACCCCAGTAAATACTTACGAATAAACAATCTCGGATAAAAATGAGATTGTGATATTTCCCTTACCTTAGGTCCGACATGCTTTGTAAGTGTCCGAACCTCCTGTATAATGATTTAAATCATTTTATTGACTTATTACATAATCATATTCATTGTTATGATATCATATATGGTTCACTTATGACATTATATTACCCGTTCTTTTGTAAATTCCATGTTAAAGAAGCGTTTTGGGTAAAATCGTTTCATTTATCGTAGGTGTTTTGACTTGTTGTTCTTGACATCATTATTACTTATATCATGATTTACTTACTTCCAGAATATAAAATATGATTTATATATCATATATATTCAGTATATATATATATAATAGGTAGATAAATAAAATGAAAAACACCGTTCATGGAGATGGTAGTCCGTACGTACGCATGAACGCTGTTTTCCTTTCCTTATTGTCTTGAAATGGAAGTAAGTAGATGACATACATATGTATATATATACATAAATCCAGTAGCTTTATAATGTCATATATTTCATTATTATTTCTTATATATACATTATAATCATTCTTAAATGGTTAACATGGAGAATGAATCTCATCGCGTCGTGGAGACGGTATTCCGTACGTACGCACGAGCGATGATATCATTTCTATAAATATTGAATTGAATTGGAGTGTATTATAAAATATATCAGAATAAATATGATGTTGTAATAACTATGTATAGTTATTCTTTACACAATTATACCCATCCATGTAAGGTGGTGGTGGAAAATAGATTACACCACGGCGTGGAGACGGTATTCCGTACGTACGCACGCGCGGTGATTTCTTTTTCCGTAGGATGGATAGATGGTGAAATAGGGTTGTTTCATATTTATAATAACATATCAGTATGTAAGTAATACTGATGTTATTACTTTATCATGAAAAAACTAAAGAAGAAGAAGTTGAAGAAGAAAGAAATTGAAAAGATCGGTAATGGATATTACCTCTTCTTTGGAACGCCTCTTTGAATCCTCCACTTAAGGAACTAAGATTGGTCTTTGGAGAAGACCAGGACCTTTAGGATTATTCTAGGAAAGTGGAGAGGAGAAAATGGCAGGGGTTGGCCGAGCTTGAGTGCTCAAATTGGTGTGAGGAGGAGGGGGAGGAGGTGTCCTTTTATAAGGGAGGAGAGGGGCACCTTAGGAATATCTCAAAATATTATTTTATATTAAAGTCAAAATCGGTTTATAATGGTTCCAAAGGGTCTTATTTCGAAGCTAAGGTGGGGAGGGGTCGAAATCCTATCAACCAATAGAATTTAGACAAGTTTAGGATATTATTTTAACCTTATCAATTAAATTTAACTCTAAGTTAAATAATTTAACTTTTACCATGTCTTTTTTTTTCTTTCACTATATGGTTAATAAACTTACTATAACATGCCAAACGAACCCCAAATTGTTTATTATTAATATATATATCCTTATCTAAGTCATTTGGACGAACCTTAGATTTTTAGGAATACAATAACAATTAATAATATAATATTTGATTTAAAAACTATTTTGTGTCAATTTTGACACTATTTGATATATGATTTTTGTGAAAGTCATAACAGAATTAAATGTTCGAACCAAGTTGATTAAATCAACATTAATATATCATAGTAACCTATAAAATTAGTGGAATTCATAACAAATCTCAAATTACATTTATTTTGGTGTTTATAACATCAGTTATGTCAATATTTCATTAATAAGATAATTACTGCATCATCGTTGTGTCATAAATAAATTAAATTATTTTATGTCTAAAAATTACAAATAAAATACCATCATGTAGGAAATCGTTTTAGCTTTCTAATGAATATTTACAATAGAATTTATCTTATGTATAACCCCATATTAAAAATCATTTACTTATTAAACTTTGATTTTAACTATTTTAACCTTTCTTTAAATAAATTAATAATAAATGTCCTAATCTAATCCAAGTGGGCCTAAATGGTCATATTTTATTCCTAAGTTTGTTTTTGGTCGAATTACACTTGTCCAATAGAATTAGGACATGTGTTAGGGTAATAGTAATATCATATTTACCCTTAGTTACCCTATTTACTATTAACCGTGGTAAAAAAAAGTAAAAAGTTACTATTCACCAAAAAATTATTTTCATCTCATTGAACCACATTTTAGTCCTTGATATTAACCGTGTCTCTCGGATTTTCGAAATTCCATTCACAGAAGCGGTAAAATTAAGTTTTATGCAAAATTCAGTTTTTAACCTACCACTTAGTGGTTTCACTATTCATCAAAAATTGAAAGTTTTCAGAAAAATACCAAAATTTCACCCTAGGCTAAATTCGGTATTCCGAATCCAAAAATGAAGTCCATTTTGAAAGATAAAATTTATAAAATTTCGAAAAGTGGTTATTACTATTCATAACGGCTAGTTTTAATAGCATATTGTTGTTTAGTGAAACTCGGTATTGCGTACGACGCAAGCTATCGAGGAAGGTCGCGATTGCGTGTAATGCAAGGCAAGACAAGGATGCGTGTTGTGCAAGCTCCTTTTGGTGTAGCGTACAACACAAGACATTAATAAAATTAAAAAGAATATTTCTTTATAAAATCTTGGGCTGTTACATTCTACCCCCCTTAAAATGAATTTCGCCCTCGAAATTCGTCGGGGTTATAAATGGTTTACTATTCGAAAGTTTCTTTAATAGAAACCGACATCGTAAAAAGGAATATCAAAACCAATCTTTAAAAACAAAAGTATGAAACGTAACGGTTACCCAAATAAACTAATCATTGGGTTTCCACATAGGTGAAAATATGGATATGGAAGAGAAATCTAACCATCATGTTCTGATGGAGAGTGGTAGAGAACATGGCTATGGAAAAGCCAGTAATCACAAATCCATAGATTTGTGATGATATAAGGTACCATCTGATTCATCAGGTATAAGATCACTAGGACAACATTTTTGGTTTTCAAGATCATTTCCCCTAAAGTTGAAAATTTGAATTAGAATAAATACTTACTTTATTTTGGTACAATCTCACTGTTGTTCGTGCTTTGAACAATTTCCACTTCATCTCTTAAATAAATGAAGTTGAATTTGTTATTCGTGAAGTGTTAGCAGATCATGTGATAGAATGACAGGTCATTCCATCTGTCTCAAACAAAAGGTTAGCAAAACTTATATACATAAGTCGATCTATAGTGAGATTAATCATATATGGTTCCTAAAATGGACTTATACTTCATATATCATACTGCTTAATATAATAAAACTAGTTTCTACTAAACAGGGACTTCCTGTAGGTCAGTGGTAGGCGATAAAGGCCAGTCGCACTTCGGTTGTGGGTTCGATTCCCACAGCCTTGTCCGAAGCGATGGGCTGTCGCCCGTCCTGCAGGTTGTCCTTTTTATAAAACTATATTACTATAACATCCCATCAATAATATCGAAAAAACTTCTATCCTTAAACAATACTAACTTATGTCCAACATAATTCATTCCAATCTTTAGGCTTATCCATAATACTGCAGTCCATTCTCATAACATAGTGAAAACGATTACCAGAGATTTAATACCATCGTTGATCCCCATATATCATAAGATATATCTTGTTGGTCACATTCCAAACATTCAAAGGCCTTAATCTTGTACTCTCTTGAATACCCATTGAACCTTAGTGAAAACTTGAATGCAGTTAAAAGTTAACACTTCTCACATACCGAAATCCTCAAAATTCTATATACTCAAACCATGATATCACTTAGTCCTTATATCAATCATGAGCTCATGAATACTATCAAACATTTAATTTTCTCCTTATCCCTTCATTATGCGCATATCATCTACATTCCAAAAATATCTGAATAACCATTCATGGATACTGGTAACATTAATCATACACTTTCAAAACACAAGGAAAGACAACAGTGTAACAATCCATAGATGTCTCTTTATTCCAAAATTACACATGATAAACATGTAATCATTCCACTACATTCTCAAACCATTGACCGAGCTTCAAAAATTCTTTCATCTCACATATCATTTGTATTCTCTTCATCATCATCCACAAAAATACTACCCATATGACCATACTTATTCTCTTCATGAGTCTTTCCCTTAGGGCATTTGTTTGCATAATGCCCATACATTCCACATTTAAAACACTTAACCATTTTTGATGTCGTAGCAATACCATTATCCTCATCCATGGTGTTAACCGACCCTTTTCCTTTGCACTTACTTGCTTTGTGTCCTTCTTTTCCACACCCAAAGCATCTTCCAGTTCCCTTGAAACATTCTCCTTGATGCCTCTTCCCACATGATTTACATAGGGGAAATTGAACTTTCTTTCCTCTATGATCATCATAGAACTCCATCTTTCTCTTATTAGTCGAGTCAGGAAACTTACCAAATTTTACTTTATTGATCATGTTGTGAGATTGCTGATTCGGCATAATAATGATGTTTGGACATCCAAATCCCATTTCATTTGGTTGCTCATGAAGAATATCATTCCATTGTCCATCATATCCTCCATTATTGTGAATCATCTTGTTTCCAGCCATTTTCTAAAACCCAAACAGAATAGTGTTAGATGCAAAAATCATGATAAAGGGGGAGTAACTTAAATATCTATCATCTTTGGTTTAATCTAATATTGTTACCATAGTTCTAGGACTATATCCTATATGTATACTTATCCTTAGGGGCATCCCTAGACATACCTTAGAAATATCTCTAGGGATCTCACTAACTTTTTCGCATCCTAGTTTCCAAAGGTTGACTAAACCTTTCCTCTGATACCAACTGTAGAGACCCGAAGCCTGACGTACATGGACATTACATTACTTTTGCGGAATACTTAGTACATAACAAAAACACACACACAAGCATCGTAATAGTTTAGTGTCTTTGGAAACTCGGAACGTAATCTTCTAATCGTGGTGAAAGATCTTCAATATCTCCCATAAAGATCTTCCCTTTTTTTACCTATAAACCTTTCTTTATATCCTGGGGAAAAGAAAACATAAAAGGGTGAGCTCAAATGCTCAGTAAGGGTAAAGAAAAGAAATATCAATCACATCATATACATAAGAACATATCCTTTTTGGAAATCTTATCCTGCAAAAGAGCTCATAATATCATAACATGGGATAAATCATAGAAGTGAAAATGAGATCCCCATAATCATAACATAAAACTTTAAACTTTGTGGCATGCACACATAATCATGGAAAATCATTTCTTGTTAGTCATGACTCATTGCCAAGACTATCTTAGTGGACAAAGTCCCTTTCTGAACCGAGTTCACTCCTCGTTTCAGTCCTGTATCACTGAACCGAAATAACCTTCCGTTCCAGCCATTTCTATCTCATGAGATATAAAATCTTTACCCAATGCATTGGAGGGAGATATAGGTCCCACCCATCTTATAATGAATCCTTTCTTATGTGTTCCACATAATCATAAATCTTACATCATCACATAACCCATGTAATAAAAATGGGATTCTTAAACAACATGACATCATAAAACAATTCATATAAGATAAAGGAATTCATAAAAATAATTCCATCACAACATGATCAAATCAATTTAATAATAGGGATAAAAACAGAACCCTTTATTATCATAGATGGAAAATAATTTTGATAAAACACTTGAACTCCATTCTTGAGGAAAATATCCTTTCATCTTCAAAAACATTTTTCCTTTCATAACATGTCATACAACTTTAAAATAAAAGAAGTTGATTAAAAATAAACTTGAAAACTTGTAAAGGAAGCTTCTTGGAAATAATGTTTTAAAAATCCATTCATGCCGTATAAGTTAAAAAAAACATTCTTCGTACTTTTGTCGGAAAAGTCAAAAAGTACCTCGTACGAAAAATGACAAAAGATTCCTTTCATACATATTACTAAAAACTCACTGAAGGGTAAAAATGGATTTAAAAAATTGTAGGTGGATGTAAATAATATTACATATTGATGAAACATGGATGTGGATGATAAAATACACCCCAGTAAATACTTACGAATAAACAATCTCGGATAAAAATGAGATTGTGATATTTACCTTACCTTAGGTCCGACTTGCTTTGTAAGTGTCCGAACCTCCTGTATAATGATTTAAATCATTTTATTGACTTATTACATAATCATATTCATTGTTATGATATCATATATGGTTCACTTATGACATTATATTACCCGTTCTTTTGTAAATTCCATGTTAAAGAAGCGTTTTGGGTAAAATCGTTTCATTTATCGTAGGTGTTTTGACTTGTTGTTCTTGAAATAATTATTACTTATATCATGATTTACTTACTTCCAGAATATAAAATATGATTTATATATCATATATATTCAGTATATATATATATATAATAGGTAGATAAATAAAATGAAAAACACCGTTCATGGAGACGGTAGTCCGTACGTACGCATGAACGCTGTTTTCCTTTCCTTATTGTCTTGAAATGGAAGTAAGTAGATGACATACATATGTATATATATACATAAATCCAGTAGCTTTATAATGTCATATATTTCATTATTATTTCTTATATATACATTATAATCATTCTTAAATGGTTAACATGGAGAATGAATCTCATCGCGTCGTGGAGACGGTATTCCGTACGTACGCACGAGCGATGATATCATTTCTATAAATATTGAATTTAATTGGAGTGTATTATACAATATATCAGAATAAATATGATGTTGTAATAACTATGTATATTTATTCTTTACACCATTATACCCATCCATGTAAGGTGGTGGTGGAAAATAGATTACACCACGACGTGGAGACGGTATTCCGTACGTACGCACGCGCGGTGATTTCTTTTTCCGTAGGATGGATAGATGGTGAAATAGGGTTGTTTCATATTTATAATAACATATCATTATTTAAGTAATACTGATGTTATTACTTTATCATGAAACAACTAAAGAAGAAGAAGTTGAAGAAGAAAGAAATTGAAAAGATCGGTAATGGATATTACCTCTTCTTTGGAACGCCTCTTTGAATCCTCCACTTAAGGAACTAAGATTGGTCTTTGGAGAAGACCAGGACCTCTAGGATTATTCTAGGAAAGTGGAGAGGAGAAAATGGCAGGGTTTGGCCGAGCTTGAGTGCTCAAATTGGTGTGAGGAGGAGGGGGAGGAGGTGTCCTTTTATAAGGGAGGAGAGGGGCACCTTAGGAATATCTCAAAATATTATTTTATATTAAAGTCAAAATCGGTTTATAATGGTTCCAAAGGGTCTTATTTCGAAGCTAAGGTGGGGAGGGGTCGAAATCCTATCAACCAATAGAATTTAGACAAGTTTAGGATATTATTTTAACCTTATCAATTAAATTTAACTCTAAGTTAAATAATTTAACTTTTACCATGTCTTTTTGTTTTCTTTCACTATATGGTTAATAAACTTACTATAACATGCCAAACGAACCCCAAATTGTTTATTATTAATATATATATCCTTATCTAAGTCATTTGGCCGAACCTTAGATTTTTAGGAATACAATAACAATTAATAATATTTTATTTTATTTAAAAACTATTTTGTGTCAATTTTGACACTATTTGATATATGATTTTTGTGAAAGTCATAACAGAATTAAATGTTCGAACCAAGTTGATTAAATCAACATTAATATATCATAGTAACCTAGAAAATTAGTGGAATTCATAGAAAATCTCAAATTACATTTATTTTGGTGTTTATAACATCAATTATGTCAATATTTCATTAATAAGATAATTACTGCATCATCGTTGTGTCATAAATAAATTAAATTATTTTATGTCTAAAAATTACAAATAAAATACCATCATGTAGGAAATCGTTTTATCTTTCTAATGAATATTTACAATAGAATTTATCTTATGTATAACCCCATATTAAAAATCATTTACTTATTAAACTTTGATTTTAACTATTTTAACCTTTCTTTAAATAAATTAATAATAAATGTCCTAATCTAATCCAAGTGGGCCTAAATGGTCATATGTTATTCCTAAGTTTGTTTTTGGTCGAATTACACTTGTCCAATAGAATTAGGACATGTGTTAGGGTAATAGTAATATCATATTTACCCTTAGTTACCCTATTTACTATTAACCGTGGTAAAAAAAAGTAAAAAGTTACTATTCACCAAAAAATTATTTTCATCTCATTGAACCACATTTTAGTCCTTGATATTAACCGTGTCTCTCGGATTTTCGAAATTCCATTCACAGAAGCGGTAAAATTAATTTTTATGCAAAATTCAGTTTTTAACCTACCACTTAGTGGTTTCACTATTCATCAAAAATTGAAAGTTTTCAGAAAAATACCAAAATTTCACCCTAGGCTAAATTCGGTATTCCGAATCCAAAAATGAAGTCCATTTTGAAAGATAAAATTTATAAAATTTCAAAAAGTGGTTATTACTATTCATAACGGCTAGTTTTAATAGCATATTGTTGTTTAGTGAAACTCGGTATTGCGTACGACGCAAGCTATCGAGGAAGGTCGCGATTGCGTTTAATGCAAGGCAAGACAAGGATGCGTGTTGTGCAAGCTCCTTTTGGTGTAGCGTACAACACAAGACATTAATAAAATTAAAAAGAATATTTCTTTATAAAATCTTGGGCTGTTACATAGTGACACCTAAACCTCCATCCCTAGGTCTATCGACAATAGTCCATTTCTTTCATGTCAAGTGATACTCATCCTTACTACATAATGTTAAACTTCATGGAATATGTCCTTACAATAAGACTTCAAATTGCATGGAGGAGTTCCTTACTACATAACATTAAATTTCATGTTATATGTCCTTACTTTATGATGTTAAACTGCATGAAAGATATCCTTACCGTAGGAAATTAAATTGCATGGTAGATGTCCTTTCTGTATGACATAAAACTGCATGGGATTTCAAGAACTATGTGTGGACTAATTATAATTTTCAATTTGATACATAGGGAAAACCTGATCCTATATCTTGGTCAAAACACCAAATTAAAAAAACTCCCTTTTCAAATCCTTAATCACCTCTACATGGTGAGAGGAACCATTTCCATTCCTTTTTTCTCATACCAAGAAGAGCTCTTGTTAGCATAGGAATTTCAGTAAGGGATTCCTTGCACAAACACGGTATAACATCACAAGAAAGTCTCATCATGGTTCAACATACAAGACCTAAAAATTTACACCGTAAGTCCAAGTTGCATGATGTTAAACTGCAAGGTTGATTCCCCTTTCCTGACATAACGTTGCACATTTATGTGGGCCTCTCTCTAGAGGATCGCTATTGTTGGTAATTGGTCTCCTACAACACCTCCATTCAAGAACTAAATGTGACTTGATTCCTAACATCACAGGAGGTGACGCCTGAATATCCAACCCCGATTTTACTCACAACAAATAATCATAAAAACTTACCCTACATGCATATAGGACAAAATTACACTATAGGATTCATTCTGAAGAACTACATGTGGATTGTTTCCTATCATCACATGATGCATAGTGATGCTCAGATATCCAATCCTAGTCTCAGCTATAAAAATAAATGAAAAAATTACTACTGATGTGTCTGGGTAGGACCTAGATAGAGAGTTTCCCATTCAACAACTATGAGTGTCTTGATTCCTACCCACATAGTATACATAATGACACATGGATCTCAAATACCAAGTCCAACTAAAATAAAAAACAATAAACCATACACCCCAAAATAAAAGGGCTTGATCCATAGAATTCCATTTTCTTATATAAAATTCAGATATACGTACGGCCTTCTTGTGAATGTAATATTAATTGCATAATTTTTCATGTGATTTCCCAAGACCTTAACACATGATGTTAAAATTAAAGGTAAACATATTGGTCATATGACATTAAAAATTCACAAAAAAAATTCTTACCACATGACATTAATCTACATAGAAGTAAGGAAGTCCCTACTACATGGTATTAAATAGTGTATATTATCATTTATTATCATTCATTGTCATATCAACACAAGATCCTTACGCCAATAAAAAAACATATAGGGTTCTTACACCAACTTTTAAACACCTCAATCCATAAATCACACTTCATGTATCGAGCTCCTCATGTTTTTGAAAACCTTTCACAGCCCATGGAAAAAGATACCTAACACCTATAAACCATTTTTTACTATGAATTCATGCATATGGCTCCTGTATATGTGCCTATGGTCATGAACCAAATGTGTCACTCTACAAAAGGACTTCTTGATACTTGTGATCCCTGAAATTTCCATGGAAGAACTCAGCACCTCAGTGCATTTTGGTCCATTCCTTGTATGATTGTCCCATATCATTACTCCTAACCTGATAACCTCAATCCATGATTTACAATATTTTTATCTCCCTCTCATAATGATAATGGGGGGATTTCGACCAAGGGTATCCCAATTAGGTGCTTGAGTATCATACCCAATGTTAGTTTCATATATGTCACAACCTTAAACTACCTATACTCTATTCAATGCTCTATGACCTTAAACACTAGCCTATAATGTTTCAAATCACAAAACGTTAAATTGTTAGTGAATGAGACACAAAACAAATCAGGTTGGAAACCCACAAAGGGAGTCCTGAGAAAAATTGAAGTCTTCTCTCTCTAAACTCTTCATCTCTAGAGTTTAGGAAAAAAAATTGGGTGAAATAAATAATTTATAAATATCATAAGGGCTAAACTATTTCCCAAGTAAAATCCAATCTATGCTCAATGGACACCCAAGTTTAGGAAAAAATTAGAGTAATGATTTTTTACATATCCACACCATTAGAATATGTTTTCTATGTGGTAAAAAACATTTAGGGTGCTCGAAAACTTATTAAATATTACACATAAAAAAAATACACTTCATTATTTGAGTGTATCGGATTACCATTAACATTCAATGGACCTTGGATGAGGATACCAATACTCAATGGACCCTTTTCCTGACTATGCATGTATTACTATGGCTCCTGTATTTTCACCTATGGTCTTCAACCGAATGTGTCACTCTGCAAAAAGGGATTTTGGATCCTTAAGATCCTTGAAATCACTGTGGCAAAACTCAACACCTCAATGTGTTCGGGTCCATTCCTGATATGATTTTCCCATATCATCCTCCTAACCTGAGCACTTTGGACCATGATTTTCAATCTCTATACCAAAATATCTGAGCGAATTATACATCCTTGATGTTACAATACTATGATTTATACACTTTCTCAATATAAGAATACAACACTCCATATGTGAAGCTTTTATGGCCAAAACCTCAGGATTTGAAACCATAGTGTGTAGGGATTGATCTTCACAAATAATAGATGAACTTCCCTAGGTTTACAGAACCCATCTGGAATAGCTTTCCTCCATACCCAACCTCATCATCTAGAGTTTGAGTTCCACAAATATCTCATGTACATTAGAAAGTAGTGTAAATCATCTTTTCTTGATAATTCTATCAACAAATAAGAAATTTAACCAACCAACTAAAGGCATATCCTCTTTATAAGAAAGGAACTTCAATCTTTGTGGGCCCTAGCAATGCTATGGTGGAACCTTCCATCGCAGGGTGTTATGGGTCATCCCTAGCATGTCTTTCCTATCCCATATTAAATGGATCGATCTTTTGGGTTATGATTTGTATCACCCATACTTCAACTATCCAAGTGGTCTTATCATCCCTAGTACTTCTCCCTCATCAATTATTCCCCACATAAATCTTCCATGGCTCTTTTAAAAGAGTTGAGATACCTCTATTTTACAATGCTATTGATGCATAAGGGATTTGACCTAACAAATAGAGATATCTCTTCCATGTAAGAAAGGAGGTCTGATCCTCATGACCCTTTCCAAAAAAATGGTAGAACTCAACACCCCATGGTGTTTCGGGTCAATCTTGTCATGTCTATAACATATTCTATGATCATTGATCATGTCTTCAAAATGATATTTAGAACTAGATAGCATCCTAAGGTTTGAGCTATAAGAACTTAAACTAAAGATATACAAGCACTAAGCTAAAAGACCATGAACGATAATGATAGATGCTTTGAGCTAAAAATCCTAAACTATAGTGGTAGATGGTTCAATATAAAATAACCTAAACTAAATTAATAGATGTTCTATGCGAAAATAACCTAAAATAATGAGATAGAATGTCTAAGATAAAATAACCTAAACTAATGTGATAGAAGGTCCGGGATAACAGACCCCAAATTAAAACGATGGAAGGTATAATCCAAAAGACCCTAAACAAAATGATGGAAGTTATGAGCTAAAAGACCATAAACTAGATCAATATAACGTCTCGACTAAAATAACCTAAACTACATCGATAGAAGGTCCAAGTTAAAAGACTATAAAATAAAGATATATAAGGTTCAAGCTAAAATTCCATAAACTAAAAAGGTAAAAGGTCTGAGTTAAAAGACCCTAAAATACCGTGATATAAGTTATGTGGTAAAATACACTAAACTACCATGAGAAAAGGTATGATCTAACAGAACCTAAACTACAGTTTTAGAAGGTCCGAGCTAAAAACCCTAAACTAAAGTGATATAAGGTCCAAGCTAAAACACCCTAAACTAGAGTGATTGAATGTATCAGATAAAAGGCCCAAAACTACACTGATAAAAGGTATGAGCTAAAAGACCCTAAACTATAGTGATAGAATTTCCAATCATAAAGACCATAAACTACAGTGATATATGATTTGAGATATAAGTCCGTAAACTATAGCACAATAGCAATTTTGTATGAATGGAAGGAAAATATTTTAAATCCCACTCTACAGACTTGGAAAAAGTCAAGATATGGTCATAAAGACTATAATATTTAGAAAAAGATAAAGCATTATCCTTATGGAACATATAATATACCGAATTATCCTTCTATAAATAAGGTAATCTCAATATAACTGGAGAAGATATATTTTTAAGGAATCTCATGTTGGTGGGAATTCATGAGAACTTATAGATATTAATCTATTATGATTCAAATACTCATATCTAGGAATTTAGGTTTAATTTATATTATAAAAAGTATGGGTATCATTGGAAATTAATATAATATAATATCATCGAAAAGTCATACACATCATGAATGATAGTTAAACTAGATAGTGACATGAAAAGTTTAGAAAATCCATTCATTTATAGTGTAAAATAGTATGAATCTCCAAATTTCAGAGTCTCTCCAAGAATCTCATCCAAAATAAATTTCATACCAATGGTTGAACTAAAATAATATTTGATTGGCAGAGCTCGAAAGGTCATTCTGAGTCTGGAAAGAAGTGTTAATTGAATGCTGACGTGTCTCTCATCCCACCTCTTCTACTTATACCCTAGGATGGATAGTCTCAACTAACATAGTCATCTCCTCAAATCTCTTTTCATAATTTTCCAATGATCATAATGGCATTGAAAGGTCATAACACTATATTTTAATAGTCTAGGAATCCATCTGGGCTTTCATTTTTATATAAACTAGTGACACTTTTCCAGTGCCTCCAAGACATAATTTATCTATTTGGAAAGGGAAGCCTAGAATTCAAGATCGAGAAAGTCCCTCTAATTGGTGGAAAAATATAGTCGAGTTCAAATAATTTTTTTTCATAACTTTGTGTAGAATTTTTCTATCAAAACCATCCCCCCACATGTCTTTAAATAGTTATTGATGTCATTCCTATTGGTCTCGAATTGTTTACAAATGAGTCCCATTAATCAAGGTGTGAATCTGTTGCCAGATTAGCCTTCCACTTGTCTAAGCTTCTATGATTAATGGGACAGTCATGCCAAAAGGAGGAATATTTGGCTAAGCTATCTATAAAAAAGAGTTTATGCTCCATATATCCTTCCCTAAATAGAGCCATCACCCATTTTTTTGAGGGATGGTCTCCTTGATATATATTCTCCCAATATCAGGATGGTCATTTCTAGGATGAGTGTAATTCCTTGATGTCTCACCCAATTCCAAAATAAAATCCATTATTTCTATTGATGGAGAGGTTGGTAAGGAAACTTTCTCACCCACATGAAAAAATATTCGGCTTATCAAACAACTTGTCTAGGCTTCTACCCAAGCTCGGGAATAATCCTGAGTAAGAAAGGTGAGAGCATCGTAAAATGTAATAATTATCTCATCATTAGTTCCTTCCCATTCAATCATCATCCAAAACTAACATATGATCTAGGGGATTCATTATCATCATATTTTAGCTGAAGTGAGAGGGGAGAACCTTTGGGTGCAGTTGAATTGATGAGAAAACAGAAAAGTTGTATATGGATTATAGAAAATCTGATCATCCATTTTTTCTATAAGAATCTCACCCCTAATGGAGATCTTGTATAGCCTTTCTTCAAGAGATTTGCTTCTATTGTCAGTGATCAGCCTTGTAATTGAGGGTTAAGGGGTGACATCAAAGCTACCATATTGAATCAACACATATGTAACCTTGTTAGAGCTTAGTGACATATCCCCAACCCTAGATATGTTTAGAATCCTCGGATGAGATAAGTAATTGGGGATCCTGGAGGCATTGTACTATTTTTATCAATGGAATTTATCCCATATCTAGCCACACAAAAACTGGAAAGGGATACTGATCCTACATGGGATGATACCTTAATTAATGTGGCCCATGAATTGGTAAATGTGTGAAATGGTCGACACCTATAGATTAATTCACTGTCCCAATGCCAGCCATGCTACCATTACCAGCATACTAACCCAGATTATGGAATGCATGTACCGAGTATAGAAGGGACACCATTCAAAAACATTGGCCCTAAATCCAACCATCTTAAGTATCAAAGAGATCTATGGCTTCACTCAATACCAACATGAATTATGATCCCTGACTTCCAAATGGATCAATATGAGTCATCATTGTCATGGACTTTCTGAGAAGGACACCGATGGGGGCATATAGTAGTTGGACTAAGATCATTTCAACAAAGGAAAATAATAGTACAATCATTGAAAGAGAAATGATGGCACATAGTTATATATATTCTTATCTTTCCCTTTACAATGATGATAACATCCCTCACCAAGAATAGAGTCTATAAAGGATCATCCCAAACATATTTTTTAGGAAGGAGCTCATCGTACATATCTTTGGGAGGGGGGATCTCGCCCAGTTGGAAGATAACTAATAGGATGATTCTCACCTCTTTATGGGATAGATAAAATGAATTAGTTCAAGGACACGAACGGATAATCATTTATCAAATCATATTAGTATTGTGATAGATAAAAAATTGTGAAATCCACACTGCTTCACAAATATGGACATTATATTAGTAATCAGTGAAATATAAGTAGATTTTCCTAACCTAGAATGGCCATTCCCATTAATCAAAAAATTTACCACCATGATAGAGATCCCATTTCGAGCTCTATATTCCACTAAAGGTTGTTTAGAGAGGAGATGAATTGACTTGAGTATATCTAAGTGATGATTTGATGAGAAAAATCACATCCATCCAGACCCAATGGAAATTTTTCCAATATATAAGAAAATCCCTTGGATAGAGTTATGGGTAGTCAGTTTTCCTCAGCAATTATTGTCAAAGTGCTTCAAAGAGAATTTGATACCCAACAATATAGAATAATGAATTCTGAAAGAGGAATGACAACATCATACAATAATTCAAACTCTTATAGATTTTGATGGTGTGATAAAGGATAGTTTTTAATCTCCAATGAAATAAGTCATTTTAGAATATTCTTTTTAGAATTCACACAGTGTCAAGGATCTGTATTGTGGGTTCTAGCTATCATGGATCTTTGATTAACCACAATAGATAAACATTTATGAGAACTGGAATCCATCTGAACAGAAGTAAGTGGTATATACCAGATAGATAAAAAAATATTATCAATATAAAGACATAAAATTACAGCATCTTCATGTGTGTCGCATGAACCAAAAGAAAACTTGTGATTTCCTTATGAAATCATGAATCATCTGAATCCAAGAAGATCTCTTGGCTCGCATAAACACACAAGGAATCACAAAACTACATGAATCTTAAAGAGACTAATGATCGCATGACATTAACATGGTCACTTGACCGCAAAATAGTCGAAATGTATCATGGTATTAATCCACCAGATCTTGTGAAACCCTCAAGATGATATCATTCCCTAGGAAAAAGTTCAAACAATTACAAAAGATAATTTCGTAGATTGATTTGAGAAAGAACCTATGAAAAAGAACTATTGAGATGTAGTTCTCAGAAAATTGGCTCAAGATGAGGTCTCACCATGGGTACTTGAATATCTTGCGATGAGGTTCGGTGATGGAAGAAGGATGCAAGATCTCTAGAGAGTTGACTATCTAGTGAATGAATTCAACTATGATTTCTTATTTATATTACTTTCAGTCTAATACCAAACATTACATGGAAGAACAAATGTATCCTAAGACACTAATTCATGAAAGCACAAAATCCTTAGAAAGGTATTTACTTTCCTTACAACCAAGGAATTTTCCCTATTCAAATCTCTCCTAAGGGGGGGTGAAACCCTACAAATGATCATTAAAAATTTCACAAATGAATAAATAAATGAATATAGATATTATATTCCCTACAAGTAAAAGGAAGAGGAAGGTGACCATGAACACATGGATCATGTGAACCCCAATGATTCACTTGATTGAATAAACAGAAGAATATCATAGATAAAACCACATGTAGTGTATAGAGTATATAAGTCCCCATGAAGTACCTTTTACAAAGCCTCCTTGTTCTTGTACATTCATCCCAAACACTCGTTGAACACATGGAAGAAGACAGAAAAGCACCCCAGGTCATGAGAATTGTCGTGAGGTAGGTGCCTGACAAGACTTCCAGAAATCCGTGGAAAGTATGAGGGAAATACCCAAAAAAGGTGGGAGCCTATTTCATTTATATATATCATGTGACGCATAACTGATGGGTAGATTGATTATCTTTGACATCAATCATAAAACCTTTAGAGATTACCAACCATTGTAAAATAAACAAAGGAAATTAAATTTGAACATTTGGGAGACTCTTATGGTCATAAAACTCACGTGGTGCAGCCATGCAACCCATGAGACATCATGGAATCCCCAGCGACATGTCACCCTAGTAACATGGTTTTTCCCAAGCTTCTCCCCCTTTCACGTGAAATTATTTCAACATGCCCAAAAAGTCTCGAACTCCCCCTTTTGGATCCAAAAATTACATAGAAGGGTTTATCAATGAAATTCTCACACATCACCACAAGACATTTTTCGGTCACATGGAACATCAAAAAAGAAAATGATTGTCCTGGACAACACTCAAGAAAACTCACAACACAAATGGAGCCTGTAAATTAAACAAGGAAAATAAATAAGGGGAAATGAAAGAGCCTCTTATGGTTATAAAACTTTTACAACAAAATAGAACGGTTACGAAAATCCCCTTGACAAGCCATCCTATTATAAAAAAGGTCCCAAACCAATTTCATGAGATCATGAGAAGGACTTTCGATAGGTTCCTTGATCTTACAAAGGCCCTTTGACATGTCGTTATTATAAAATAAAAGTCATATGGCATGTTTGTATGGTTAATCAAGACCCCGTTAATTGGATATAATCAAATAAATAGGGAATTGATGATATAGCACATGAGCCTTAGCCCGGTTTATAAGGACTCTGTAAGTGCATCTAGGCAGCTAGGGATCAAATCCATGCGGAGGTAGAATTTCTGGGAGCACTGTAGCAGCACTGTAGAAAGTACTGTAGTTGAACTGTTTCAGTCACTATTTGGCACTGTAGCAGCCGGGAATATGCCCCTGTTTGGGCCTTCGGGCCACCAATTTGGTCCCTGAGTCCTTTAAGGCCTTTGGGCCACCCAGGCCTTCGGGTCAGTAAGTCCATAGGGTCACCTCAAGGCCTTTGGGCCACCTTTAAGTGCAAATGAAAACCATAAAACCTACAAGGAACAATCTCTACAAGGAGGATGAGCAAGGAGATTTCACCACAGCAGAAGATAAACGGATTGCAAGAATGAGAGGGTATGGAACCTGCCATCAGGACAAGCCTGTGCATGCATGAGAATGCCTAGCTGAATATCCATGCGAAGGTACATAGTATATTTCACAATGAAGATGCTGGGGAGGAGAAGTTCCAAGTAGTTATTATGGGTTGTATGTAATGTTTGAAGCCTACAAGAAATGAATTCCTTTAGGGCCTACGGGACACGTAATACTTACACCTACATGCCTTTTAAGGGTTCCACCTCACCCCTTGAAAGGTGGATTATCAAAAATCAATAAAAAATGAAGGCCTTTGGGCCATTGGAGGAGGAGGACATTGATGATATGGTCTTTTAGCTGCTAAAAATCTTATGACACCCCCAGAATGACCTATGGTAGGACCTCTTAAAGATGTGTGATTCCAGATCCCTCCATAGAATCCATCATGGATTGCTGTGATATTCACCGCCCAAAGTGGAAAATAAATGCTGTGACTAGGTCTATAAATCCCCCACCATGGAATGAAAAAAGATAAATATTTATACATATATGGATGCACTCTTGGGTCCTCTCACTGGTGCACCAAAGCATAAAATAGGATTTTTTAGAGTGTCTATTCTCATGACTGAGATATTTTTTTGTCATGTAATATTGGGGGAATAACTAGAGTGATTATGAAGCATGCATACACATTGCGTGTGATCACTCTTAGATTATGTAGAGGACTTGTGGTGGGTTATACAAAGGAAATCCCACATATTTTCTAAAACATGCGAGACTCAAAATGGGATAATGATGAAAAAATATAAGAAAGTGAAATAAAATTTTTGAATGAAGACTAAAATATAGGATACTTATATGAATAACATATATGCTGATCCGCATGCACTTCACATGAACCACTTGGGTCATAATAAACTGCTAGTACATGTCGCCAAGGTCATGCAATGCTCTTTCAGTATCCTATTTGGATAATGAAAATTTCTATGTACATGTCAAAGAAAGTCACAAGGTTCCCCCCAGACATTCCACCCAAGTCTCATGAAACCCTTTGCGATTTCCATACAGGCCTCACAATGTCCTCTAGACATGTAAACCAGAGTATATGGTGACATCAGTGCATATTAGAAAAGTCTTATATTATTACCGGGTCATGTCAACTGGCTCTCAAGACATCCTCTGACAAGATAGACATATATTTCAATGACCAAGTAAAGTCATCTAGATCATACGACACCCACTAATCATGTTATCTATAAATATGTGATGGCTTCCAGGACAATCTTTCAGGTCTTGTAATGTCATCTGTATAAGTCAAACATGATCATGTGATAACTTTCAGACATTCCATCCAGGTCATGTGACGTCCCTCTAACAAGTCAACTAGATCATGTGATTATCTTTGGAAATGAAAGACATATATCCTCTAACATGTCAAGTAGACAATCAAGGAATCTCGAGTGGAAAATTAACGCATGTTAAGAAGATAAACTGGCCAAGCCAATAGGGTATTCCAAGACTTCATAACCTTGACCATCCTTAGTGTGTAATCCCAGATTAGAATCAAAAATCATGTGTGTAATCCTTGACTATTTGAATTATGGAAACTCTAATTCATTCCATAACCAGGATATGTAGGATGCCTTCCTAAGGAGTGATATCTATATTAAGCATCCAAAGGTTCATCCCAACACATTAGTCTCGTATCCAAAATCAATGAGACTAACTATTTTCCATCCATTTCTTCTCACACTGATCATATCTATCGTGGAATTATGGAGTCACAATGAACATATCATTCACATGATAAGTCACTGTTAGTATAAGAGTAACCTTAGTGATTAAACATTGGTCATCAATATAATATGATATGCCCAACATATAAGGGAAATTTTGGTCTGTAATCCCCGACTAGTTGATCTATGAGGAATATGATTCCATTGATAACTAGGATACATAGGATACCATCCTAAGGCCCAATCCTAAACCCAAATGGGAATCTACTTTAGTGTATGTCCTAACATGTCTCTAACATTTCAACCATAGGGATCCAATCATTCCCATGGGATGATCATCTTTCCTCATCCACCAATAGATTGAGAACTCATTGAACTATGAGGACTCAGATTCCTATGATAACCAGAATACATGGGATACCTTCATAAGTCCCAAACCTAAACTCAAATGGGAATATAATTCAGTATAAATTATTCCATGTCTCTAACATTTCAACCATCAGGACTCAATCATTATCATGGGTTCATCATTCCACCTCATCCACCAGTAGACTGAGAATCGCACTGAACTCTAATGACTCTGATTCTGGTGATAAACAGAACACTTAGGTCACCATCATAGGGCTAGAGCTCCATATTAAACATCATAATGTGTGTCCCATTATATAATTCTTGCATCCACATACAGTGGGACTGATTACTTATTATCCATTATTTCTCACACCTAGCATAACTCACATGGGATTAGGGAGTTTTAATGGTTATGTCATTCAAATCATGAATATCCAATATAAAAGGGAATCTTGGTAAGAATTCCCTGATGAATGTCTAGATATAAACATCCAACATATAAGGGAATCTACGTTGGGGCCAGTCCCATGGGTGTAAATGAACTATGATAACTTTGATTCCTGCTACAAATAGGATACATATGATGTTTACTCAAGACTTGAACTCAAATAATTGGTGCCTAAGTGTCCTTATATATGTTATTTCTATGTGATGTTATACTACATAGGTTTAAAAAACTATGTGGATTTTGATTACTGTAATAAATAGGATATGTAGGATTCCTCATAATGGATCAATCCATTCCTTGAAATCTTAACTGCCTCCGTACAGGATAGTAAATTTTGAAGTTCTTGGTTATGAAACTTCAGTATATAAGTAGCTATTCATTATTGGTAAATGGATGAAAAACCTCATATACATACATATGGATTCAATAATGAGATCCCCTTCTTCTTCATTACAGAAAAGGGGTTAACCTATGATCATTTTTTAGGGTAACCTATCCTCTAACAGGATTAGGAATAGATTCTTGAACATATCTTAAATTTTTTAGATAGTATTGGAGTATGCAACAATTCCTCAAAAAATGGTGTGATGAGCCCGACCTCCCATCCTCTTAACCAATGTGAGTTCTTAAGTGTCATTGGGTATGAAATTCCAAGTGCCCACCAGCCTTTGGAAAGAAGTTCTTCACAAATTTAGGGATGTGGTAACCATTGGGATTTTACCTTAAGAACAGAAATGGTAACCCAATGTAAATGATTGTGGAATGCATTTAACTCCCCCTCATTTGTAATCCACCATCGGGTGAAACCGATTTCACCTAGAGTTTTTCTATTCTCTATCAAAACACCCATACATGGGTCTTTACTCCTTTACCCATTGAGAATTTACCCATGATTCAACATTTAATATTCAATATGATCCTTAATTTTTATATTTCCAAACCCCATATTTATCAAACTATAAGATATCTCTCTTTAAAACTAAATCATTAAGAGTACCATATAAACCACTATTTCATCCATCTTGGAGATCATGGTAATATTATATATATTGAAATTTATTTCCTCTATTTCATTACAAGGGATACTAATTTCAATATCATTAAATTTTAATTGTGATCCATGTTTAATATCGCTTTCAACCCATGATGGTCTAAGGTTTTACCTTTTGGTTGTTTCCCTACTCATATTTGTTCCTAAATGGGCATTGGGATTAATGACGTCTCATTTGAGAATCCATCTAAAGATAATATTTTGAACCATTTAATGGTTCGACACATGTTTATCTATTAGAATCCTTAGTGAAAAGAGTATATTTATGATGGTCTCGGGCTCTTTAAAAATTATTCCCCTAAAATAGATCCCAAATTCACTAATATTTAGATTCCACCTCTGATATCTAAGTATTCTTCTATTGATGAGAATGAGGGTTAAGAATAGGAATAGGTGAAATAAAAAAGAAGAGTTCAGTGAAGAGGGAAAACATGCGGTTCAATTTTAGGCACAATATGATTTTGATGTTGGGGTATAAGAAGAGCCTCCTCGAGATGAAACTAATATTGAGGGAGAGATACCATGTAGTTGAACATATTTCACTCAGGACATGTAAAAATTTTCATGAGATCATTAACAACTTTATCACTTATTTCGAGATGACCTTTGATAGGTGACTCACCGAGTTAGAGCATATTACCTTCTCACACCATGAGCAGAAGAACTAGATGTTTTATGTTACTCAACCAATAATATGATCCCTCCAAAATTAAACTTCATGATTCAGTCATTGATTTCATCCAACTCATTATGAATAGGATATTTGGTTACACTTGTGTGGGATGTCATCAACATTATGTGACTTATAAATTTTTATTTCTAAGTCTGTGGTATGGAATGTTTATGCATGGTTGTTCTTTTTATATATGAATTATTACTAATTTATCTAACCTATGATTATGTATTTTTAAAAATAATAAAGGACAAAAAAATCTATGAAATCAAAGTATATTTCCTTATAACTCATGAATTTTTTAATTTATTTTCTTAATTATTTTTAATCAAGAATTCAATATTTTTAATCTCTGGTTGAATTTCCATGATCTTAAAAAGGTATATCTTTAATATTTTTTTAATGGTTTATGAAAAATATTAACTTTTGAAAGATTTTTCTCTCTTTTATTTTTTGAAAATTATTTATATTATTTACATTAAATTTTAAATCTTATTTGTAAATTTATTTTAAATATTGGAATCATTGATTCCTTTAGATATTTTTATTTGAATTTTTAATTGATTAATTGACTAATTTATGTCTCCTGGGTGTGATTTTTCTCTTTATTCATTAAAATTTAAGTTTATAGGTATTTAGTTCCACCTTATACATTTTAAAGAATTAATTAATTGAGGGGGATCCATCCCATTTTAAATATGAAATATTCCAAAGAATATGGTGTGTACTTTTTTATTCATAAATTAAATTAAAAATATATAATCCTTTTAGTATTTGAAATTTTGTTTAAAAATATAATTTTTTTGAATATTGGGTTAATGGTTTTCCACTCTTTTACTTAATTTAAAATAGTTTATTGCCTCTTGTGGTTTTAATTCTCATATTGAGGGGGGTCCAAATCTCATTTTACATTTAAATAAATTCATTGACAGAAACTCTTTTTTCAAGAATGTTAACATGTAAAATTCAAATTTTTTATCATGATCATGTTTTTATATTATATAAAAAGTAACAATGTATATTTTAAGGTTTGATCACATGTAATGTTTAGTTTTAGTTTTCTAATTTCTTTTGAAAGTTGGATGTTTTCATAACATAAAATTCATTTTTAAACTCTCTTGACAGAAAATTATGGGTTATGAAATTATAATTTCCATTTCATATCACTTATTTAGTCCTAATCATATTATGTATTAAATTTATAAAATTTATGATAATTATTATAGTGGATAAGGTGATGAAATTAAATGTTAAATTTCTCTAATGACGTATTTTCACTTATTTTATTGAAGATTAAGAAATCTTATGTATGTTTATATATATTTAAATAGTGTTAAATATTTTTCAAATTGTTTCAAGTATATTCAATGTTATGATTTTATGTTTTCAAAAGGATAGATAGTTCCTACATAAAAATATTTTTTATATTGGTTTTATTGGGGAAATTATTTTTAAATTAAATTATTCTTTAATTGCTTCAATTCTGTTGAAAATTAGAATCCTTTTGTATATGATGTATTCCTAAATTTTGGAAACAAAATATGTTTTGAATAGGGTTGAGTTATTTTATGATATTAAAGTTATAATTTCAATTTTTTATTAACTTTCTCCTTTAAGAATCAATTTCAAATATATTTTTAATGTCCTTTTCTCTTTTTGACAATCACAGTGAGGGAAAGGTTTTGAAATTGAATGAAATAATTCTTGAAATCCACTTCTAAATTACTTTTTTAAGTATAGAAAATAATTATTAAATTTTATCATGAAAATTTGAAACTTATTTATGATATATTCATGATAAATTTATTACTCGTATCCCTATATTATTAAATTTATTATGTTCTTGTGATCATAAAAAAGGTGGGGAATGAGGAACATCTCACTCTCTTAGGTGGTTTTAATGATGACATACAAAATTATGTTTCAAAAATTTTCGTTTCACTGATTTCCATATTTTTATATTATCAATTATTCTAAGACGTTTCTAGACCAAATAATGGATCAAGACGTATGATAAGACCTCATTTTAAGTCCCAAGATATATGGATCCAGTGGTTACCTAGAAGGACCTGGAAAGAACACCACATTTATCTAGGTGTAATAATCCATTCAGTGGTACCTGGATAGAGTGAAGTGTTTGGGGGTCATGAAATTACACTGGGGGGATTTGTGTAAATAATTTTTATTGGTTTCTTTTGTTTCACATTTTACCCCTTTCTAATGAAAACATCTACACCTATTAGGATGTATAGATATTCCCGGTTGATAAACACAATTAAACCACATAAAGACTAAAAGTAAATGAAACAAAACATGCAATATTTTTAAAATGTTCATCCTCATAGTCAGTGACTATATCCTTTCTATGTTTGATATTATCCAGGAAAAAAAATCATTATTATAGAATCAATCAACAATTACAAGGGGGTTGTTCAGGCATCATCTGACAACCATGATAGGCAGATGTCAACCACTTCACAAATTATAAGGGAATCCCACCACTTCTCTTTATAATGGAATCCCACTAGTGTTAAAAAATACATTACAATAAAATGATAGAGATCAAACAAAATTCAATTTTACATTACAATAAAAAATAGGTCACCCTCTTTGAGCCACTATGATAAGATGATTTTACATTTTCTCACTTCCACTAATTTTTTTAATACTATTGAATGTAATAAACTCTACTATATGAAAATCATTCCTGCACTCTTTTTAATGAGTAAAAGATATCACATTCACTTCATCTCGTTGTATTATCTGAATGAATAGCTAAAATGACTTCAAGATATTTAATGTTTTCTTCTTCCTCACTTTAATAAAAGATATCATCTAAAAAAATACTACTAATAGTATTTTTAAAGTTATTCATGCATGAAATAAAATGATTAAATTTTCATAAAAATAGAATTTTATGCATAGTGTTCTAATGATCATGAATGTTTTAAACTTTCATAACACATTCTTCAAATAACAACACAATTTTGTGCAACATGATTTCTTACCCACACAAAAAGTTCAATGGAAAATAATTAATTCAGGTAATTATCCAAATTATTTTTTGTCTTATTTGTGGAAGAAAATTTTAATAAATCACAATTCTTTACACTAATTTTTCTCAAAGACTCTACACTACCTTATATATATTTTCCAAATCCTTGAGATATCAGTGTAGTTTTAGTTCTCATTCAAGAAGATTCACCCTCCATGACTATCACACTTCTTTTATGAATGCATATTATTAGAATATAATGTTATTCATTTTTTAAAATAACAAAAATATTCATGTAATAATTTCCCTAAATTCACACTTTCTCCCTTCACTAAACATTATTTAATAACACTATATTTTTTACATAATACAATATTTTGTTTCCCTATAAATTCCCTTGTGCAACAGGATACAAAAAAAATTCTCACTTCCTCCTTAATGTAACCTCAAACTCAGGGTATTATCTATCTTTATGTGAATGACAATGTAGTTCATAGTTCATCATGAAGCAACGTGGATGAATTACACAATTACAAGATCTTAGTCCTAGATCAACCCTTATGTGGTTGTAAAGGAATTAACATGAACAACACAATGATTCACATAATACTTTCATGAAATCAAAGCATTTTCTTATATTTTTAGGTCTTCCCAAATATCTATCATCTCCATTGATTGATACACATGAAAATTAAGCCTTTTATACAATTTATAGGCACTTTTCCATTGAATTACTTTACCACCAAAAATGCCCTACATGCACTTCCATTCCTCAAATACACACACTTACTCCTTTCATGCACCATGGATCAGAAATACCACGATATTCGCAAAATGAAACTATCATGTACTTTGGAAATCACTTTCACTTCATTCATATTCCTAAGATCCCCTCAAAAATAGGATCTCAAACCATATAGAATAAAAAACACTACATGTTGGGATCAAGTGGATTTGAACCACCTTGTCACTTTATTATCATGTTCTTTAACTATTTTAGAACTTATTTAAATATCACTTTAAAATTGTGGGAATCATGTGATCTCATACTATAATTTTCGTGTAGATAATATAATCGACATGTTCACCAGAGTTTTGGACAAGAAGTACCTGATGAAATGAACCCTTTAATATGAATGGAGGTATAAGATAACTCTAGTGATAATCCGACGACCCATATAGATCAAATTGGATAATACATGTTCTTTATGTAATTTTTTAAATGGAGTTGTTGTACCTCACATAGCTAAATCCCACATCAATTTTTCATTTGGATGTTCGGAACTCAATAAATAAAAATGAACTAATCATCCACTAGAAGTGATTACGAGGGTTGTCTCCTAGTTTTTACTAGCATAAACCCTTACCAGCTTGCTCTTCTAGGATGTTTCCACATAGTGCAGTCTCTACCTA
This sequence comes from Viscum album, assembly GCA_963277665.1. Lineage (NCBI taxonomy): Eukaryota > Viridiplantae > Streptophyta > Magnoliopsida > Santalales > Viscaceae > Viscum > Viscum album. The sequence continues at coordinate 1,437,624,161 of OY728162.1, forward strand.
CTACCTACATGTATGTACCTTAAGCGTGCATGATGTTATGATTTTATAGTCCCACTACCATAATGGTCCTAGTTAGTGTTTACATGATTTACCACATAAGTAGTTGTTCATGTTTCCCTTTTCTAGCCCATGGTTCTCCATTTTTTATCAAAGTATCAATAAAACACACTTTGTAAAAATTAATCTAAAAAGGTATTGAACTGAATTAACGCCTCTACAATAATTCTCAAAGTTATTTCTCATGATAAATATCTTATTCACCAATTTTATAAAATTATAAAAATAAATTTTTCAATTAAAAATATTCATAACCTTATATAAATTTCATTCTAATTCACACAAATCCACTTCACATTCTCTATGTTGAAGAATAATGTGCTATCTTCAAATTTTTCAGTAGCACATGTCCTAGAAATTAATACCAGCTCCAAAATCATCACAATTAATGTGTATTTATTTAAATAAATAATAATTCAGGAGAAAACATCCATTATATCTTTTAAATAACTCTCAAAATAATTCTATGTAAGTAAATATATACTTTAATCACTATCACATTGGATTTTCATCATACAAACACATTGAAAAAAAAATTACTTCAATCCATTTGTGTAATTAAATATCCATCATTAAATTTTTATAAATTCATCATTTAATAATAAATTAAATGATCTATTCTCCCTCTGATTGAAAATAAATTCAAGGGTATAAAAATTAGGGGATTTTACTCCTCACATTCTTTAACAACTGAAACTTTAATCTTATCTCCTTTAATCTCCTTATTTCATAAGATACATCACTTGAGAGAAATAAAAATTTATCTTTTTAATAGAATAATAACATACCATTTTAAAAATAAATGAGTCATAAATTAATAAACTAAATTAATTTGATGTCTAACATAGTGCAGAAAATAAGAGTGATCAATATTGACAAAAAAATTGTCAATAATTTTAATAGAATGCGTTATCAATCATAAAACCTTTTTTAGGGGATGTTTAAAATATTTTCAAATAATTTCATACATTCATCTCAAAAACTGAAAATTAAATTCATTTAATGAAAAGAATGAAATTACCCTTTTTCAATCCATTTTACTTTTTACATAAAATGTTTTTACCCATTTCTATTCGGAATTATTTTTCACATAAAGATTAGGAATCATACTGAATCATTGATGAGATTCAATTTAAAAAAAGCTAACCTTTGAAATCATTGGATGTATTCCTTATAAGAGCATAAAATATTCATGTGATACCTGTTGAGATATTCAAATATAGCAGTTTTTTATCTTCACTTCCCCAAGAGGAATTAAGTTCATCCATGTTCTTCATCATGGTTGTCTTTCTTCAAGAATTAACTCTAGGAAAAACTTTGACACAAATTGAAATAATGTAATCCATGATGGATATATTTCTGAATGTTGTATAATTTTTCACTTCATTATTTTCTGTAGGTAGCCCCCTGAATATATGTTTCACCTCCAATTATCTACACATAAGAAACAAACATAAATTATACATGGAAATAAGGTCGTTCTTCCATAATTTTCATCTAGTTAGTAGAGATGAGTTTTTTTCAACCTAGAAACTCCTTTAATTCAGCTCTTGTTATATGAAAACTTTTCATACTTCCTCCTTGATTGACATTCCATATTTTAACATTTAATGGAATTATATACCTCTTGATCTCTCTATCGTTAATTTTATAAGGAATAAGCTTATTTATAATAGAAATAAATTTAATTTCATTCTTCTATTCCTAATATGACATCTTAGGAAATTCAAGATAATCTATTTAGATGATTAACAGTTATTTTGATTTGTGGTTAGTCTTATTTCTTTGTGAAGACTCATTATTCACAATAAAATGTTTAGTATAAGAAACCATTAGTGATTTCCCTTTAATTTATAACCAACCTACAAAATATAATTTTTTTATTAATCCACTTTAAGGATTTTCTAGCCTTATATCCACCCTTCTTAGTCGACCTAGTTTCCATCAGTTTAGGAAAGTGTGAATAATATTTGTGTCCCTATGGTTTTTCCCTTTGACCACAATACATTTCCATGATTCTTGAAGTCTTTTTTCCCTTTCTTCCATTTAGTACTGATAAGACCATTCCCTTGAATTCTTTCCCAACTATCGAATGAGAATTATCTATAACTATGGTCACCTAAATCATCCTCCCCTTAAGCCAATTTTTGTTCTTGGACATCCAAACCTTCAAATCGGTTTCCCAACACAACCATTGGGCCTTCAATTTCTAACAACATTTTCTAACCAGTTATTTATGTCATGAAACTTTCAAATGTGTTCCCAGAAATTTTACACCTTCCTCAAATATTTTTTAAAACATTGTAATCAACATTTTTAGAAAAACTAAAATAAAATTTAAATTTTTTATCTTGAATTCCATACGAAAAATCAACACTTTAATTTGTTTTTGAGGTTGATTATTTTTTCTGCATTATCATTATTTCACTAACATTGGTTTGTTTTGGAATCATTTAAAATCTATATAATATGGAATCTTCTAGCATAGTATAATAAATTTTTCTCTGGTATGAAATATAATTTATCATTATTCTTTAATTTATTTTTCTTCGTAGTTTTCTTGAATGAATTTTTCACTTATAACCCAAATAATACTTTCTTGGGTTTTTACATTGTTTTGAATGTTTTTTATCTTTTATTATCATAAAAATATGTGTAGTGCATGGTTAAAATATAAGATTAATCATTATAACATTGACCCATTATATTTCAATAATCAAATAGGTCTTCAATAATCCAAAATATTTTCTTTGTATAAATTTTTTTCTTTATATGGGTATCATTCTTTAGTACTAAAGGACTTGTCTTCACAATAGTTCTTCTCCCCCTTAGAACTACACTACTGTAAATATCATGAATTTAAAATTTATTCTAGAAGTCAATGGCCTTATTCTGTAAGTTCTAATAGCACCAAAATAGACAATAAATATTGATTCTTCTATGGTATAGTTTTTATGGATTTTAAATCTTTCTAATTACGAATCATATATTTCCTCATTTGATATTACTATGGAGAACAAAATTTTGTACTCATTTTCGCTTCCACATTTAATGATATAGTGTTTTTTTCATTAGTATTCTTTCCCTATGTTTGAACAAAATTCATTTTGGAACATATAATGGTAGATGAAATGAAATCAGTATAAAAAACTTATGGGACAAAAGAAACCTATTTCATTGATCTTGCAACCTATTTATCTTTAGATATTCTCAAGATCTTATTACAACTATAATTATTCTCTATTTATGTTTGTATATTTTAAAAAATACTCCTAGAATTCATTATGTTCTCATCTACATGGGAAGTATCATATTTTTTACTTCTTGATTTTTCCATATGACTTCAAAATCATGTATCTTTAGGTTGAGCATAATATTATAATATTAAACTGATTTCAATTTTTCTTCCCACTAACTTTTCATTTTCTAAATCTAATATTCATGAATTTTTTTCCTCTAGTAAATAATTATCCCACTCTTTAATTCTCTTTTCCTTAAACTCAAGATAAACATCTTTAATATTAATAGATGTTTTGTGTAGTTTCTCCATTGTATGGATCAATTCTATAAAAAAGTTTTCAATCGAATCCTTCTAAAAAATAACCTATTGTAATTCATATTCAATGAGAGTAAATATTTCTTTGAAAGGTGATGTGGTTAATTATTTTGATTCTTTATAATGGGTGAATGTTACTTTATAGGACATTAATATCTCTTCCATGTCTTTGATTTCAAACTAAGAATTATTTATATTCATGGTATCTTTATGAGATTCTTCAAGTTTATAGATCTTCTTAGTATGAAACTTTTTGGTCACCACTTTCTCACACAAATCTATTCGAAACTCTTCTTAATATTTAGATAGATGTTCATTGATAATTAATATAATTTATTATTTAGTTTCAAAAAGTTTTGTGAGAAGTTTTCATCTTTCAAACTTCTTTTCCAAAAAAAATTCATATCCTCAACATCTTCTTAAAGCTGTGATTTTTCATCATATAGTCCCTCAGTAAGTATAAATATTCAAGTCAAACCCCTTATAATAACATTCTTAAAATAATATATTACATTTTAGAAAAATCACTGAGTGATTAAATAAACTCTTCTTCATCACTTCATGAACTAGAATCATCAAAAGTATTATCATAAATTAATTTATTAGTTATTGATGATAGACTACCACTATGACTCCATTCATTTTTTGGTGTACCCCTTTTATTCTTTACACTCTTTCTCATCTTCCATACCTCTTTATTATACTTATTCTTTGAAAATTTTATAGAAATTCCCACATTGGATCTGATTGAGATGCGAAATGAATTTTCCATCTGGGGAAACAATGATACTTATCCAAATCCAAATTTTTATTTTTTATATGTGTGATTAATATAGTTGGGATATTAATGTAGATCAAATTAGAGGTGGAACATTTTCTCTGATACTAATTGAATTACCTAGTGGATCATCCAGGAACAATTTGGAGGTGAATCAGGGTATAAATTTTTACTAGTTTATGTCTTTCATTTTTTACCCGTTTAAATTTTGAACATATGAACCTATTAGGATGAATAGATCTTATCTATAGATAGACACAATTATACCACTTGAAAGAAATGAAGGAATTGAAAAACAAAAAACAATATTTTTATAAGGTCCACCCCTAATCTGGGTGACTACATCATTTTTATTTTATATATGATCTAATACACATATTTTTTCCTATAAAATCAATTGAATATTTCAAGTGTGTTAGTAATGCATCATCTTGAAACCATGATGGGTATGTATCAACCACTTCCCAAATGATAATGGCATCCCACCAGTGTACATAATACTTGAATCCTAAAAAAATTCTTTATACTAGTATCCTAATATAGTTCACAAATAGAATAGCAACACAATGATATGAATCACACAAAATCCAAGATACCACTACAACTAAAAACATGTATCCCTCTTTGAGTCATTATGATTAGCTAATTCTGCACCTTCTTAGTTCCACTGAAAATCTTCAATTTCCACTTAATGTAATCAACAATACTATATAAAATATTTCCCAATTATCTTCTATATATCTATATGATATCACTTACACTTCATCTCAATATAATATTACAATGAAAAACTAGAATTTATTTATGTTATTTTAAGTTTTCTTCCTCTATACTTTACTAAAAGATATCAATTCAGCTTAAAAAATAGGACAAATAATATTTTTTGAGGTTCTTCATGCGTGAAATCATATGATTATATTTTCATGAAAACAATATTTCATTCCTTTTTTCCCATCATCAAAAAGTATTAAACTTTAATAACACAATCTTCTTGCAAAAACACAAGTGTGTGGAATTCAAATTCTTCTTTAAAAATAATTCACATGAAAATATTTATTGAACGTAATTGTAAATGATGTTTTAATTTATTTTTTTAAATAAAAAATAAAAAAATAACTATTATTGTCTATTATTTTTCTTGATGCCTCAATAGTTTATTATATGTTGTTTACAAACCCTCAAGATCTTAGTCTAGTTTCACTTCTCATTTGGGAAGATTAAAACTCAAGAGACTATCTCACTTTCTTCATGAATGCATATTACATGCATGGAAGATTATTTTATTTTTCAAATACTCACAATCTTTATGCAATACTATCATTGAACACACACTATATCCATACACTATAGGTTATGTAAGAACAGTATAGTTTCAATATAATATTGTTCATGGAATCCCTATGAATCCCTTCTTGAAATAGAATATGTGACACTTTCTCACATCCCCTTTGACGTAACCAAAATCTCATGGTATTATTTAACTTTATATGAATGATTACATGGTTCAAAATTAATTGTGAAGCTAATTGAATGACTTACAAAATCATGAGCATGTGAAACCAGCTCATCATTCATGTCATCGTTAAGGCTTTAGAAAGTAGAACATAATGATGTACAGAATCCTTATTGAAAATCAGATCATTTTCTTGATTTGTTTTGTTCTTCCCTAAGATCTATCAACTCTTTTAATCGATGCACATGAAAATGAATAATATTATGGTATTTATAGGTGATGCTCCATGGACTTACTCCACCTCCTAAAATTCCCTATGTGCACCACTGTCTATTTCATGTGTGCAATGACTCATTCATACATCACAGCTCTATAATATCACTATCTTCACAAAACATAACTTTCATATGATTTTTTATTTCACTTTCATTACATGCATGAATGTCATATACTCTATAAAAAATAATATCAAACCATACAGCCTACAAGCCTCTCATGTTGTGATTTAGTGACTTTAAACCACCCTATCACATTAGTTAAAAAGTTATTATACTATATAAGAACATATTCAATGTCTGATTTTAAACTTTTTAGAATCACGGGATGTTATACGATCATTTTAATATCGATCATATGATCATCATTTTCACTGGATCATTGTCCATGAATATCCCAATGAAAAGGGAACCTTAACTAATGATGGAGGTAGAAGATGAATCTAGTGAATATTGAATGACCCATATAGATATCATAATATAGTGCACCTTATTTACAAAATTTTTTAAATAGAACTACAGTACCCCATGTATCCTAATACCACATCAATTTTACTTTTTCATGTGAAACACGTAATAAGTAAACATGAATTATTGTCCATTGAAAGTTAGTAATTGGTTCTGCTCCTAATTTTTGGTTAGCATCACCTCATTATGATAGGCTCTTTAATGATATTTCCCCATGGTGTGGTCTATTTCGAATCCATCTATGTTTTCAACTTGTGTGTGTATGTTCTGTTAGTATTATGATCCTCCTTCCACGAAGTTTTTGGTCATGGTTGACCTACTTTCTCACATAATTATTGGTACATGGGTCCCATAGCAAGCCCATGGTGGGACATTTTTCTAATAATGACCAACAAAATCACTTACCCAAAATAAACCAAATTAGGTCTTGAATATAATTAAGGCCTCATCAATAATTCTCCAGAATCATTCTCATGAAAACCCTCTTCTTATTCAATCTACGCAAATTATCATCATTATTCAATCAATTAAAACTCTTCATAACATTATCCAAATTTTATTATAATTCACACAAAGAAACTTCACATTCTCAAAGTTGAAGAACAATGTGCTATATTCATATTGTCATCACCTTATCTATTGAGAATTGATATCATCTCCACAATCATCATAATTAATGTTGTTTATTTTAAGAAACAAATATTGATGTAAAAACATCCTTTCTATATTATTAATAATTATCAATAACAATTTAATGGAAGAAACTCCATCCTTAAATAACTATCACATTGAATTTTCATCATAAAAACACATTGAAAACAAATAAATCACAATTAATTCACTTTATTTGGGCCCCTATTGCCTTAATTTGACTCCTAATGGCTCTAATTGACTCCCAAAACCTCCATAATGTTCTTAAAACCATGATAGGTTATAAATACACACATAAGGGTGCTTGGAAGCTACTAGTTACCTTGAAAATAAATTCTAGAGGAAAATTTACAATGTTTATCCCTTTCATGCACTCTCTTACAATTATCACCCCTTCTCTCATTTCGTTCTCATTATATATTTCAAAACAAGTGTGAATGTGCTTCATTAAGAATATGTATAAAAAGTATCTTCTTTTTTATTTTCTTGGGTACTCACTACCACTGAGTTTGAGAGGAATAATTTATCAATACCTTTGATGTTATGGATTGGCACTCACTACCATTCTTTGTGAGGGGATTCGTGATCACTACCTTAAAAGTTAAGGATATTTGGATTATAGCCATAAACACAAAAAGGCTAGTGGTGATTTGTGTTTATTTGTACCAAATACTAAAAACCAAGGTTATTACTTCTTGTAATAGGTTTACGAGGTATAAATCAAAAAAATAAAGGGTTGTGGTTTCATTATACTACCATTAACAATCACAGTTTAATCAAAATACTCTTAAAGTTACTTGAGGGGAAGAGACGTAGGGATCCCTTAGTAAATTACTTTCAAAATATTTTATCAATTATTTCATATCTTTCATTTATATTTCTACTATGATAACTAATTTATTTTACTACTTCAAGTTATAATTCATAATATTACTCTTAACTCTTTTTATTACATTAATTGTTTCGATTTCATCTTTATAAAGGTTTAACTTTTTTAAAAAAGTAAAAGTTAATTCACCCCCCCCCACCCCCTCACACATACACATTCCATATTTACTCAGACAAATATAATCATGATGTAAAAGGAGACCAGTTTCAAGATTAAGTGCTTGAGGTCTAATAGTAACAGGGGTTATAGAATTAGAGATTTCTTTAGGTTTTACTAGTGAAATAAAATAAGCTTTTAAGAATATAATACCATGTAATCTAGAATATGATGGACTCTTGGAGCTAATAAAATGGGAATTTTTTAAAAATAAATGGAGTATAAGAATTCTCATAGGGTTCCCCATGGATTTTTTGGAATAATTGGTTAATTGTGTGGCATATGTGATCACCAAGAGTCCCTATTCTCTATTGGGAAAGGATTTACCAGAAGTACATTGGTTCAGAAGGAAGGTTAACTTCACATATATAAAAGTATTTAGGGTACTATATTTTAATTCTGTTGATTTCATAGAGAGGGAAAATCTTATCCCTAAGCCCTCAACACATAATTTTTTGGGATATGACGAAGAAGAGTATTTTTTGACATAGGAACATTAACCTTAGGAATTTGTTCAGGAGTCTAAATGTAATCTTCAATGATAAGATCATATGGAAGGATTATAACATAGTAGAGAAACATTTTGATAGAAAAGTATCATCATAGGATAAAGTTCAACTGAATGTATGTCTATAAGTTATATATGTTCAAGAGAATTTAAGTAGTATGTCCATACTGGTAAAATTGAATATCTAAAAGTTACAGTGGATGACGGTAAAGTTTTTATGGTGTTTCCAAGGTCAAAATTACTATAATTATCTTAGAATACTAAATGATAAGGTATATTTTTAGAAGATAGTGTTCTAGATGATAGAACACTAAAACATTTAGTACTAAAATGAGTTTAAATATGTAGGGAGTTGTATATATCTACAAGAGTAAGGTACCAAGTGCAATGGTACGGAAGTGGTGGGAACTACTTTATTCTAATGGATGATGAAGATCCTGAGAGCTTGGAAGCATCCAAAAATATGAATGAATATAATTTGAGAGATTTTTCCATGAGCGTTCAAATTTATTCCCTCCATGTATCGAGAACATGGCATCTTATGGAATGTATTTCTTGGAAATAAATTATTTATAAATAATGGGTGTTTCGACTAAAGGAGAAAGAAAATAATAGATTGAGGTGCAAGGAAAAACTTTTCATGAAAGGGTTTTAACAAATGGAAGTTTCACATTTTTCAGTGATCCCTGATTAGTGAAACATATGACAATATCAAAAATACATAGTATTTTTTCCATGTAATTTTTTCATCTAGAATAGTTGGATGTGAAGAAAATATTACTTTATTGGCACTTATATTAGGATATTTACAAGGATAGCCTTGTGTGCAAGAAGAATAAAAGCCTCTATGATTTGATGCAAGCACCGTAGGAGTGGAATAAATGGTTCAATAGAATCAGGGTGAAGCTAAAGATCATCTAAACGAAAGATTACCATTTATACTAGAAATAATAAAGGAAAAATCCAATACAAACACAAGATATTTAACTCTAAGTTCATCAGAAATTCACATGTACTTGTAGTTCAGTGTATTGACCTTTAACAATTGGTAATTCCCACCATATCATAGATCTCTAAAATTGAGAATCAAATTGAACCATAATCACTACATATAAGATTCACACCATTCAAAAACTTCAAAAAAAGGTAAAATAAGATCAATAATAAAAGTAAATGGACACACACAGTTCTATGGTTCAGAATTTTTTCTATGTTCACTGGATAACACTAAAATCTATTACATTTCTAGAATTACATAGATAGGAATAATTATAGCTAATTAACTTGTTATTACACTTCATAGAATTATTGTAACATTATATAGTCACAAACCATCATATAGAACAACAACTCTTTCATTAATCTAATCATCTAGTAAAATCAGTTGCACTAACCTCTGAGAATCATGATCAATAATTCTTTGATTTTAACTCTCTAATATAGCTAGAACCACACCAATTATCATGGTTGGTTGACTATTCACCACAATCAAATACCAGTCTATCCAATTCATCGATAACAACTGAAATTTCTATAAACACACCCACATGCTAAAGGTTTATACTACTACTTATCTAATAAGGGTGAAGAGAACTACAAGAGTCTAATTTTCTCATGAGTTAAATATATTATACTGAAGAATATTTTTAATCCTAGTAATCTCTCACTTAGAAATTTCACTAGGGAATCTCTCCAGAATCCTCCAACACTTTGGGAAAACCACATCATCTTTCCATGTACTTGGATTTTTCTCAATCCTCCTATCAATTAGACAAGTCCCATTAAGGAACAACATGCTCTCTTGGAATAACATCTTTGTGAGCATATCATCCAGGTTTTTCTTCCATATGATATTTCATATCTCTGACACCTTTTCTTCCTATCTATTTTGAAAGGAATATAATTTTATGTTAATGTGATTTTTCCTTTTATAAAATTACATATTTTTATCAAGGTGGATAAAACCATCTCTATTATATAATATCATTAATCATATTAATTTTTTTCCAAGATCCTTCAATAAGAACATTAACCAAACATGATCCTCTCTATCATATTTAGATACTATATATTTTTGTTCTTCCATTGACAATGTATCCACTGACTATGGATGAGACATCTAGATTTCATCATTCATCCAAATGTAAACACAAAGCCTATGGTACTCTATTGTGTTTTATAATAACCAATAAAATCAACACATAAATAAACATATAGAGAATAATCTTCACCAAAAACATAATTTTATTTCTACGAATCTCTACAGGTATAAGATGTCCCACTTCACAACATCCCAATGCTCACTCTCATTATTAGACATAAACTTACTTACTACTCCCACTACAAAGAAATTTTAAATTTTATACCTATCATCACATACATCATGATTCCAACAGTTGAAGCATGTGGAACTTTTTCCATTTACCCAACATCATTTTCAATATATGGTGCACATGCTTTAGATAATTTGATGCGTCCGACAAGAGTGGTTATGAAAAATTTACATTTGATCATCCTAAATTTATCGATGGTATTTCAGATGTATAATTTCAAGGATAACACCACAAAAACCATACTTTTAATCCCTTTCTATCTTCATCGCCAAGATTTTATTGGAATATTTAAGATCCTTCATTTCAAATATTTTAGAAAACATACTATTCTGCTCTTGAATCTGTTGAATTTTTGGACTTGTGAGAAACATTTCGTCTATGTAGAGTAGAAGTAAAATATAAGTCTCATCATTTCAAAATTTAAAATAATATTAATTATTTTTTTCGATCATGAAACATTCCTAATACATAAAATTATTTAAATTATGGTTGTACTTATGATGCACCTATTACAAGACATAAATACATTGATTTAATTTTCAAAAAATGACCTCCTTCCAATGATATTCAAAACCCTAGGACTTATTCAAATAGATATCCTCATATATATCACAATTAAAAAATTTATAATTATCTATTAGCACTACAATATGTGTTCCATTGGAATGGTCGATGATGGAATGACTAGTTTAGAATGCATCTGAGCCAAAAAGGACCAAAATCCCTCTAAGGAGTCTGCATCGTGAATGCCAACTCCTTCGTGATTTTCCAGAGCTCGTGAAGATACATATCAATGGGGTTTACTTCATGAAAACCTAAATACCTGATAGTAACCCTCTACACAGTGATTTGTAGGTTCAAGGAGTGGTTCATGAATGTGTGAATGGTTGATGGTGTCTTTGTGAGTCTGATAGAGCTGCACCCATATGCGAAGCCCACTAATTATTTTTGAACCACTTACTATATTTTTTAAACCCCTTTCTATAAATAACTCATTCATTCTAACATTTTAGGAAAAATTCACGGCCCATTATCTTCCAAAACCACCCTCCATTCTTGAACCTCCTGGTCATCATGAACTAAAGCAAAATTGATCACCCAAGGTATCCAAGATTCGAGAAACCCATTTCCAAGAATTATTGAATGAATCCACCAATGGTGGGGATTAATTTCATGAAATAATATTACATTCATGAAGGAAGAAATCTCTATGGGTCACTTGAGGCTTTATGAATCATCTATCCTTCATGAAGAACTCCAATAAGGAATTAGGTCCTCCCTCTAATGCATGGTTACCTTGTTTCATGAAGCTGACTCCTTCACGAAGCCCCATACCTTTGCAAAGCCCCTTAAATTCATAAAAACCCCTATATAGAGGTACATGGTCCTCATGAAACCCCTCTCATAAGATTCTATTTTGTCCCTCCCTTATGATCACCCTACGTCATGAAGGTTGAGTTCTTAATGCCCTTATACCAATCCGGGACCAGTCCAACTGCACCTCAAGTCCCTATTTGACTTGTACCACCCATTAGTATGTATTCCCATTTCACCCCAAGTGTGTCTCAATCCACCCAAATACCTCTTTCTTCTATGAATACGTACCCTAAACCCTATTTATTTTAAGTATAGGGACCTTTATATGGACCTCATGACTGACCACTCCTCCTGTCTTTGAACCCCGGTAGTTCCAAAGCAATGCCCCACCTAGAGGAGAATAAGAAGTGGTCATGTAATCTAAAGGGGTGAGCAGTGAGTCAAACCATGTTCGAGCTTCATGATATAAAACTTCCTAACTTCACATTCTATTCATATGATGTAAAACTTTATGTCAAAAAACTCATCACATGATGTAAAATTATGGACTTACATTGTGCGAAAAGCATGGAATGCTCTATGTGTGAGTGGAATGGGATTATCCCCACCCATCTACCACTCACATGGAATGAGAACCTCCTCAAGAATCCTCAATTCATAATCCTTTGTAAATCCCTCTTTGTTTCTTCTTTTACAACAATAGAATCCTTATTACATGATGTTAAAATACATGGATCAGTCATGTTTCATGACCTTAAACTATGGCATTAAAGTATGTGGGTTTTGATCTCTGTCTTTTAAACATGGTACGTATGATGCTTCCCTAAGATTCAATTCTGACCAATGGTAAACTTAGTTGCTCCCTCTTAGGGACATACCTACCATATCTATGTCAAGGGGCACTCTGATAAACTCTTCGGGTCTCCCTCAAGGGGCATCCTGACCAAGGGTAAACATAGATGCTCCCTCCTAGGGATTTACCTCTCTAATATGCCACAAGAGGAATTCTGATAAACTCTTTAGGTCTACCTGAAAGGGAATCCTAACCAATGGAAAATGTATGTGCTCCCTCCTAGGGACGTACCCCCTTGAACCACCTCAGGTTGAATTCTTATCATCTCTTTGGCTTTACCTTAAGGGGAATCTTAACCAACGGTAAACTTATGTTCTCCCTCCTAGGGATGTACCTCCCTAGTATTTTCTGAGGGATATTCTGATCAAATCATTTGGTCTGCCTCAAGGGGAATCCAAAACAATGGTAAAATTAGGTGATCCCTCCTAGGGATATACCTCCATGATCCATCTCAAGGGGCATTCTGATCAACTCTTTGGGTCTTCCACAAGGGGAATCCCAATAAATGGTAAACATAGGTTCTCTCTTCAAGGGATGTACCTTCTCAATACAACTAAAGAGGTGTTATTATCAAATCATTGTCTTTACCTCAAGGGTAATCTCAACTAATGGTAAACTTGGTTTCTCCCTCCTAGGGATGTACCTCTATGATCCACCTCAAGAGGAGTTATGATAAAAAATTAATCCATGCCTCAAGGCGAATCCCCACAAATGGTAAACTCAATTTATCCCCCTTAGGGATGTACCTCCCTAATTCACGTCAGTGGTCATTATAATCAACATTATAGATCTTCCTCAAGGGGTTTTCTAATCAAACTTTCAGATTTTCATCAAAGGGAGTTTTGATCCTTCCATATAGGGCCTTCCTCGAGTGGAATTATCCTATATCATGGTGTCAAAAATTCCCTCATAGGGACATAACTCTCAGGTCTACCTCCATTGGAATTATCCTCTATCATCATGTGAAATCTTCCCTCATAAGGATACACCTCCTGGGTCCACCTTAAGGGGAGTTCTGATCCATCCATCTAGTGTTCACCTTAAAGAAAATTTGCATCCATCATGATGTGACATTTTACCTCCAAGGGACACAACTATTGGGTCCATCTCAAGGGGAATTCAGACCCATTTATCTTTCCACACCACACATCAACCCTATGAATATCTCTACAAGATATTAAATTTATGCCTCAGTCCTTCTCCAACTGATATCCTGATCTGTCTTCATAGGGTGTAGAACATTTTACATAACCCCAAATACATAACCCATGCATACGGGAGGGATGCCTAAGGTAAAATTCCTTGTTATAATTATTCCCCAGGACTTGTTACCTCATGATCGACACAAGATTCCTATATTTTAGTGCCTTAAGATTCATCATATAAGATTACTTCCCAAGAGGAAGAATACAGTTGAACAATGTTCCCGACATCCAAACATACATAGTGATGTCCAATGTGGATACTCTCAAGACTGAAGGTTTCATACATGAAAAGAAAACACCGAAATTTCTAGACTAAATTACTATAATTAACTAACATATAAAAAGATATGGCACCAGGAATGAGTTCCATGAACATTAATTACCTCTATGAGGGAGGCTCAGACTAGTAAACAAGATCCAAGGAGGAATCCTTGAAAGGAGGAACCGACATCCCATTATCCTATTTTGATTAAGGAGAAACCATAACCATTCAAAGTGATAAAAGATGCTCACCTTTAGAATCTGGGAATGAAAGGCTGCAATATGATGGTGTGAAAATGCATCATGTTGACGTGCTTGTGGGGCCTTAGTGAAAGTGTCGGAAATAGAAATTGTGAAACCGATGGGAGACTCTTCTCCACAACATGGGGGGATACTAGAATTTGATACATTAGTATATTTTAATGTCACCGGATCCAAATATCCATCTCTAGGTACCACCAAGAAAATGGTGGGATCATAATGGAACTCACTAAAAATTAGGGAAGTAAAGGTTGGGTATTCTGGGTCGGTGACATCGTCAGCATGGATCCTTCTATGCTTTATATGATTGGGTGATACTTGAGAAATGTACATGGCTTTCCTTATACCTGTACTAATGTTTGAATCCACCTTCCTTAAATGTACCTATTTATAGGAAACAAACCATCCAACAACCTCAGGAATATGGTCAATATAAATGTTAATGCAATAACCCCACATGACACTACCTCTTCCATGACTTCTACCATGACATCAACTATCGGTCTCCCACACCCCATCTCACCTATCAAAATCATCTAGAAAAGAGTGATCAACACCCTCATACATTGGTACGAGAAAGAAGGGGTCATTATTACAAGGTATTTGGACCACTATGACTTGGAGGCATCAATGTCTCACTAACACCGCCACCCCCAAATGCCACATAGGGAGACACCACTCCCCATTCCCACAGAAAACCGCTATGGGAGTCTCCCCCTAGAGTGATCATATGACTCACTCCTCTACACTAAGGAGGTGAGGGATGTTTGCATCACCCCTGATGTGACTACTACCCAAGATCCTCCAATGAGGGCTCCCACCATTCCATGTTAGTACTAGAAAAGACCAGTCCTACCGGATGAAGAACAATTGGACTTTACCCCTGCTCCACCGACCCTCGCCCAAATCACCTGATGTCAACATCGAGGGAAGTACCATGAGAATTACTGACAATGGAAATTGTCTTATTTAGATTTAGAAACCCCTTCCACCATCATTGCATTCTATTAGGTCCCCTCAATCCTTAGAACAGGTTAATGGGGATATGTCTTTTCCCGATTGGGATCGAGACCCCAATCACCTCATAGGAAGGCTGGGTTGGCTTTTTCAATATTTATTACTGTCTAAATTCATTATATACCAACCTATAATGAGGATATGTGGTGCATAGGAGAAAACAGTATGTAGGTCTTCTCTATAATCCCTCTCCTCAAAACGGAGGTCCTCCCCATGTCCATTTTGACCATTAAGAAGGTCCTCCTCATGCTCCAACCGACAATTGCAAATCTCCTCCCTACACCAATGATGTACTATACCATAAAGAACTATCTAGGGGTAGAAGGTTGAATAACCTCCATCATAGGAGAAATCAGGGGAATGATTATGTTATCATTAATCGCGTTGATTTTCCTAATTCTGATGACATGTATATCTTAGTAATGGTGTTCCCAACATAACTAATAGTGTCTGGGGAAGGTTATTGATAAGTAATACATGACATACCAAAGGGAAAATCCAAAGAATCACCATATTCCATTACAAGTACTAGAAGGTGGAGGAATTTATGGCTCCCTTCTAAGAGCTCAGAGTGTAGCCATCGCCATAACCACCAGTTTCCCACCTCTCTACCTCTGCATTAGATGTTGGAGAGTTGATTTAAATTGTGTAAAAAACTTCAAATGGTCAGAATGTCATTGAGCCATAGAAATATGAGCCACATTTGAGTCTTAACTACCTTACTTGTGAGGTAGTGGTAAATACTTCTTCTTATAGGGATGAGATGATGTGGTTGGAACCACCCCCAAGAGACACTCCAACATACAGTGAATATGTACCTCACACATTGGATCCTTTACCAGTTGGATATCCCCTAAACTAATCCATATCTATTCTTCCACCTATCTTTTATCTTGCATCTATCAAAACATTAGCTAACCATGAATAAGGCTCTGAATAGGTGAGCCTATGAGAAAATATGGTTGTCGATCAGCTTCCAATTATGTTCTAGCCACCTGTAACTACCAACTTCACCATACTATATTCCCTCACTAAGATCCAAGATGAAAATTTCTTTTAGACCATATGAGAGTTGCTTCACCACCTCTATAATCTCTAGTTGACATATCCATAAATTCAGGGGAACTTCAAGGATATCGATCAATAGTTCCAAAAGGTTCAATTGGTCGTGATCCCATTAGATCCTCACCCTAATTCATCTAGCTACCATCAGATTATCCAACAATGATGCATTAAGAGCCTAAGAATTCTAAATTATATTATCAGATATTCATATCCATATGTGAAAATTAGGGGTTGGGGACAATACGTTTCCCTCCATTTCATCTATATCTGATGAAATCATGACCTACCTATTGATATTGAGGATTTCACTCTGAATATAGTTATACTAAACTTGGATTTTCCTAATCTACATGAGATAATAGACATTGATACATATTTTTACTAGGATGTTCTACTCCAAGGGAAGTATAATACCATGAAGACCTTCATATAGGTGTCCTAACCCGCTAACAAAGGTTGGAACTTGGCCTCAGGGATCCAATTGAGACATTTTCCACCCATCGAAACATCGATAAAGGTTAAGAAGTATTTTGGGACCTCTAATATTCTAGATATTACACAAAAAATAGTTGAAAATCCCATAGTTTCTTCCCATCTCTAGAAGGTTGAATAGTACCAAAGGGTCATTGATGAGCGCATAGCTGATCAGCGCCCCAATTATGGAACTGCCCAACGGGATCCCATTTATACTCTGACAAGGTAGCAATTCAACCTTATCTAGTTTCCCCCAATCAATCTCAAAAGACCTATGTAACTAGATAGATAAAATATAGGATTTTATGTAAATTGATTGAGGTATGAGTCATCAAACCATCCCAAGAAGTATGATTATCCTCTTTGGGATCCAGGTTGCACCACTCCATGAGTCGCTGATCCTACTTATCGTGTTACTGATCCAATCAATGTGTTGGTGTTCAGGAATCCTCATCAAGTTATGGATCCTTGATCAGATTATTTTATATCCATGCTCAGCACTCTCCATGAATATTTGGAGATGTGACATGTGGTGATCCGACCTGACGGAAAGTCCTAAACTGCATGGATAGACAACATGCGGAGACCCACAAATTTTGGTAACCCTATATTTTCCCCATTCAATGAGATGGGTGACCCACTACAGAACGTTTCCAACTTCATCTCAAGGTTCAGACCCATGTTGGTAACCCGATAACGGTAAGAGGTTTCTATTCTCTAGTTTGTTGTCCAAAAATTGGAAGGACATATGCTTGTTTGGTATAGCTAGCTCCCCGTAGGGTGAATCACTAACTAGGGAGACCTATTCAGGCTATTCCTATAATATTTTAGCTCCACCATGCATAAATATCATTACTAAACTATTTTAGTGAAATAAAATTCCTGATGATTGAGTCTTTTATTTTTTCACCAGGAGGAAAGGAATCACAGATTCACTCGATATGAAGCTGACTTAAGTGTATCTTCTAATGATGTGTGTGGGTAATATCAAGATTAAGATGGTTCCCAACCTCATCACCTAGAAATTACCAGGTTGTTTCCATGATTTTTTTATAAGTCGTAGTGCCTAGAGGAGGCCCCGTAGTAGGACAAATAGTTATTCTCACTGCTTCTTCTGGATAATGCAAGAAGGTATACCATAGTAGAGACTACCATCACAGTATATGTAGAGTCCCTAGGGCCAGTATATTTGTTGTACTCTTTTACTGAAGAGCCTAACTCAATGTATCAACCATACCAATATCACCCATTTCCATTATAGAACCAATAGGCTCTACCTCACTAAGTGAAACCTCTTCCTAAACTAGAGAATGTGGACCCCTGCCCCACGTCAAGGCTAGGCTCCTAGAGATCCCTTTTTGGAAAAAAAGTCATCCGACTTATTCCTTCAAGTATGTGTAGGTACCAATTAATTTCATAAGTTCCCTAGAAATGGAAATTCTAAATCTACCAGAATACATAATGCCTAAGGAAGCTGAACACACTGATCACCCCATCAATTTCCCTTACCATAGGATCTTTAGACATACCATGAAATAATTCTATGTGTTCATGGATTGACTCTAGGACCAAGTGGATAATGGTTTGGTCAAGTTGGAAAATGTCTCATCATAGGTAACAAATATCTCTAGTGACTCTAATAGTTAAGGTGAGGGTTCAGGTGAATGGAAGATAATTCCTAGCTATGGAACCTAGATGTATGATGAATGGTTGGATAGTAGAGCAAACATTCACATCCATGGTGTCATATGTGCCTGTTTAGTAAGGTCAGAGTATCTTGAAGTCTCTATGTCCTCCATCCATTTCCTCTAATTCTACATCATAGTACTCCAAATCTCATAAGATCATACACTAATGATGCAAAGAAATCCAATTCCCCCGCCGGTGCCAAATCCATCAGTCACTCTTTGTGACTTCATGCCTCTGGAGTTGGGAATCACACCTTGGTTCCACTTAGAACTATAATATCCACTCTTATGAATAGATTAATATTCCTCCATGAATTACATAGATTTTTTGGGGCACTTCACACTTCTTGAGGAATGTCAGGTAGACCCCTAGGGTGCCTCTCATGGATGTCATTGAAGGGGAGAGAATGAGCGTGCAAGACAATATGATGCTTAGTCCAACACCTCAAATTGAGTCATGAATACTACTAATACTGGGTAATAGGTTTCTCATAGATCTCAACAAGAATAGTCCTCACAGCCCCTTCCATTAGGTGTTCCAGCAGAGCCAACCTTGTTTACTATCCAAGAAGAGAATCCTCGACCACATAATGATCATCCATGTCTGACCAAAGCCAGGCCTCAGTCAGCCAAAATCCAATTGATAGTGGTTCGGGTTGAGTTATTTGGTCAGCATAAATATATTTTCAGTAACATCCATAACTCATCAGCACAAAAAGTTTCATCTTTCCTGCCCCAGACCAAGGAGCTACCCCCCAACGAGTATAAACATGTTTTTGGAATGGAAGTATGATGTGATGAAGCGCCTTGTTAGTATACATACAATTATATAGATCCTCATGGACCTACTCTTTTAAAAATAAATATGTGAGGCCTTGAAGAAGCCTGGAAGAGATCCCTCCAGTCTAAAGAAGAGGTAGATTTTGTAGAGGCATTTTATATAGAGGAAGTAGATCCAGAGGAATATCAGGCCATCCTCTCATTATCTAGAGAGGATGAAGGCTCCCACATGTAGAGGCACATTTATCTACTGTAAATTATAGTACAGTTAAATGTAATAGATATTCATCACTACTTGGTTGACATAGGTTCCGATATTAATCACATTCCAACCTGTATGCTTCACAAGTTGGGGCTATTCAAATTATATCTGACTCCTTCCGATTTGAAGATTCAAGGTTATGAGAAAACCAATCAAAAACCATGCAGAAGGATTCAATTAAATACCTAGTTTCGAATCTTGGTTTAAACCATTGAATTCATCATAGTATCATAAGATACTTCCCAAAACATGTCTCTTGGTATGACCCAACTTTATCTTCATGTGGTAGACCCCTTCTCGTATCATCAATGCATCAAGTACTTATTAATTGTTCAAGTAGGTTTTCTAAAAGGTGATGTTTCTCTCTTCGAATCCTATGAATCCCTCTACCCGAATGCCTACTATTATAAGAGAGAGAAATAGCAGGTTCATACCAACTTTATTGATCACACAACAACCATAACCAATAAATGGGCATACTTAGATGATGTTTTTATTTTATGGATTCATCGACTGGAACTAAAACACCCGTTCTAGGAGGTTAATGTTTTGTCTCGAATAAAAAGATTCATGAAATTCCAAAAATGAAGGAGAGTCCAAGTATTACCTCGTACTACTACATGTTACATGTCGGGGTGATACCATAAGCCTCTAATCATGTGAAGCACTGAGATGTTCTACCCATGACCACAATTTTGCAACATTCTCCCATGTTTCACAATACAGTATTGAATCATTGAAAGATGACTCCCCATATATGATTTGACATCAATCATGGATTCCACGATAAAAGGCCAGCTGGAATTATCTCAATAACCTCTATCACCATAGTCTTAGCATAGTAGGATCCCCTCAGTATTGTGTCTTTCCTAAAGTAGCATTGTGATGCATTTCCTGGGAGATACTATGCAATTCTAATAATAGACCCCCAGGTCTCTGCTCACCATCTCATTATCCCATAGAATAATTATGGGTTCAAACAGACCCCCCATGAAAATGAATCCATATCATGATGCTATAGTCGATTCTGGTCTTTATAAGCTTAACAAATCCAACTTCATCAGGGAATTCCAGTACCCCAAGTGGCTAGAAAAATTCATACTGGTCTGGAAGAAGAATGGGTAGATCAGATTATTCATTGAATTCTGGGATCTAAACCTCCATTAGTTGAAGGGTGATTTTCCCCTTCCATTGACATAGTTGCTGATTAATGCTATTGTAGGGTTGCAAGCTCTCTCCTTCATGGATGGATAATCTAGATAGAACCAGATCTGGATATCCACTGAGGATGATCTTACCACCTTTAAGGCACCACAAAGAGCCTTTTTCTATTAGGTCATTCCCTTCATCTTGACGAATTCTAGAGCCACTTATCAGCGGGCCATAAACCACTTCTTTAAACAGATTCTTGGGATGTCAGTGTGATACTATGTATATGACTTGATGGTAAAATCATGAGAGCATTAGAACCATATTAGAGATCTTTATAAAGTTTTTTCTTACTCCTCTCCCATTATTTGAAGATAAACCACTTGAAGTTTTCATTCAGGGTTACATCTGAGAAGTTTCTTGGCTACATCATCAGATACAGAGGAGTTGAGATCAACCTAGAGAAGATTAATTCCAAATAGTATATAACTTCTATGAGAAACCCATGGGAGATCCAAGGTCTTCAGGATCACTTATCCTACATATGTTGATTCATCATGAATTTTCTTGGAATGTGTAATCATTTAACGAGGATCATGAAGAAATTAATAGCCTACAAGTGGTATGAGGAGTTCTAGACCTCTCTTGAGGAAATAAAACAGTGTCTCCTACAGCCTCTAAGTCTGATGTCACCCATTTTTGGTAATCCAATATTCTTCTACATGTCTTCCTTTGAATAGTCCCTTGATGACCTTGTAGCCCAAAAGAACAATGAGGGAAGAGAGAACAGTTTATAATATCATGGTCACATGATCCTCAACACGGAGACCAGATACTATTTTATTGTGAAGAGCTTCCTCACGTTGTTTTTTTGCAGTGAAAAATTATGTCATTATTTTCATTATCATGATATACATATGGTGTCCCATGTGAAACCTCTAAAGTAAATGTCAAATATCCCCATGTTTATAGGATGAATGACATGATAAGAAGTGATTCTTAAACATTTCGACATCAGGTTCATCACAGGTCAGGTATTGTTAGACTTTCTATCCACCCATATGGACCCTGAAGGGCTTCCCTCGAATGTTGAATTCTCAGATGAGTCCATCCTCTCAGTGGACTAGTTTATTCTCTTTTGGAAGATGTGTTTTGATAGTGCTTCCCAGATCCCAATCAGTATAAATATAAATGATTCTAATAACAACATAGTAGTATCAGAAGTCATCTCCATCAATCTTACATAGTTCATCTTTCCATACTCATTCCTATTGTTAGAATAATGCACCAACAATGAAGCATGGTATCCAGCCCTTATTATTGGTCATAAGATGGACCTTGAGATTCATGTCTCCCACTTTCATGTGAAGGGAGACTCCAAGTTTGTCATCAAATAGATTAATAGTGATTATATCATTAGAAGTCCAGATCTCATTCCAATATTAGAGCGTAGTTTCTAGTTAATGGATTTGTTCCCTTCTTATCCGAAGTGGCTCATGTCCCTTAGTCACATAATGGTTGAGTCAACACCCAGTCTAGTTTATAAGTATCCCTTATAGAGCCTCTTCAGGATGACCTATCCATTCTTGTAGCACATCATAGGGTCATTTCTCCCATCATTTCATATGATGTTGATAGGAAATTGGTAAATAAGTTTTCTTCCGTTGCTTCTACATAATTTCCCCCGGTTTCCCCCACAGTAGAGGAAACACCCAATTATAAAACTCCTTTTGGTTGAGTATCTCAATATTCGTATTCTCCATCCACATTGAGCCGAGTGTGATCGAGTTTTTAGATGTGCACTTTAGTTTTCCCTTCATATCATCCCCAACCTCGAGCGAACTCTTTATATATATGGGTTTGATGGAATTATTCTTTTTTTCATCCAAGTATATGATATTGACTAGGTAATTCAAGAATTTCATGTTGGGTCTTGAAGTTCCCATCAAGTGGGATTGAATCTCTCCCACCAGATTCAGAGGTTGGGATACTTTTGGCCCATCATGTTTCATGAATCGATCGTGTATTCCAAGATATGTCACAGATTTTAGATCAAGGACAATTTTTTTCATCAACAACCAAAACTCCCCCACACAACCATATATTCTTTTCCTTTTAAAATATAGGGTTTTGATTTTTTAGGCCCATATTCACTAGTAATAGCTAACTAGTGTATGTTCATTTGGACTGCAATAGACTTATTTTCCAAGTGGGAAGTGGTTACTCCTCTAAAACAAGTCAAGTCCTAATCTATGATTTAATTCATGTGCTCACACATTATACATCAATTTGGAGTTTCTCTCATAATTCTCACAAACAACAGCACTAACTTTTAGGATACTGAGCTGAATAGATTGTACACTAACTACAATATCTAGTAAAACTATACTTCCTACTATCATGTGAAAGAAAATGGACAAATTTAGGAATTAAAAAAGACTCCCTCTAACATTTTTGCTGATCATGGTGGGATATAATGAGAAAATTTGGCCATAAAATCTCCTTAAAGCCCTCTGGGATTATCAAATGACAACTTATAATTCTACCCAAGTAATCTCCCATTCCCTAATGTATAGAAAATATTCAATCCCACCCATTGTGGCTCATTTTCCATCACTCCGAATAGCTATTTAATATGAACATATGCTAGAAAAAATAATAGAAGACTATTTAGCTGATTTGGAATTACTCAAAGAGAATAGGTTCTAAGACATGCACAATCTTGAGAGATGCCATAATAGGATAGAGAGAGAGTTTAACAAGAATGTTCACCTCCACTCCTTCCTCTAGGGTGAAACGATGTTGTCCCTCAAGATTCCAATGATACATTGAAAAAAGCCACCAAAGTTGGGGGAAAAATAGTGAGGACCATAAATTATTATAAGTTATATTCTAATGTTTCATACTCTTTGATCACCATGTGAGGAAAGCATATCATGAATCCCACCAATTACATGTTTCTCAAGTAGTAAATCACATGAATATTTTATGTTCCATACAACATGACATTAAATACTTCTCAAAGGTTCCATGCAACATAACCTTTAAACTATTCGTAATGTTCAAAACAATATGGCCATAAAAAATATGTCTAAGTCCAAGAATCATGAATTTAAAAGGTATTCAGGTTTTATTAAAGATTTGTTGTGTGTTGGTAGGCCTCTTTGGCCCTCCATTCACATTGAGTCAGTTACTCCACCACACTTCTCATATCACTTTGAAGCAATTATTCTCTTTGGTATGAACTCTAGAACCATAAACTAGGTGTTCAAGTCCAATCATGATGACTTTAAACTATATTAAAAACCACACAGGAATGTATGGTATGGCACTATGCTTCTATTTCTCCATTCACATCATGTTTTTCACTCATTCATGCTACATTTATCTATACGTCCTCGATTTATGATGTTAAATTATAGTCTTACCATGAAAAAGTTTAAAATTACCTATATACTAAACAAAAGATGAAAAAAATTCTCAATTTATGATGTTAAACTATGATTTTACTCAACATTAAACTAGGATTCCCCATACGAGAAGTACTGGATGGTTAATAAACATTACCCTATGATCTGATCATGGGATGCCTTAGGATAACCATGGAATTCCTAAATTACCTCGTTAGAGAGGATCAAACATACCGACATTAGTCTCTTACCACATCATGTTCTAGAACTATGTGTGTCTTGACACCCATACTTATAGGATATGTAGTGATTCTTGGACTTATCATCTCTTAAGACAACCACAAATTCATTAACCTGTTAACCCCTTGTTCATCGTTTTGGTTCAGGCATGATGTATTTGAACAATATATAGTTTTCCTTGAGGTGTGTAGGTGGTACATGAGTCTCCTTGGCTCTATTCATGTTGGGTTTTACTTCTTACATGGCATATATATACCCTTAGAGAAACAAATCCCCATTTAGTCCAAGAAACATGAATCTAAACTATTCTCTATGGCCTAAACCATCCGACCTTACACTATGTGTTCCACCCTACAAAACTATGTGTGGCTTGATTCCCATCCTTATGGGATATGTAGAGACACCTAAAATTCTCATCTTCGAGCCCATACAAAAATACATAAAATCCCTTATTCCCTTGGCCTCATCATGGTCCTAGCATTAAGACATTAAACTAGTAATCACCCTCAATCTAAGCCTATTGACTTTCAACTAGGTGAAATCCTCCTCATGAACATTTCATGTGGTAGTGGGAATCCTTGTTCCTCATTCACATCAGTTGTTTCACCCTATCATGATACACATATCCATTTGAGATTCTCAAGATAGGTCCAAATTATATGACATTAAACTAAGAGAAAATTCTCAGAGATTTAGGACCTTAAACTAATAGTCATGTTCCATAAAATGTGACCTTAAATTATTTTCAATACCTAGGTTTGAATCCTACATTATTATAATACCCACTAGTGTGTTCAAATGAGTTGTGGAATTCAACCTAGAGTGTTTAATCCCTCGCAAATATTTCCTAAATCCATTTCCATGATTTTTTTAATTCACAGTTTGGATTTATGTCACCATTCAAATCGAAACAGGACCCCTAATGATGATTGTGTATAGAAAAGTCTCACCTCACATCATGGTCCCAGACTCTGATGGATTTCAAGTATAAAATAGTAGATCATGTGTATTGTACTTGGTCAATAGTTGATCTTTAATTTTCTTTACCCATTCATGGCTAGTGTGGTTGTGGTCTCTATGTTTTGAACATGGTCAAAATTTGATCCCTTCACATCATTCACCCACTTATCTAGATCCTGAAAGTCTCAATTTACCTATTTTCCACCTCCCTATATTTTCATGTAATTTCAACACCCTTGGTGTCACCCATCGATGCATCTTCATACCTCGAGTAGGTTGGTCAGTGTCACTGGGAAATTATTAACCTAGTATCTCCCCACCCCTATGATATGCTCCCAAGTGTCAGTTAAATCCCATAATCACTCCTTTTTTCCAAAATTATCATAACTCACATGGTCTTAGGAGTCTTTTTAGGCTGTTTATCGACATGTTCAGGTTGTTCAAAAGAAATTATGGTCCTAACTCTATGACTATAAACTACGATTCCATTTCCAAGAATCGTGACTTTAAACTTTATTCAAACATTTCTTGGAATATGAGGAGTGGAACTGGGTCTTCTTGGCCCTCATTTACATTGGTTTTGTCACTCCACCATGCTAGGTATATATATTTGGAAAAAATAATAGGTTCCAAACTACATTATCATAAACTAAGTTCCCCTCTAGGTAAAAGAATTGTGCCCTTTAAATAATGTTCCATTTTTTTCCTGGTTCATATGTGGTGCACAAGCCTCTTTAGCTCCATTGAAATTGGGTTTCACCTTTAACATTCCACACATAACCCTTTGGACAAGCATTACTCTTGTTTAGTCCAAAAAACATGACTTCGAACTGTTTTCCATGGATCAGACTGTATGAAATTAAATTTTGTGGAATTGGATTCAGGATCGATTCAAATGGTGTTGGTCATCTTTGGATCATTCACATTGTGTTTTGGTTCTCACACTTCATGAACATCCTTTAACCCACTTTCATATAATTTTTTATACATTATAACCTCAAATTCTATTTTCCACCTTCTAAAACTATGTATGGGTTGATTCACATCCTTATGGGATACGTAGTGACACCTTGACTTTCTATATCTTGGACTATCTATGGATTCACCATAAACCCATTAGTTACATGTGGTGCAATCATTCCAAAAATAATCCCCATTAATTTACCTTCACCCATAAATGGTCTGATATTCCCTCATAACCTGATATGAGGATCGAAATTTCCCATCTCACAATGTTAACCTATAGTGTACCCCAAAAGGGTTTGGGATACCCCTAAATAAGAGTTGATATTTCCTTGTATCAAACCATGATTATTCACATGAATAACACAGGATGAAAAAAATATGAACTTCTTCAGCACAATATGTTAAATTTTATCCTAACCCTATATGAATTTAGGATTCCACATATCCAAGAACATGAAGATTCAATACTCTAATTTTATACGGTATCCCCTCATCGGTAATGGTCTTCTATGGTATTGTATTTCAAGTCTAACCACCATGACTCTTAACTATATGTGAATACTCCTAGGAATATGTGGTTTGGAACTATGTCTCTTTGTCCCACATTAATGTCAGGTATGTTAGTTCCCCATACCACACATATCTATTTGGATCACTCTTTGGTATCAGTTACATGAACTTAAACTAAGATTATATTCCAAGACTCATGACCTTAAACTACTTTCAAACCTTCCATTTACAATTAGTATGGAATGAGATCCTTCCCTGCCCCTTATTCACATTGGGTTAATACTCTTTCATGTAAATCCAAACACTTGAGGTAACACCATGGTCTGAACTCTATGACCGTAAACTAATTTAAAATATCAAGTTCAAGAATCATGACTTTAAACTATCTGTGGTTTGTATCAGGGTTGTTTATTGTGGCCTCAGGTGGCCTCATAGGCCCCTCTATTCATGTCAAATAACTTTTTTTTGATGTCACATATGTTCCTTCAACTAACCCTCCCCAAATTCCATTTCTTTGAATAGGGATTCCCATTTTGAGGCCTTCCTTTTCCCTCACTCTCATGAAAGGGAGGGTATCATTAACGTCAATTCTCTACATCCCATTTACAATATGTTAAACTGTGAATCTACCTTAAGAAATGTACATAGGAATCCCTCTTTTCCCAACATGAGGAAAAAATTATGGTCCTCTTAGTGCATAATCCCTGTACACTATAGGTCCTAGTCATATGATGTTAAACTATGGGATATGTCCTAATAACAAGATGTTAAACTTTATAGTGTAGTCTGCATCGTATGACATTAAACTAAATTTCCAAAATTCCTCATTGAATGATGTAAAATTTCATGGCATCTTAGGACATCATCCAAGAATCCCTTTACTCTAGTGTTGATCATCCACTACATTGACTGTCTCTTGGAATCTGAGAAGATTATTCCCCTAGAAGATGAATTTAACCTTTTTCAAATCGATTTACCTACACCAATGTTCCTTAAGTCGAGGTAGCATAATTCCAATAGTGTTAGAATACATTATAACATTTCATCACTCTTTTTACACACTTATCATTCACCTTATTTGGATCCTCATCCACCTCCACATCTGAAGGGGCCCCTAATGAAATTGTTTCTGGATAATGCCCACCTACAATCTAGGACCAACATCCCGAAGGACTTTGGAAGACATCTGAGAGAGGTTGTATATTTCAAACATGGTTAGTGGTCAACCCTCAGTTTTTTTCACCATTATCAGCTAAGAGACATGGATACAATGTTTTAAAAAAGGTCATAAGTTTTCATATGTTGTGATTCCAACCCCATTATATTCCAAATTTTGAGCATTACAATTCAAACTCTTCATTTCCCATTTGTTCAGGTAGAATTCGACGCCTCATGATTTATCACACTCAAGAACTAGAGCATGCTATAAAATGATATTTGTTATTCTAAGAGCCCAATTCTCTAGCCACAACCTCCCCTATCCCAAACACTCTCACTAGTTAGTCAATAATAGAAGACCACCAAGTGCTTGGTGATTGTACAATACTCGCATATGAATAAGAAATGACATGGTCATCCCTTGTTTTTCACACCATTCACAACTCACATGAGTTAAGGGATTGATTGTTGGTTGTATTAGAAATATGATTAAAATGAAATAATAAAACAATAAAATATGATTGAGCATATAGAAATTCTAAGACATACTAGGTTTCATATGATCATCAACATATTAGAGCCTCTCCTTTGTAAAATTACATTAATGATTGACCTTAAAAATTGAGTGATTGATATAAAATAAAATTTACTTAGTGGATTCCAAGATCATTTTTCATGCCTCTAGGTATTCTTTCTCCTTTCCAGCCTTGGAACGGATATGTTCATATCTAATTCGATGCCAGTTCTAGTCAACCCGGCACTCCAAAACCAAGGACATCACCTCCACCACCTTGGCATCATCCACCACCAACTAGGCCTTTGGGTTTTTTAAAACCTTGATTTGAGAAGCATAAATCATCCATTGATCCTTATCCAAAACCTCTAAGAATGAAATATCTCTTTCAGCCTCATCAAGTACCTAGGTCCCCTAATCCATATGCATCTTCTAGGAAAACTCGATTGTCTGCCACTTTTCTTGGGCCCACTTGACAAGTAAATCTCAAGCCAGTGTGGGTGGGTTTCTATAATTCACCCCAACGATCCCCAAGCTAACCATCTAGTGGAGGAGAGATCCCACCTAGTTCAGCAGATCAATTATTTTGGTATGGGTGATGAATTTTACCTCATTCCTCCATGCTTTATAGTGTATGAACCGATTCTCCTTATTAACCTATGAGCCAGAGTCATCAAAGTATTCAATTTTTTTCAGGGTCATATACAGGGAATACCACCAATATATTGTCAATTTATTCTTCTAGGGGAATATCTTCAGACATGAATAGCTAGATAACTATTCTATCTTAGGGTATTAGTGGCTGGATAACTATCCAAGGAAACAGTTCCTCTCCATCCTCTTCATCGATGGAATAAGCCACCATTTCCCCTTTTGGAGCCACTGATGTGGACATGACATTCCCTACTTATTCATATTCCCCTTCTAGTGGTGCAATCTCATCCTCAACCCTAGAAGGTTCCACTAGTGGAAAGTTTAGTATAGGAATTCCAAATGTGGCCTCCTCAGTCAGTCCAGTCATCGACATAATTTTTACCTCTTCCATGATGACTTAAACTTCAATAATCTCTTCTGCTGGTTCCACTACAAAATTCTCTATCACTGCAACACCTTCTAAAAACCATGTTGTGATCCATTCCTCGACCCCCTCCATTAAGAGTATGGTCTAAGAAATCTCTTCTAATGATGACTCTATGGTTGGCCCAAATCCCATGGTCTCCTCATCCACTTCCATAAGGATGGCATCATATTCCACCACTACCTCATCTCTATGTGCTACTAATTCTGTAACACCCCACGATTTCATAGTGTGTTACTTCTTCAAAATAATTCAATAACTTGCACTACACGCAACACCGAGTTCAAGCGCAACATGACTTACCAAACAATCCATTCAAAAGAGGTTATGAATAGTATTAACGAAATTTTGAACTTTATATAATCATTATAATTTTATAATCCATATTATGAGTTTATTAAACATAATGTAAGAACAAATTCATTTTTTTCAGATAAAAGAAGTATTTTTCAAAAATGCACTTTTACCAACTTTTAATAGTGAACCCTTTTTAAACCCAATATTTTAACTTTTATATATTCAATTTGAATAGATAAATTTATTTTTTTTTATAATGGGGACATAAAAATTTACAATGAAACACCCCAAGATTCAATGATACGGTTCTCTTTGAATAAAACAGTAGTGTGTGTTGTACGCAACTTCGAATTCTATCACACACCACAACCAATCAAACTAGCCGTTATGAATAGTAATACCTCCTTTTTGATATTTTATACATTTTATCTCTCAAAAATGACTTTATTTTTGGATTCGGAATATCGACTTTAGCCTAGGGTTAAATTTTGGAACTTTTCGGATAACTTTTATATTTTGATGAATAGTGAAAATTACTAAATTTTAATTAAAAACAACTTTTTTAATCAAAATAATTAATAATGATAAATTATGAATTTGATAGGTTTTAAAGTATATTTAAAATATATTTTTACCATTTAATACAATTTTGGTCATTGTACATAATTTCACAATTAAACCGGACATAAACAAGTGTTAATCTTTTGATAGTTATTGTATCTTAAAAACACGCTTTTTCTTTTGACAGCGGGAGTTAATTTTAAATTAATTTATGCCACTTCTGTATTTTGAATTTGAAAAAATGTATTCCATATTTGGAATCAGGATGTTCAAATTGTGTAAATAGGTAACTTTTATTTTTAGACATTTTGAATAATTACTTCGGTAAATATTTTATTTACCACGGTTAAAGGTTAAATTCAGTAAATAAGGGTTAAGAAATAATATTATAATAATAATAAATTACCCCAAAACGTGTCCTAACCTTATCGGTGGATACATGTCCGACCATGGGCATCTTTGGGTCGATTTTTGGGACCCCATGGAGCCACTTGTAGGTGATAAGGACACTTTATTATAATTAAGATAAAGTAAATACAAAAATGACATAAGCTTATATATTTTTTAAAAACAATTTTTACATAGGGATATATATGTTATATTTTCGATTATAAATATTAATTAGAAAGATAAAAAGATTTCCTAAATAATGATATTTTATTTATAATTTTTAGACATTGAAAAAGTAATAATATATATGACACAATAATGATATAGTATTTTCCTTATTAATGAATGAATCAAATAATTGGTATTATAAATGTAAAAATAAATATAATTATAAAGTTTTGATGACATACACTAATTTTATTGGTTAATATGACATGTTATAATTGATTAAATGAATTTGTTTTGAATTAATAAAGTTGTTAAAACTTTAAAAAAATCAATTTTTGAGTAGTGTCAAAATTGACATAAATGAGTTTTTAAAACAAATATTATATTATTAATTTATATTCTATTCCTAAAACCCTAAGGTTCGGCCAAAGGACTTATATCATTATAGGTGTATCATTAATGGACCACTTGGGGGTCTCTTGGATGTATATAGTAAGTTTATTAACTATATAGTGTAAAAATACAATGTGACATGGTAAGTGTTAAACTAATTAACCAAGAGTTAAAACTAAAATATAAGGTTAATATAATGAACCAAACCTGTCTAAAATCTTTTGGATGAAATGATTTCGACCCATCCCCACCTTACACTTTGAATAATCCACTTTTGAGCCATTATAAACTGAATATAATTTTATTATAAATTAATACTTTATGTTTTTCCTAAAGAGCCCCTCCTCCCCCTTATAAAAGGACCCAACTTCTAATAAATTCTTCACACCTTCAAGGCCTTTTGGCTCTGCCAAACCCAGCCCAAATATCCTCCCGACTTCCCTCACTTCATCTTAGAGGCCTTAGTTGGATAATAAATCCAACCTAAAGAGCCCTTTTGATCAAATCAATGGAAGAATCTGAAGATGAGGTAACGTCTTCATCACCCTTTTTAAAGTTCCTTTCTTCCTCGACTTCTTCTTTCCTTGTTATTTCCATTATAAAATAATAACTCCAGTACCTTATATATACTGTGATGTTATTATATTTATGGGACAAAAAAATTCATTATTCTATCCATCCCTTTAATGACATGTCACCATACGTGCGTACGTACGGCCTACCGTCTCCACGTTGTGGTGTAATTGTTATTCAATATACTATTATTTAGATGGGTATAATAATGATGTATAATTAATGTAAATAATAAATATAAAATTATAATTATTCTGTCTATATGATATACCATACAATTATATATTATATTTATATCAAAAGAATGATATTGTCGCTCGTGCGTACGTACGGATTACCATCTCCACGAACGCGATGTGATTCATTCCCCATAATATCCATTAAAGAATAAATTTTATTGGATGATTTAAAATAATATTTAAGGACTTAATATCATTTTGGATATGATTATGATCTAACCTATTCATAACAAACACATCTTATATAAAAGAAAACAAGTAACTTAACACCCAAAACGACGATAATACTATGATTTTATTAACAAAGCGATGTTAAAAGATCATATATGATATCATATTAATATATATGATTATTGTATAATTAAATAACAATTATTTCACCATTATACAGTAGTTTAACCTACCATCAACCAAGGAAAAGTACAAGGTAAGGGTTTTTTCATCTCACTCCTTATTTCCGTGAGATTCATTCCATATTGACACTATAACCTTTTGTGTGGTGTATGTACTGCACATAATTGTATTCTTTGTGTAATACACTTTAATTTATGTGTATCTATATATTAATTGTATGATACCTCTTTCATGGGGTGTATGTTTTGTAAGTTACCAAATTGGTAAGGGTTTATTTCACAATCTCGTCATTATCTGAGGTTGTTTGTACTTAATTATCTACTGGGATCTCCTTATCATCCACATCCATGTTTCTTAAAAAAGTATTTCAAATAATTCTTACTATATTATAGACTATGGGTTAATGTCATTTTTACCCTTTTTGACTTTTTATAAGAAGTTTATAAATTAATCTTTCCGCCATTTTCCAAACAATGTCCTTTTTAACCTTTCGAAAGAATTAAAGTAAGAATGTGTTTTTTAACTTATACGGTGGGTGCGGCTATTTTCCACTGTTATAAAATCTTCAAATATTACCTTACAAGATAATATGGATATTTTCAAAGTAAATGTTTTATTTTTATTTTACATTTAAATGATTTCAAAAAAGAGATATTTCTCTCAAATAGTTTTGATTTCATCTATGTCAACATCCTTTGATAAATTTTACACTTATTTGAAGTTGATTTATTATGATACAAATCATACATACTGTATGTAAGGTTTTGTGATCTATTTGACTATGAATGAGTTATTTTTATGTCATTAATGGCTTATGATTAGTGTTTTGGCACTTCGTATGCTAGTTTTAATACGATTGTTTATGTTATATTTCATCATCTTCTTAAGATGAATGTGTTCTACTAGTATGTTCTAGGTTGGGGACCAGTGAAAGTAAGCCCTACGGGTTGGTGTCCGGTTATTAGAGGCACTTCGGGTTGGTGTCCGGTTATTTGAGGCAGCCCGGGTTGGTGTCCGGTTATTAGAGGCACTCCGGGTTGATGTCTGGTTATTAGAGGCACTCCGGGTAGGGTTCCAGTTACAGTATCCCCTAGGTCTTGGCATGAGGCCTTGATAAAGAAATTAAAGTTCATCATTATACATTCCCTCATTATGGAAATAATATTGATGGTTCATGTGGTCATTCGACTAGTAGAATACCCATGATTATGTTTTATTATGGCATTATTTACTTATCTCATATTATTTCCATAAAATTATTTATGTTTATTATTGGTAAGGGCATGTGGTTTCAATTACTTACCATGATTATTATTTATGTCATCTTCCGCTATATTACTTACCCTTAATGAGAATTTGATATCACCCCTTTCAATGTTTTATTTTTCCTAGGATTCCAAGAAGTGTATTGTGATTGATAGGCAGGGTTAAGCCAAGGGAATAATGGAGTTCATAAATATTATTTATGTTTTTTTTGTATTTCTTAAAGTGAAATGTAACATTCATGTATGTAATCTATTTTCCAAGACTGCTAAACTGATCGGTCCTTTGGGACTTGATTCCTTGTAATCATGACAATGTATTAAAATAATGCACCGACTCTGGGTAACTGGGGTCGGGGCGTTACAGTTGGAATCAGAGGAAGTTTATCAATAACCTTGGAAACTAGATTTAGATAAACTATGATTAGAGAACATTACCCTAAGATAGAATTTGAGGATTATTATAAAAGAACTTCCTAGAATTTTGGTATTGTAATGATTTTGTGAGTTTTGAGAGAAATACATCCATGTCTAGATACGAGCAGGTAGAGGCGGCTCTGGAACAGATGTACCTAGGGGTAAAACCCGAAAAGACCGCTTTGACCTAGACTCAAACAGGAACTGGTGCACGACAACAGGTCTTGCTACACTCATGGTTACGACACTCCCGGGGGATATTCTTCGGATAATTCTCATTTTCTTTACAAACCGCTATGGACGGTTTATGAGTATATACATCCTAAAAGAAAACATTTTTGTGATTATGGATTATATCCATAAACTATTCAATTTATGTTAGGTATTTTACATGTTTGGAATTATTCATTGCAATTCATAAACCGACCTAGTTTATGCTATTGTATAGAAATGGCTCCCTGTAGAAGGAATGTGAACTCCAGCAATACTTATGATCCAAAAAGTAAGAAGGATCGTATCTTTCATGGTATTAATCCATCATTTAGAAGTGAAATAGTCTCCCACGTATTATCATCATATGGAGAAATAGTATCATGAGTTGATAAGATAAGTAAAGAGTTCTCTGAGTCCTATGGATTTGAAGGGAAGCAAGAGAAGAAAAGGATGGAAGAGAGAAAGATGGATAAAGGGAAGAGGGAAAAGAAGAATTTTCCCATATGTGATAACTGTGGGAAGAAACTCCCTGGAACTTGCCTGAAAGGAATGAGTGTTTGTTATAAGTGTGGAGAAAAAGGACACCACGTTCGTGATTGCAAGGGTAAGAAAAAGGTTTCCAATGTACAATGCTTTATCTGCAAGGAGTGGGGACACTACGCGAATCAATGTTCAAATCATCAGAGTATGCCTCAAATGATGCTATTGGATAATAATAAAGTTATTATACTACCACAGATGAAGAGGAATGACTAGTGTTCATATGTTGTTATTAAAGAATTATTTCATTTGAGTGTTGTATCAACGATGTACTGGTTATATGAATTATGGTGATAAATAAGGATTGTACTACAGTACTATTTCATTAAGGATTTGAGATTATATTGTACTATGAAAAGTGACTCAACAGAAAGTTAATATATTTTTTTTGAAAATACATGGTTGAAGGAAAGGTAATCCTTAATATGGTCTTGATACTGAGGTAGTAATTTTGGAATAAGTGATGGTTGATTTGGATAAATTATATTGGATATTCTTGACTACCTTGGCACTAATTAATGGTTTGTTTATTTCATCATTGTTGGAATATTCAAAGTTTTTGGATATAAGGAATATATCTAGTATTCTATAAGGAATAAGGGAGAATGAATGCAATCAATAAGGTTTTATGGTAATTCAGGTTGTTACCATATTTTAAAAGAAAACATGATGAAGGTATTCACATGTTATTACGTGGCAAAAAAGACCTTCATTATATTTACCTTCCTTATAAATTTTGGACTGTGAGTTTGGACAGAGGTAATTTGGATAAGTCTAAAGGTTGGAATGGATTATATTTTACATTTGATACAATTTTTAAGGTTAAATCATTTCTGAATATTATTTTTGGATTGTTATAAAAATTACAACCCGGAGTTCGGGTGGCAACCCGTCGTGTCTGGCAAGGCCATGAGACGTGAACCCACAACTGAAGGGCGACAAGGGTGTATCACCTTCCACTGGCCCGTGAGATGTCCTGGATTAAATAAAGTAGTTTATTTTAAGAAGGTCTAGTAGATTAATTATAAATTCATTTTTTAACCCCAAACGAATAGGATAAATATAATATTTTTTTAAGTTCTATTATCTTTTATAGTGAAACATGATTTTGTGGTAGAAATTAGTTAAAGGATGGAACTCTACATGTCAAGTATATATTTTTCTTCTCCTCTTATTCTATAAAGAAATTAATTCTTATAATTTATTTAAGGGATCTTAAAACCAAAAATGTGTTATCCTAATACCTTATGTTTTGTTGAACCGATGGTATTTTAAATCATCATAGATTGATGAATTTAAGGACCTCAATTTTTTACTTGTTTGTGATTGATGACCTCAATCACTACCTATAAATATTTATGTTTTTCATCCAATTATATTTCTCTAATTTCCACCAATTTTCTCCTAATCTATATCATAATTTGGTGGTGACCCTTTCATTTCTCTTTTTCTCTTATTAAGACTAAATTTTATTAACCAAATTTCCGATGTGGGTTTTCCCACAAAGATATTTCCTATTTTCAACCTTTATTTTCAAAAAACAATATCAAATTGTGAGGACGCAATTTATTGAAGGAGGGAACAATGTAACACCCCAAGATTTCATATTGTGTTACTTCTTCAAAATAATTCAATAAGTTGCACTACACCCAACACCGAGTTCAAGCGCACCATGACTTACCAAACAAGCTGTTCAAAAGAAGGTATGAATAGTATTAACTAAATTTTGAACTTTGTATAATCCTTATAATTTTAGAATCCATATTATGAGTTTCTTAGACATAATTTAAGAACATATTCATTTTTTTCAGATAAAAGAAGTATTTTTCCAAAATGCACTTTTACCAACTTTTAATAGTGAACCCTTTTTAAATCCAATATTTAAAACTTTTATATATTCAATTTGACTAAATAAATTTATTTTTTTAGAATGGGGACATAAAAAATTTACAATGAAACACCACAATCTTCCACAACACGCTTCTCTTTGAATAAAACAGTAGTGTGTGTTGTACCCAACTTCGAATTCTAACACACACCACAACCAATCAAACTAGCCGTTATGAATAGTATTACCTACTTTTTGAAATTTTATAAATTTTAACTCTCAAAAAGGACTTCATTTTTGTATTCAAAATATCAAATTTATCCTAGGGTTAAATTTTGGTACTTTTCGGATAAATTTTATATTTTGATGAATAGTGAAAATTACTAAATTTTAATTAAAAACAACATTTTTAATCAAAATAATTAATAGTGATACATTATTAATTTGAGTGGTTTTAAAGTATTTTTATAATATATTTTTACCATTTAATACAATGTTGGTCATTTGACATAATTTCACAATTAAACCGGACATAAACAACTGTCAATCTTTTGATAGTTATTATATCTTAAAAAAACGATTTTTCCTTTGACAATGGGAGTTAATTTTAAATTAATTTCTGCCACTTATATGTTTAGAATTTGGAAAAATGGATTCCAAATTTGGAATCAGGATGTCCAAATTGTGTAAATAGGTAACTTTTATTTTTAGACATTTTGAATAATTACTTCGGTAAATATTTTATTTACCATGGTTAAAGGGTAAATCTGGTAAATAATGGTTAAAAAATAATATTATAATAATAATAAATTACCCTAAAACGTGTCCTAAACATATTTTTGGATACATGTCCGACCATGGGCATCTTTGGGTCGATTTTTGGGACCCCATGGAACCACTTGTAGGTGATAGAGACACTTTATTATAATTAAGATAAAGTAAATACAAAAATGACATAAGCTTATATCTTTTAGCAAAACAATTTTCACATAGGGTTATATATGTTATATTTTCGATTATAAATATTAATTAGAAAGATAATAATATTTCTTACATAATTATATTTTATTTATAATTTTTATACATTGAAAAAGTAATAATATATATGACACAATAATGGTGAAGGATTTTGCTTATTAATGAAAGAATCAAATAATTGGTATTATAAATGTAACAATAAATATAATTCGAAAGTTTTGATGACATACAATAGTTTTATTGGTTAATATGACATGTTAGTATTGATTAAATGAATTTGGTTCGAATTAATAAAGTTTTTATGACTTTAACAAAAATTCATTTTTGAGTAGTGTCAAAATTGACATAAATGAGTTTTTTTAAAAAATATTATATTATTAATTTATATTCTATTCATAAAACCCTAAGGTTCGGCCAAAGGACTTATATCATTATTGGTGTATCATTAATGGACCACTTGGGGGTCTCTTGGATGTATATAGTAAGTTTATTAAATATATATTATAAAAATACAATGTGACATGGTAAGTGTTAAACTAATTAACCAAGAGTTAAAACTAAAAGAAAAGGTTAATATAATGACCAAAACCTGTCTAAAATCTTTTGGTTGAAAGTATTTAGACCCATACCTACCTTATACTTTGAATAATCAACTTTGGAGCCATTAGAAACCGAATATGAATTTATTATAAATTAATACTTTAATATTTTCCAAAAGAGCCCATCCTCCCCCTTATAAAAGGACCCAACTTATAACCAATTATTTACACCTTCAAAGCCTTTTGGGTCGACCAACCCCTACACAAATATCCTACCAAATTCCCTCACTTCATCCTAGAGGCCATAGTTTGATCAGAAAGCCAACCAAAGGAGCCCTTTGGATCAAATCAAAATGAAGAACCCGAAGAAGAGGTAACGTCTTCACCACCCTCTTTAAAGTTCCTTTCTTCTTCAACTTCTTCATTCCTTGTTATTTCCATTATAAAATTATAACTCCAGTAACTTTTATATACTGTGATGTTATTATAATTATGTAACAAACAAATTCATTATTTTATCCATCCCTTTAATGACATGTCACCATATGTGCGTACGTACGGCCTATCGTCTCCACGTTGTGGTGTAATTGTTATTCAATATACTATTATTTATATGGGTATAATAATGATGTATAATTCATGTAAATAATAATTATAACATGATAATTATTCTTTCTATATGATATACCATCCAATTATATATTATTTTAATATCAAAAAATGATATTGTCGCTCGTGCGTACGTACGGATTACCGTCTCCACGAACGCGATGTGATTCATTCCCCATCATATCCATTCAAGACTAAATTTTATTGGATGATTTAAAATAATATTTAAGGACTTAATATAATTCTGGATATTAGTATGATACAACCTATCCAAAACAAACACGTCTTATATAAAAGAAAACGAGTATGTTAACACCCAAAACGACGATAATACTAAGATTTTATTAACAAAGAGATGTTAAAAGATCATATATGATATCATTTTAATATATATGATTATTGTATAATTCAATAAAAATTATTTCACCATTATACATAAGCTTAACCTACCATTAACCTAGGAAAAGTACAAGGTAAGGGTTTTTTCATCTCACTCCTTATTTCCCTGAGATTCAAGCCATATTGCCACTATTACCTTTTGTGTGGTGTATGTATTACCCATAATTGTATTATTTGTGTAATAAACTTTAATTTATGTGTATATACATATTCATTGTATGATACCTCTTTCATGGGGTGTATGTTTCGTAAGTTACCAAATTGGTAAGAGTTTTTTTCACAATATCGTCATTATCCGAGGTTGTTTATACATAATTATCTACTGGGATCTCCTTATCATCCACATCAATGTTTCTTAAAAAAAGTATTTCAAATAATTCTTACTATATTATATACTATGGGTTAATTTAATTTTTACCCTTTTTGGCTTTTTATAAGAAGTTTATAAATGAATCTTTCCATTATTTTCCAAACAAGGTCCTTTTTAACCTTTTCGACAGAATTAAGGTAAGGATGAATTTTTTAACTTATACAGCAGGTACGGCTATTTTCCACCGTTATAAAATCTTCAAAGCTTCCCATATGAGCTAATAAGGATATTTTCAAAGTAAATGTTTTATTTTTATTTTTATTTTAAATGATTTTAAAAAAGAGATATTTCTCTCAAATAGTTTTGATTTCATCTATGTCAACATCCTTTGATAAATTTTAAAATTATTTGAAGTTGATTTATTATGATACAAATCATCCATACTGTATGTAAGGTTTTGTGATATGTTTGACTATGAATGAGTTATTTTTATTTCATTAATGGCTTATGATTAATGTTTTGACATTTCATATTCTAGTTTTAATATGATTTTTTATGTTATATTTCATCCTATTCTTAAGATGAATGTGTTGGACTAGTATGTTCCAGGTTGGGGACCGGTCAAACAAAGCCCTCCGGGTTGGTTTCCGGTTATTAGAGGCACTCCGGGTTGGTTTCTGGTTTTTAGAGGCACCTTGGGTTGGTGTCCAGTTATTAGAGGCACTTCGGTTTTGTTTTCGGTTATTAGAGGCACTCAAGGTTGGGTTCCGGTTACAATAGCCCCTTGGTCTTGTCACGAGGACTTGACAAAGAAATTAAAGTTCAGCATTACACATTCCCTCATTATGGAAATAATATTGATGGTTCATGTGGTCATTCGACTAGTAGAATACCCATGATTATGTTTTATTATGGAATTATTTACTCATCTCATATTATTTCCATAAAATTATTCATGTTTATTATTTTTAAGGGCATGTGGTTTCAATTATTTACCATGCTTAATATTTATGTCATTTTCCACTGTATTACTTACCCTTAATGAGCATTCGAGCTCACCCCTTTCAATGTTTTATTTTTCCCAGGATTCCAAGAAGTGTATTGTGATTAATATGCAGGGTTAAGCCAAGGGAATAATGGAGTTCATAAAGATTATTTATGTTTTTTTTGTATTTCTTAAAGTGCAATGTAACATTCATGTATGTAATCTATTTTCCAAGACTGCAAAACTGATCGGTCCTTCGGGACTTGATTCCTTGTAATCATGCCAATGTATTAAAATAATGCACCGACTCTGGGTAACTGGGGTCGGGGAGTTACAAATTCAGTGTTGAATCTATTATCCAAGTCACGAGTAACGTTCGAACTATTATTCCATGATGTATTAGTCAAGCATCAGAAGGAAAAGATAAATATTCAATGGTGTAGTGGAGGGAGAAACATATATGAATTGTGCAACCCAATGGTGATCTCTTAAAGGTTCACGGGTATTCCCTCTATTAAGGACCCCTCAATGGCCACTTCCTTGATTATAGGCTCTGATGGTTGGCCTCCCATGACTGAAACATTAGGAAGGGACCCTACACTTTCCCCTTGGAGGGTTCAGGTACCATAAAATTCATTTTTAGGCCCATAAGAAACCTCCACTTCTTCCATTCTTGATTCTTGTGCAAATAAAGAAAATAGTTAGGCAGTATTTCTAAGAATAGTTTATATCTGATGCACATGGGATCTAAGTATTTACCTAGAAATAATATGTAATTCCTCCAATTAAAGAGCCTTTATAAGAATAAATTCTCTAGAAATCATCTGAATCCTTAGGAATAGGTATGTGCACAACCAACATACCTACCAATAGTTGTAGCGGGAGTCCTTGTTCAGCTATACCCTTACATCACTGGTTAGAGGTTGTGCGGTGACCAGGTAGTGGAACAGTTCCTACAGCTCTACCACATTTCACTCTACCTCATCTCTAGATATGATGAAGATATCCTTGGCATGACCAACACCATTTAGATGTATCCCTTCACTGAAAATATTTTTCTACATTCTTCGAACATCGAAAAATGGCATAAAGACATCCCCATTGTCCTGGGATTCAGGGAATACAACATCACTAGGAATATGCACATGGAATAACTTTCTCTGAAGAGCTTAGTAAAATTTCCTTAGGGTTTCCATATATAGATCCCCTTCTTTCCATGGACGATTTCCTAGGATAGTCGATCCCAATAGTGCTCCTCTCCCTACAACTCTCACCTATATGATCCCACGAACTGATAAACCTACTAAAACTTCCATTACCATTGGGCCAGCTCTACTACCATGTAACACTATGATCACCTCTCTTCCTCGGACTTGTGGTATAAGGGACACCCCTTCACTCGATCAGGTGGCTCGCAACCTCAACATATCCCTAGGATATTCTCTTTTCCAACTCTAAATGTATCCATTAATCAGTCTGTATGAAGTAGTGGGTGGTGGTATCTCATTTTTCATATTTCCATCTTTAGACATAAACGTGTTCCAAATCTACCTCATCATCGAAGGGTGAAATTCATGACACGCCTCTAAGTATCATTTCTGTGTTATCCTATTTAGACATATAAACTATATCTCATACCACTATGGATTGTATGATTTGTAGACTAGATCAAAGTCGACCCTTTCCACCATAAACCCTCCCATGTGTGCATCAACCCATCTATATATAAAATGAAGGGGAATACACACATGTAGTGGTTTAATTCCACCACTGATGTGGTGAAGAACGTTTTAAAACTTCTTTAATATAGAGACATATAGGTTAACCCACTTCCCCATTGCTAGCATTGACACCAGATGAAGGTGTTCATTCGCAAGCCCATTTGTGCATCCCACACCAATAGAATCCATCCGCAAATGTGCATGGTGTTAAATCCATCCATCCTGACCACATGATAAGACTTATACATAATTTTGTATCCCCATAACTAAAATTGTATTACTTTTAAGATTTGTTAGTAATATCCCTACTTTCTCCATTTGTAACCCCTAAGACACATGAACAATCTCATATGTAACTTCTTTATGGGATCATACCCTTCAATGGGATCCTCTACTTTTGGTTCGTTCAATATGTACCTAAACCACTACTTCAAGGAAATGGCCCTTGTCCCTAGTGTCTCTTCATGGGTTCCCAGCATTAGATCTAGAAATGTCATTTCTAAGGACAAAAACTAATCTTGATAATTTCACACATTCTCTATGAGAAGGAATTAATCATACGTATCTCCTAGGATTTGGATCTCGTGATATGATAAAGGCCCTAGTGGCTGACACCGACTTCCCCATGATACTGATGAAATGTTTTGGTCCCCATTGGCCATCTACTCGCAAACTTGGGCATGATTTCATGAGGGTGATAGGAATGGAACTACAAACCCCATGCTGCTTTACAAATCCCAACCTGATTTTTCTCTCCTTCAAACTCTCAGCATTACACACCTCCCAATAGACATAGGACCAAAATTAAATGAAGTTAATGACCTTAAATAAATCCTAATTATCATTCCATCCCATGAGAAGATATCTTAATCCTGGATTGAGTATGGTGTAATATTGCAGCAAGGATTCCGCATCCTCCAACTTCTCCCCATAATTATTTTTCATGTGG
Source organism: Viscum album (assembly GCA_963277665.1). Lineage (NCBI taxonomy): Eukaryota > Viridiplantae > Streptophyta > Magnoliopsida > Santalales > Viscaceae > Viscum > Viscum album. The sequence continues at coordinate 1,437,668,178 of OY728162.1, forward strand.
TTGTATGGAATGTCTAATGTATGTAGTGCATGTCCCTTCTAGATATGTCATGTAACAGCCATGTTCCATTAGTATTTCCACAGTATTCTTTTGAACTACTACGCTGGTTCATATCTTCTCACCACTGGGATAAATACCTCATCTCTCAGTTCAAATCCATAATGAAGTGTCCTCCTTCACAAATGATACTATATCTAAACCACTATCAGTAGTCCGAGCAATGAATCATGGTTTGAATAGCTCCTAACTCTCTCCTTAATCGTGATTTTTTCATCCCTATATTCCCTCTGAGCATCATCAATGTCAAATTCCTAAGAAGCCATTTTATTTAAGAATTAGTTAATCATTCAATTCTGGTTCATGAAGGTCATTCGTTTTTATAGTTTGAGAAGCTTGGGATCATGTAGGCCACTTTCCCGAAGATACGGTTTGCAGTTTTTGGTTCGATGAGAAGTGTTCATGGATAAGAAGTCTATAAATCTAATTAATTAATAAGTTTTTGTGGAGAATATTTCATAGAGACATTGATATTTTCAAAAAGAGATAAAAAAAATATTTTATTCACTCAAATTCAAGTGGGATTGAGCCCCCCCTATTTATATGCAAATATCCATCCTGAGATTTGAGATTTAATTTTCAAAATCAACCATCATGAATGAGAATTGTGATTAAGATTCACAAGTGAGATTCACCAAAGGGATTTTATTGATAATTTAATATGTTTATCCCTAAGAATCTGGCCCTACTTTTCCCATCATCACCCATTTGGAGGGGGAATTTGTTAGCACCAAAATATATGCATCACATGAATGGACATCGAAGGCACGAGCAGTTTGAAATGAATCTAGGTCAACATGGCCCAATAGTGTCTTGAGTCTCCCAATTACCTCTTTCTTATAATAATAGGTTCCCTAATAAATTTTTCATCTAATAATAGGGACCCTAAGGTGGAACTTAGGACTGAACACTCTTCTTTTATTTGTACCCTGGCAGTGCTAAATCCATGCCCTGTCCAGAGGTGCATGGGTGTTGGTCATGTAAGCCAAATGGGTGAGGGTTGAGTCCACCCATGCTGAAGTTTCGTGTTGTAAAACTACCTATCACTACATCCTATTCAGATGATGTCAAACCAAAATACAACATCCTCATCACATGACGTAAAATTGTGGCCTTACCTTGGGTGATAATCATGGGATGCTCCGTGTATGAGTGTCATGGGATGACCCCCACACGTATACCACTCACATGGAATGAGATCCTCATCTAGAATCTTTAATGTGTAAGGACCATTCCACACCTAACTAACCCTTATTTCAAGACATGATCATCATTACCACGTGACTTTAAACTGCATGGATTGGTCTCATCACATGACCTTAAACTGAGGCATCAAACTATGTGGGTTTTGATCCGTTTCCTCTAAAAAGGTTATATAAGATGTATCCATGAGGTTAAATCCTGACCAATGGTAAATTAAGGTGCTCTCTCCTTGGGACATAACTCTCTACTCTTCCTCCAGGGGAATTTTAATAAACTCTTCGGGTCAGCCTCAAGGAGCATCCCGACCAATGGTAAACTTATTTTCTCCCTCCTAGGGAGGTTCCAACCAAACCTTCCACAATTGGAATTTTGATCAACTCTTAATTTCATCCTCAAGGGGCATTCCAAAAAATGGTAAATATAGGTTCTACCTCCTAGGGATGTACCTCTCAAGTCTTCTACAAGGGGCGTTCTGATCAAATCTTCGGGTCTACCTCAAGGGGAATCCCAACCAATTGTAATCATAAGTGCTCCCTCCTAGGGATATACCTCTTGGATATTCCTTTAGAGGCATTCTAATAAACTTTTTGAGTCATCCTCATGTGGAATCCTAACCAATGGTAATATTAGGTGCTCCCTCAAAGGGATGTACCTCCATGATCTGACTGAAGGGGTGTTATGATCAACTCTTTGAGTATACCTCATAGTACATCCCATCCATTGGTAAACTTAGGTTCTCTTTTCTAGGGATATACCTCCTTGATCCACATCAAATGGATTTTTAATCAACTCTTTGGGTCTACCTCATAGGGAATCTCGACCAATGATAAACTTAGGTTCTCCATTCTAGGGATATAACTCCCTGATCTACCCCAAGGGGAATTCTGATCAACTCTTCAAGTCTGTCTCAAGGGGAATATGGGCCAATGGTAAAATTAGGTGCTACCTCCTTGGGATGTACCTCTCTGATCTGACTCAAGGGGAATTCTGATCAACAGTTCATATATGCATCAATAAGTGTTCTAATCAACCTTCTCAATCTGCCTCAAGGTGTTTTATGATACATTCACCTAGGGTTCTCCTAAAGGGGAGTTCTCCTCCATCATGGTATGACATTTTACCTCATTGGTACACACCTCCTAGTTCTGCCTCAAAGGGTGTTATCTTCCATTAGGAGGTGAAATATTCCCTCATACGGACATATCTCTTAGGTCTACCTCAAGGGGAATTATAATCCATCCTTCTAGGGTTTTCTTCAAGGGGTATTCTTCTCTATAATGGTGTGAGAATTTCCCTCCTACGGACACACCTTCCAAGTCTGTCTCAAGGAGAATCCAAATCCATTAATTTATCCCCACTAGGCATAAACCCTGAACAAATCTACATAAGACATTAAACTCATGCCATGATCCATATCCACCATACATCCCCATGTATCTCTAGAGGATGTATAACTTTTTACATAACCCTGAATACATAATACATGCATAAGTGTTGGATTAATGAGGTAAAATTTCATGGAATACTTGTTCCCCTAGACACAATACCTCATGCTCGACATGGGATTCATTGGGTTCCATGCCTTAAAATGCCTCATATGATATTCCCTTCCAAGAGGAAGAATATAGGTGACCATTGTTCCCTGCATCCAGACATGCCCAACAATAAACAATGTGACTAATCTCCTAATTGAAGTTTTCTTCCCTATCAAGTCAAAATAATGATGTATATACATAAGAACTGTAATTATAAAGTTTCCACATAGAGATGGCACCATTAATTGAGTTCCATGAACAAGACTTAACTCAATGAGGGATACCTGGACCAGGCGATGAGCTCCAAGGAGGAATACATGGAAGGGGGAAATAACATCCCATCATTCCATTTTGATCTAGGATTAGTCATAACCATAGAAAGTGGTGAAACTCACCCACCTTTTGAAAGATAGAATATGAAGCTACAACACGCTGATGCATACACACATCATATCGATGTGAAGAAGGGGACCTAACAAATCATCAAAAACATTAACACTCCACTATTCCAAGTGTAAATTATTGAAATAAAAAATATTCAACGACATCCATATGGTAGTATGCCTAACTATTAGTGATTATATTTTTGAGAAATTGATTCCTTATAATGAAACAATTTCACCACTAACTATTCCCATTACATTTTTCTTATATTATACTCTTATTCCAAATAGTGAATCCATTTATTCTTTAATGGTTGTTTTCCTTCTAAAATTTTATCTTCTCTCAAGTTCCATTATAAATTATGGAATTCATTTCATATATCAGGGTTGACTCCCAACACTTCAATTCCCTGGGCAATTTTACCTCTTATATACATTAAGGTTCCCTATCACCCATTATAAGTAATAGTTTCATGTTGATACATAACATTGTATTGGTTATATAACTCTATAATATCTTCTCATCAAAGTTTATATTATCTCTTTAAATTTAATTCTCGATTCTTAAACTTCGATTTATATTTCTACTGATTTATCTAATTCAAGTTCTTTCCCTTAGGATTCTACAGTCCTTGAGAATTATTGGAATTTTTTATTGGTTGAGTTTTATAAGAATTCTAACTAATATCTAGAATCATTGGTATTTTAAAAATTCAATTGATTTCATCTAGATCAAGATATTCATCATTATTTGACCTATTTCCCTCGACTATTAATCTTTCTTGGTACTTATATTTCCATATAATATTTTCATTAATGATTACATCTTTACTTCTAATGATATTCCATTGAACATTATTCAATAGTTGGTCATTAGAATCCTTATTTTCATAGAATATAAGAAAATATTCTTTGGAATTTTCCCCTAATGTATCTCTATCTGTCGTATCAGTAAGAGAATAAGTAATACAAATGATTATTTTGAGATAAGGTACATTTAGAAAATAAAATAACATAACCCTACAGATAAACTTGGTCTGACTTTAGAGGATGGACTTATATTGAATAGGTATGTTTTTGTGTTAATTTATTCCTCTTAAATAGCCTTGGGAATACCATATTGAAAACACATGTATCTTTCCTTGTCATTCAAAGATTTAATCATCCAATATAACAATCCATTCTTTTTTGAGTTATAGGAATTATTCTCTCAATCCTGGTCCCCTTGGTTAGATAGAAGTTTAAGAAAATTATTACCATTATATTCATCACTATTGTCAGATCAGAGACACTTCATTTTTCCAAACACTTTACAACTCCACCATGTATTTCCACTTTACAAATGTAATAAAAATAACTTTATTTTTAATAAAATAAACCCATAACTTATTCATGGAATCATCAATGAATGTAAAAAAGTAACGTGATCCACTATGAGATTGGACTGAGATAGATTCGAAAAAATCCATATGATCCAACTCTAACTTCCAAGATTTGGGATTCTGGGAATTCATGTTGAATGAAACCCACTTTTTCATTCCATGAACATAGCTCTCACTACCCATTCTAGTATTTTTATCAATCTTCATAATTCCCTTCCCTGATAGAACCTTTATATAATTCCCACTAAGGTGACCGAGTTTGTAATTCCAAACCTCTAGATTTTATAAGGATGAACCGTTGGCCATTGTAAGTCCATATGAATTTATTGTTAGAAAGTTTTTACCATCCTTTACTCCTATTTGAACAACCATGGAACCACAGTTCACTTTTTAGAATTCATTGTTGAAAGTTTTATCAAAGCCTTAATCAAATAATTGACTCACAATAATGAGATTCATATGGACACATGGTGTGTGTATCACTCCATTCAATCAAAAAATGCATCCATTCTTCATATATAAATTTACAGATCCCTTTTCATTGATGTTTAAAGCTTCTCCATATATTAGATAGAATCTCAGGAAGCTTCCTTATGAATAGTTCACTATGTACCTATGATCTACCATTGAGTGGAATGATACACCAGAGTCAACCACCAATTACACCACTTGATTTCAATAGTGTATAACATTATACCCTCCATATAATAAAATAAGAGATTTGGAACTTCCAAACTATGTCCTTTTGGTTCCTTTATTATGATTATATATATTCCTCTAGAGATATCCTCAATTACCACAATTATATGAATAGGTCTTGGAACTAGAAAATTTTCAAGACACGTTTCCTAAGACTCTTCTAATAATTTTCTATGGTTTCTCTTATGGGGTGAGTGTACCCTTCTGTTAGTATTCAATATGCTAATGAATTGTACTTGTACGTCACTTCTATAGAACACCTCATTCAGGATCAAATTCACGACATCCTAAAACAACATATTACCCATTACACATGAATTAATTACCATATTATCCATTTCATCCCAAGATTCTGGTAAATAAAAAAGAATCAATATAATGAATACATCATCAATGATTGTAATTGTTCTATCTACTAGGTCGAATACCCAGAGAGGGGGGTTAATCAGGGTATGACAGATTAAAACCTTTCTCATTCAGATCTTGTTTCATTGTTTGAAAAAACTCAATTCTCTCTTCCTCCCATATAAATATATATAAAATATATAAAATGTTTCACATGACACATCGAGTTTTACTTGGTTCACCCTCACTGGGCTACGTCCAAGGAGCATACAACGACAATGTGACGATATATCAAATTCACTAAGGCTCACAACCAATAATGAGTACAATGTTTAGGATAGATCTGTTATGACTAGGCTCACTACCTTCACAAGTTTTAGGGTCTGGTCACTACATTCCCAAGGGTCACTCCCAATGCCTCTTTCACTGGCTCACTACTGATGGAAAGGGTCATCGTCTTCCTCTTCATTATCTCACTGCTATTATAAATGAATCGACTCACAGTTTATAGACATATAGATAAAACATAATTTATGGACATTTAGGTCCCTTCATTAACATGAATTACTGCATCCTCAAATATTGGTAGATGCTCTGTTGAAGTTCTTTTTTCACCCGTAGATGAATTCCACCTTCCTAGGTTTTGATAGATATTGGAAAAACACTTTCGCAAAATGATTGTAATATTTTTCATTATCTGAAGTGTGTTTCGCGAACCACTTGCCTCATTCATGTACTATGTACTGGGAAAGGTATGCAGACCACCTACTCCATGTACATGTACCTCTTCTATTAACCGTTATTACCTCCGCATACCGCTGCCTTCATTCCTCCTCTACAAACTACCCTCAATCCACGAATTGTTCTTTGTTCATGGAATGCCTTCTCCTATCCATATCGAAGCTCCCCCTCCATGTACCAGATATTCCTCCTCCACGTACCAAACCTACTCCTTCCGAGTACCGAACTTCCTCCTCTGTGTATAGGACTTCTTTTTCAGGTTAAAAATCCATGAAAAGACCATTGACAGAATTACTTCTGTGCAAAGCACTTCAGCCTTCGTGAACTTCTTTTAGTCTCTAACGAAATACAAGATCAAAAATATGTTCTATAATGATATTAAATCTCAATAGTAATCAGTGGGATTATATATTCTCATATAGGAAAAGATATCTGCAAAATCCGCTAACGCAAGATTTTCCAAATCTTCAATCCAACCCCTACCACCTACTGATCCTCCTCCTCATGCAAACCTCAAGCCTTCTAGTGAACTTCCACTATGAACTGAAAGACACCAATGAACCATTTTTTTATATGTGGTTCGCATACTACCATTGCTCATACGCAGTGGATCTCCTCCACCAATGACAATCCATCCAAGTACCGCACCGGTGTACCATTCCTACTGCTCTGTGTACTATTCCTGAAACATGGTATGGGGACCATGAATTATAGTACGTAGTTCTCACCCTTTGCTGATTTTCTTCAAAGTTCTTTATAGAGTTCACTCCTATGAAGAAATCCTTCCTTTTCTGACATCAAACATCCGATTTTGAGGCTCAAACATTTGTCAAACATTGGGAAACTGTGTCACCTCAATAACATATCTTCATCAAACACCAACATTACTCATTTGCGGTCATCTGTCTTTGTCAACAAACAAAACGACACCCAAAACATACCGAGAGGACACCTTCAAGGGTTTTTTCCCAACAGTAACATTCACTACTTTGGGATGGATCAACATCATATTTAATTCATTAACATGATCTATCACTGACAGTCCATTAAATAAACTCAAGGTAAAAAAATTACTGACTAGGGTCACATTGTTTACGAATTTTGTTATTTATACATGTATTATTGGGCATATCTTAGTTTAGAAATAGTGTTCTTCTATCTAATGTTGCTGGGAATGTTTCATGGTAATATCATCCTCACTAATAATAACACTTTCATATCTATTTTTTCATTCAATTTTATATATTTTTTTGGGTTTCTCTCCACACGACATAATTTCATAATCTTAATGGATAATCTTATCTTATATCAACATCTTATAGATCCCATAATCAATTACATAGAACTATAAGATTATGAATTTTTCTTCTTATATTGTTATATCTTCCAATGAAATTAAACTCAAAAAAAAATTAATATGATTATATGGAATGTGATAAAGTTACCTAAGTTTCCAATAGTTCCCATCTGTGATCTGATACAACTTATTGCGATTAATAAATGAAAAATAAATATGTTTGGTCGACAAGGATAGATACTCTGAGAGGGGGGGTGAATCAGGGTATGACAGATTAAAATAACTTCCCCTTATGATCTTGTTTCGTTGTTAAGAAAAACTCTTTTCTATCTCTTTCTTATAGCAAAGTATAAACAGAAACTAAAACATGCACAGGACATGGTGATTTTTACATAGTTCACCCTCATTGGGAAATGTCTAAGGATCATACACCGGCGATGTTCTGATGTACCAAATCCACTAAAGCTCACTTCCAATTTACAATATTTGGGATAGTTCACTTATATTCCTAGGCTCACTTCCTTTACAATGTTTAGGGTTAGCGCACTACTTCTCCAAGGGTCACTCCCTATTTCTCTCTCTCTGGCTCATTGCCGGTGGAGAGGATCACCTGCTTCCTCTTCCTTTTCTCACTTATCTGGAAACGATCCACTCACAGTTTAAAGACTTGTAGGTCTCTTCATTATCACTAATGAAATCTACATCTTTAACTGTTGATAGATTCTTTTTTGACGTCCAACTTTTACTTGATGATGAATCACTCTTTGCACCAGGTGTACCGGGCAACCCCAAATTTTACGCACAGCCTCTACACTGCCTTGTGCGTAATTCCCTTCTTTTACGAGAAATACAATTTTTGCGAAACACCTATATTACATGTAAACTCTTCTTTTATGCGCAATATACTTCTTTTACGCACAACATTTTCTTTACATACAAACTCTTCTTTTACGCGCAAACATGTCGTTTACGCATAACTCCCTTACATACTTCCAATTTAGTGCGCTAGAGCTCGGATTCTCTCTATGTATTTAACTCTATCGAATGAGGGGGTCACTTCATATTTATAGGAAAAATTTACCGCTGCATCAAAAACCCTCCTACCATGTGTAATCCTCTTTGAGCACAAAAAACAAATCTTCTACGCAACATCATATTTTGGGAAATGCTACAATTTTTCACGCACCTCATGACTTTGCCAATTTTTGAGCTTCTGATTTGGAGACACCTCTTGTTCAAAAAAATTCATTCCTCTATTTTTCACACCACGCCAATATTTCACACACCACTTCATTTTTCGCACACTGCTCTAATATTTCACTCACCTCTTGCCTTTTCCAATTTTCGAGCTTCTGATCTCGAAACACCTCTTCCGTGAAAAACTCCCATCCTCTATTTCGTGCACCATGACAATATTTCTCACACCACTTATTTTTTCATGCACCACTCTAATTTTTCATGCACCTCCCTTTTCCAAAAACACATCTCTCCATTTTCCATTTTTCAGGCCCAAAAATTTGGCAAACACTAGAAATTGGAACCACCATGTATCTGCTCTTTTTGTACTGCCTCCATATCATCCATTACTTTTTTGAGGTTATTCAATCAATCATGGATATCCAGAAATGTATCTGGAACCTGAAAAATCACCATGTAAACCCCCTTCCTCAACAAATTTGTATATCGTGGTCCACTTTGTGAACAAACACAACACGTAGGCCCACTTTGTCAACAAACACAATCACCTCAAAAATTCTTCAATGATACCATGAGAGATGTTTTCCCAACATAATATAAACTCAAGATTCTTGAACATAAGTTCATTAAAATTTTTTATCCATTGATAATTCATTACAATGGAATGATAACTACAGGTACTTCCTATCTTTATCTTTGATAACTAGGATTTTGATATCTATTACACCATAATCACTAATTCTAAGATTAATACTACTAACACACATAAAATAAATTTAAATAAGGATCAACATGATAAGTAACTATATATACAAGAATTCATGGTTCAAACAATATTTTTATGTCCACAAGAGAACACTGAAAACTCTTCAATTTCCAAAAGTACAAGGATAGGAATTACTATAGCAAACACATAGCGATTTAAATTTTTATAGTTTTTATGTAACCATATAGTACACACCAAAATCTGGACCCACCTCTCTATTATAGATATTATCATCTAGAAATTGGTTACACCAACCACTGAGAATCAATTTCAACCATCTGTTGACTTTACCTCACTATATTAGCCAAAAGAATTCAATAATCGCAATTGGTTGAATGTTCACCATAACCAAATACATTTTTTTTCCAACACATCAGTGTCACATGATCTTCCTATAAACACAACATCATTCTAAAAGTTCCTAATACAACTTCTCCGATATTTCCAATGTCAACTACTATAGTTTGAACTTTTGGTGAGATATATATAGTAACTTCCAGAATATTCATAATAGTAATGGTTAAATGATGGTATCTTTAATATCTTGATTCTCTATAATGATGACATTATTATTTCCATTACTATAAAGTAAAGGGTTGATTATTTGAAGGTTTAATGTTTAGGATTATTTGAGATGAAGGATCATAGATTAGCTAATTATATGTTGGTGATAAAAATAGCGAGTGAGTAAAGTTCTGATACTTATTAATTGAGATAGATATATTGTATATATAAGGTAGTGTAATGCCACAAAATTTGCAGAGAAAACTAGTGAACATACTCCTAGATGAACACTTTAATCTAATAAAGGAAAAGAAACTATGAATTGAAGTTGAGGTAGAGTACATGGAAATAGATTCTCAATGCATCAACACTTGTAATCTTGATACATACCATGGTTTCTACAAGATTTTAAATTGTGAAAGAAATGGGAGTCATGAGAAGGTACATATAGAATCATGTAATTGGCACTAATGAGGTTATGATATTTATTCTCAAGTTTTTAAAGTGTTTTAGAATCTATTCACTTTTCTTTAGAATAAATGAATAATTATAGGGCTATGATGACTCCAAATTTGGTGGTGATAATAACAATAAGAAAAGAACAATCATATATATGTTCCATTTTAGAGGAAATATAGTTTGGTGGATGTTAAATCTTGAACCAATAGTTCCACTTTTGATAACATATGTATAGTATGTTTCTTTAAGTAAATCTAAAAAGGATTTGATCTGTATGAAGGTGATGTAGCAAGATCTTAGAAGGAGGAATGATGATGAGACTCTATTTTGTTATTCAAAAAGTGAGATTCATTTATCCAAAAAACTAAAAATTAATTAAAGGATGAAGCACATTAATTTGAAGTGTCACTTTACTTGGATGTTTTTGGAGGAAAAAGTTCAAGATATATAGAATATACAAGGGGCTTAAAATACAACTATATTCTAAAAAAAGGATTAGTTTTGGATCTTCTAAGGAAGTGTCTCACCTCATTTGTTCTTGGATGACTAAAATAATAGAAGGGGAACCATATATTTGTAAAGGAAGTTTAAGTAATAGAAGAGTCCTACAATATATAATTGAGGACTTGGTTGTGAATCCTAGAAAATGATTTTCAAGTGATATATTGTTAGGCTCAACTGTGAAAACGTTTTTATGGTTGCAGTATAAGATTCAATAGAAGCAGAAATTATGTTGGTATAATTTTTTATAGATTATATGATGCATTTGGGGTAAAATGAAAAATTATTATCTCTCTATATGATGGGATACGAAAAGTATAATGCTAGATTACTTTTATTTATGTTTCTTGGTTTATACTGATAAGAAGATATAGCTGGGAGGTAGTGATCAAACATTACCCCTTGACTTAGTCGATGGAAGCATTGTGCAAGAAGTATAATACTTTCATAAGGGTTAGTATAGAAAAATGTAAGGTTCAACTCAGTAGTACTTCAGGAGGTGTATAATGTACTTTATGGAGGACTTGAGGTGGTGGGAATATTTGACATAATAGAGATATATTTTTAAGAAGAAAATATCTATATGTATGATCTCACCTTGATAAAAAAAAGATAGAGGGAGTAGTTTCACTAAAGGGATTATAATATATTTAGTGGGATGGATCGTTTAAATAATACTATCATGTAGTTATAACCATCATTCAATCCCTTGATCAAAGTGAAGCAGCATTCCCCCTATGGATTAGGAATCAAGTGTTAACCACATAATAGGGAATTTTTCTTTTTTCGTTCATTATTTTTTATCATTTATACCATTAATTATTGTTTGTTTATATTCAAAGTAGTTTGTGAATTTCCATGCTTTTATTTAAGTTAGTTTTTTCTATGTTATGGATTTAATAGCATAGGATCAATTATTGATACTTTTTTCCCTTGTAAGTTCATGTGGACATCTTTTAAAGGTTTTACTAGAAAAAAAGCCTTGATATGGACATCATGTTCAACACTCAACCCATGACATGATTTGAAATATACCCAACCACTCTCAAATTATCTAATCCTTAAGGATATCATAAGAAATGTATAAATTTATAAATTTTTTCATGCTAAGTATTATTTTCACCTTAGGAACGACTATTCAATATGAAACATTAACCCTTGGTACACCAATGACATAGCATTTGACACTCCATGTGGTATATATAGTGGGCCTTCCTACATACAAACCCCATTTTGTACCTCATGATATAATCTCATATCTCTATATGAATCCCAACATATGTTAATCTTAACATGTAATCACAAACTATAACACTCCTTGGGGACCATATATTAGGGATAACTCAATGTCATACTTTAAGGGGTCAATCATCATTTCACTTCATGAATATACGTATTCAATATGAAATAATGACACATTAAATTCTATATTTTATATACCATGATACATTTCATATTTTTAAAATCAATTTATAATACTAATGAAACCATACATAACTAATCATACAACCATATCTTATATGATATACAACCAAATAGTACTTATATTTCTATACTTTTATTATTTTTTAAATTCATTACATCTTTGTGTAATTAATAAAACACCATTATGTGACTATTAGATAAATATTCCCATTAAAATCCTTTAATGGGTAACATATTGATGAAAACTTATTTAAATAATGGTTAGATCAGAATCATAATTATCATGTTCAACTCCTTGAACATAATATTCAAACTGATTTACTTCAAAATATCTAATTTTATGGTTTTAATGACATTTTTTGATAACTTAGAAATATTTAGAAGTTCATAATCATCATATTAAAACTTTTACAATCAAAATTTTCATTGATATCATTTGGTAAAAAATTAATTCATTATTTATAAGAACATACAAAACTTATTTATGATATACTTTAATTTTTAATTGGAATTTATTGGAATAAATTTCTCCAAAATATTCATATAAGATAGAAAAAAAATTTGGAATGAAAAAACATATTCTGTTGTGTTAATATTGAAAAAATAAACCATTAAAACCTATATATTATATGTTACTCTATTTTTATTATAGAAATACATTTAAGAAAAATAGTTTTTAATTTAAAATATTCCACTGTTGGGTGGTGGGAACTCTTTCACCAAAAAATTTGACAATTAAATTGGATAAAAAAAATTATCCTGGATAAAATTACTTTTGTCCCTTTTTTCAGACATGTTATAGAATAATATAAAATAAAAAACTATTTCTATAAAAATCATCATAATATTTATTGATAACAACCATTGTTCGCAATAATAAATATCTTATATGATAAGAGAAAATGAGATGAAAAATAAAAAAAATTATTATTTATAAATATACTCATGCTTTGAAGTAGTTTAATGTATCCACATACTATCTTTATCAATAATTTTTTAATCATTTGAATTCATACTTCAATCTTTATGTGTCAATCCATCATCTATTTTGAAATACTATATTTATTTACAACATTTTTATAATGTAAAATTTATATTATATCCCTTAAAAATAGAATAATTGATTCTCCAAAACTAATAACTAATTTTTAATCCCTATTATGCTTCTTTAAACACTCTAAGTATTCTATAAAATTTCTCCTCCCATTACAAGGTTCAATATAGTGGAACCAATGCCTATCTTTCCTTACACATCTTGTAGGTTTTAGTTAATGTGGATGACTATTGGACCCTCCAATATTTTATTGATTAAAGATTCACCATTTGGTACTATCACTAAAATGCTAGAGCTTGAGCCTCCCATGTCTAACTAGGATATTCTCAACATATTGAGAATATTAGGTATATTTTTGTTAAACTCATTCATGATATAGTTTATAATAAACTATTAGAGGCTTCAATAAGTAGTCGTATGATTAATTCTAAAACACGATGTGAATTGAGGGATAAGGGGACCCAACACCACACAAACAAATTCCCAAGAAGACTGGAATATTTTTTAAATTCATGATACTTGGATTTGGGATCCTAGTTAAGTCATAGTGCTCAGACCATCAGCTATTATCTCATATTATAAGGTTGTAGAGTCTGAATCATGGCCACCCTAAATTGTTTGGTGTGGCATAAAAAAGTAATAACCCAGTTTGATATGAGGGACAGGAATACCCATTTCTTGAAAAACATAAGGGGCAGGTTACAAATAGTTTAAATTCATGATGCAGGGACTTGAGTTCTTAGTTTAAGGTCATAACATTTGGGCCTTGGTAAATAGTTTAGGGTCATAATGCTTAGATCATGAGGTTTTGGGTCTCGATGGAATTTGTGTGGAATTTAAAAGTTTACTCCCCATTAATGGAATGAACTAAGAGGATAACTAATGTCACGCCAATCATTCCTAAGGAAACTTTCACATAGTTTATGCTCATGATTCTTGGACCATAATCTCACACGGACATGTGTAGTGCAGATGAATGACAACCTGATGTGAATATAAGGAAAAGGGAGAACAATTCCACACAACACATTCCTCATAAGATGATTTTCAAATATTTTAAATTCATGATGATTGGACTTGGGATTTTATTTTACGATCAAAAATTTTGGACCATGGGTTGTTCGTGTGTCTTAGCCTTACTTGAGGAGAACATCCACCCAACCCCTAAGATCACATGATCTATGCCCAGTAGAAGAACCAAGGATTTTTATGGAGTCCATGTTTCTTAAAGGGGAGAACACTATGAGGGATGAAAGTGATCAAAAAATCCCATGAAGGTGATTGTGACTTTCAAGACCTGGATAGTGAGAGATGGGATTAATTGAAAAAAGGGGGATAATTATTGAACTTCTTCAAAACATAGTCTATCTAACTATATTGGTTATAGAGGTGGAGAATAAATACAAGATCGATCCCTCGCCAGTTTTGAGATATGAGATTCACTATTTGTTTTCGAACATCATTAGAGGCAAGAGCCCAACATTGTAGGTGATCCATAGTGGCATGAAACATTCCACAAAAGAACTTGGTTAGATCAATAGGATGATGATTATCCAAACCATAGAAAACTAAAGGTATTTAATTTGAAGTCTGAGATGTCTCTGAGAGAATATTTGGGGCCCTGGGGGATATTATACTATGAACTTGAATGTTCCAAATGAACATTTGGGTAGGAAAGATTCATGTATGGATCAGAGGTGAAATACTCTGAGTTGTGTCGATGGTAGGTACAGGTCTAAGAAGAAATATTTGGGTGTCACTACATATCTTATGATAATATGAATCTATTCGCACATAGATGTAGGACATCATGTGGTAGTAGATTAATGCTGTGAGAGTGGTGTCCCCTCCGGTGAGGATATCAGATCCTCTTACATTAGGTGGTATCTTGTTTTTATGTGAGGTAGTGGGTTTTTTTACTTAAACATACCATGTGATGAATCTTGGGTGTTTACAAGGTAAATTTATATCTCATTAAGATGCATCCCGATTTTATATGAGGTAAGATCATAGTTTAACTTCGTACACTAGGGATGTTGGTGTGATGGTTATCCTATACTTTTCACAAGGTTCATTCCAATTTCATACGGGGTAGGATCGTAGTTTAACATAATGTTCAATGGATGTTGGTGTGATGGTAATCCCATAATTTTCTTGTGGATAATCTCTATTTCATATAGGGTAGATACAAGTTTAAAACCAAAGAACTTGGACCAGGGGGCACAGATGTCCCGTGGAGGTTTGTGTGACAAGAAAGAGTGATAACCTAATGTGAAAGGAGGTTCAAAGAGATCCTCAAACAAAAAAACTCGATAAACCATACCAAATATTGATATGGACACCATGATTATTTTAGGAGAAGGATGATCCCAGGATGAAATATTTGGGCCTCTCTATATATCCCATAAGAATGGGAATCAAGCCACACTAGTTCTAGATTTTGAAATGGAAGGAGACTGATGCTAAAAGGGACTACCCTCTTGAATGAGGATATTGAATCTTCCCATATTCTAATATGATTCATCCCAAATTTTTTATGGGGTATGATCATAGTTTTACATAGTGAACTAGGTATGTTGTCAAGGCTTGTGCATTGATATATCCAATATTTTCTTTCTCATATTAGGTTATGGGGGTATTTTGGGGTGATGGAACCACTAGTAATGGAGGTATTCTTGGTGAATATATAGTTTGGCCCAAAGGAAAATATCCTAGACATCACTACACATCCCATGAGGATTATAATAAATCCACATGTAGTTTTGGAAAGAGGGTGGAGGTATAGGAATGCTTAAGCATCAAGGGTGAAGAAAATCGTACAAATGAGGGGTGAATGCACACTGTTTATAGTCATAATTCTTGGACCAAGGATCCTAATTTTAGGTCATAAATCCTAGAATAATTGATGATATTTTATGCTCATAATTCTTGGACCAGGGGTGGAGTGATTTGAGGATGCTTGTGCAATGAAAATATTTAGCACCCAAAATTACTGGATCTAAGGAGGCCCTTCGTCACATGAAGTTATCCTAAAGTTGATTGTATACAGTTTAAGTTTGTATGGCTAGAACCATGGAAAATTCTTAAAGTCATGATACTTGGACTCTCATTAAATATTTTAAATTTATTATTCTTGGAATATGTATATTTTTGTATTGAGGGTATTCAAGCAGCATGAAATATATTCCACTCTGCGTGAATGTAAGGAGGACAGGCTTACATACTAGAAAAGTACTGAGAAATAAAAGAGGCATATTTTAAGGTCGTAATGCATAGAATGTAGTGAAGGTGTGAAAAAGGATAAATTCATGATGCATAGACTAGGAGGATATTGTTCACAAGGGTTTTTGTGTGGCATGGAAGAGTTAAGACCCAATGTGAAAGGATCCATGGAGACCCTATACCACATGAACACCATGAGGAAAACTGCACACTGTTTAAGTTTATAATGATCAGAATGTAACTAGGACAAGGGGCTGAAGGTTTGATAAATTTATGGTAGATCCAAAACATAAGAATTATGGGAATCTCTACATATCCTATGAAAATGTAAATCAATCCACATGTATTTTAGGAACACAATATGGTAGAAGACTGACACCAGAAGTGGGGGCAGTCCTCCCTGATGAGGGAATTGAGGTATCCCATTATTTCCATGGGGAATCCCATACATATAACATAGGTTAAGGATATATTGTAATTTCATGTTCTGATTACTTTTGTTTTCATTCATCTCATATAATAAAAGAATCTCATTTTTAGATGGGGTGTGGTTTTTGACCATCACATTCTTACTGTACAGGGCATCCCAGTTTTATATGTTAGAGTTGGTACCCTAGTAATAAAATATATGTACTTTACAATAAAATGTATTAATTTTTTTGAATTTTAATAAATTATTTATCAAATCATGATTGTTATTCATCCTGACATAGCATGTGATAATATCCTAAGAGTATCTTTCTCACAAAAAGGTCATAGTAGTTCACTATTATGATGAGAATGAGGAAGTCCTACAACTCTATTCTTGAATATATGTTCTATATCTAGATAATATCATTTTAGGGAGACAAATGATGCAAGATATCATGGGTGGAGACTCATAGGTCATTGAGGAACCTTCCATGGTGTACACCCTTTGTAATATCTAGTTTTATATTATGATAACACGACCCTCCAATAGGAAATCCACATGTCTATGTGTCATTGGATATTCCTATATGCAGATTTTTGTATTGATCCATAGAATTTAAGATTATTATTAATGAATATTATGTGTCTTCTACTTTTATGTATTGAAAGAAACTGTGACAACATATGTTTGTGATGAGGTAGGATACGTTGGGTGTGTCATGAGTAATAACGTATTAATGAATAATGAGAGAAAGGATTCGCCTATTCTATTTCAATAGAAGTTTATATCTCATTACCTTTGATGGGAATTATGTAGGATAAATAAATCCTTTGCCATTGTGTTTTATAGGAAAGTTCATTTTTCAGGAAATCAATGAATGCGACATTGATCACATTTGTTGATGGAACATGCATGCAACCTAGTTGATTATAGATATTGCGAAAAAGGGATTATATTACCCAGTAATAATATGTATGAGGTAACATGTCATTGTGGAATTAAATTATTTCTCTATGTATGTTTTGCGTGTTTTTGTAAACTAACCTTGGACTTTATGATCCTTTTCCTATAGCCCCAAATAAAGAGGCTGAGAGGGTCACAGACAAAGTTTATCTAGAATCTTAGTTAAATAATATATCAATATTTATTATTTAGAAAGTTTAATAAAATATTATTATCATACATGGTTTAATAATTATTTATGTTTTCTTGATCTCATATATTCTATCACCGGTTATTCAAGAGAATATAATGTGATTGGAATATTTAATAAATATTTATTTTCTATTTAGTGAATATAATATTTATTTATTTATGGGAGAATAATGCAGTGATGTTTATTTAATAAAAAAATAGTCATTATTCAATGCCTGAAAAATATTTTGGAAGAATGGGGGACTGAGTTTAAATGGTACAATGAGAAAATAATAAATATTGAATATTATTTGATTAATGAATATTTAATTTTAAAATGCAAGTTAAGATCACGTAGAGAAATAATAATATTATTAATATTTGACATTGGTTTTTTGCTAGGATTAAATGAATAATTAAGGTCACTTGTGAAATTATTTTATTTTAACCCTAGCGATATATAATCCGAGTTATGCTATTTTCTCAACAGAATAGTTCATTTGTTTGGGTTGTGCACAACATAATTGGATAACTATCTCAAGACCTAGAGATATCACTTCTCTGAGATCACTCCCAAGAACATAGAGAAATATTCCTCCACTAGATCAAGGAAAATGATTTGGAAAAAAGTATCACAGTGATCAAATTCGGATGATGAAACTGTAAGGATCTACCATGCTAACACCCATATTTGCTTTGGGAAATATCTAGATATTCATGTAACACATTTGGATCACCACTAGAGGTAATCTTCACTTGATTCTTATAACTCAACTCTGGTGAATCACATGTTTTTTAATAGATCCATCAATTAATAAATAATTCCTTCAAGTTAATTATTATTTAATTAAATTAATTATAAATAATATGTGATGATCCTCTCTTTGGTTCTGGCGTGATTCATGTTTTATGTATTCTATGATTCAATTTTTTTCAACATGGAATTTATCATCACGTAGATCTGGGATTTATCATCAATTATGAGAAAGAAGAAAAGTTTGGCACTGCCCATTGCATGCTCTTATAGCACTCAGAACCTACAAGTGGTATCATAAAGAACAAATAATTATTTATAATTACTTAAAGATCATTAGTGATTTATACATTGGAAATTTAGTTTTTTAGTTCAATTTTAATCATCCATTTAATCTAAATCGAAATATCTACTCCATCATACTTTATTTCTCATAGATCTAATTAAAACTATTAATTTTATGATTAAAATAAAATTGAGGAACTCATCTTGATGTGCCAATGACTCTAGCTGGACAACATAGGATCACATTCCATACACTTGTGTTCAATGAGCCATGAGTTAATTTTTAAATTACTCAATCATTGTGCATTTATGACATGTGGTGTAGTTAATTCTTACAGTGTGTGTTGACCATACCATCATGGAACATAGTCAGCTAGATTACATGACACATATCCCATATACATGATGTGTAGTCCGTTTGAGTTACAAATGATCCATGTATTCCATACATGGCCTACTTGACTGGTGACCATGTAACTCGGAGTTAACACGCCATGAAATTCATGATGCACATTGTGTACTACAATTTTCTGAGGTTCAATCTACACATCATGTCCCTAGGCATGTACCTCAGATAGATGATGAGATATGTACACTCCATGAAGCTCTCCCATACACACCATGTACTTATACCAAATTACAAAGATTTAAAATTTATTTATTATGCTATGTAAACCTTGAGACATGTGATTTTTTGTTGTTATTAATTTTATAGGACATGCCATGTGATAAGTTTTAATATATATATATATGTTTAATTAATATTTGTGTAATGTTCAAATCTAGAATATCATGTATGTGTCATATTATAGTTGTTACTCTACATGCATTAAATCATACCTCATGACCAAAAAATCATGTAATTCACGTAATCATTAAGTTGATAGTACATGTTATGAAAGTACTTGATAAACTGTGTATTCTATATGTCACAAGTTTAAACAGTATATGAGTATAATACACGTTGGGTATAATCGGATGGGTATTCATTGTGTTTCCTCCAATTTCTATTTATGTACACAATTAATTTTAAATGGATTTGTTTGATTTTTTTAAAATTATAATGGATTATAATATCATGGAAATTTGGATAATAATTAAGTTAAAATAATTGATTAATTAAATATAATAATTAATTGATTCGAGCACACGTTATCTTAGATAATAATGATTAAGAATTGAATTCTAGTTTTATTATATGTGTAATTAGATTCATGTATGTGGATGATCATGAGCATAGATCATACCTTTTTATGATATTATCTTCATTTTAATTTATTATTAAATTAATTTTTATTCTTGCATGACTTCTCTCCTCTTATTATGTAAGGTCTTGTGAACCCGTGATTTTATTTATGTAATTCCATTTCTCTCACATGCATATGAGTAAAAGAATATGTAATGACTAGATCTCCCAAAATACTATAGTTAGTTTAAGTTTTGAGTCGATGAGAAATTGATATAAGAGAGACACATTAGTGGATCGGTGGAAAGTTGCAACATGACCCTTAATTGGTTCAGGGTGTTTTTCCCCAAGGTCAATGGTTAGTTTATCAACCACTAGATAAACTAACCATTAGTATAATCTCATGATCATAGATATTTATTATTTTATTTCATTCAAGTTTCTTAGTTATTTAATTATGGATGTTTTATCATGATCACATTATTTAATGAAATTAACAATAATTCAAGATAGAACTAAAATAAATTGGATTATGCATAAATATTATCTATGACATGGTTAATCACATAAGTAAATCCACTTAATATTAACAATCATGTGATAAAGATAATAATTAAAAATTTATGCATAAAGGATAAAATCCCCCAATTATACATATTAAATCTGTATAGCCTTCCACTACTTAGTTAAAATAAAACCATAGTTCAAAGTGCATGAGTAGCCAATGATGGGATGCTTTCAATTACAGGATAACTCCTACATGAATTTTTGGGTTGACTTACCTTATTTCACGCTAAGGGTTTACTACCAAAGAATGAATTAGTGTAACTGAGAGGCAAAGTTTTAGGAAATATAATTTTAGGATTTTATGATTGAGTAGTCCACTCAAAGGATCAAGGAACAATGAGTTAATGAAGTTGGAATTTGGAATGCCTACCTAAAACCATTCATGTTGATTAACCAACCGAAGATGGGGTAATGAGAAGGGGAATATGGATCCTTGTCACTATGATATCCAAGAAACAAGATCTTTCTAAGTCAATAGTGGGGATATTGGGTTTCGAAAAAATAATGGAAGACTAATAAATATAATATTTATTTATTTATTTGTCTAAAATTTATCAGATAATGTACTAAAATTCATCTTATCTTTTTTGTAGAAAAATAAAATAAAAATGATATCAAACATATCATTGTGATCCATACTTGATAAGGACAAACTTCTCACTAACAAAAATTCCCATGAATTTTAATGGTGCCTACACGTAATCCTTTACCATTAAAGGAAACTATTTGTGTCGGAAGAACCTTTTCCTAAAGTGCCTAGTAATGAGGAAAGTGATAAAGAGCTATATCTCTAGTAAAAACATCTAAATAATGATACAGATGTTCAATGTTTTATGCTATCATCCATGTCCAATAATATTTTGAAGCAACAAGTGGATATGGATTTATATAGCATGATGGCTTGCCTTCAGGATCTCTATTAAGAGAAGAAAAGACAAGAGAGGTATGATATTGTTGATACTTTTTCACAACTACAATTAGAGTGTTTGCGTCATCTAGACCTCGCATATTTAATATTATTGGACGTATTGAATGACTAGAAATCTTTGGGATTAAATTCCCATATGATTTCTGGAAAGATCTCACAATTTCATCACTTCCCAATACCTTCTACATCTTTATTGTTAATTACAATATGAGCAATAATGAGAAGAGTCATTTAAAACTTCTTACATTTATTTTACAAGTGGATAAGGATATGGGATATGATAAACATGCATTCCTTATAGAGAATGTGAAAAGGAAGAATAAGAAAAGGGGTTCCAAGTCTTATAAATAGTCTAAATATCTTGAGCACTATCTGTCTAAGAAAAAGAAGATCCAGAGGCAGAAAAAGGAAAAGGAGGCAATGTGTTTTTCATGTGGCAAGACAGAACACTGGTAGAGGAACTACACCCAAAAGCCAGGGAAGCTAATGTTTCATTCATTATCGAGTTTAATATTTCAATATCTACATAATGGGTATTAGATAAATCTTTTAGGGCTCACATCTATATCTAAATATAAGATGCAAGTATATATTGAATGTTTTATAGAGGAGAGGTGGATTTGAGAGTTGTTAATGGAGTGTGGATGGATACCCTATCCATTGGTGACTACAACCTTTCATTTCGACCCTGAATTATTTTGGTTTTAAAATGTTGTAATTATGTACCTACTATTACCAAGAACATGATTTATGTATCATGTAAAGATGCATATGGGTTTATTTTCAAGTTTTCAAATACAATTTGTTTATTTTATAAGGAAAATATGTGTTATGGTGTAGAACATTTAAATAATGTTCTTTGTGTATTAAGTTATGAAAATAAAGTCTTGAAAATTGATAATGAATCTTGTTCACACAACACATATAATACCCATCTTTGGCATCACAACCTTGGTCATGTAAATGAGAAGTGTTTGATAAGGATCTGTTAAGATATTTATTTAGACTCATCTGAGCTAAGACCACTTTAAATATTTCATGATTGTTTATAGGGAAAAATGACCAAACCACCATTCAGTGGATAGGCTAAAAGGTACAATGAGTTTCTAGGATTGGTACACACTAATGTGTGTGGGACATTTACATTAGAATCTTGTGGTGGTTATTGTTACATCATTACTTTTACTGATGACTTGATTAGATATAGTTATGTATACTTGATAAGGTATAAGTCTTAGTCCTTTGAGAAATTCTAGGAATTCATGAATGAAGTAGAGAATCAACTAGGTAATAAGATAGAAAAGATTTGATCGAATTGAGGTGTCGAATATCTTAACCAATAGTTTATTGATTTTCTATGAGTGTTTGGGATTCTATCTCAACTCACTCTACCTTACACACCACAGTGGAATGGTGTTAGTGAATGAAGGAATCATTCCTTTCTAGACATGGTAAGGTTGATGATGAGTCATGCAGAAATTCCATTATACTTTTGGGGAAATGAATTATAAACTCTGACATACATATTAAAATGTGTTCCAACAAAAGTGGAAATTGGAATTCCCTTTGATTTAGGGAGTTTAAAGAAATCCATTTTGTTTCATACATAGCTATGGGGTTCTGAGGAATTTTTTAATGCCTTATCAAGAAATAAACTCCCACCATAGGGGAAAAAGTGTATCTTTATATGTTATCCCAAGGAAACATATGAATAATACCTATACAACCCCTCATACAAGAAACTTATTGTCGACAAAATATCCATATTTCCTAAGAGTGAGAACATACTCAAAAAGGACTGTGAGAGAAATATTGACTTCTATGAAATTGATGCTCAAGATACGCAAGAGTTGGAGAAGGAATATATTTTGTACCTCTATGTGTAAGAAGTAGTTCCTTAAACATAAGTACCACGTAGGAGCATAAGAGAGGTAATACAACATGGGAGATATATTTTTCTAGTCACTGAAGATGGTGACTCTTTATTGGTTGATAACGATGAACCTCTCTCCTATAAGAAGTTGGTAAATAGCTTAAAAGCTATAGGATGGAAAGAATCCATGAAATCTGAAATGGATTGCATATATCATAACCATTTATGGGTTCGATTTGATGTTCCAATTGATGTAAATACTGTTGAGTGAGAATGGCTACTCAAGAGAAAAGTGGGTGTGGAAGGTAAAGTAATTTCCTATAAAGTGATTCTAGTGTCTAAAGTGTTTAAACAACATCAAGTAATTGACTATGATGAATCATTTTCACCATTTTCCATGTTTAAATACATCAAATTTATACTTTCCAATGTATCTTACCATGAATATGTGATAAGGTAGATAGATATAAAAATTCCATTCCTTAATGGTAACCTTTAGGAAGATATCTATATGACACAACCAAAAGGGTTTATGACTCCAAGTGATGTCAAAAATATTTTCAAGTTATAGAGATCCATTTATGGATTAAAGAAATCATCTAGGTCATGGAACATATAATTTGATGAATCAATAAAAGAATTTGGTTTCATTAATAATTAATGTGAGTCATGTATTTATAAAAGGTTTCTTGGAATTGCATTTGTTGTCCTAGTAGTATATGTTTATGACATGTAAATTATTGCAAACAACATACCAGTCATACAATCAGTTAATAACCAGTTAAGAAAGTGTTTTTTCATGAAATAATTAGGTGAAGCAGCCTAAATTCTAGGGATCAAAATCATTTGTGATAGATCCAAGAGGCTTATTAAACTAAGTCAAAGTGAATATATTGACTATATACTAAATAGATTTAGTATAGAACAATGAAAGAGGGTATTGGATCTAGTGTCACATGGTTGTTATCTTTCTAAGAAACAATTTCCTTAGACACAATAAGAGAAAGAGAAAATGAGTAAGATCCCATATGTTTCATGATAGGATCAATCATGTTTTCCATGTTAAGTAATAGACTTGATATTGCCTATGAATAAATCATGGTAGGATGATATCAAGGAGAACTCCGAGAATATCATTAGATTACTATTATGGTTATCCTTAAGTATCTGAGAAGAACTAAGTATATGTTCATGGTGTATGGAGGAGATGATAAGATAGTCATCAGGGGTTATACTGATGTTGGTTTTCAGAGAGATAAAAATGAGTTGAAGTAACAATCAAGATAGGTTTTCTATCTCAATAGAGGAGTTTTCAAATAGAATAGTTCAAAGTAGCATGTTTTCATGGATTCCACAGTGGATTCTGAGTATATAATGGCTTCTGATGTAGCCAAGAAATCCGTTTCTATTTTTAAATTTTTCTGGGATATTAATTTGTTACCTAGTAGTAAATATCATATCAAACTGTATTGTGATAATACTACATCAATGTATCTTGATAAATACCCAAAGTCACACCAATAGAAAAATCATATAATCCAAAAGTATCACCTGTTGAGGAATTTTCATCAGAGAGGTGAAGTTGCAGTAAGAAGAGTACCCATGGAATGGAATATGGTGGACCACTTGACTAAAAACCTATCTCAGCAGAAGCATGAGTATAATATGAGAGCTAGTTGGATGAAGTTTTTCAGTAGTTTCCTCAAGTGTAAGTGGGGGTCTATTACATTTGGTGCCCTAGAATCAAATTCTTTATACATTATGATAACATGTATTCATTTTTTTGAATATTAAAAAATACTTATCACATCATGATTATTCTTATACGTGACATATTATGTGATAATGTCTTAAGGGTAGTTTCTTCACTAAAAGGTCATAATAGTTCCCCACTATGATGAGAAATCGGAAGTGCTACAAAATTATTCTTGAATATATGTTCTATAGTCAAATGATATCATTTTAGGGACATGAATAATACATTTTATAATGGTTGGATACTCATAGGTCCTTGAGTAACCATCTTGTGGTGTACGCCCTTGGTAATATCCAATATGATATTTGGAGAATGAGACCCACCGGTAGGAAATCCACATGTCTCTGTGTCATTTAATATTCCTATTTGAGGGTGTGCATATTGATCCTTAGATTATTATTATTAATTAATATTATGATATGCATACTTTGATTTATTTATGAAACCCATGATGTCATATGTTCTTGATAAGGTAGGATGTGTTGGGTGTGTCACAAGTAATATTGAATTAATGAATAATGGGAGAAATAATTTTTCCCTTATATTATAATGGAAGTCGATATCTCAGGCCGTTGGATGGAAGTGACATAGCATAAATAAATCCATGGCCATGGTGTTTGATAGGAAAGTTCATTTTCCAAGAAATAAAAGAAATAGACATTGAGCGCTTCGGTTGATGGCACCGGCATGCAACCTTATTGATTACAGATATTGCTATAAATAGATTTTATTACATAGTAATTATACATATGAGGTAACATGTCATTGTAGAATTAACTTATTTCTCTATGGGTGAATTAAAAAGTTTCTAAACACTAACCTTAGACTTTAGGTTGCTTCACCCAATACCATTGAGAAAGAGGTCTAATAATTATTCATGTTTTCTTGATTGAATATATTTTCTCACCAGTTATTCGAGAGAATATAATGTGATGAGAATATTTAAAAAATATTTTTTTCTATTTTATAAATATAATGTTTATTTACTTGTTGGTGCATAATGTAGTGATATTTATTTAATAAATAAAAATTCATTATTCAGGGATTGATAAATATTTTAGAGAAATGAAGGACTGAGTTTAAATGGTCTGGTGAGAAAATAATAAATATGTAATGTTATTTGAATAAATTATATTTAATTTTAATTCTTAAATTAAGCGCATGTCAAGAAATAATAATATTTTTAATATTTGAGATGTAGTATTGCTAGGATTAAATAAATAATTAAGGTAACTTTTGAAATTATTTTATTTTAATCCTAGGGATATATAAACCCAATTATTTTATTTTCTCAATAGAACAATTCATTTGTTTGGGTTGTGAACAATATAATTGAAGAATTCTCTCAAGCCCTATAGATCTCTCTTCTCCAAGATTGCTCCCAAAAATATTGGAAAATATTCCTTGACTAGATCAAGGAGAATGGTTTGAAATAAATTATAATAGTGATCAAAGGTGGGTGATGCAAGCAGAAGGATCTATCATGATAGCACCCAAATATTCTCTTAGTGATGTTTGGAGATTCTTGGAGCATGGGTCAATCAGTGATAGAGGTAATATGCACTTGATTCCTACAACGCAATGATGGTGCATCATAGATCTATTACAAGATCCATCAATGAAGAAATAATTCCATCAAGTTAATTCTTATTTAATTAAATTAATTATAAATAATATGTGATGATCCTCACTTTGGTTCTGGTGTGATTCATCTTTTCTGTCTTCTTTGATACAATAATGTGGAACATAGTGTTTATCATCATGTAGATCTTAGATTGATCATCAATCGTGACAAAAAAAGGTTGGTCACCACCCATTGAACACTTACACTATACCCAGAACCTATAGTATACAGGGTAAGTATCCTTGTATCATAAAATACTTAGCATATGACGTATCCGAATTTTATATGGGGTAAGATCAACTCAAAATAAGAGGAATCCTAGTTCTATATTATTTATTATCGTAGTTTAACATCATTTTCTAAGGACACTATTCTTTTTAGTTTAAATCCATATAACTCGAACTATAAGGGATGTGAATAGTTTATTGTCATAATTCTTGGATAGATTTCAAATAGTTGAAGGTCGTACTACATGAACTAGTTTTGAATAGTCTAAAGTTGAACTATATAGACAAGTTACAAATTGTTTAATGCCATGAAACCTAGACCAATGGAAAAATGTTTTAGGTTGTACTTCCTAGATCATAGGGATGTTATTAGTTTAATTTCTTAAAGCTCATACCATTGAAAATAATTTGCATTCATGATGAACGGACTCTGGGGTTGTTGTTAGTTTAAGGTCCTCAAGCTCATACCATTGATAATAGTTTGTCCCGATGGCACTTCGATGGTTTGGGGTTGTGTTGGAGATGGTGTTTTGCGGTGCCTTCTTCATCATCGTACTCTCCTTCTCCTCTGCTCTTTCTGTGGGTTCTGCCTCCTGAGTTCCTGTTCTTGCACCGTATTCATGAGACCTCGATGACGGCTCTGGAGTTTGGTTCGATTCAATGGTGAAATGGCGATGGAAAGGTTAATGGTGTATTTGGTGATGTGTTTTGATGTTTGATGGGATTATTGATGGTGGGTTCTCACTGGAAAGTGTGATGACGAAGGTGAATACAGTCAAGGGCATGGCTCGAGGTGGGTTGTCGCTCGACATTCGTCAATCGTGGCTGCTCGGTGGAGTTTGATTCCTGGCGTGGGTGGTGTCTTGTTGTTGAGGTCCCCGGCTACTTCTGATCTGCCCTGGCTTCAGAATTCCATAGCTCCTCTCCCAGTCAGTCTAGAGTTGTGGTTTGTAGTATGTTCTGGGAGGTGATCTTTTAGATATCAACGGGGTTCTCAGTGGCTCATCTTTTTTGGTTGAGTCCCTTCGGTATGTTCAGGTTCTATCTTGTTGGTTTTTCGTTCTGTGTTTTTCATCGTTGCAAAGGTGCTTTTGGGATCATGGTGTTGGCTCGAGTTGCCCATTGTAGCGGTTTGAGGATGGAAAGGTGGAATGGTTTCTTTGTCTACGTCAGTTCTAGTTGCGGCTGTCTGTTGATGTTGGTATGTGATGAGGAAGATAGTGATTGCATTTTAAAATTTTAATCTTGAAAAGAGATTTGTGGCCAGCGGCAGTATTGATGGTTTGCAGTGGGCTCGAGTCTACTGCAAGGTTTCATCTGCCCACGTGATGTTTTCTCCTGAGTTGGTGTGAGATTTCTTGGTTTGTTTTGCACATTTTTAATCTTTATAGTGTTTTGTGGCGCGGTCATCTGGTTTGTGGTGGGCTCTGTACGGGGTCTTGGTAATTGGGTTGTATGATGTCAAATTGTGGTTGTGAGGTTCCCACTAATCCAAAAAGTGGTTTATTTATAAAATGTGAAAAAAAAAGGATTTGGAGGAGTCAGGTTGTATAGACCATGAGTCTATTGTTATTTTAAGCTTATAAATATTGTACCATTGAAAAGAGTTTAAGGTCATGTTTCATGGACCATGGGGCTGGTCATACAAAGTAATGATTGAAAAACATGGATTTGGTGGGAGGTATGATAGTATCTCTATCCATGGTGATCAAAGAGTATACTCTATTAGAATAGACCTTATGAATGATGTATGGTACTTACCACTTGGTCTCCAAATTTGTGGATTATTATCAGATATCATTGGAATTCTAAGATCCAATACCATATTACATTAGAGGAAGGAGTGTAGGAGTTCTTGTTGAATGTTCTCTCTATCATATTATGGTGTCTCTCTATCATATTCTGGTGTCTCTCTAGATAATGAAAGGCCTGGAGCATATCATCTTCAAGGGTTTCAAATCAACTAGATGGACTTATTCCATTTTTTCTCGAATTTATTGGCTATATATATCTATTTGGAGTGATGAAAACCAAACCTCAATGTGAAATAATGCCTCTGTTTCATACACCAGGTAATAGGGGTTCACTTGGGTGGAATTCTGAGTTGTCATATAATAGGACTAGATGGAATTAGAGAGATTTTCTGAATAACTTTTCCTATTATGCCCCACCATCTTCTACAAGATGTTAGACAGGGTCTTGTTGAACACCTCAATCTATCCATTTTCTTATGTGTGGTAATGAGAAGTATGGGTAGACTTTATGATATACATGGTATATAATTTTTTTATCTCATAAGACCAAAATTTGGTTCCATTTACTTTGAGAATAACATTAAGGACTCCAAATATATGGATGAAGTGGGAGCTCATGAACTCCATCATGTATTGGGATTTTACTTCCTTGATGTGGATTGATTTAACTAACTTAGAGAAAAAGTTTATTGCGATCATAATGAACCTACACTGGAGAGATATCACTAGCTAGTATGGTTTTGAAATGTCATGTCCTGATACATGAAAGGGATAAGAAAAATTGGTGGTGTGGAAAATCTCTAATGACCGATTCACAAAATTATAGTGCATATAAAACACATGAAACCTCCTGGAAAACATGATGCATTTGTGGAAAATGGTAATCCATAAGTATCTCAACCACTGAATCTAGTGGGAGATCCATACTCCCACATGATGGGATCCACAAGACCCAAAATTATCATCTACAATAACCTAAGTAATCTCATATCCTTGGATGAAATGGGGGATAATTCCATCAAACTCACATTTTTAGTGGTATTTCTCAAGGTTGGACCCACTATAGAGGGTAATGTGCACTACGCACTGATGTATTTTCTCACCCATGGATTGGTATATAAGTTAATTATACTCTAGAGATACTCAATGAAGAGAGTTGTTCATTCGGGTGTTTCTTTTACTATGGGTGAACTAATTGTCTTGGAATAGGAGCATCGGTAGCCTGTTGTTTTACTTATTAGTCACCACCATGATTCAAAATAGAAGCGGTGATGACCCTATGATGTTCCACATGGATAATTAGGTCATCTTGGTTGGGATCTACCAAAGAAGCATCCAGATAGGACAAGTCATTAGCTCAACCATTCTGTGATAAAGGTATACTAGTCGCATCCAAATGAGCATGAAATTTGGCCATCATCTGATGGGTACATGCCAGCAGTGGTATGAGATCTTTCTTTTTAATGATTTAGTCACCATTAATATATCTGATGACTAACTTGGAGTCTTCTTAACATGAAAGAGGGGGATATTAATCTTGAGGGAAAACTCCATAAAATTGATGAGTGTCTGATACTCTACCTCATTGTTGGTGTAGCCTTCTGAAAATAATAATGTGTATGGAAAGACATCTTATTTTGGGATGATGAAAAAGACCCTCATGACAACTCTATTGATCTTTGGATTATTGAACCTTCCACCAGTTGGGGTCCATGAGGCACCATCAAAATTAATCTTCCAACACAACATGGCCTAATCCTTTGAGAGGATAGCCTTAACTAAAAAATCAACATCTAGGGGCAGTTCTTAAGGGTTTGATGTGCGACTAGAAATTTTTCCTATGGCTGGACTTTGACGGCCTTCTACATAATGAAAATGATGATGAACTACTAGAGGATCACTTCCCAATATTCTAATCATTCCATTAGCACAAGGTGATTTAGGATATACTTTAGTGGGTCTACTAGGGATACCATCTATATCTCATGATTTTTCAAATAATACTGTTACTTATGTACAATTAAAACTTGTCTGAGAAAAAACTTCTTGATAGGGTAGTATCGAGTATTTGTGCTAAAGAGCATTTAGCTGAGGTACTGTAAGCTTTTCTCTCAACCCTAATTGTTTTTCTAGGCTATAAGAGTGGCAAGGGATCATTTTTGGGTGGTCACATAGAGGAACATAAGTTTTATAGAAATTGTTTCTTTAATACTAGAGGTTGTAGTAGATACTGATTGATGTCCTCAAATGTGTTATGGCAATTCTCATTCCATTGGTAAACGATTCATTTCTTCATGATCTACAATAAGGGATTATAATTGCTACATAGATTCAAGATTAATCAGCATATGTAGTCTAAGTGTCCTTGAAGTCCTCATGACTCCCAAAGCTTTATCAAGTTAGGCATTTTGAAGATGTAATTGATCCTCTTCGGGTCAATCTTAATGCCTATGTATCTTATGATAAATTCAACAAACTTTCCATAGGTAACCCTAAATTCACAATTCAAGTTATTTATCTTAAAATATAGAGATTGGAGGAAACCAAATACTTTTTTAGGGTCCTAAATATAGACCTAGAATTGGAAGGATTTGAAAACCATTCATCCATGTATCATTCCATCGACTTCTTAATAATTGTCTTATAATGTGGTACATTCCTTGTTTATAAGTGGATCATGTATTCTTCAAGATGATGTTAATCAACATATAGCAGAATTTCCCAGAGGCTTTTCTAAAGGTGATGGAATCATCATCTAGGTCCATCTATATCTTGTTATACATGGAGTATCCACCCATGGAGCCGAGTAGTGGCATCAATTAATATATCTATATCTAGAATGGGAAATACTCTTTTGGAAAATGGGAGTTGAAGTCCCAGAAGTCGATACAAACTTTGATTTAACCATTCTTTTTCCTCACCTGGATGATGTTTTCTATCCATATCTATTATTGTACTTCCCTAAAGAATTTGGAATTGATATGCTTCGCAACCTCAGCCTCGACCATCGCACTGTGAGAAGGGTGAATCATTATTGTATTCTTCTTGAACATGTGATGAATCCCTAAGAGGTCAATATGGAAAACAGAAACATGAGGGTACATCCCTAAAATATCTTCATAGTTCTAGGAAAATGCATCATGAATATCATTTAGGAGATCCACATACCGTTGCTGCACTTCTGGGGGAATGGATGCATTGATCAACATTGTCCTGAGATCTGCCTCGGTACCAATGTTATCTTGGGTTATCTCATATAAATTTGTGGAGAAACCCTCCTAAAATTCATAAGGGGTGTCATCCAAATTCTCTTCAATAATTGATAAAGGGGAATCATTTTTTGATGGTAGCTCTTCTAGACCAACCGACTCAAGGGAAGTAGTGGTACCTTCTTAGGTGGACACAGAATCCTCACTAAGGTGTTACTACTCTACTAAAACTATGGTGACAGAAGTTATTGATATAATTCCTCTCGGCCTCAGACTGTGAGGTCCATTATTTATTTCAAAGCAATTTTGACGAGTCTCTCTTCAGAGATCTAACCCTTCTTTGAGGAATATTCAGGAATTCCATAGATTGGTTTTCATATGGATAACTCCTTGATACCTAATATAATTATGGGATTTTGGAAACACCCATGAATTACTAGTGTAGAAGTGTGAGGTAATATGTGGGTTCACCTTCTTCTTAGGGACACCAAATCCCTTTTTCCTAGGGACAATGAAGCATCCCCCTAAGTTTGTCATTGTGGAATCTAACTGATGAATCAGGAGAATGATGCTTTCATCTACATCTACCAATGGGTTGACCGTAGTGGTTTTATGATTGTTGGGGTCATTGATATGCTCAACCTTGTTGGTCTAAACCTGATTTCCTTATCTATTTTATTATCTAAAATATAGATAATGGGATTCATAAGAGTATAATGGGTACACATCACTCTTGAGTTCCCTCACTTGACCATTGAGTGAGTATTTGAGGCATTGATGATATGAAGGGACCGATATGTGAAAATGAAGCTTGTTCCTACCCATTAGTGCGTTGTAGGAATTATCCTATAAGAATACCATGAATTTGGTGCTCGATATCAATACACCGAATTGGGTCTTTATTCAAACCATACCACATGATTTCTACTCTCTATTTTCATAACACTGAATTTCCAGGTTGGAGGTATTCAAATATTCTTCTACTAGTCCCATATTATGGAGCATCTGGATTGGGATGAGGTTAATCCCAGAACCATTATCCACCAATAATTAGTAGATCATTGCACCATTGAATTGGTTGGTGATGTATAGTGTGAGTATATGCCCTTTTTTGATGATTACACCACTTTCCCTAGAAAATATGATGATTTCTTGATGTTCCTCTTTTTAGGCCTCCTCTGTATAGTAAAAGTACACAACTGCTACATCAGCATCAAACTAGAGAGGGATTTACAAAGCTTCTCTAAGGGCCTTATCTATTTTCTTAAAGAAGTGGATATCCTTTAGGATTTAAATACTAATTGGTGTGATAACGAGGTGCTTCAATACATTGGAATTTTGTGCAATGAGATTTTTTCCCATAGAGGTTTGATCTTTGGTATGGGGGATTGCAGATGCTACTGGCTAAGCCATTGGGGACTGAATATTACTATAAATATTATACTAATGACTAGATACCTTCTATAAACAACTAATGACCGACTATTTGTTGGGTGATGTCTGGCTCAAGCTGTATGTGGTTGGTCATGATGTGATCATGGATGAGCTGACCGGTCAACCAAAATGGTTGGCTATGAAAGAATACATGACGGAGTGGTTAGGGGGGATATTTCATGCTATGATCTTTCCAAAACCAATCGTTTGGTCTTATTATCATGGATGGACTCATTAGAGAAACTATCCTGAGTATTATAGTATCTCATGTTTCCTAAACCTTTCCTTAAATGGTGTTGCCTGGAGGCACATGTGTGTTTTTCATAGAATTCCACTACTATAAAAACAACCTATACCCATGTTTTAGAACCATGGGTATATCCAATACCAAGTGTTTTAGGAAATGTGTCCTTGGTATCTGTTGGGATAGACCTATACCTATTTTTTTACTAAACAGTGGGTATAGCACACCTGTACCCACAGTTCCTAAACTGTTGGTGGAAGAAATATCAATGGAAATACCTATACCCATGGTTTGACCAACACATGGGTATAGGTCCTTATTTAAAAAAATACTCCAAAGGGATTTGATCCCAGCACCTTCTGCCTACACTCCAAATACTTTACCACTATCCTACAACATGTTTCTTATTCATAAATTCAAAAAGTATATATATGGATATATATATATATAGAGAGATTAAATTATCTATTATTATTATTTTGGAAAATAATGGGCCAACCTATACCCATGGTTTGGTCAAACTGTGGGTATAGGTCCTTATTAATAAAATCATCTACTAGTATTTTATCCTAGAACCTTCCACCTACACTCCAATGACTTTACCATTATCCTATAATACATTTGTTATTTCTTATATAAAAAATTAAATATATATATAAATATAAAAAAAATTATATTAAATTTTTTATTATTATTTATTATTTATTATTATTATTATTATGAAAAAATAATGGTCAAACCTATATTCATGGTTTGGTCCAACCAAGGGTATAGGTTTTCCCACAAAAAAAATCATTTTCCCATGCAGAGAATTTCTACAGTTTAACATAGACATGTGTATAGGGATGATCTCTACCCATGGTTCTTAGATAACTATTATTATACTTCCATCCTATGAATGTTTTTTCTCAAAATTTATTCTGACGGTTTAAAACACCACTGATAATTGATCAGGGGACAATGCTTCCCACATTCCCTCTTGCTTAGAGAAAGGGACCTACTCTTTGTCAGCCCAATCCCCAATTGGGGAAGGGCGAGATGTGGGTAGAAACATAGATGTAGACTAATTCTACTTCTATTTGACCAGGAGTTGAGTTACTAATCAATTCAAACATCTATTCTATATCAGAACATCTCTCGAGGGTGGTTCCAAACTCATCATCATGTCCCTATAGGATGTGGTGTTCACCACTGCCTTATTTGTGAGGGTGGAAATTTCCATCTATGGATCAGTGGAGTGATCAACATTTAAAGCTATCATCCTAGACCCAGGAATGAACCCAACTTATTATGAATAGATAAATATGATAGA
This sequence comes from Viscum album, assembly GCA_963277665.1. NCBI lineage: Eukaryota > Viridiplantae > Streptophyta > Magnoliopsida > Santalales > Viscaceae > Viscum > Viscum album. The sequence goes on from OY728162.1 coordinate 1,437,703,647, forward strand.
AACTGTAAATTATGGTGACAATTTCACTTCAAGCCCTAATAAGGGAGAAAGGACATCATCCACCCACAATTAACTGCAGAGGGATCTAGGGATCCTATAGACCTTGGCTTCAGGGATCTCAAATATAAATTTTCATGCTCCTACCCCAAAATCTAGAAGTTGGGTGAAGGCTATAACATCGATCCATCCATCACCTTGGAATCAAAGAGGTCAAAGAGGTCAATGATGATGTAGAGATTCCTAGGGTTTCACCTCTGACATTGAGTGTTATCCCTCCTACCCTATGATGGTTCTTTAGGTAAGTGTATATCTCTGGAATGAGGAGTAACTCTATTATAGTTGTTCATAGAATGAGGAGGACCTCTACTATGATTTAGTAGAACATGGGGAGTACCTTCATGTTGATTGGGGGTAGCATGGGTTGGACATCTTTTTTTGGAATAGAAATTATGGGGAGTACCACCATACTATTTATGGTTGGAGTGGGGAGGAACTTCACTCATGTTGGTATCAGAACTGGGAGGATCTCCATGATAACTATTAAAGGAGTGGGGATGTCCTCTACATAGATTGTTGATAGCACAGAAAGGACCATCATGCTGCTAACTGGTAGGAGTATAGGGAGGACCTATGTACTGGTTATTAAAATAGGAGGACCATTGCATTGGTTGATGGTGAATCATGGAGGATATCCACTTTGATCTTTGATGGCATAGGGAGGACCTCCTTGCTGACCAGTGGGGGTATGGAGAGGACCTTCTTACTGGATATTGAGAGAGTCGGGAGGACCTCCACTCTGAATGTTAAAGGAGAAGGGAGGACCTCTACTATGATCGATGGGAACATGGGTATGACCTCATTAATGGATGGTTTTGGTGAGGGTAGTACCTCATCACTGATATTCCTCATCACAGGATGACCCATAACAGCTGTCGGTGGTGCTAGATATTGTGAATGTCAACCTTTCCTTCATGTCGGGCTACTAGGGTCTTGATCCGAGATGAGAAAAGATAGATCCTTGTTTTTATTTTTCAAGGATATAATGGGATACTCTAGTGGTACCAGGGGCCATAGGGGTCATGAAAGATAACCCATGTTCGGTAGTTCCCTAGGCCTACCCCCGATGTTGGTGTCGAGTGCATTAGACTAGGGTCGGTGGAGTAGGGATGAAGTCCACCTTCCCTTCATCCTTTGGGACCGGTCGGTATTATATTTAATGAGTCTTGGTAGAATCCATCCTATGTGGATTCTAGGAGAGATGCATTATAATCTTGACTCGAGCATCCCCTACCTCCCTAGTGTAGGAGACAGAATCATCATAGTGCTTTGGGGAGAGACTCCCAATGTGATTCATTGTCGGTATGGGGGTGTTTTCCCATATCAATCCATTAGGGGTGGTAGTGTCAATGAGGTTTTGAGGCATCCATATCTTGTAGGGAAATATCCATAGTGGGAATGAGCCTCTCCTTCTCATACCACATCACGAGGCTGTTGATCACCCTCTTATGGATGATCTCAGAGGGTTAGATAGGGTGTAGGCATCCATTATCCCAAGGTGAGGTGAAAGTTGTGTCGGTATTGTAGTTGTGTATAGTTTCCACATCAATGTTTGTCCTACCATTATGTATGCTCATTTATGTTTGTTTTATCCATGTGGCTTAAGACCTTTAGGAATGTAGATTCATACTTTATTATAGGTACAAGAAAATTGATTTCCACTTTCCCAAATTCATCCAATATTCTGATGTAGAGAAGGAGGCATCCTAAAAATGATGAAGAATGGTGATTCCCAATTCTAAATGCCCAAATTCATAAGTGAGTCTCCTGGTAGGTCCACCATTATCTTGGTGGGACCTAGCACTGAATGTTTGAATCTGGTTACAGGCTAATCTATTGATTCCCTTAACACTACTTTTCCCCATGGTTGAGGAGAAAATTTTGACATCAATTTTTCCATTTATGTTATGGATGATTTCATCAGGGCTTCATGTATCACACATTCATTTCCATATATTCTCAATTTCCAAATGTGGGAAACTTTTTTCACTTTCATTGGTGATGTTTTCTCCTTTATCTAAACATTATTATGGGATGTAGGTTCTATATTTCATGGATTTCTCCTTTTATCTCATTTCCTATTCTAGGTCTCCCTCATGTATTTGATTCATGTTTGTGAAACTCATTCACATTTTCATATTAATGTGTATGTTGTTTAAGTATTCTGATTAAGCTCAACAGGGTAGAATCCTTAAATCGTGAGAGTATTCACGTTGTTCAAAATTGGTAATTTCTAGACATTGGGTACATTGGTCACCTGTAAATTCTATCTCTTTGGATGGAATCTCATATGAGTCATATAAGGAATAGAGACCAAGTAATCACATGTAGTCCATGAGGTAATTGGATCCAAGGGTTTAAATCCTCTAAGGATTTCTACCTCATGCATCCTACACTATTCATGGGGTAGTTATTATAAGTCAGGGTGTGAGTTTAAGGTATTATGGATGCTGAAACCTCATCAAATTCTTGTGGGGAAAATTTGGGCACATGTTTAGCTTCTTACTTGGATAGGATAGATAGGTTGTGTCCCTAGGCAGGGAGATATAATATTTAGGATGATGGATCTAAACACCCTATTGAGGTAAATCCATGAGGTTGTTGATTAGGGTTACCTATAGAGGTGAATCAATGGAGTTGTTCCCTAGGATGGAAGATGTCACATCTGGGATAACGAATCCGAAAACCCTTTTCAGGAGGGTCTAGGATTGTTGACCAGGACCCCTATTGAGGTGGATAAATATTGGTGTGTCCCTAGGAGGGAAGATGTCACACCCAGGATTTCAAATTAGAATTCTTTAATGAGGTGGATATGGAGGTGTGTCCCTAGTAGGAAATATTTCACACCAAGATTACATATGTTGAGATTAAACCTCAAGCAGGCATCCTACATACCATGTTTAAGAGATAGTGATCAAAACCCATGTAGTCTGTTATCACAGTTTAAGGTCATGTGATTGGACTGATCCATGCAGTTTAATTTCATGAGGTAAGGACAATCACATCACAAAGAGGAGTATATATGAGGGATGGTGAGGGGATTAATCTTGGAATATTAACTCTTAGGGTATATCATATCACATGCTGGGGAAGTGGGTTTCATCCTGTGACATCCTCGACTTGAATTCCACTTAAGAGGTGCCCTGATACCAGTGGGCCACAAGGACTCAAGCACATCTCAATGAATTCTAGAGGCTTCCAACTAGCAGTGAGGGCCTAGAGTGTGTCCATGTGGAGACTATGCCCTTATTACTAGAGTGTATCACAATGGATAATTATAAATAGAGGTAAATAGTGTAAGAAATAAGTAAACAGAATGAACAGTGTCAATAGAAAAGGATAATAATAACTAAAATAACTGGAATAACATACAATAGTTGATGATGATATATTTCATGTCACTAAAAATATGGAAAACATGGATACAAAGTAGTAATAATACATGAAAAAACCCAATGTAGTAAAGTAAATACATAAACAATCCCACATATCCAGATCTATAGCTCGGTCATCTGCAACCGGCTCTATCCTAGCATAGTAATCAATCAAGCATCCAAAGAATTACACTTAAATTCATCAACACCTACATACATGTAATCTGGCCCCGGTACCAAATGGTTCCTGAAGTGGGTGTGAGATAAATCTCGTTAGTTCACCACTAATGATGTCTATAATATTCAGATCATACAATGGAAATGAAAGAGTGTTAGAGAATGAATATATAAATTAATTTAGTACAATGTAACTAAATACCCTAATACCTGCTTCAGCCCTCGACTGGTGTCTGAACATATATCCAGTTCATTAATTAATTTATTACTAGTTTATATAAACAAGTCATGTCAGACATCTCCATAACTGACATTACCTCATGATAATATAAATAGTGAAGGTTCCAAGATGTAACAATGAAACCATGACTGATAACAAAATAGTAAGTGGTTTTTGTGGTAATTACTAAGGCAACCTAGACCTCAGGGGACACTAACTCAGTAGTAATTGAGTCTAGCTAAGGGGTAAGAGTGTAATACAAAGAGCATAATCCAAGGCATTCCAGCATTAATGTTTCTGATTGAGTCCACAGAATTCATCCAAGGTAAAATGGGATATAAGCAGTAGCCAGGCCCAAGGATTTAACCAAGGTACCTTATGTCATCTCAGATCCAAGGCGTATATCTGAGGCATCCTGTAATAAGAATAAATGGATTCAATTTTTTCAAATTGGGCATCCAAAGGTAGACAAGTTTTGGGTTCTTATGTAGGTCTCATCCAAGGAAATCAGCATCCTTGAATTAGAATTACGTCCTCAAGTACCTAAGGCATTCCCTTGGGAATCCAAGAGATAACACTTGTCCATCCATCCTATAAAGATGTCAAGGTCCATGTGCATAAATAGTAACCTTACATTTAATTCACCACATTTAATTTAGTCATATGATAACTATTCCATTAACAAATTCACTTGGTTCAATCCTTGTCGTTCATTAGTTTGAGAAGGCCATGTAACATGAAAACTTTTAATTAAAACCATTTAAGTATAGTTCAATTAATAAGGTTCACTTTGTAGCCTTCTATGAACAAGGCAAGGTATGCAATTGACGTGCAAAAAAACATTCCATTGCATTTAATAAGACCAATTCATATAATTTAGTATACTTTCCGTAATACCATTTCAATGAATTACTTACATTTAGGCACTTACCTTAGGTGGGTCAATTTGAAGTGACAAGGTACAAGCTAATCACAATTTCATGATTCAATAGTCAATTAATATAAAGAGTCTTACCATTAGTGTGGTCAATCTTGATCACACCCGAACGATGGATCAAAAGTGTTAAAGCACTAAAAATAAATTATGTCATATCACCCAACATGGGGTGTTAATAGTTGTGGATGTGACCGCCAAAACCAATCAAAATTATGGAAAGTCAATAACCATATGGTTCCAATGACTATAATAATGGAATTTAAATTCAATAAATGGAACGCAGTGAAATTGTAAGGCCCCAAACCTCAATTATAAAATCAAAAAACTTGAAGGATGAGTAATAGAACACCAACATCATACTCGTATGACTCTCACTGCCGAGTATCAACCTCTAATTAGGCCTGAATTAGGGTATATCTAAAAAATGAACATAAAAGAGAAAACCTTGATAAATAGTTCAAGATAAAGAGAAATGAATAATGTATTAAGAATTCTTTAGTAATTAACTTTGTTCATCCAATGTGAAAAATGGAATCTTGATCATATCCCGGATGATAGAGATCTTTCAATTCCAAAATTAGGCCTTCAAAGAGTTCCAAAATGGGAGAAATGGAGGTTCATCCCATTGTAAATATGATTGGGGATCAAGGGTTATGTTAATTAGATCATAATGGTTAAAATAATAAATTCAACCAAAGTTTATCCTATCCACATTTTGGCTGCATCGTTTGAAAAACCTCGCACCAACCAAGCATGGGTACCTAGAGTAAAGGGGGAACTTTCATGGTTAGGCTGCATGGTTTGAGAAACTGTGCACCAACCATGTAGAATGGCTCTACCCAAAAATAAAGACTATCTGAACAGTTAGAACTAACCATGCGCCATACACACATGGTTTACATTAATTGTGTGCTCACCTAATTTCTCCCAAAAAGTTGGGCTCTAGGATTCAAATGATCCTCGTACACCCCTGATACCTTCTTTAACTCATTAGGCATCCACATTAGGTCCATAAAAGTGAATTAGACCAAACTTTTGAGGATTCATACCCCATTCAAAAACTATGTTCTTATAGTATTCCTCCCTTAAAGGAACTCTTCCTCGAGTTCACCTTCCAAGGGTGGTGAAACACTATCTAAGAATAACTCTAGCCACTAAGAATAAGTATTAGCCACTCAGTCCTAAGTCTCATCCTGTGCATGCTCGTGCTACCATATCACCCATACTAGATATGAAAATTATCCTTGAAGAGATTTCATTATCCTATTGATTATGTGTATAGTATAATCCTCAAAATAAGCATTAGAATCAAGCTCAGTATCCTCGAGATCACAAGTATGAGATGTCTTAGCATTATAATAGAGAATCTATGATATGTGGAAGACGTCACACATAGCATGGTTCCTCTAATGTAGTAATAATCGATAGGCATCTGGACCAACTATTTACAAGATCTAAAACATCCCTACACAATGATGTGATACCTTCCCTTACTTTTGTAACCATATATTCCCTACCCTAGGAGATACCAATAAGAAAAAATGATCCTCGACCTCGAACTCTAGAGGTCATCGATTGCGATTGGAATAAGATTTATTTCGAGACTAACCAATATTAATATGCTTCCTAGTTAGTTTAACCTTCTTCTAAGTCCCCTATACAATACGAGGACCTAGTATGACTTCCTCACCTACCTCTATCCAGCATATGGGTGAACAACACATTCAACCATATAAGGACTCAAAAGGATCCATAAGAATTGTCACCTGAAAGCTATTATTATAGACCAACTCTATGAGAGGGGTATGATTCTCCCAAGAACCACTGAAACCAAAGAAACATCATTAGATCATGTCCTCTAGAACTAGTATCGGATGTTCTAACTCTCCATCAGTCTGAGGTTGAAAATATGTGCTTAGAAGGACCTATGTACCCATAGATTTCAGAAATATATTCTAGATTCATGACGTGAAACAAGCATCTCTATCAGAAAAGATAGTAAGAGGGAGCCCGTGTATTCATATGATCTCATGGAAAAATTTTCTTCCCATATCATAAATTGATAAATTCTTATGAATAGTAATGAAGTGGGATGATTTTGTTAGTCAGTCAATAACTACCCATATAGCATCACAACCCCTCGAAAACCAAGTTAATATGACTACGAAATCCATATAAATATCTTCCCATTTCTATTCTGGTACTAGAAGATACTGTAACAATAATGTAGATATTTGGTGATCCACCTTCACCTACTGACATGTGGAAAACTTAGTGATAAATCCATTTATCTGACGTTTCATTCCAAGCCACCAATATTAGTGTTTCATTTCTCGATACACTTTAGAGATTCCTGGATGAGATGCCCACTAAGAAGCATGGGACTATTGCATCAACTCCTATCTCATGTCTATAGGAACCCAAAAAAACCATGAATAAACATAATGCAATCTCTTTCCATAGACCAATTTGGAGGTGGGTTTGCTCTTGATATACTCTCATAGGGAACTAAGCCCTCGGGATTTGAAAATTGTCTACCCTTTACCTTCTCAAGGAGGTAAAAGGTAACTATTAAGGTTGAGAGGTAATACTTCTCATGAATCTCATGAAACACTATATGTATCTCAGAAAAGAGTGGAATTAACGTCAATTCATAATTGGCTTCCCATATGTCTTGTGCCTAAGTTTTCCGACTCAGTGTATCAACGAATGTGTTTCCATTTCCAGGTGTATATGCAAGATTAAAATTGAAGGAATGGATATATTCGTCCCATATTCATTATTTTATGTTCAATTCATGCTTATAAAAGATAAATTTGAGGCTCTTGTGGTCTGTGTACACCACAAATCACTCTTCCAACATATAGTGTCTCCAAAAATGTAAGGCATGGATAACTACTACTAGCTCAATGTTATACATTGGTTAATTTCTCTCATTAGGTCTCAAATATCAGGATCTATATGCAATGACTCTATCCTCCTACATTAGTAGTGATACTAAGATGATGCTTGATGCAACCTAGAAGATGATAAAACCTCTCCCTGGCTCTGGCTGAGTCAGAATAGGTGTTGAGAAAAGCCTCCCTTTCAGCTCCTGAAAGGCTTTATCATAAGCTTCGGAAAATATGAACTTAACAACCTTAGTTTTAAGTATAATAATAGGTGAATAAAGTCATGAGAAGTCCTATATGATATTCCAATAATATCCATCCATCCCCAAGAAACTCCATATATCAAACACTTTCTTGGGTTGCTCCTAGAAACCCACCACACTCACCATTTCTAGGTTAACATAGACTCCCAATTCTAAGATAATATGACCCAAAAAGTGAAATTTTTTGATCCATAAGTGGCACTTATAAATCTTAGAATAAATATGGTTCTCTCTCAATGTACTTAAAATGATATCAAGTTGCTTGGTATGGTCACTGTGAGTGAGAGAATACACCAATATATTATCCACAAAGACTACAACAAAAGAATCAAAATAGGGTGGACAACCCTATTTATCAAATCTATGAAAAAAACAGGCATGTATTTAAGACTAAATGGAATAATGAGGTACTCATATAGAAAATAATTTCAAATATGAGTTTTACAAGGTTTGTATGATCGCCTAACTTTCACATGATGATATCCCAATCTCAAGTCGATCTTAGAGATGACCCTAGGACCTCGGAGCTAGTCAAAGAGATTATCTATTCAAGGTATTGGATATTGGTTCTTGAATGTTAGATGGTTTAACCATCTATAATCCATGTAAAGATGAAGGTTACCATCTTCCTTCTTGGTAAAAATTGTGGGAAAACCCCAAGAGGAAGTGTTGGTCCGTATAAAACCTTTATCCTCTAGATCCTCTAACTATCGCTTGAGCTCCTGGAGCTCAGTAGGTACCATCCAATATAGAGGAATGGAAACATGATATTCTCCTAGAACAATATCAACTTTAAACTCTACATCCCTCTTTATAGGTAAGTAAAAAAATATGTTTGAAAAAACATCCCTGAAATGATCTACTACTGGAGGGAATTCGGCCTGGACTAAACCTTGATTATCCATGAAGATATTGGAAATCTACTCAGTTATCCCACCTAACCCATGATGCTTTGGTCCGGTTCTACAAGCCTGGACATCCTAATCACCCTTATTTATATAATTAATGCCCTATGGTAATTTAAACGACACCCTTCAATGATATAATTCTTTAAAGGTGACATAGAAAACCAACCAATCCATTCTAATAATGACATCAAAACTCATCATATTAAGGAAAAAGAGTTCCCTTAAGAAAGGGTCATTACCTACCTCAAGGGGAACGTCCCTACATTTGCTTATACCCTCTGAAAGGACTCCCAATGGTTTATCTAGGGTCATAACACCATAAAAACTGTATTTCTAGCCTAAGACATTCCAGAATAGATAAAAAGATGAAAGAGTTTGATTCACCTATATAAAATAAAAAGATACTATAGTGTAGGCTACTAGAATAGTACCTCATAATGTAGATGTTCCTAGAGCCTGATTCTCATGTATCGACTGTAAATAATGACTCTAAATTGATCCTTTTCCTTTAGAAATAGTTATACTACCATGATCAAAACTGATTTGAGGTAACTGTTGGTGATCAGGGTTCTAGTTACTAAAACCATGACTTCCTCCTCGTCCAGTCCTGCTATTGATACTCTAACTCCCCACATGACATGACATAAAACAACCTTCCCTTAAAGGTGAAACTAGTGTGGATCCTCTTCTACTAGAAGCTGATGGAAAGGTCTGATGAAAACGCTAACGATTCCCCATACGGCTGCAAGCCCAGCCCTCCAATGGGTCTCTATCACACTGAGGTTTTATATTCCATGTGTGTCTGCACTGGTGATACACTATAGAACTACCTACACGGGTACCCTGGAAGCCACTTCCCTCATGAAAAATGTTGAGAGAACACTTTCTCCCACCTGAAGAACTAATGTCATGACACAACACTAGTTCTTTATACTCAGTACGGTCATCATTCCTCATGTCGAACTCAGTGATAAGAGACAAACTTACTATTTCATAGAAATTAGGTAGGTGAAATACATTCTCCTAAGTACGAATGGACTACTGGATCCCTTCCTTGAAGCATGTAGCATGAAAAATATCATCAATAGCTAGAAGCACTGTAACTCAATGAAACACACTAAATACTCCATAAATGACATAGGACCCTGCTCAAGATTCAAGAACTCTGTAGCTCTGTCATCTCTCAGAATTTGAGGAAAGAACTGATCATAGAAGGCAGTCTAGAAATCAACCCATAACATGTCCGGATGGTGAACAACATGGGTAATCACATCCTACTAGTGCTTGGTCAACCCTCCACTTTGGATTCATCTCCAGATTCTCAAAGATAAAGAGGGTGGCTTCTAACTAAGACTCAAAATACTATAGAATTCCATCACCTGAAATGGTGGGAGGATGTTGCAACTAGAGCTTAGGAGTCAGATCATCCATCATAGGTGCATCTCATGGGGCACCATGCATGGGATGCATCAGACGTAGGAAAATATCATTAAATTGGGCATTAGTTCCCAAATCAGGTACAACAGGTGGTGCCTCTTGTGGCACTCTTGGTGGTAAGATTGGAGGCTCAGGGCTCACCATGTCTGGAGTATGGTCATCGCCACCATCCTGGTGTATGACATGAATAATTCATGGAAGCATTGGTCTACAAATTCTAAATACACACCTCAAAAAACTTATAAGTATAAATATATCATCACTAGAGGAAGGTGAACATAAAAAACTCACTAATCAAGGCATACTACCCCTACTACCCACTTAGAAGATAGGTATAGGTAAGTTCTTAGTTATAAGTTTCAAGGGTTCCAATAGATGAAGGGAAAATAGTACCCTACCTCGTCATTTATTGGAAACTATTTAATTTCATTTTATATTTAATTACTAGGTTCACTCCTTTACCTTTTATAAGCATGAAAATGTGGGATAAGGACATGAAACCATTCCACTTTTAGGTTTTCATTTTCTTATAACTTGTATCAAAGTTCCTTTAAAATAGACTTTAAATCATAGTGAATTAAGGACAATACTTCTTATTATTGAAAATGACACCCATTTGAATTTCCAATTAAATTATTTATTTATTAAATTACTCATTCTAACCAATAAGGGCCCATAACACCTCATGAATTGAAACTGGAAACCACTCAATCACAACTTGTGGAAACATAAGATATATATAAACAAGGAAAGGATCACTCTTTAATCAAAAGTATAACATGCAATGAAAAGTAGTGAAATGCACAGATATAGCATGGTTATATGCATGACATGTGAATTCTATGTGCCAATGTGATGCATATAACAATGATCCTTTCCATTATATCATCGAGACTAGGATAACATATAATCTCAATCATAAGAATATCCAACAACACCACACATCATAAGTTTCACCCAACGATGAAATGATATAAACTATAATAGTCAAAAGTATAATATCAACCATAATTCCAGAACTTAGCTTTTACCCTAAATATTGGTTCACGATTCCCAAGCACGGCTTATGACCATGTTCTAAGCATTCCTAATCTTCAATATATTTTCTCCACATAGTAAATCAATAAAGTAAACCCTATGATACCACTTTGTGATGTATCGGGTCCAGATGCCACTTAGGAGGTGCCCCGAGCCTGTTGGTCCACATGGCCTCAACCGAATCTCCCTGAATGTCAGAGGTTTCTGACTAGTAGCAAGGGACTATAGTGTGTCTATGGGTATATTATGGCCTTTTTACCAGAGTGTAGCATTGTTAATAATTATAAATAGTGGTAAAAAAATAAATCAATTAGAAAACAGAATGTACATTGGAAAGAGACAAGGATAAAAATAACTGAAATAACTATAATAACATAAAATAACTGGTGATTATATACGCCATGTCACAAGAAAGCTAGAAAACATGGACACAAATTATCATGCATACATGAAAAACCCAATATAAAAATTTAAATACATAAACTACCTCAAAAATATCAATCAATAACTCATCCATCTACTACCAACTCCATCCTAGCACAGCAAGAAATCAAGTTTATGAAACATTGTGCTTCCCTTTATCAACACATTCATACATGTAATATTCCCTAGGTACCAAATTTTTTCCAAATAGGGTGTGATATAAATCTCATTAGGCCCCCACAAATGGTGTCTATAAAATTTTCCATGTGTAATGTAAATTTAATATTGTGTAATCATGTATATTTAAAGTCAATAAGTAAAATGTAACTAAATACCCAAGTACCTGCTTCATCCCTTGGGTGGTGTCATAACATGTTACTAGTTCATTAATTAATTGATTACCAGCTTATATAAATAGGTTATGTGAGGAATATCCAACACTAACATCACCTAATGATAGTATAATTAGTGAAGGTTCCAAGGTGTAACATGAATACCATGATTGATAATTAAATAGGTATTGGTTCAATGGTAACCACAAAGGAAACCTAGACCTCAAGGGATGTTAACTCAGTAGTAACTGAGTCTAGATAAGGGTTAAGAGTGTAATACCAAGAGCATCATCCAAGTCATTCTCACAATAATGTTTCTGACTGTGTCCAAGGAAATAATACAAGGTAAAATGAGATATAAGCAGTGGTTAGGACCAAGGATGTAACTAAGGAACCTTATGTAACCTTAGATCCAAGTATCCATAGGTAGACAGCCATCAGGTTACTGGGTAGTTCCCACCCAAGGCGACTAGTATCCTTGAATTGGAAGGATGTCCTCGCGTACCCAAGGCCTTCACTTGGGAATCCCAGAGCTAACATGAGTCAAGCCTTCTTATAAATATGTCAAGGTCCATTTTTATAAATAGTCTCCTTGAATTTAATTCACTACAATTAATTTGGTCATATGATAACTATGTCATTAACAAATTCACTTGGTTCAAGCCTTTCCTTTCATTTTTTTGACAAGTCCAAGTAGCATGAAACCTTTTAATTAAAACCATGTAAATAAATTTCAATTAATATGGTTCACTCTACTACCTTCCATGATCATGGAAAGGTGTGCTACGGGCATGAAACCAGACATTACTTTACATTTAATAAGTCAAATTCATATAATGAAGTTTGTTTTCCATAATATCATTTGAATGAATTACTTATATTTAAGAACTTACATTAGAAGGTCTAAGTGGAAGTGACACCCGAATGATGGCTCAAAAGTGTTAAAACAAAAAAAAAACTCCATTATGGCATATCACCCTACATGGGGTGTTTGGAGTAGTGGATGTTACCACCAACAACCAATCACATTTGTCGAAAGAGAATAACCATATGGTTCTAATGACTATACGAATGGAATATAAATTCAATAAATTGCACCCAATGAAATAGGCAGGCCCCACACATTAATTCCAAAATTAATCAACTTGATGTTTAAGTTGTAGACCACATACCTCAAACTCATATGAATCTCCATGTTCAGTATTAGCCTCTAATTTGGCCCAAATCAGAGTATATCTGAAAAATGGGCATAAAAGCATAAACCATGATAAATAGGTCAAGATAAAGAGAAAAAAATAATGGCTTAATAAGAATTGAGTACTTATCGTTGTGCATCCAATGTGAAAAAAGGGAAGATCAATCAAATCCTGGATGAAGGAGATTTTTGAATCCCTAGAAAAGGCCTTCAAAGATCTCAAAAATGGGAGAAATGTAGGTCCATCCTACTAGAAATAGGATTGGGGAAGAAATATTAAGTTAATTATATTATTAAGGGTAAAATAGTAAAATCATACATAATTAATCTTGTGCATGGTTTGGACGCACAGTTTGACAAACTGTGGGCCAACCATACATGGGTACCTGGAGAAAATGGGGAACTCACACAGTTATGTTGCATAGTTGATAAATCATGTGAAAACTATGTGTAATGGATATATCCAAAAATACAGACCATATTCAGGGTTATATCTAACCATGTTCCCTACTCGTACGGTTTACACTAACTGTGCGACGAGCCAATTTATCCTAAAAATCTAGGCTCTTGGATCCAAAAGCACCTTAGACACCCCTAAGACCTTCATGAACTCATTAGGTATCCAATTTAGGTCCATAAAGGTTAATTAGACCAAACTTTTGAGGATCCATACCTAAGTCAAAAATTGAGTTCTTACACATACCATGGTAATCATACATGGGGAATCCTATGTTCATCACATATGGTAAGGCCATAGTTTTACATCATATGTTGTTTAAACTATTGTGTAGTTTAACATCATATGAAAAGAATATGGATATAGGTAGTTTCATATTATGTATCTTGGATTTGGAAGGGATTACTCCTCAAGGGAGTCATGATAAGGAAAGAGGAAGATTTTTCATAAGGATCCTTAACCAAGAAAAGTGAGCAGTTTCCCTTGAATATTCCACCCCTAGGGATTACGTGATAACCACTCATATACCTTTGGGTGGGACATGGTTTTGGAAATATAGTGGAGGAGTGGAAATTTGGAGACCCTATGTTATAGTCCCTCTACTTATGAGAAATGAGAATTAGTGTACTTATTCTTAGGAGAAACATGTAAGGTGATGGCTGCACTAGAGGCATAGGGAACGTCAAGTAGGGGACCAGAAAATTGGTGTGCACGACATTGTTGCGTTATGTGCAACTTTATTATGTTTCATTTAAGATTTGTGCAAGTTGGGACTCTAGAACATGGAAATCTTATGGATTCAATAGGCATAGTTTTGAGAATTTTTTGGAGTTTCATGTAGATTAGGGTTTCCCAAAGGAATATTCTCTTGTTCGAATCTAACCATACTTAGGAGTAGTTGCACGAGGATCGCTCTACCATAGAAAAATTCATGTTTGGACCCACATGAGATGTATATCACAAATTATATATCCTTCAGGGTTCATGATCACTAGTTTTGTTCACCATCATAGAAGAGATAGAGTTTCACGTAGTATAGTGTTTCTTTGGCTTCTGGATAGCCTATACAAGATTGGGGGTGCTTCTATTTGTAGGCTAAATCCTTATCTGTCGGAACAAAACTACTTGGTTACATAACTGAGTTTTTTTGATTCTCCAGCCTTTGAAACTAGGGCATGGCTACACAAAAAACCCAATTTGATATTTCCTATAGAACACAATAAGATATTTTCAAAATAGGATTGTGTGCAACAATCATATCTTGCACATAAAAAAAATTCTTATGTGCATGGTCCTTAGGCATGATTTCAGACTTAGTGACCTCTATGAAAATTATCTTCGCCTTTGGCAAAAAATTAATTTTCACATGGAAATCTATCTTTATGTGCACCCACAAAAACGTGGGTGCAACATACTCATTATCCCTATAATGGTTCATCGGGATGGGTCACGTGTTCAATTCATCCAAAACTTGTTGTTTAATCTCTGAGGTGAGATTTCAACACCAAAAATATTTCTATAATATCCTTTACCTTTACCCTAAGATGATCCAAATCCATTTTTTGATGATTTATGTTATCCCTAGTATAATATATAATCTTATACACAATAATATAATACTATAGATCCAAAAAAAATTAACTCATAGAAGATGGTAATCCCTGGTGGAGGAGGTCTATAAGTTAGATATGTAGGTGGAGGAGGAGGAGTGGGATATAAAGAATAAATAAGATGATTAGAAACCTAAAATTTTCTTTGAATGTACATAAATATCCACTATAAAAAATCTCTAACCCTCTCCTCCATCATCACACCCATTTCATGAACTTTAGACTCTCAAGCTTCTATTTTCATTCATATACATCCTCCTTCAAGGAATCTCCAAAAAACAACTTTTTTAACAAACACATTCACCACATATCTTCATATGTGACCCAACTATTGTGGATTTTATAATATACTAACCAAAATATCCTTCCAACCCTCAGTTACAATGGTTCTCTATATTCTCTACTCTTCATGTGATTCCTATATATAATTTTTTAAAAATTCATTTATGATTCACAATAAATAAATAGTAGAACTAACATAAATAACATAAATAAGTCCTTAAAATCCTCTCAACTACAGCCCTCTATGATTTTGTAAGATGTATTCTCTTTTTTCTCATTTGGGTCCTCTTTTATTTTTCATTCCTAGCTACGGGGGAGGGTAAACCTCTATAGATCTTGAACACTCAACTCTCATTTGTTGAAAATTTTCAATCATCATTTGTTCTTCCAATAATTTATATCCTCTATGAGATAAAGTATGAGTGTATAAATATTTGGATTATATCTACTCATGTGATCTCTTTGGTTTCTATAAATTAAAGAAAAAAATTATTAACATAATCATTGTTATAATAAAATTGTAAATGATGACATTTCGCTTACCAAAAATGATTCATTTCATTTACTTTATACAAATTTCTTCCATGTATATTCATTATGAAAAGGCTATATATGACATGGACTTTCATTTTATATTTCCCCAAAAATTTAATATTATTTGAGGGTTGATTTAAAATCTATGAATCTCCTAGAATCCAAAGATAAACATTTCTACCCAACTTCTCTACAGTTAGGTATGTCATATGTCTTATATTAAGAAGGGAAAACCAATATTAGTAAAAACATGTAATGATAAGAAGATTAATTATAAATTAACCTACAAAAATTTTCTCCAATAAATAAAATATTTATTCATTGTCGATAATTTTCCAATCACAAATACAAATGATAACTTTCACTTAAGCTTTCATTTCAACAAAAGACTTAAATAGTTTTGAGTTTCCACCCCAAGGATTTTCATTATCATAAAAGTTAATATATATCCTCATGTACTAAAAATGGGTAACTGATAATTTTTCTAAATGTGTTCTACCATATTTACCAACCATGGAAGCCTTATTTTCCCATATTGAAAAAAAAGGATCATGTATAGAAGGACATTGAGGAACCTTAGCAGAAGTATGTGTATGATCATCCTAGGAATCCAGAGGTGACTAAACTATTTTATTTGACATTATCCTAAATATAATGTTAATTAAAAATTACAAAAATATAAAAAATACAACTATAACATATAAAAATAATAAAAAACGGAAAATGGTCCTATAAAATTTAAAAAAATGAAACACATTTTTATAAACATTTTTAAAGTAGTTAACTAAAAAGATGACATTAATAATGATAGATTAAATGATATAGTATGATGAAACAAATTATATATTATAAAAATATATTTTTTATATAAGAAAATTGAATGAAAATTTTAAATGGATTCAAACAGAATAATATAATATAAAACAAACGAGACTTTAACTTGTTTTTTAGAGTAGTTAACATCAATTTTAAGAAAAATTGTGAAAAATGTTTTCTGACATCAAATAAAAAATATAAAAGAAAATAAAAATGGAATAAATTATATAAATCCCAAATTTACATATAAATTTGAATATTAATTTGAAAATGATATGAACAAATAAACTAAATAAACTACTTATATTACTCATTGGTAGTTAATTTTTTTTAAAAAAAATACTAATAATATTTATGAAATATAAATTGATAGATGTAGAGATTAACAAGTCTTATTTAATAATTTATTCAAATCCAAAAGTTACATCTATAGTTGAATAACTAAAAATTGATTAAATAAATAAACTAATATAAACAAAAAAATTATCATATTTTTGAAGATATGTTATTTAATTGAAAAAAATATCCAAAATTTTATCAAATTATAGAAGGTAAAAAACAAATAAGTATATGTTAACTATAATATTTGGTAATTAATATGGCATTATTTTACATATTACTTCATTATAATCCTTCCTTATGGAACAAACCATATCCATGATGTGGTCATCAATATTCATTGAAAATATTTCTTTCAAATTAGGGATATCATATAAATCATCATCCTCATTAATTTTTTTATCAGAAAAATACATTTTTTCTTATAAAACAAGAGAACATTTAACATTTTATAGATCAAGAATATATAAAATTTGTTTTACACATGTTTTCAGGATAAAAGGATCATTTATATATTCTAATTTTTTTAGATAAAATAGAGTCAAATCAAATTAATCATGTTTGAAATTGTTGTTACTGGTCACCCATTCATAGTTAAATAATGGAACCCAAAATTTAATTAAATAAATCTTTAATATTTCTTCAATGACTATACAATATCCACTTGATTTATAGATTTTTTTTATTTTATATGTGAAAAATGAATTGATTATATAAATAAAAAACTATAATTATTAATTTCAATCATAACACCCCAAGATTCCATGATATACTTCCCTTTGAATAATACAGTAGCGTGTGTTGTACGCAACTTTGAGTTCTAACACACACCACAACCAATCAAATGAGCCGTTATGAATAGTAATACCCACTTTTTAAAATTTTATAAATTTTATCATTCAAAATGGACCAAATTTTTGGATTTGGAATATCAAAATTAGCCTAGGGTGAATTTTTGGCTTTTTTTTCAAAACATTCAAATTTTGATGAATAGTAAACAAAATTACGAAACATTAATTAAAAACAACTTTTTTAATCCAAATACTTTATAGTGATAAATTATACTATTGAGAGATTTTAAATTATAATTAGAATATATTTATACCTTTTAATCCAATATTGGTAATTGGATGTAATTTCACATTTAAAATAGACATAAACAAGTGTCAATCTGATAGTTATTATTTCTTAAAAAAATGCTCTTTGTTTTGACACTGGGAATTAATTTTAAATTAATTTATGAAATTTCTATGTTTTGAATTTAGAAAAATGGATTTAATATTTTGAATTAGGAGGTTCAAATTGTGTAAATAGGTAACTTTCATTTTTAGACATTTTGAATAATTACTTCGGTAAATATTTTATTTACCATTGTTAAAGGGTAAATCCGGTAAATAAGGGTAAAACAATAATATTATAATTATATTAAATTACCCTAAAATGTGTCCTATCCCTATTGGTTGATACAATTCTGACCATGGGCATCTTTGGGTCGATTTTGGGACCCCATGGAGCCACTTGTAAGTGATAATGACACTTTATATTAATTAAGTAAAAGTAAATACAAAAATGACATAAGCATATATATTTTAGGAAAAAAAAATTTACATTGGGTTATATATGTTATATTTTCAACTATAAATATTAATTAGAAATATAAAAATATTTCCTACATAATGGTATTTTATTTATAATTTTTAGACATTGAATAATTAAATTTATTTATGACACAATAATGATGCAGTATTTTCTTTATTAATGAATGAATCAAATAATTGGTATTATAAATGTTAAAATAAATATAATTTGAAGATTTTGATAACATAAAATAATTTTATTGGTTAATATGACATTTTAGGATTGATTAAATGAATTTTTTTCGAATTAATAAAGTTTTTATGACTTTAACATAAATCAATTATTAAATAGTGTCAAAATTGACATAAATGAGCTTTTAAAACAAATATCATATTATTAATAGATATTCTATTCCAAAAAATCTAACGTTCATTCAAAAGACTTATATAATGATAGGTTTATCATTAATGGACCACTTGGGGGTATCTTGGAAGTATATAGTAAGTTTATTAACTATATAATATAAAAATACAAAGAGACATGGTAAATGTCAAACTATTTAACTAAGAGTTAAATCAAAAATATAAAGTTAATATAGTGACCAAACCTGTCTAAAACCTATTGGTTGAGTGGTTTTATACCTTTAACCACCTTAAACTATAAATTATCCACTTTGGATCCATTATAAACTTAATATGAATTTATTATAAAATAATATTTCTATCTTTTCCTAAGGTGCCCCTTACCCCTCTTATAAAAGGGCACTCCCCCTACTCACTAATTCACACCTTTAAAGACATTTGTATAAGACAAAACCTACCCAAATATCCTATAACCTTCCCTCACTTCATCCTAGAGTCCTTACTTTGGTCAGAAAGATAAATTAAAGAGCCCTTTTGATCAAATCAAAAGGAAGAACCCGAAGAAGAGGTAATAATTTCACCACCCTCTTTCAAGTTCTTTTATTCTTCCACTTATTATTGTTTATTATTTCCATTATAAAATAATAACTCCAGTATCATCTATATACTATGAAGTTATTATAAATATGGTACTTCCATGTTCATTATTCTATCCATCCTTTGAATGACATGTCACCATAGGTGTGTACGTATGGATTACCATCTCCACGTTGTGGTGTAATTGTTATTCAATACTTTATTATTTGTATGGGTATAATAATAATGTGTAATTCATTTAAATAATAAATATAATATGATAATTATTCTGTATATATGATATACCATCCAATTATATATTATTTTAATATCAAAAGAGTGATATTGTCGCTCATGCGTACGTACTGATTACCATCTCCACAAACATGATGAGATTCATTCCCCATCATATCCATTCAAGACTAAATTTTATTTGATGATTAAAAATAATTTTTAGAGACATGATATCATTAAGTATACGAATAAGATACATCCCCTCCATAAAAAATATTTCTCACATAACAAATAATATAAAGGAAAATGAATTTGTTAACACCCAATATGACGATAACACTAAGATATTATTAACAAATCAATGTGAAAATATTTTATACGATATCATATTAATATATATAATTCTTGTATAATTAAATAAAAATCACCATTATACATGAGTTTAACCTACCCTCGACTAAGGAATAAGTACAAGTAAGGGGTTTCTTATCTCACTTTTAATTCTGTGAGATTTCCATTGTTCACCACTTATTTATTGCATGTGGTGTGTGTACTGCCCATGATTGTATTAATTGTGTAATATAATTTAATTTATGGATATTTTCATCGTCATTTTATGATCCTTATTTCATGGGTTTATGTTTCGTATGTTACCAAATCGATAAGAGAATTTAAAATTTCAATTTCCGCTCATTCGGCTTTACACATACTTCATTGATTATTTTACTCCAAGATTATGTGTGGAATATCTATTAATTTTCTTATGTCATAATTTCCACTCCCCTTTCTATAGATATACTTTTGATACACATAATCACTCCATTGATAAATTCTTAAGTCATTGATATGAACTTGATAAGTGCAATTTTAACTCAATCTCCATTTTTTGAGTTAAAAATCCAATTCATTGGTGTTGTCTTTACAATAATATGTGTGAATGTCCTCTGATTGATTTACACTGAATATCCAATCATATATATTGTATTTATATTTTTCACATATAATTATGTCGTTTATTTATCCTTAACCTATGGATACAGTCTTTATAAGACATTTCATCTCAAATTAAATTTCATTGAGACTTCTTATTTGTTATACACCAAATCACTTCTATAAGGTGTATATAATGTACTTCGACAGAGTATATCATTAATACCTTTATTATCATGATATTACAAAGTTTTAATTACCTAAATTATTTGTATTCAATTGTCTCTCTTTTGGTTAGGAACACTAACTAAAATATCATTTTAAATGTTTTAAAGATTTATTATTCTAAATCTTTCTCATTAATGTCCATGTTTTAAAAATGTTTTTAAGGATTTATTTATATGGAAATTTAAATTTTAAAATTAAAATTCCTTTTAAAAGTTTCAAAGTGGTATGGGAAGCTTTGATTCAAAAATCTATTTTAAATGGATTCTTGACAAATAGTGTGACTTTTAAATGATTTAAAGAAAAAGGGGGATATTTCTCTCTAATAGTTTTAATGATTATTTTCATCTATGTCAATATCCTTCATTATTCTCGATTTAGGTTAATCTATTATAATACAGTCTTCCATATTGTATTGAATGAGTTATGTTTGACTGTGGATGTGCTATTTTTATTCCATTTATGGTTTGGGGATAAAGTATTGACATTACGTATGCTAGTTTTAATATGAATTTTTATGTTATGTTTAAACCTGTTCGTATGAGGAATTAATTGGACTTAGTAAGTGATTGGTGGAGCCCGCTATAGCTCCTCGATACATCAGTAGGTCTCATGAGACAAACTAGTGTCTTGGAACAAGGCCTTGACAAAATCTTATTTGTAGTCTTGGCACAAGGCCTTGACTATATGGTTATGATAGTCTGACATTATGCATTTCATAATTATGAAAGAGGTTATTGATATTTCATGTGATCATTTGACTATTATAATATCCATTTGAATAAGTAAATGGAATTATTTAATTTTATCTTTTCCATATTATGTTGAAGTGAAAGTTTAAAAGGCTTTGTTCTAGTCTTATGCACTGCCTTAAATGTTTATGCTTATTTATGAAAGTTTCCTCTATAATGTTATCCTTACTGAGCATCTGATCTCACCCCTTTCTATGTTTTATTTTCACAGGATGCAAAGAAGTATATTATGACTGAACTCTAGGGATAGTCTATGGGATATCAGTGTTTTCTATGGAGAAAATGTTGTTTTAGTTTTCCATTTTATGATGTAATGTAGACCATATGAATTTATCTAGTACTTCCAAGGATACTAATGTAATCATTCTTTTGAGACATGATCGTTTATGATCATGCCAATGATACATAATAATTCAACGACTCTGGGCTTATAGGTTCGGGGCGTTACAGTTGGTATCAGAGGAAGTTTAGTACAAACCTTGGAAAGTAGATTTAGATAAACTCTGATTAGAGCACATAGACCTAAGATGGACTTTTAGGATTAGTATAGAAGAACTTACTAGAATCTTAGTATTGTAGAGATTTTGTGAGTTTTCCAAGAAATACATCCTTTTATGGATACGAGAAGGTATTGGCGGATCTGGCACAAATGTACCTAGGGGTAAAACCCGAAAACATTGCTTTGATCTAGACTCGAACGGGAACTGGTGCACTACAATGGGCCTTGCTGTACTCTTGGTTACGAAACTCTTGGGGGATATGATTATGATAATTTACATTTTCTTTACAAACCGATTTGAAGTATTTTAATATATAATGAGAATAAATGACCTTGGTTAATCTTAAGGTGTTTCAAATTGAGAATATAGTGTCATGATATTCTCTAAATTATTTTATGACTACTGTTACTCACACAATTCTTTCTTGTTTTAGTCAATGGCTGGATTCCAAGGAAGTCATAGTAACTTTGAGAATGATGTACAAGGTGGGAACGGTGGTGGAAATGAGCAAAAAAGTGGAATGTTGATAGGCATAAAAGATATCATGTTCATGCCAAATCAGTTTTCCAGAAATATGACCAATAACATATATATTAACCAACTCCTGGAATCAATAAAGAAGATAATGGTGATTAATGATAAGAGCTCCAGCAGTGGAGACCATGGAGAAAAGAATCCTCAATTTCCATCATGCAAGAAATGTGGAAGGAGACACCCATGAAAGTGTCTCAATGGAACAAATAAATGCTTTACGCGTGGGAAAGAAGGACATCAAGTGAAGAATTGCCAAGTAAAAATGAAGATTACTATGGAAGAAAATAAAAATGGTCCCAAGAATCCATTTATAGACATTTTCCGTAAATGTAGGGTACCTGGCCATTACCCGAGTTAATTCCCTATTCTATATGATATTTTCTTGGACAAAGAATAATCTATGTGGAAATAAATGGTTGGAGAAATTTTTAAATGTACTAGTACTCCTTGTTGATGGGATTACTTTGGAATAATTTTCTCTTGTATTTGTAACCCTACAGTTTGTCATGTGAAAATTATATTTGAGGAAGACTTATCTTTTCTCTTGTGGATATAGTTATAAATAACCATTTAGTTTTATATGATCATGGGGTTTGAGAAAATTATAAGTTATATTATTGTTGGATAAAAATGCAAGGTATGAGATAAAATTTGTGGTTAAATTATGTTATGGTTATTTTGATTAACTTATCTCATTTTGGTAATGTTATAAAATATAGTTTTTGAAAAAGTACAACACGCAGACCATGTGACAACCCGTCGTGTCGGACAAAGCTGTGGGAATCGAACCTACAACCAAAGTGTGATTGGGATTTATTGCCTACCACTGGAATACGTGAAGTCCCTGGTTTGTGTGACTAATTATTTTTAGTTAAATTGTTTTATTGATCAATAATAAGTTGATTTGGGATCTTATGTCTTATCAAATGAATACCCTTAGTATAGGAAAATGATTCGGTGATTAAGTGATAAATGTTATTTTGGAGGATGTTCGCTTTTTTGGGAACACTATATGCCCAAGGAAAATAGAATACTATGGTATTTCATTTAAGGAGTAATGGTGGATTTTTATCTATGTTTTTATTGTGGATTTTAGTGATTTGGGTTATTTATGGAAATTATTAACCAATAATAGAGAATACGTGATTAGGTTAATTACTTTTGAGTATGTAAATTTAAGAGTAGTTGATGTCATTTGGAGATACAATTTCACATGGAAGACTACATAAATAATTATTCTAAGTTTTGGGTTTCAATATTAGTTTGTATTATATTGAATTATTTTAAGGACAATTGTTTATTGAATGGTATTTATTTAACTTTGGGGTATTTTTGTTTTAGTTTTAGAAATTAATATTAGTTTTTCTTTATATAATGGAATATCATTTTGGGGGATCATCAGATCTTATACTAACCATTTTGGTTTTTATTAATCTCTAAATACAAGGTAAATATATAGTTTATCCTTCATGGATCATGTGATTCTATAGATGTTCATTCTAGCTCTTCTAATGTGACCATGTCTTCTTGAATACTCATCGTTTAAAAAAAATGAGTTAGTGGTAGCAATTTATTAAAGAATGAAACTCTAATTAAAAAGTTAGTATATCTCTGTATGTTATTAGTCAATCTCATAAATGAATTCATTATATTTATTTAATTTAACTTAAAACAAAAAAAATTGTTGTCCGTTTACTTTTCCTTCTGGGAGAATAATGTTCGTTTGTCCCATCACAAGTTTGTGGTTTCCATGTTGTTAACTTTCTCCTGATCATGTTTTCTATCACTCTCTATCAGAACTTTACACTTAGTTTATCATCCATATCTATGTTTTCCTACCTAAAATCCTAGTATGGGTTATCTTGGGTGACCTTTGTACTTCTCTTTTTTTCTTTTAAAGTGATATTTTTATTGACTCTTTTTCCAATGTGGGACTTTCCATTATATTCCCCAGCCCAATTTTTTTTAAGAAAATTCGAGGATGAAATTATTTTAAGGATGAGAGAATATAACACCCCAAGATTCCATAGTATTCTTCCATTTGAATAATATAGTAGCGTGTGTTGTATGCAACTTCGAGTTCTAACACACACCACAACCAATCAAACTAGCCATAATGAATAGTACTACCCAATTTTTTGAAATTTTATAAATTTTATCATTCAAAACGGATATCATTTTTGGATTCAGAATATTGAATTTATCCTTGGGTGAATTTTTTCATTTTTTAGAAAACATTCAAATTTGGTTGAATTGTGAACAAATACTAAACATTAATTAAAAACAACTTTTTTAATCCAAATAATTTATAGTGATAAATTATACTATTGAGAGGTTTTAAAGTATAATTAGAATATATTTATACCATTTAATACAATATTGGTAATTGGATGTAATTTCACATTTAAACTAGACATAAACAAGTGTCAATCTTTTGATAGTTATTATTTCTTAAAAAAACAAGCTCTTTGTTTTGACAACGGGAATTAATTTTAAATTAATTTCTGCAACTTCTGTGTTTTGAATTTAGAAAAATTTATTCCATATTTAGAATCATGAGGTACAAATTGTTTAATTATGTAACTTTTATTTTTATACATTTTGAATAATTACTTCGGTAAATATTTTATGTACCATGGTTAAAGGGTAAATCCGGTAAATAAGGGTAAACAAATAATATTATAATAATATTAAATTACCCTAAAACTTGTCCTAACACTATTTTCTGATACATGTCCGACCATGGGCATCTTTGGATTGATTTTGGGACCACATGGAGCCACTTTTAAGTGATAATGACACTTTATATTAATTAAGTAAAAGTAAATACAAAAATGACATAAGCATATATCTTTTAGAAAAACAATTTTTACATAGGGTTATATATGTTATATTTTCGACTATAAATATTCATTATAAATATAAAAATATTTCATACATTATTTTATTTTATTTATAATTTTTAGATGTTGAATAATTAAATTTTTTTATGAAAAAATAATGATGCGGTATTTTCCTTATTAATGAAAGAATCAAATAATTGGTATTATAAATGTTAAAATAAATATAATTTGAAAGTTTTGATGACATAAACGAATTTTATTGGTTAATATGACATGTTAGGATTGGTTAAATGAATTTTTTTTGATTTAATAAAGTTTTCAAGTCTTTAACAAAAATCAATTTTTAAATAGTGTCAAAATTGACATAAATGAGGTTTTAAAACAAATATTATATTATTAATTGATATTCTATTCCTAAAAATATAAGGTTAGGCCAAAAGGATTATATAATGATATTTTTATCATTAATGGACCATTTGGGGGTCTCTTAGAAGTATATAGTAAGTTTATTAACTATATAATATGAAAATACAAAGAGACATGGTAAATGTCAAACTATTTAACTAATAGTTAAATCAAAAAGATAAAGTTAATATAGTGACCCAAACCTGTATAAAATCTATTGTTTGAGTTTTTTTCGACCTATACCCACCTTAACCTTTAAATAATCCATTTTGGATCCATTAGAAACCGAATATGAATTTATTATAAAATAATATTTCTACCATTTCCTAAGGTGCCCATCACCCCTCTTATAAAAGGGAACTCCCCCTACTCACTAATTCACACCTTCAAAGCCTTTTTTATCAGCCCAACCCAGCCCAAATATCCTCTCAACTTCCCTAATTTCATTTTAGAGGCCCTAATTTGGTCATAAGGCCAACTTAAAGAACCCTTTTGATCAAATCAAAAGGAAGAACCCGAAGAATAGGTAATAACTTCACCACCCTCTTTCAAGTTCTTTTCTTCTTCCACTTCTTATTTTTTGTTATTTCTATTCAAAACTAATAACTACAGTATCATATATATTCTGTGAAGTTATTATAAATATGGTACATCCATCTTCATTATTCTATCCATACTTTGAATGACATGTCACCATACATGCGTACGTACGGATTACCGTCTCCACATCGTGGTGTAATTGTTATTCAATACTTTATTATTTAGATGGGTATAATAATGATGTTTAATTCATATAAACAATAAATATAACATGATAATGATTCTTTATATATGATATACCATCCAATTATATATTATTTTAATATCAAAAGAGTGATATTGTCGCTCGTGCGTACGTACGGATTACCGTTTCCACAAACGCGATGAGATTCATTCTCCATCATATCCATTCAAGACTAAATTTCATTTTATGATTAAAAATAATGTTTAGAGACATTATATAATTCTAGATATTAATAAGACACATCTTATCCATAACAAATATGGCTCACATAACAAAGAATATAAAGGAAAATGAATCTGGCAAGACCTGAAACGACGATAATACTAAGATATTATTAACAAATCAATGTTAAAAGATCATATATGATATCATATAAATATATATAATTATTTTATAATTAAATAACAATTATTTTACAATTATACAGGAGGTTAACCTACCCTCTACCAAGGAAAAAGTGCAAGTAATGGGTTTCTTATCTCACATTAATTCAGTGAGATTTCCATTGTTCACCACTTATTTATTACATGTAGTGTGTGTACTGCCCATGATTGTATTAATTGTGTAATATAATTTAATTTATGGATATTTACATCATCATTTTATAATCCTTATTTCATTGTTGTATGATTCGTATGTTACCAAATCGATAAGGTAATTTGAAATTTTAATTTCCACTCATTCGACTTTACGCATACTTCATTGATTATTTTACTCCAAGATTATGTGTCGAATCACTATTAATTTTCTTATGTTATAATTTACACATTCCTTTCTGTGGATATACTCTTGATACACATTATATCTCCATTGATAAATTCTCAAGTCATCGATATGAACTTGATAAGAGTAATTTTAACTCAATCTCCATTTGTTGAGTTAAATATCCAATTCATTGGTGTTGTCTTTACAAGAAAATGTGTGAATATCCTCTGGTTGATTTACACTGTATATCCAATCATATTTTGTGTATTTATATTTTTCACACATAATTATGTCGTTGATTTATCCTTAACCTAAGGATACGGTCTTTATAATAAATTTCATCTCAAATTACATTCCATTGATACTTATTCATTATTATACACCAAATCACTTTTATATGGTGTATATAATGTACTTTGACATAGTATATCATGAATACCTTTATTCTCATGATATTAAAAAGTTTTTATTACCTCGATTATTTGTATTCAAGTGTCTCTCTTTCGGTTAGAAACTCTGACTAAAATATCATTTTAAATGTTTTAAAGATTTATTATTCTAAATCTTTCTCATTAATGTCCATGTTTTAAAAATGGTTTTAAGGATTTATTTATATAGACACTGAAGTTTTAAAATTAAAATTCCTTTTAAAAGTTTCAAAGTGGTATGGGACACTTTAATTCAAAAATCTATTTTTAAATGGCTTATTGATAAATAGTGTGACTTTCAAATGATTTTAAGAAAAAAGGTATATTTCTCTCTAATAGTTTTGATGATTATTTTCATCTATGTCAATATCCATCATTATTCTCAATTGAGGTTAATTTGTTACAATACAATCTTCCATATTGTATTGAATGAGTTATGTTTGACTGTGGATGTGCTATTTTTATTCCATTCATGGTTTGTGGATAAATTATTGACATTATGTATGCTAGTTTTAATACGAATGTTTATGTTATGTTTAAACCTGTTCATATGAGGAATGCATTGGACTTAGTAAGTGACAGGTGGAGCCTGCTATAGCTCCTCGATGCATCAGTAGGTCTCATGATACAAACTAGTGTCTTAGAATAAGGCCTTGACAAAATCTTATTCGTAGTCTTGGCACAAGGCCTTGAATATGTGGTTATGATAGTCTGGCATTATGCATTCCATCATTTTGAAAGTGGTTATTGATATTGCATGTGATAATTAGACTAGTAGAATATCCATGTGAATAAGTAAATGGAAATATTTGATTTTATCTTTGCCAAATTATGCTGAAGTTCATGTTTAAAAGGCTTTGTTCTAGTCTTATACACTGCCTTAAATGTTTATGCTTATTTATGAAAGTTTCCGCTATAATTGTTTCCTTACTGAGCATCTGATCTCACCCCTTTCTATGTTTTATTTTCCCAGGATACAAAGAAGTATATTATGACTGACCTCCAGGGATAGTCTATGGGATATCAGTGTTGTCTATGGACACAATGTTATTGTAGTTTTCCATTTTATGATGTAATGTAAACCTTATGAATGTATCTAGTACTTCCAAGGATACTAAACTAATCGGTCTTTCGAGACCTGATCTTTTATGATCATTCTAATGATAAGTAATAATGCACCAACTCTAGGCTTCTGGGGTCGGGGCGTTACATCAAATCTATGGTCCTAATATTGGATTTAAAATATATATCCATTAATTTCATACTCTAACCATGTTATAAAATTTAAACCTGGTCCCTATGTTAACCAAGTAAATGTTTTTTATGATTCTTATCTACCATACATTGTCTCTTTAAACCATGGAAAAAAATTCTTCTCATTAAATATCCACATATCTTTCTTCTCTAGATGATTTATTTTAACATTTTAATATTTTATGTTATATATGGATGGGCATAATTCATGTTATTCATGATGTATAAATGTACATGTTTTATCTATTCACCAATATAAAAATTATTTAAATCCATGAAACCCATATACCTCAAAATTTTCTCGTTCTTGGTATGGTGTAGGCAAACTGATATGGTCGACTATAGATAAGTAGTTTATTCAAAAAATGAAACCTCGTCAGGAATATATTTCTCTATATTAGATGCTTCTGTTTGATATGTATTCTTAATATATTCCTCCAATATCTTTATATACCTTTCAAAAGGATACATCTAACAAAGTTATATGTTGGAACCAAGGTTGTTCTTTCCTAGAAATGGACTGTGGCTTCTGTTTTTTTGTCAATCAACATTGGGTTGATCCAAGAGTTTGTAAAGAATGTGGTCATATGGTTGAGGATGAATGTAGTATTTATGGCGTCATAGTTTCCCAGTATTTTCCAAATTTTTGGGCCTCAAAATCGTGATTTTTTTGGAGAAGGAAGAGATTTAGATAAGGAAGAAAACCATGAACCACATAGGGAGAATATTTTTTAGATCAAGAAATATGGTATGTGGATTGGTGGATGACAAACCATTTTGCAAGAATGGTTCGAGGAATGAGAAATGGTTAACAGTGAATACTTTTTGTTCACAGGAATGCTTGCATTACACGAAAGGTGTAAGGGTTCGTGGGATGGTGTGTCATTCAAGAAAATGAGGAAGAGAGGTTTGTGGAAGAGATGGTTCGCGGGAAGAATAGTCATTGGTGAAAATGAGGTGTAGATCAGTTTGTAGGAGAGTTTGGCTGTCACAAAGGGAAATGTGGTGGTATGCATATTGTGTAGGGAATTGGTTCACAATATATGCATGGCACATAGTGAAGGAAGTTCTATATCAAAGATTTGGTAAATATGGAATTAGTAGATTATGCAGATATATTTTCCTATATAAGGAGATCTAGACAAACTGGTAAGGTTGAATAGTGAATTTTATTAGTGCAATTCATAACTCTGGGAATTCAGCTAAGTCTAAAAGAGGTTCTCATAGAAAAAATATTTCTAAAGGGTTTTCTATAGTCTGTAAAAGGAAGATAGGTCCGTGTAGGAGAGTCGGTACATGGAGGAAGAACTCAGTATGTGGAGCACTTTTAGTACATGGAGAATGTGAGGCAGTACATGGAGTAAGTTAGTATGCAAAGGAAGTCAGTATGTGAAAGATTGTTCATGTAGGAGAATTTGGTCTATAATGAATAAGCAGTATGCGAGAGAAGAAGCAAAGGAGGTTTGCAAACACAGTTTGTGAAGGTAGTACGTGTGCACAGTTTGTAAAGGCAGTACATGGAGGTGGTGCCTAGAGCACTTTAGTATACAGAGGAAAAAGGTTAGTTCACAGAAAATAGGTTCATGAATAAACAGTACCTGGAAAGTAGATTACATCAAAAGGGGAATAAATGACTTCAACAGATTTTCTATTTGTAGTTACATATGCATGATTTAATTCCAACCCATTGAAGTGACCTTTAAGTCAATAAACTGAGTAAAGATTCTTCCCAATGCAGTAAAAAATGGGGAGTCAATAGAAGTGATCCTAGGGACATAGTGTGCTATCCCTAAAACCTTCTAAAGGCAGTGTGCCTAGAATAGATTGATTGTGCTAAACTTTTGTACTCCACAAATATTAAATATTAGTGGACTTTGTTATGACCTACAACATATCGGGCTATGATACTTAGACGTAGCCCTTAGTTTTTAACCAATTAAAATTGATGTTTCTTCTCTTTGCATGGGATTGTTTTTTTCTGCACTTTCTTATCAGAAAAGTTTAACAGGTTCCTACAAACATTGGAACAACATCCATTAGTTTAAAAGAAAAATTGGAAACCCTAATTCAACCCTCTCTTCTCAGGGTGTTCTTGGGTCCTTCAATATAAATGACCACACAACATTATTCCTTATACCAAATTAACCTTTAAATACACCATTATATCAAAAAAATGGTATTGTAAAATACATTTTCATAAGAAAAAGCAAAGAAACAACAACATTCTCAAATTTATTCAATTAATTCATATTAGTCACATTTTAACAAATAGCATTGAAAAAATAAAACACCTTCAAGATAGTCACCATTATATGGATGGGAATTATTCCAAATGGTGCAACTAGTAGGATTTGTTGCATCATGACATGATAATCATGAGATTTCATGCCTATTAACATCAAATCATTTAGTAATTTTTTTTACATTTGAAGAATATCCTAGTGGAACTTTAATACCATGTAGGAATTATAAAAAACTAATTTTCATCCCCTTTGATAATTTATGAAAAACTGAAGGTAGTTATGTTCATCTTCTATTTGAAGTTGGAGCTAACTCCAAATGTATTCCCATTAAAATCAATTTCAATTATATATTCAACTCATCCTCAGACTTTCCTTTAATATAAAACAAAATTTCAATCAAAATATCGTAGATATTCTTATCAACATGCATGAATCAATTTTAGGTTTGACCTCATGATATCTTCAATATGTAACCTCAAAAAATATTGCTCATTTCTTCAATGTATTTCAATCATTGCTATATTTTTGTTTCTTTCTAAATGTGACATAAATTTTTTGACACACCTTAAATACTGATCATTTAACAAAGGTTTTGGAGTAATCTAAAATTTATATGAGATATTGATTACATTTTTTAATCTAAAATAATGTTTATACATAGATAAAAACCTTCAATAAACTATGATTATTTTTTTCTACCATGTTGTAGTTGATAATATAATGTGTCTTATTTAGAAATTAGACAAGATTTATGATCCTTAACACTGTATTTATATTTTCATTATCTATGGAGTCATTTAAAGTGAACACAGTAATTTCATGAAATTAAAATATTATATTTTGTAATAATAATAAACACCAATTCCTTCCTCCCAAGAAAGTCTTGAATCATAAATTAATGGATACAAGAAAACATCAACATCATTTCTAGGTTGTTTGGTCCATAAATCATTAATATCATCATGATATATTTATAATTCATATAAAATTTATAAGATAATTTATAAATTACCAATAAAATATACAATGAAATATGTTTTCTACTAAGTCTTTAATATGGATTCATTCCATATATGTACCATCCAATTCTGAGGTTTCTAACTTCATTTCCTGAGGTAGGAAATTGTTGATCAGTTTTCTTCCACTATTGAAAATATATTGGATACAAAACATTTCTATCTATTTACCACACTTATGTATGTTATATTATCCTTTTTCCATTATTTTAATTTTCAAATAAATGTTTTAAATGAGGAAATATAATTAGATGTCAAATTTCATTAGTAAGAATCCTAGTAACTGCTAAATCAACATGTGAATTTTCTTTCAACTTATATCATGATTTCCCATATTTAGGACACTATGATAAACCTTCATATTCAAACCTATATATCGTACAGTCATTAAAGCAAAAATATATCTTATTATAACTTAAAGCTATATAGAATAATATTTTATTCATATTGTAATGTGAATATGGAAGATCGTTTTCTTCAAGAATTTTTTCTTTAAACTATTATAAAAACTCTTCAAAAATATTTTCACTCTATCAATTTTTATCCTTCAAGTTAATAAATCATAAAACCTATGATAAAATAATAAATTTTATAAAATATGGATAAAATGGTTTTTCAAAATATCCATATAGGTGCTCGATCATCGGTACTTTCTAAATTACCTTTACATTAATATCTAAAATCATTTCTTCAATTTGATCAAACTTATCATATTGAATTTCTTCATTATCAATGGATTTTGAATTACTCCCAATCTCACCATGAAAAATATATGGACTATAACTTGGATTAAAACCATGAAAAACTAAATGGTATTTAATTTCTCTACATTACATCTTTTTCATATTTAAACAATTTAAACGTGGGTAGAAAAATAGTATTTTGTTTAGAATATTTTTTCAGATAATTATAAAGAAGTGTTATGTCATTCCTTATATTCATAATTGATTTTAATTAAATTAATCCAACTATCTAACATTATCGCTCATTAAAATTTTAAAGTAATGAATGTAAGTTATTTTTTATTAAAATTTAATTGAATGTTTACTTTTATAAATAATAATACAGAAAAATAAATAAATAATATTTCAAAAATAATATAAAAACAATTGAAAGAGAATAATGGTATAAAAAATTTATATACATTAAATGGTTGGTCACTAATAAAAAACATTTTTTCATTATTTTTATAATAAAAATTAAGTAATTTTGTATAAAATATTTTCATAATATATATCTGAATATTATAATATAAATGAAACAATGATTTCTAATTTTCAATAATTTTTTATAGTTTTAACATAGTTAATGGGAATTTTCACAAATGTTTTAGAAATATATTATAATAATTTATGATTAATTTTCTCTGTAAACTATAAAATATATGAAAATATAAAAGTAAAATAAAATATGATAGTGATAATTCCATGAACTAAAAGAAATATTTTTACAATTTTTCTTAGAGAAATATTCTAAAATATAACAAATAAAAGTCTAATTATAGTTCCGTGAATATTATTTTATTCTCATTTCACAAACATATGTACAATGTTTTATAATGTTCCATAAAGTAATGTTTCTTCATGACAGTGCCATTCATAATTGTTTCTTCACAAATATTGTTGGAAATAAAAACATTATACTATATAATTTTTGAAGCATCATGGAATAGACTTAAAATAACAGAAAATTATAAGAATAAGATACCATATATTTCTCCATAAAATCAAAAATAAGAAGAGATTCAAATTCCAAAGAATAGAAAAATTAGAGAGAAGAAACAATGGAAGATGACAATGGTAGTGAAGCCTGACTTTGAGGGGGAAAAGAGGAATGTGAAATCAATAGTTATAGAAATGGTGTCGAAGAGAGAGGTAAGTAGTGACAACAGTTGTAGGGAGGAAGAAGAAAAAAATTTGGGGGATAAATTTTTACCATAAGAGAGATTGGGATTTGTATCGGGGGAGAAATCATGAGATGATGACTAAAATTAAAAATCATTGTCAACTGATTTTTTTTAAAGGTTTCATATATCAGTTATTTTATGCATGATAAAGAAAACAACCATAGCAAATATTTTCATGCTAGTTATATTATAAATGATATTGGAAAATTATCTTTTAAATTCAATTATTCTATAAAGAATATGTAAAATTTGGCATGATAATATTCAAAATTGGTTATATTATAATAGGAATAAAAAATGAATTATATCAGATACTTATTCCCTTATGTTTGTATAAATTGTCTCCTAAAAATAATATTGAAAAGGCCTGGTTGGAACCTATTAAAATGGAATTCTAGAGATGGTACCTTTAAAGAATGATCCTTTTTATATTACAAAAAAATTTATAGGAGTAGAAATGTTATATTGATGTGTGATGTTTCCCACTATAAAGGGAAGTGTATATTTATACATATATAAATATATATATATATTAATATATCATGTTTATTTATTCATGATTAAAATGGAATGTTTCTATAAAATGTGTTTAAAGGTTAGGTTGATTTATTTACTGAGAAGATTGTATTATTATGCGATAATTGATCACCTAAACACCATTTATATGTCATGGGAAGCCTTAGGTATCATAGTGTTAAATATAAGCATGTATACTACACTATTTTAATATCATTATTTGGATAGTTTCCCTAGGTGAGACTTTTCTCTAATTTGGGGATTCACCCCACAGTCGGTCCATGTAGAGTAATACCATGTGCTTGGTAAATATATTTATATCTAGTGCCAATTTAAATTGGTTCTAGGTTAATAAATTTCTATATTATCCCCATAACTACTGGGTTCCTATAATGATGATCATAATTTCATTATTCTTATATTATTTTTTAGTGAAATTATGTTTTTTATTATATCTCAACATGTTCATAACGAAAGGGTTTAGTTTTTTATCTTTTTAAGGATATCTATAATGTAATCTTAAAACTATTTTCTCAATTGAAATATTTATTTTTTATTAAAAATTTAAGAAGTTTTTTAATTTTTGAAAATTTGTATCTCTTAAATGTAAATAATGGTCTCAAAAAATTATAACCTGATAATTATTTTAAGAAAAATGTAAATTTTACTTTATAATTTTATTTATAAAGGTTATTAATTTAGTGTGGGGAGGATATCATCTACACATATTTGTTTCAATATCATTGTCAAGACCTAGACACTAATAACCCAGAGTTAGTGGTTACTTTATTACATTGGAACTAGATACAAGGAATCACATCCTGAAGAACCAAATAGTTTAGTAATATTGGTAAATAGATATATAAATAAATATAACATATATTTGAAAAATTATAAACCAAAAAATATTGTATTTGAGAACATAATTATTCACTCTAGAATATCATTAGATATCAATCATAGCACACTTCCTGGTATCCTGTATAAAGGAAAACCAAAAATGTTGTAACGTCCTGGTTCTAGAAGCCACCAAGAGGCTCCCCATACCCGATTGGTCACATGGCCTCAAGCGCATCTCCTCAAATGCCAGAGGCTGCTGACTAGCAGTGAGGGCCTTGGGTGTGATAGTGGGTCAACTATGCCCTCATTGGCAGATTACACAGCAGAAGAAAAACAAATAGACAACAGTAAAAACCATAACCATCCATACAAGAATAATAATAAACAGCGGAATACAAATAGTAAACAACTGAAGCACACACACACATATATAAAATGATGCATGATACATATGTTTAGGAAAGCATCCATGCAATTCACAATGATGAATACAATACTAAACCAATGTTCAAAATAAAATAGTTAAAATCCTCAGCATCGCAAGCCATAGCTTGGTCCCATGCTCTCCAGCTCTACAGCATGTCAAGTACCTGAAGTAGAAGGGTTCTTGCCCTTATCTATACCTACAACAATATAGTCTGTTTGGGCCCAAAAGCATGGTTGAAACAGGGTGTGAGACAAGGTCCCAGTAGGCAACCACCCAAAGATCTCTGCCTAACAGTCAGTGAATACATGGAAAGTAAAAGTACAGGAAGCAGTAAATAGGAAATCACACAGAAGCTACAATCCAAAGTGTCTAGCATATAAAGTAATCAAGTAACATCCAATCAACAAGTAAAACAATAGGTAACCCCCTAGGTAGTTCTCACATAATAACCCTTATGGTTCAACCTACAAGTACTAGCAACCCTCTGTGAGGCACACACAATCTCACCCCTCTATCTTAGATAAAGAATAGACTCTCTGAGGAAGCACTCACAGTCAATTCCACCTATAGTCTCGTATCATACTAAAGGCTCTCTGGGGAAGCACTCAACATCTCATTCCCCCTGCGGTCCATGTCAAGGAACTATAGACTCTCTGAGAAGCACTCGTCATCAATTCCCCCTTTGGTCTCTCATTGAATTAATAAGACACTCTAGAGAATCCCTTACGTCCATTCTCCATATGGTCCACTACACTAGGTTCTCACAGCCCTATGTAAAATAAACATGCATAGCGCACGTATCACCCCAAGTGAACCTCAAGAACTACTTGGCTATCATTCTAAGGCACAACAGCAAAATAGTACAACAGTTCCACTATCCTACAACTAGGCATGGCTACCGGAAAAACTTCTAATAGGCAAAACATACATGGAAAAACATCCAGAGCACAGTAAAAAAATTACCCTATTCACATGCATTGACCTCTACTCAAGCAATCAAGAAAAACCGGAAACAACAGGGGAAAAATAGTAAACACACAATACCCCGTTCAAGGGAATTGGTGGAATTTCACAAAATATTCAAAGACATCCTACAAAAGTCACAAACCACCTACCTCAATCCTAGGAGATCGATATACTTGAACCATGAGGATTGATTCTCCTTAGAACGATGTAGGTCTATAAAAATGAACAAAACACTCAACCCACGATATCTTGAGAAAGAAGAGAAATTGGAAAACAAGGCTCTAAGAGAAGGAAGGGCTTACTGCTGTGGTTCCAACGCAATCAACGGTGGTCGATTCAGAGAACGGACGGAGGATCGGGGGCTCGGAGAAGTTCTACGGCCGTACGGGTTCTCTCGGATGAAGAACTTGAAGAAGAAGCGAGTTTTGTCCATTAGGAATAACCCCGGTCCATTTAATGAAAAAAAAGAAAGTACATTGTGTGTACTTCTTGGGTACACGGCGTGTACTTGGCCTTTCCGTACTCCACTTTAAGAGGCCTCCACATCGCCCCTACACACTGTGTGTGTGGCCCGGACATAGCCAGCACACGGCCTAGCGTTGCATCAAAGTACACGGCATGTACTTATGAAATTTCCATATTTTCCTCTTTTTTTAAAAAAACGACCAGAAAAGGAAAAAAATACTTGAAACGAAGATCCGTGTTCTTACAAACTACCCCCATTAAAGAAATTCGTCCCCAAATTTCCCTAGCGAGGTGAAGAAGAAGAAACCCCAAATAGCTCCGGTCACTACAATCGTACATCGGCCTCCCTCTCCTAGGTCTCATAATGTACTCGCCCATGCTTCCATAGTACCCGTACTAGAGGAACAGACCTCCCACAGAGAACCTTCATACTGCGATCAACAATCTGGATAGGATGCTCCTCAAAAGATACATTCGCTTCGACCTCAACCTCCTTGGGTTGAAAGACATGAGAGGGGTCTGAAAAGTAACGTCAAAGCTGAGAGACATGGAAGACATCGTGCATGGCCTGGTACCTCTGAGGTAACTGCAACCGATAGGCAACTGGCCCAACTCTCTCCAATACCTCAAATGACCCGACGTACCATGGTGAAAGCTTACCATATCTCTGAATCCTATTGTTTCCCAACCTTGGTGCAACACGCAGGAAAACCTAATCCCTGACCTCAAACTCCATAGGTCGTCTCTGCTAATCAGTATAAGACTTCTATCGAGACTGTGCTGTATCCATACTCTTCTAAATCAACTCTATCTGCTCTGACTTCTCCTAAACAAGACGAGGTCCCAGCAAAGCTGCCTCTCCTGCCTCCATCCAGCATAAATGTGATCGGCATGGAATACTGTACAAAGCCTCATAAGGTGTCATCTGAATAGTCGCCTGAAAACTGTTGTTGTAGGCGAACTCCACAAGAGGGATATGCTTCTCCCAAGAACCACCAAATTCTAGAATTCAAGCTCAGAGCATATCCACAAGCACCTGAATCATACGCTCAGACTGGCCATCTATCTAGGGATGGTATGTTGTACTCAAAAGAACCTATGTACCCAAATACCTTTGAAGCCCCTACTAGAACTGAGAAGTAAAGCACGCATCCCTGTCTGAAATAATGGAGTGTGGAACTCTACGCAGACGTAAAATATCTCGGCTGTATAGTCATCCCAAATCATCAACACTGAAGGTCTCCTTGATCGGTAATAAGTGAGAAACCTTTGTAAGCCTGTCGACAACAACCCAAACAGCATTGTTCCCTCGAGGTGACCTCGGCAATACGTTCACGAATTCCATCACGACATCGTTCCACTTCCACTCTAGAATGGGTAACTACTGTAAAATTCATGCTGGTCACTGATGATCCGCCTTCACCTGCTAACAAGTAGAAAACCTCAAGACAACACCAGCAACATCTCTCTTCATACCTAGCCACCAGTACTAGCGATGATGATCTCGATACATCTTGGTGATGCCAGGATGAACTGCCCAAACGGAGGAATGAAAATTCCAAATCAACTCCTCGCGTATGTCTACTGGCACCCATACGCATCCCTAGAAACGCAAGATCTCATCCTCGCCCACTATCCACCCAGGAAGAGGATCCTCTCCTGACACACTCTCCCACAAGACTAGGCCTTCTGAGTCTGATAGTTGCCTCATCTGTACCCGATCAAGAAGGGTAGAGGTAACAGCTACAGAAGATAGGAAAGTTTGCCCCTATTTTTCAGGCACCTCCAAATGCATCACAGAGAACAGAGCCATAAACTACCACTCACTGCTGGCCTCTTGAACTACCTGAATCTGTGTTCTCCTGCTCAATGCATTTGCCACTACGTTGCCCTTTCCTAGCATATAGGCAAGCTTGAAATCAAAATACTGAAGATACTCGACCCAGATGCACTGTCTCAGATTCAGATCACGCTAGGTGAATATGTACTTGAGACTCTTGTGGTCGGTGAAAACCACAGAGTTCTCTCGCAGAAGGTAATGTCTCC
Organism: Viscum album; assembly: GCA_963277665.1. Classification (NCBI taxonomy): domain Eukaryota; kingdom Viridiplantae; phylum Streptophyta; class Magnoliopsida; order Santalales; family Viscaceae; genus Viscum; species Viscum album. Next base: position 1,437,743,472 of record OY728162.1, read on the forward strand.
AACAGCACAAGGCATGAACAACAGCTGCCAACGCCAGATCGTGTGTCGGGTAGTTCCTCTCATGTGGCCTCAACTGCCGAGACCCGTACGCAACGACTCCATCTCCCTGCATAAGCACAACACGCAGCCCTATATCCGGAGCATCACAATAAACAGTATATCTCTTGTCTGGCTTTGGCAAGACTAGTATTGGTGTTGACTCCAACCTTCCCTTCAACTCCTAAAAGGCTGACTCACAAGAATCTGACCATAAGAACTTCGCCCCCTTCTTGGTCAGACCTGTCAAAGGTGCTGCTAGGCGTAAAAATTCCTAAATGAATTATCTATAGTATCCATCCAGCCCTAGGAAACTCCATACCTCAAAAATGTTCTTCGGCTGCTCCTAGGAAACTATTGCTTTCACTTTCTCTAGGTCCACAGATACTCCTGCCTCTGAGATGACGTGACCCAAGAAGTGAATCTGATCCATCCAAAAGTGTCACTTTGAGAGTTTAGCATAAAGCTGATTCTCTCTCAGTGTACTCAGAATGATCACAATATGGGTAGCATGTTCATGTCGAGTGTGATAGTACACTAAGATATCGTCCACGAAGACCACGACGAAGGAATCCAAGTAAGGATGGAACACTCGGTTCATCAGTGCCATGAAAACTACTGGCGCATTCGTGATATCGAACGGCCTAACCATATACTCGTAGAGACCATACCTACTCCTGAAGGCTGTCATAGGTATATCTGATGGTCTCACACGCAAATGATGATAACTGGACCTCAAATCGATCTTTGAGAACACACGGGATCCTAGAAGCTGATTGAAAATATCATCAATCCTCGGATAGGGATATCGGGTCTTGACCGTTAACTGGTTCTGCTTCCGATAATCCACAAAGAGCCTAAGTGTACCATCTTACTTCTTCGCAAATAGGATAGGCAAACCCCAAGGAGAATTACTGGGTCAGATGAAACACTTTTCCTGTAACTCTTCTAATTGGTTCTTGAGCTCCTACAAGGTGCACCTTTCTTTTCAGGATCCTTTCTGATTAGAACTCCACAGTTAAGCATGATTGGCCTGGAGTAGTAATCAGGATATGTGACCTTCTGGAAAGATTCCCAGGGTGTGTGTGAGTGAGGACAAAATAAACTGAAAGAACATGTGTTGGCTTGTGTGGACAGTCATTAGTATAATAAGATACACTAGTGAGTAATTGAATATGGTGTGCTAGCACTACTGGAAAACTAACCTTTACCAACGGTTTGGAACCGTTGGTATAGGCCTCCAAACCGTTGGTATAGCCTATACCAACGGTTTGGAGAACCGTAGCCAAGTAAGCCGTTGGGATAGGTCTATACCAACGGTTTTCCAAAAACCGTTGGTATAGACCTATACCAACGGTTTTGGGAACCGTTGGTATAGGTAATATGAAATCTATACCAACGGTAATGGAACCGTTGGTATATAAATTCCAAAAATAAAACATCCGCTGGGATTTGATCCCAGGACCCCTCGTTTATAATCGAACGACTTAACCACTAAGCTAACATCACTTTTGTAAACATAATTTCATAAATATATATATGTATTATCATAATTATATTAAATTTTGATTTATATAATGTTCTCGATCTGGAAAAAGTAAAGAACCTATCCCAACGGTTTTCAAAACCGTTGGGATAGGGCTATCCCAACGGTTTTCAAAACCGTTGGGATAGGTTCTGGTTGGGTGTAAAGTTGTTGGCCGAATGTTGAATTTTTTTGATGCTTTTTCCCAACGGTTCTTGAGAACCGTTGGGAAAGAGTGACCTTTCCCAACGGTTCTCCCAAACCGTTGGGAAAGGGGTGGGAAAGGGGGGTCTTTCCCAACGGTTTGGGAGAACCGTTGGGAAAGGGGTGGGAAAGGGGGTCTTTCCCAACGGTTCTCCCAAACCGTTGGGAAAGACCCCCCCTTTCCCAACGGTTCTCCCAAACCGTTGGGAAAGGGGTGTTTTGAGGCCCCTTTCCCAACGGTTCTCCCAAACCGTTGGGAAAGACCCCCCTTTCCCAACGGTTTGGGAGAACCGTTGGGAAAGGGTGTATATAAGTGTTGGGAAAGATCTGATTTCCAGTAGTGTAGGAAGGCAACCAAGGTATTACAAGAGACCCATGGGGTCAGATGACAAGGTTCATGGCCCGGGGAGGTGGGTCGTGAAAAATGGTATCAGAGCCAATACCCAGCCAGAAGTTCTTAGGCAGTGCCTAGGTTTGAGGCTTGGGGTCCACAATGAGGGTGTTGTGCTTCAAAGGGGTGGATAATGTAACACCCTTGGAAAAGTGAGACTTAAATGGATAAATGTTACTACCCATGTCAATAAGGTGCACCTTTCTTTTCAGGAGCCTGTCTGATTAGAACTCCATAGTTAAGCATGCTTGTCTTGGAGTAGTGATCAGGATGGGTGACCTTCTGGGAAGTTTCCCAGGGTGTGTGTGAGTGAGGACAAAACACACTGAAAGAACATGTGTTGGTATGTGGGGAAAGTCATTAGTCTGATAAGCGACCCTAGTGAATAATATCCTATGGTGTGCTGGGAAGGAAACCAAGGTATTATAAGAGACCCATGGGGTAAGATGACAAGGTTCATGGCCCGGGGAGGCGGGTCGTGACAAATGTGATCTCAGATTCTCAAAAATGGTTACATATAACATAATCTAATTTGAATGAATTAGTCATAATTAAAATGAAAATGTAAAAAACTAAAAAAAGATTCTATTTCATCAATGGAATGAATACTAATAATAGTATGGCATGAATAAATGGTGATAAAAATATTTCATACAAATAATCTCATGGGAATTAATTATTGATTTCATATTGATTTAATTCATAATTTCAGACATCCAAAACTTATCGTCAAGGCTTTGTGATAATAAAATTTAAACTATTGTTAGGTATACACCAAAAACATTTTAAATAACAATATTCGGCTATTTTTTCCCAGGAGGCCTACTAATGAATCTAGGGCCTATGTAACTACTAGTCCCTCATATCACTTAATAAGTTCAATACGTTCATCATATGAATAAACAATACAACTTAATCAATATGACTTAAAAATAAATAATTGTTTCTATTAAAATAACTAGCAAGAAATATTTCAATATTTTCCCTTGAAAAAATGAACATAGGCCATATATAAAAATATGTTTGATGATATAATTGTAGTATATCCTCATTAAATAAAATTATTCAATAAATTGTTTCAAAAGAGATGAAAATACTTTAAAAAGATCACTGAATTTTCGTGGGGAAAATACCTCTTTTCACTTTGAAATCACTTATTTAAAATATAAAAATTTCCCAAATATTAAGGAAAATAATTTCCCTTAAAATAAAATTGTAAACATGTAATTAATGATTTAAAATATTTAGTGTTCATAGTAGAGGAAAATTATATTCATTCCATATAAGATTAAAAAGACATCCCTTTCATACTTTTATAAGAAAATTCAAAAATCACCTCATTTAAAAAATGATGGTAATATTATAATAAAACCAATTTTCAAAAGAAAAAAAATGTTTAAATAGATATTTAATAAATAATTTTATAATATTAAACAATATTATTAAAACCTTTTAACGAAAATATGGATATGGAATAAAATTATTCTCAGATGGGTAGAAAAACAAAGTCGGTTTTCCTTAAAAAAATTATTTTAGTGTCTTGAGAACATAATGAGTGGAAAATTAAAGTGAAACTTTTAATTTATAAAATAAACATATTAGAATAAAATATTTTGGGTTTAATATGGAAATATCAAATGATTCTCTCAGAAGAAACCTTAACATAAAAAATCCCGAATAATGATGTGATTTTAAAATAAGCCCTTACATCAGGTATGAATTCCTTCGTATGTGTTCAAAATTATTGTATAATAAATATATATTTATTATAAATATACTTAAGAATCATAATCCTTCATATTATCCATATATTATCTACTTATAACAATTTATAACCCATTTATTAATAATTATTTATTAAAATCACTCTTTTGGGTGATAACTTATCTATCCTTTTTATGTTTTGGTTTGGTGTTTTTGGTCCTATTAATTTGATTATGGTTACACCATATCCATAATGATAATAATGATATATATATATCATATATATTCATAAAATATATCATTAATACCATCCATTTAAATATTAAATAAAAAACAGATCACATTTCTTCATGGAGATGGTAGTCCACACATACGCACGAGCGGCGTTATAATTTTTGAATGGATTGGAAGGTAAGAAGGTATATATTATATTAAAATTATAGACGAATATTTATGTCATAAATATCATATATGTCTATTAGTTTCATATTTATAACCATATATGTAGTCTTATTATGAAAAAAAATCACACCATTATGCGTTGATGGTAAGCCATACATACGCAGGAGAAATATTTTCATGTTTCATAGGATATAAAGGAGATTGAAAATGGTTATACCATAAAAATAATAAAATTATATGAAATATTTTAGATAATATTTATTATTTTTGTATGTTTTTAATATATTTAGAGGAAGTTGGAGAAGAAAGAAATTTTAAAGAGTCATTAATGATGATTACCTCTTCTTCAAAAGTTCTCCTTTAGATATTTTCTTAAGGGACCTAGGGTTTGACTTTTAAGAAACAAATAACCTTTATAACATGTATAAAAATCTGGAGTGTATTAAAGTCATGAGAGTGACATTTTGTATTTATTATTTTCTTAAATTATTATAAAGGTCATAATCAAAGAAATATTGATCCAAGTTTCCATATATTATATAAATGGATGTACAAGGCCGATATCCAACTATAAAATAGTACAAGGTAATGTTTTGGGTTGATTTATAAACCTTATATTGTGGTTTTAACCCCATTTTTTCCATTGTACGCTTACCAAGGTGATAAAGATTTACCAATGTTACTATTCATAATAACAATAAAATGTGTCTTATTTACCAAATCTGAATATATTAGTTCCAAATATGTAATCCAATTTTAAATATTTAATTTCCAGAAGTTGTAGAATTAATTTAATATAAAAACACAAAATGAAACAAAATAAATTTTTTGAAAAAAAAATGTTTTTCTAAGTATAAAAATGTTTTCATACGAAATGGAACCATAAAATTGATTCCAATGAACTTAATTGTATTATTAATAATATATTAGAACTAAATTTACTTTTCAACAATTTTAAAACAAAATGTAACCTTGTAAATTTTTGAAAAAAATACAATTTTCTATAAAAGAAGTATTATTTATTATTCACGACAAAATCAATCTTTCCAAAAACAAATCCCCAAAATTAACTCCAAGATAAGTTTTACTTTTTTATTACCAAAATAATATAATTTTTATCAAATAAATTTTTCGAAATTACCCAAAAAATAATTAAAGTATTATCTCACAAAAATAAGTAAAAAACAACAATGAAGAAAACATATTTTGAAGAATAAAATGTCATTACTAAAAATTTAGTTATTATTTCTGAATAATTATTCAATATTTTTTTATTTAGTAATTCTAATATATATATATATATATCATAATGTGGTTAATCCTATCCATATCCTCCAATTCAATGTCTAAGATAGAACAATTATATATAAATAATAATGGTTTGTTTAAGCTCAATGTTTCATGTTCTATATGTTATCAAAAATATTGATCTTTTAAAATCTAGGGGCATCGCATTAAATACCCTTGAAATTTTAACTTTTTCTCAATAATAAAGGGTTTTAAATTTTTTTCCATTCATAGTTTCACATCCACACTCATTTTGAGTTGATGTGGACCGGTTTTCCAATGGCAGGCGGCCACTTGGATTTCTCTAATGAAGCCTTTAAAGATGTGTGGGATGATATGAAAGGAGTTCGAGCTCATCTTACCCTTTTGGGGGGGGGGAATATTTCCTAATATGGGACTCTATTATAGATTTAAGATGTATTCATAAATCCTTTATTAAATCCCTATTATGGATCAGGTCGCCTCTAGGTGAACAAATTTGGGCATGTGTTGACTTAAGAATCATCTCTATGTACTTGAGGTTCTTCATCATCAAAGACATCGATATGAAACTAAGTTTATCCATCTATGGTAACCTTTTTTAAACATATTATATATTATTATGTCCTTTATTTTTCTAATGTTTTTTTATGCCTCATTGTTGGGTGATTAAGAATTTAAGGTCAACCGAGAAGACATGAGTGGTTTTGATGGTGTGATTGGGCCCATGAGATGGGATTCCTACGTATCCTTTTGAAAGGAATTAGAACCCATGTAGTTTAGTACCACTTAATTGGACACATAATACATTTTATGTTCATGTGAAGATGAGAAAATTATTCATCTTAACATCATGCGGTCAGGAAGTCTAGGAGAAAGTTGTCTCATCAATGTTGGTGTGGGACTTATGCTGAAGTAGCCCAAGAGACATGGAAGAGAGGTGGTCTCCTAGTAGAGGTATGATCTTAATGTTAATATCTCCCAATAATTATGGATATGAAAGGGTATCATCAGTAATATGTCCCTCCAAGTTAAATATGATCCGAATTGGGATATGGCTCGGAGAACATTGCGGTGAATTTGGGGTGTTGTGTTTGAACCTCATGGAATCTTACTAAATATCCCATTTGGTCAAAAATATAATCTCATGTAGTTTTGTACCACTTAACTAGTAACATCATACCTTTTAAATTCATGTGATGAGTAAAAAATTTTGTAGTTTAATTTCGTTCAATAAGGACGTCTGGGTGAAAGGTGCCTAGTCAAGTTTGGTATGGGACTTACACTGTAGAAGCCTGAGGGACCTGTAAGAGACATGGTCTCCCATATGGGGTATGATATTATCAGGAATATATACCAATAAGGATTTTTATGAAATTTCACTTGTATTAATATGTCCCTCTTAGTTGGATATGACCCTACTAAGGATATGGCCCAAAGAACATTAGGGTGATTTTGGGGTGTTTTATTTGAACCTTAGGGAGGCTTACTATGTATCCCATTTAGTCGTGCATAAAAAACAATTTAGTTAGGTATTATTGGGGATTAAACCTATGTAGGAGTCCCACGTGTGTTACTTGGTTATGAATTTGTCCCTTTCAGGTGGAGAGTGATATGGTTAGGGCTTATGTCAAATAGGAGGCCTATTTGAGGGAGATAAAGATTCACAAAGGGAATATCCTCTAGAGATAGGTATTCGATCATGTGGATTTTAGGATCATCACTATACTATAGTCCCATGTGAGTCTTGATTAGTGTGATAAAAAATAGGAAGTGGAATCTTTTACAACCCACACGATCAACTTTATCAGCTGGGGGATGAGTTTGGGGAAATGGGAGGGCGAAAGGGAGTGGAGGGACCTATCTCCTTTTGTTTTCATAACCTGGATAGTCACATATGGATACTCAGTTAAATCCCATAATAAAGGACAAAGTCTTACTATAGTAGGTTTTCCCTTCTCCCAATTTTAAATACGATGATAGGAGGATACGACATCAGCCCTCATCATATAGAAAATAAAGAGGCTCCCCATACTCTTTGAAATGGGCAGGTCTCTGGCACTACCTCAAAGGTCGAGATCGTCATTACCATGGGAATTTATGATTGAGAACTTTCTGAGTATAAACATTATTAAATAGGTTACCAATAGGACCAAATTTACCCTGGTAATGTACGATTGATAGGGAATGCAGGTGTTCCCTATTCTCTGATCACACAGATTTTGTTGTTTTGGATGAGGCCTTAGCATGGTTCTTTGTGAAGGGTTTCACTTGGTGCCTTGTTCTTCGCAAGAGGGGGTAGCAGAGAGGATTGTTTGAATAGTTTGTAGAGAAGAATAGATAAGTCCAAATTCTAGATATAATGTTACTTATACTAAAGGACCGCATCCCATATAATGTTTTCTATGTGGGATCATGGCCCACAAAGATTTCATCCACATACGGTTTATAGAATGTTGGTATGGATAGATATTTTCTATGAGGATGGATAGTATTAAAAGGGATATTTCCTATGTAGACCACTTCTTATAATATACAGGATTATTATCATTTCCTATTTTACTTCACCACATGTAGTAACTTTTTACCTACTGAAATCACTACATTAGACTATCTTCATCTCTCGCACATTGTATCACACATGGGAATTCCACTACTCGAATCTCCACCACCCTCATCAATTTTTATGTGTGGTTTTCTATATGGGGTTGGATTTAACTGATCAACTGACACCCATGAAGTATTTTCATTTATGGGTGGCCACCTCACCCCACAAATGGAAAATTTGTTTGTGACAGCTTTAAAATCCAACTTCGCCCCATAAAGAAAACTACGTTTATGGGGGACTTGGAATCATGCCTAAACCTACAGAGAGATTTTAATTTGTGGGGGGGATCAAAAAGACTCCTCATCCCACAAATATTTTTTTTGTGGGGGATAAAAAGTTCATGCCTCACCCCACAAATAAAATTTGTTCACAAAGGTACTAAGTGGAGGCACTATGCAGAGGTGCTCTATGAAGCAGTGACTCACATAGTGAGCATGTTGTGTGGAAGGTGAGGTACCTTTGTGGATCATGGTACTTTTCCACTTTAATATTCATGAAATATACTAGTTAATTTTAATCTAGCCATTCCAAATCATGTACCATCTTTCTTATCTTCCATGAAAACTTATTTTGTACCCCCCCCCCCATCATAATGGGGGTCTGATCAGAATGAAGAGGATTCCATTTCACAAAAGAAATTCATCTGGTTGAATTCTTTGTAGGGTGCATGTGGGACTCGATAAGAGTCCATGGCTATAAAAGGAGTCAAACATGAAGAATTTTTCACTTTCTAAAATCTCTTTCTTTGTGGTCTAGCTTGAGCTTATGTCATACGACTCTCATTGAATAACATTATTATTTGAATAAATGATTTCCTGCATGGAGAAAATATCATCCAAAAACTGGAATTTTCCAAAAAAAAACTATTTATCCTTTATTATTGTCAAATTATTCTCACAAATAAAAAATCGATTCCACATAGCGACTAATGTGCTTCACAATCAGTATAGTAGTTTAAGCACTTCATGGTTGTTTTCCACTTTGATTAATCTCGTATTTTTTTTCATATTTCACTTGATAAACTAATAAAATGGGTCCCAGCAAAAAAATTTATCTTCAATGATTATTTCCATGACTTTAATTTGGATAATATCTTTTATTTCCAGGAAAATTGAAATTGTACTTTGACATAATGTAATTCCTCAAGAGGGTATTCAAAAGAGTCTCCTTTCCCTAGATATTATAAGTGATACATTATCCAAAATATTACTACTATATAAATTTGGACTCAAAGATGATACTCCAATACCATAAGCATATCAGAACCTTCCATCTTCCAAGATTGAGGAGTCCTTCGATCATGTTTAAGTGATAATTTTCACTATGAGACACAACATTCAGGAATTGGGTTAAGAGGAGGTCTTTACACTGAATGTATACTCATGGAATCAGAGTAATCAGCATAAACATGACACAACCATTCATTCCACCATTCAAGATTACCCATCCATTTTTAACCTCTCATGAGGTGATCCCAATAGAGTGTGGAGCTCCAGGTGGTATTTTCAGTCTGGAGGAGATTTTTATGATGAATAGTCCTAGGCATTCTGGTTGCACCGTAATTGCATGGAACTTTCCAAGAGGTTTTATATTTTTGAATTATATTAATATACATGGATTTTATAGTTCACATCGCATTCTCTGATATTGATTTTTTTTTCTAAAATGTCCATTCATTCATGTTCAATCAGTAACTCCTTCCACTTATCACATGGAGAAGTTGGGATCAATTTTTAGGATATATACCAATTAGGGGTAATTCATATTCTTGGTAACATGTACGATGAGTTTCTTTCTTTATATGAAATTTGGGAATATATAAAATAATTTTGTCCATCATAAAGGGACTTAATGATTTTGGAAGATAAATCACTAGGTCACCCCCTTAACACATGTTTACTCATTTCATTCAGTGACTAGATAGGGCTATTTTTATAAGCTAGTTTCCTGAGGACAAAAGGTTGGGACACCAAGACTCATCTAACTCAACAATCTCAAGGTGTCTCAGGTTCTTAATGGGTCACACTCGAGGAATGACAACACACTGCATGGGGATATAGGATCCATCTAGACATATCTCAAGACTTTAGTTTTTAAGGGTTTTTCACCATGTTTCTAAGTGGGTGTATCTTTCTATCTCAGGATGTGTATATTGGTGTCAGAGTCTACACCTTCATGACAGCATCTATGTTGATGGAGGTACAACCCATAATCTTGGTTTTACCCAACCTCACTCATATATATGAGTTTTTAGGTCATATAATAGAGTTAAGATACATACATCACCTTATAATACACCTTCAATTTTTATATGGTTCGTTAGAAGAACACTTTAGATGTTTTGAATATTATTATGCCACGATGATCCCTTGTTTCATATTTAACCCTAAACTGCTCAACATTGAATCTATTCTCTTACAATTCCTAGTAATTGATAGTGTTATGGAATTTTTAAATGATATCTCCCAATTTAGTAGCATTCCTTATCTCAGACCTTTAAGATTGGGGTAGATAATGGTGGAGAATCCTCCTAAGAACACTCTTACATCATCTCGTTTTGATATGGGATTCTGGTTGTTCAGGTAGTTGGAGTGACCATTTTAGATCCTTATACTTTATATAGATCTGAAAGAAAATCTTGATGTATGAAATAGGTTGCATAGATTCCCCTCATTAGGATTAGAAGTTAATCAAACCCAATCATGCTCCACTAATAGTGGTTGATGATGATGCATGAAGTCTCTGTCATATAAATTCCATTACCACGTGTGAAAATTCTGAATAACTTTTCATGGGGTTATTCCAAAATGTGGTTGTAATATTATCCCTATGGGGTGTTGGTTAAGGTAGTATAATGGGTTTATAAACTTCTATATTCTTATTTTTATTTTCCTAACACTCTTTCCAGACCAATTTTTTAGAAAGAAATACATATTTACTGACATTACAAACATTCTAGGGGAGATTTTTTCTCATGTTCCCTTTTTATTATGAGTATTTAATACCCAATATTATTTATTGGTACTATTAGAATCACTAACAACATTTTTTATAATATAATAGTGTTGGTAATTCCTCTGATCAATGCTAAATCTTTTGGTTCAGTTCCTAAAATTAAATAGAAATCAAATATGGAATACTTTTCCACAACTATATCACATTTCAAACAGTATTGTTTGTAGATACTATGACCCTAATTTATATACCCCCATTATTTTTTGAATAGGTTATTGATCCTATTTCTATTATTAAACATCAGGACATGCAAAATTGGGCCTGGTTCCATGTTTATACTATCATCATAGAGACTAATTTAGTGATATTGTTGATAAAACAGACAGCCCTCATCAATGTTTCCTTGGAGACATAGGTGTATTTTGTTATCAGCACTTAGAAGTCCTTATTCATTAAGTTCATATTTATTGAGATGAGTTAGAAACTCATAAATGTGATCTTATCAAGTTTAATCTTTCCAGTCTTGTTATAGAATATTTAAACCATACTATTACTGATTTGTATCACTTAGTTTTTTAAGAAGCATAATTTATTGATTGTATTATTACACAGACTATGCATCTAGAGGAATATGAGGCTTTCATAGCTAGGATAATGGCTTAACTTTCATTAAAAAATATGGATTTAAAATCCATCAGATATAAATGTCAATAGCTAAATTCCTTCATTAAACAAATGCCTACATTAGCTAAATCTAAATCTAGGAAGAGAACCAATCTTGAATTGGCCCTTGACAGATCGTGTTAGGCATTAGCCAATATTTTAAATAAATTAGGACAATTTCCACTACAGTCATTTCAATTATTTCTCATTTCCAAATAATTTAATGTAGATACTCTATGATGCTAATTTTTCTCCAAATATTTTCCAATGAATGGATATTTTGATTTTCATAAACATTTGTATCTTAATTTTATTTTTTCCTTGTAATTTTAAAAATAATATTGGAGTTACATTATTTTCTTGTCTGTATTTCCATATATTAATGTATTTAAATTGAAATAATGGGAATAGGAATATTCTCTAAATTTTGGAGTATAGGGTCTTTTCGGACTAATTAAAGTTCTTGGGATTTTAGGTTTAATAGCTTTGACTAATAGATATGAAATTAGTCATATCAAACTGAGTTTTCATTCCATGAATATAAGACTCCCTATTTGACTCATGTGTATAGAGATTTCTATTTAGTTCTTAGAATGCATCCATAAACCAAGGAAAGTGTTTCAAAATCTTCTATGTAGATCTAAATATCACAAAATAAATGAGGTATTAATATTCTGAGGCACCAATGGTTTTTTAGGCCATGGAATTATACACTGATAAAAATATTATGTAAGAAAGAAAGAGGATGCAATGAATGTTCCACAAGGTAATGTTTCCTACTAATCAAAAATGATTATTTGGGTCCTCTAAGATAACAAGAGTCATGATTCACATGAGAAACAAGATTAACCTTAAGAGGTCATTTAAATCCACATATGAGTTCATGGTATGGAACATGTGGCATCATTTTGTATTTAATCAAGTTTCATGGAGGACAGGATTAGATTCAATGAGAACCCATGGTTAGGCCTGATAGTCATGACCAATTGATCCTTAAGAAAGGATGGGACCTATATATATTGAACTCTTGTATATGGGGAAATGAATTTTCATACTTCATTATGGTATGGTATTGGAATAATGTGAATCTCAAAAACCAGTATGATGTACCTTTATATGGATCTATCTCTCATGTAGGTAATAGGTCATAATGAATTGACTATGTATCATGAATATTAATGTAATGTTATAAAGACAAAGGTGTTATACATTTTAAGGTCATGTGATGAGGAAATTTCCTTTTATTTCAGTATTGTATGGATTTGATAGGTTCTATATAGTTTGACATCAATATGATAAGGAAATGATCTGCACGGTTTAACATTATTTTGTAGTGGCAACACTGTAGTTGCAGAGGCATTGTAGCAGGAACTATAGTGGCGACTTACTGTAGCAGGTATTGTAGCAGTGCAGTACTGTAGTAGTACAATTCACTGAGGGGTCATTTGGGCCACAAAATGGGATTTCAAGCCTTGTATCTTGTCCACTTGGCCTTGGGACTTCGAGCTATATAATGGGTCTCCCTCTACCCAGAAAAAACTAGGTTTTTCATTTAATAAAAATTGAGGCTTCAGCCAGAACCTTTTAAAAAAATATCTTAAGGTCACATGGAATTGACCAAAATATTAGTGATTTTCAATTCCAATGTGATCTGACTAAGAAAGTCCCATCCTCATTTGGGTAAGGTGATGGGAAATCATAAGCTATAATCTGGGAATGTATGAATCTAAAAGGTGATATGGAACAAGTTTGCAAGGAATGACTATATACCATGTATGAAAAGAAATTTCTCGCATAACATTATAGGGTCATATAGAGATAGAAAACGTATCTCCTGAAAAATAATATTCCTCTAGTTTACATTTCTTTTAAGGGTATCTTATAAAGAACCACATTGGGTTATTTTATTCATAATAAAAACAAATATGTACTAAGAAAATAGGCATTTGTTTACTGATGACCAAGTAATGCATATGAAAATTCATATTTTCCTAGACCTAGAATGTTCCTAAATATGGAAGGATTGTTTTGTATCGAAACCACTTTAGAATGAGGTAAAATGTTTCATACATTGGTCTGGTCTATACTAAGGGAAATGATTTTTATTATCTTCACTGGGTCTGAGATATAGGGTTTAGAAGTCACTATGTATCTCATCAAAGGGAGAATCAAGATACACATAGTTCTACAAAAGATCACAGAATAATCATGGATCATGTTCAAAAAGTACTTTTCATCATAAATACTCCCCACAATTGATACAATTTTCATGAGGGGGGATTTTGTTTTGAATACGGGCACACAAACGGGGTGTGAATCCCTATGAAACCATCCTATGATGATATGACTCATACATGGGAGAGTGGGGGTATTTTTTTATTATGGATGAACCAGGGTATAGGATCTAAGTTTCACTAAGTATCTCACAAGGTGAGATTCAATCCTTATGTAGTTCTTGGAAAGAGGTGTGGTGGGAGACTAACACACAACATAGTGGTCCTCTCGATCAAGGTCCATATACATCATGTAAGATATGTCAACCATGCAGTTTAACATCATTTGGAAAGGATGTTTCATGTTACTTTTAATTTAATGTGTCTAGGACCAGTTTGACCCTATCATGAACTGATATTCCTTGATCACATGGGGAAACCCATTATCAAAACTTCTATGCCCTCCTGAGTTATGCTTGGTGAGATATACAAGGAATGGAAAATGTTTTGTTTGTAACATTGAGGTGGTTAAAAGTAATGACAGGGTATTTTTGTATCATGTTGTGGCTGGCCCAAGATATAGGATCTATGATTCATTAAAAATCTCATTATAATGAGAATAAATGAATACGTAGTTGTAGAAAATCATGTATATTAGTGTCATGTGGATAGGACACTAGCCATGCAGTTTAACATCATGTGGTAAGGATGAAGTTGGCTCAACATAAAAGAAAATAAATGTTATGGCTAAACCCAATACTATATATTTTGGTGTCGCTACCTATCATGTAAAGGTAGGAAACAATCCACACATAGTTCTTGCAAAACCAGGCATTTTAGTGTCATTTTGAGAGGACATCATCCACGTAGTTTAACATCATGCAGTAAGGGAAAAGGTAACTCAATGTCATATAAACAATGGGTGATATATTTTATGTTGTTCCAAGGATGTTTCATCATAATTCAAACATGAGGAATGTAATTATAAACTAAGATATTTAGAGTTATGAGATGAGGAGAAGTGGTATGGTAAAAGTACCCAAGGAGTGACCACAATCCATGTTTGAAAAATGGTTACCATCATGATGTTGTAGGGAATACAAGATATAAATGTTCTCACCTAAGAAAAAATATTCTTATGGTTGATAAGAATTTTAAGTGAGGTTTATGCATATCCAAAATATATCATGTTATGTATAGTAAAAACAAATGTGTCTTTAGGAAACAGAAATTCTGTACCAATAATCGAAGAGAGGTTATGAAGATATGAGTTTTCCCAGGATATGGAGTGTGATGTATTGAGGTAATTTGTTAGATCATAACCAAAATATTTGAACCCAAAATTGTCCATGGGGTGTGGAGTTACCTGCATATATTTGACTCATAGATAGGGAAGAGAACATTTTTGTTTCCATGATAGGCTCCTAGATGAGGAAACCCAATTAAGATATACTACATAGATCATTGTTTGTTTGAAAGATATGGGGGTATTTTCTTATTTTTCTAGATGGGACCAAAGAAAAGGTGATATGAATCACTATTTATCTCATAAGGGTGAGAATCAATCCATATTTAGTTCTTGAATGAAATCCCCCTATCTGGATCTAACCCGTATATAGGGAGGGGGACATTTTATGTTTTGGATAGACCCATGATTGGAGATATTTGCATCACTATGTATCATATGATGACATTAATCAATACAAACATAGTTCTTAAATTAAGGGGTGGTAAGATACCAACACCCAACATTATGATCTGCTCAATGATATATCAAAATATCATACAGTTTTACAGCATGCAATGAGGATGTCAACCATGTAGTTTTACTTCGCTGTAATGATTTTGTTGTATAGTTTAATGTAATTTGACTAAGATTTTATGGCTCATGCCTTTTAGGATCATGAAACAATGAAAACTATTCCATTTAAAGTCACGTATAAAGGATTATTGGTTGTTATAGTTTCAAGGTCTCAAATCTTTGAACAATAGTTTTGGAAAGATGGTTTTCTGGAACAGTAAGAAATAGAACCGATGTAAATAGAGGCCTAACGAGCCAATGGTTGATGAACAAAATCTTATGAATGGGGTAAATTTTATTATGTTCCAAATAGAGGAGGTATAAGAATCACTATGTATCCTTTGTAGGCATATATCAAGCCACACATGATGCAACGTGGTGAGAGACCAACATTATGATCATGAAATCCTCTCTGATGAGGATATATGACATCATGTGATTTGAACTCATGTGATGGAGCATAAAATGTATAGTTTAATGTCTTATGGTAAGGAAGTTAGGGTAAAAATAAGTTATCACCATCCAACAACCAACAAACCCTACGTGAAGAGAGGACTCTAGGGCCAAAGGATGGCGAAAATAATCTTGTAAAGGGGTGTATTTGAGGATGGGTCTTAACAATGTAAGTCAAGGTGTCACTAAAAATCCCCTGAGGATGGGAATCAAGCCATATATAGTTCATAAAAGGTGATTTTGTTGGAGACTAGCACCAAAGGTTGTAATCCATTCAAACATGGATTAAAATGTATTCAGTTTTACGTAATGCAATGAGGATGTCAACCCTATAGTTTTAATACATGTTTTAAGGAAATTAAAAAAGAAATTTAACTTTATACGATGGGATAAGGGTTTTGGGGATTATACTTATATAGGAAGCCCATGGGTTATGCAGTTTAGATTCATAAAACTCGGACTATGGTTAACTGTAGTTTTAGGTTATATGACTAATACTAATATATCCTCATCAACTAATATTTGATAAACCTGAAATTAAGAGAGGCTTTAGGGGATAATTGCTGGTGAAAAAAATCTCAAAAATAGGTGGATTTAAGGCTGGGCCTATGAAAGGGGGTCTAGGAATCACTATGTATCCTTTATAGATAGTAATAAATATATATGTAGTTCTAAAAAGGATGTCTAGTAGGATACCAACATCGAGATGGGGGGCTCTTAGGTTGGGACCAAAGCATTACATAGATTTACATCATAGAATAGGGACGTGAACCATGGAGTTTCTGGTTATATAGAAATAATGTTTGGTGTGTCTTAAATTATTACAACTTGAACCAAATGTTGTGATTTTTATCACCATGAAATGATAATGGTTTGTGTGTATTTTATGTTTATGAAAACATGACCCATGATGTTATACATTTTAACTTCGTATAGAAAAGACTATGGGAAACCATGAATTTTAACATCATGTGGTCAGGATGATGATCTCATGGATTACACCTACAAAGGAGGATTATAAAGGGAGTCACATGAAGTATTTATTGAGAAATATTTCATTGTTAAGGGTCATAGTTTATTCCCCAACCATTTTGATTAATGAGTAAGATCTATTGGAGTGAACCTTGTGTTTGGAATCAGTTCTCTTCTACATTGGTTTATGTTTTGGAGGTTTTTTTCCTAGTATCATTGGGGTTTTTAGGATCAGTACCAGCTCTCCTAGAAGTAATGAGAGAATATTAACTTTATTTTTGAAGGATCGGTTTACCTGATTCTAGTAAATTTTCTAATGATTCAAGGAATGCAAATTTTTTCAACAAGTTTCTCAAACTCTTCAAACTAATTCTATGATTTTCCATCATCTATGAGTTATTCATAGATAGATTTTTTGAGTGAGGTAAATTAGAACACAATGGGATGTAATACTTATGTTTTGTAAAGTAGTGTGTATGGATTTACCTAAGTAGAAGTGAAGGTTGTAGTTTGGTAGGACCAAAAATCGTACAAAATCTTTTGGGCTAATATTTATTTTCGTTATCCAACATTTTCTAAAGAATTTTTTATAGAGTGTAATTGAAATACACTATCAATTCATTTTTTATTGCATGATAGTGGAAAAAATGGTTGGATATGATGTTTTAATCTTGAAACAACTTCTTCCATTTGGAAGAGTAGAAGTTTTTTCCATTGTCTGTTAGTATTGTGTAAGGAACACCAAATCTTATAATGGTGCTTTACTTCCTTAAATTTATCATAATTTTTGTTCGGACTTCCTAGATAGGTATTTCCTTATCCCATTTAGAGAACAATTATATAGCAGTAAGGATATACTTTAACTTATTGGCTATAACTGAGGTATGTCCCTTTGGAATCCATCCCTCATACAGTAAATATCTAGGATTATTTAGCTATATGCAGCAACTCTGGGGGTTATGGATAAAGTTTGAATTTACATGATTAGGATGGCACTTCTTTACGAATTGTGTGTAGTCTTACATCATTGAAATCCATAAATATCCAAGCCTCCTAATTTGATGACAAATCTTGGTTCCTGACTGATGGGCACCACAAGTGCCAGCATGAACTTCTTCCATGTTTAAAATAATCTCCATTTCATCAATGCATCTGAGGAAAATACCATCAAATATTCACTTATAAATAACATTATGATGATCCTAACTGTTATAAAGAGTGAAATTGACCACTAAACATTGAATCTGTTCTTTCCCAACTCTATATGGAAGAAGTTCCCCATTTTTGAGATATTTAAGGATGGGAAACATCCACCCATTTATAGAATTATCTAGTTTAGGTGTATAATTGATCTCATTGATCTATTCTATGACACTTTTAACAAATGGAAATATTGTTCTACAATGGGTGGTTTTGATGCCTATTTCATCTTGATCGGAATCTTCCAAGGCTACAGTAGTATTTTCTAACACATATCCCTAATAATATTTTGAATGTAGGACTTAAGTGAGTGTTGTATCATAGAGAAAATCCTCCATCAACCCTTGTACATAATTAAAAATGGGTATCATATCTTCTTTTTTAAGGTCATAATCAACATTGATATTATTAATTACCAACTCAAAATCCCCTTTTACTTTCAAATGAGTCCCCGGTATTTTCAAATCTAGTTATAAAGCTATAATGAGGTCTTAGTATTTTTCCTCATTGTTTGTATGACCTTATTATAAAGAAAGGAATAAGTTAAAAATTCCTTTGTTAGTGAAATGAGAATAATTCCCAACCTAAATTTTTTAATCTTGGTTTATTCCAATATCATTTCGGTTGGGATTCTAGATGCACCATAAATGTACATTTCCCACATTCAAGTAAAATCCTAAAAGGATAATATTTCTTCATTTTTAAATTCTACACTCATCAGTACTTCTTCCAAAGAGGGATGTTCAGAAAATAAATTTTCTAATTAATTCCCTTTGATTTCCTTTTATGGTATGAACTAGATGTCGAAATATTATGGAATGACCTCCCATCCCCCAAAACATCAATTGAACATGGTACAATTGAGTATAAATTTGACCAGGTCAATTTGAGAATTCAAATGGACCTCATGATGCTGCAAGTAATGCCTCAATTTCTGAATTCAAAAAATCAAAACCAAATAGTTCTTCTTAATAATTTAATACCAATACTTAGTGCCAAGCATTGTGAGAATGATATAATAAAGGTTCTTCTCAATACACGAATCATTTTTTTGAAAATATAAGGCACCTAGTGATCATTCCAGAGCCGTCATATATAGGATAAGTGCCTTTACATTGACTGGTGGCATCATCATTGGTGTAATCAAAAGATATTTCCTGATTATATCAAATTATTCTTGGTTGTAATAAATTCACTAAAACACAACCCCTTTCATCATCGGTTTGTTGAAGAGAAAACAATTTTCTTGTGAGGTTCTCTATGTAGTGTCAAATATAGGAAAGTTGTCCCTGAAATACTATTAAATATTTAAAATTATAAGGAGGTAACATACCCGTAATTATCACATTCTTATCAGTGTCAATTTTGATTCCATGGTGTCATACAAAGACACTGATAAATTTCCCTGAAGTAATAAAAAAAAATTCATGGGATTTATCTTTATATTAGGTCATCGAAGTTTGTCGAATACAATTTTCAAATAGAAAAGGTGATCAAGTAATTTCTGAGATTTTACCGCTAAATAATCAATATAAAACTCCATGTATTTTACTAGGAAGGTTTTAAATATGTGATTCAGGGAATATTAATATATGGATTTAGTATTCTTCAAACCAAAGGGCATCACCTAGTAGTAGAATACTCCATTGTGGGGACTGAAGGTTGTGGCCTCTTCATCTTATGCATCCATTCAGATTTTATTTTATCCTAAATAGATATCCATGACGGATAGAAATTGATATCCATCTATTATGTTGATTATAGTTTATAAGATCAAAACTAGGAAGTTGTCTTTCAGACAGTTCCACTTGAGGTGTATGAAATCGAAACAAACCCTAATTTCCCATTATTTTTATTTATAGGGATAATGTTAGTGATCCATTTTTAGTCTTCAACTTCAAATATGAAGTTCTATTTGGTGATATTATCGACTTCGGATTTTAATTTCATAGCATAATTCAGATATTTCCTTCTGGATACCTATTTCTAACCATGATGGTCTGCTGAAAATCCTACGTGATGGGTAGCCACATTAGGATCCAGGCCTATAACCACTTTGTAGTTAAAAGAAAAAAAGTCCCAATGATGATTTAGAAAATAGTTGTAAATATTTAGTTCATTGAAGGTAATAGATGCACTGATCATAATTGGTCACAAGTCTTTTTTTCTACCTAGATTTATCTGCTAGAGTTCATCGATAGTGGTAGAGACTCCTTCTTCGAATATTAGAGGAGCGTCTCTAAGATCATTTTCTTCATCCTCTTCCTTTTCCTATTCTTCTTCCTTTGTTCCAATGATATGATGATTGGGATATTAAAGGAAATAATCAAATAAAATATAAAGGTTGGTGTATTGAGAAATAGCCTCCAATGGTGATATCCTGACATCTGAAAATTTTGAAGATAAAGTCATGGATTATTGAAATTATGAAGATAAATTTGGATTATTTCTTTTTGAGGTATAGCTTACAATGGAAGAATCTAAGAATTATTCAACACGTTTGGACTCAAATGATGTAGCCAATATCCATAAGATCAGTGATCATGTATGAATCTGAGTTGATATCATCAAATTGACTGATGGGTAGTACATATTCACTATCAGTTCCTTTGAATGTGTTATATGGGGTCATTTCTAGATCATTTGGAGCAGTAACTCAAGTGACACCATTAGTTATGGGTTTCTTCCCTTCTATCATGTAGAATCCTACATCAATATACTAATAGTTGGAAGACTTGAATAGGGATTTTTTTCAAAATATAATTTCATAATCTCCCCATTGTAATAGTATTAAATGCAATGATGATACGATGAAGGGATTATTGCATGCTGGTGAAACCAATATCTTCCTAGAATGACATTGAAATATGTATCTTTTCGGATGACCAAGAACTCAAAATTTGACATGAGATGTCCAACCTGAGCTCTGAGTATCATATGTTTTATGGGTTTCTATTCACGTTTATCAAACCTATGTTAGAGAATAAGTAGATAGATCATCTTCATTTTACTCTATTCAGTGAATCGTTGTGATAGAGATGATTTTTACTCCCAAACCATTATTATTGAAAGATCAATGAATATCAATGTTATCTAATTTTTTGGAAACATATAGAGGCTTTATGTGTCCATGAATGCCATAATTTTTTCCTCCTTGTTGAAGGATATAATTACATGACATTCAACAGGATCAACATTTTCATGATATACCTCAACAATAGCAACTTCAACTTAGAATTCTTAAGGGCACATCAGGACCTCTACAAGTTCTTCACATGGATCCTTTGATGGATGTGGGGCATCCATAATTGAAACCTCTATTGTAACTATGGATAATAACTTATAGATGTTGTACTTTTAGGTAAAAGGTATAAATTTCCCTATATGAAAATGTTACTTAGAAGGAATCTTTGGAGTTGACATGCTTGGGGAAGTTTTATTAGCTAGTGGAGCAGATTTGGAAGGAATTTTATCTTTTATTGGATCATATTGCCTTGTACTACCAACTTTCTTGTGTTATTCATGTTGTCTTGTATTCATTAATTTTTCTTCTAAGATGACTGGTTTGGAATTATTTTTTACATTTTTTGGGGGAATTTTCCTTCCCTTGTTATACTTGTCAAAGAGATTTCCCATGATATTTAGTAGTATAGATAACTCTGGAAGGGATGTGGTTGGAATATTATGGTCGGCCGCAGTTTCACCTCCACATGCTTCCTCAACTTCTATGACCTCAATTCATGTCTCCACAATTTTATGTGGGAATATCAAGTTGGTAATTAAACATTCCATCAACTAAGGGATCTATGAAATTAATGACATTAAGGGAATTGAATATTAATTTTGGATCTGAGGAGGACTCTGTTTGGTGGGTCGGTGCTTGTTGTACTATTTGGAAGGATAAAACCCATTCTATTGGGATATAAGGCATGGATTCTAAGATATTCAAGGATATATTTGGCCTCTATGAAGGTTTATCATCATGTGTTTTGTTTTGGCCCTTTCAACCATGCCATTTCTTAGAAGATTATCATTTGGAAGGTTGTGGTGCCAACGGAGTCAGTTGTGTTATAGAATAAGTGGTTGCAGGAACAATCGTTTGTTTCAACTATGATGTGATAATATATTGAGTTTGGATGATCATTTTTTTAGATATCTAATAAATAAACTTATGTACACCTTTTCTAGTTATATCATTTAATTCACTCTCTTATTCTATAATAGTGGTAGAAATTCATTCCACTTATGTCGACTGTTTTCCCAGCTTCACATACCCAGAATCAACTATCTTTTTTTCAAGAAATATTTGAAAACAAAATAATCCCATATGGTGTTCCCTAACATTTTTTAAAGGTTAAATAATTTAGGAAATCTTATATACTGACTTGATCATGTTTTATAGGTTCTGTTAGACATAATAGGTTATTTTCCAAAGTTTTTAAAAATTATATAAGAACCTGATAATCATGGAATAATTAGGTTTTGTTCTTCTATTCATTAAACTGATAGCATTTTTTCACCTCCTTTTATCCCAAAAAAATGTTGATGTTATTTCCACCCATTAGGGGTTCCATAAGATAAGGTATAGGCTTCGGAATAGGAACCAGAACAGGGGATGGTTTTAGAGAGATAGTTTCAATTTCTACTTTTCATATTCTCTTACTCTGGGTTACTTATACTACTATAGATTTAGCTATGAATCTCAAGATATATTCTTCCAATATTTGAGAAAATGTATCAAGATATTTAAATCAAACTATGTAATTGACAAAAATTAGTACTTTTCACAAATAATCATGGATGTTTTCCCTAAAAATACCCAAGAAATCCTTGTGTGGAAACTGTAGATTCATAGACTAAGTTATACCCTTCTACCTAGAAATGAAGTCTAATAATCTCTCATTTTTCATTTTTTATAGTTAGATAGGTCAAGGACCATCAAATTTCATAGTGTTGATATAAAATATTAAATAAATTACTATTGGAGTCTTTACCATTCTTTGATCAGTCCCATGGGTAGAATTTTCTACCAGAAAAAGGATGGTCCTTGCAAGGTTTGAGAGAAAAACCATTGTATGGCGGATTATTATTATAAATAAATTCCCATCGTGGGGCCACATAGTGATAAATAATGCATTAGATGATGATATAGATATCTATAAACATTAAACATTGGAAACATAGGATTTCCAAAACTAGGTGGGGGAAGAGTTTCTTCTACCCATTTGGGGTAGGGTTTTCTTTCCAGCTACACAGGCACATGTTTTACCTCTACAACATCAAGTTAGGATTACAATGACTCAATAGATTGAAAAATTCATGTGGTAATGTATACCTAAGCATGGATTAAAGTATGGGGGTGAAAGGTAGAACCAAATATGTTGGTTAAATTTTCCCTTGTGCCTAAACTGGCTGGTTGTAACTTGACTGACATTGGTGAGGTTTCTTGGACAATAGAGGGAAGTCTCGATATTCAATTGTCACTGGTTCCAAATAGATTGGTTATCTTGTTCTAGAATTAGTAAAACATTGAAAATATATTTTCCCTAATATTTCAGGTTCCACTTTTTTAGGGAAATTAGTAGGAAGATTGAAAAGATGGTTTTTTGGAAGAACATATCCAGTGGGAATATAACCCATGAGTATTTTTATATTTAAGACACTTTAGTTCTCTCATTTCAATCTCATACGAGGATAGTATTTCTTTGAGTATGATGGGTTTAAACCCCATAGGTAATAAGTGGTATTGAACCAATAATTTTCCCTTTTCTTTGGTTGATTCCCATCGATGTTGTGCCAATCGATCATTTGAAGGAATTCCCAAATTTTGGATAATCCTAGGATTTATTTTACACGCACCATCTTAAAAAAATTTTGTGTGGATATTATTTTTGAAAGGATATATGACCAACTTGTTCTTCCACAATGGCAGGATGTTCCACGGTATTGTCATACGTTGTGTTAATAACATTTACTAACACAAACTACATTGTTGGCATTTCACAAATATCCAAATAATGTGAGAACTTTGTTCTCTAGGATTGTATATTAGAAAATTTTTATTTCTAGGAGTGATTGTGCTCTTGATATTACATTTTTTATTATAAATATCATGGGAGATCAACTTGTCTTTTTAGAGTCTCTTTGAACCCATCTGATGAGGGGAACCTGAAGGGAATATCCAAATAATTTTTTAATCCATGTCCATGAATAGGAAAATATATAACGAGATGGGACGAACCGAGATGATTAGTTTTGTGGAACTTCCCCCAGTCGAGAAGAGAATGAATTTAATTTAATTTTAGGTAAAAATCCCCCCAATCTAACAGTCATGGGGTATTCTTGTTCAACTTTCACAATGTTTCTTCCTAATTTGATTTCTCCAAAGGTTGTGTTAAAAATTCCCCCATCCCTACGGGTTGGGGTTACTCCCGATCTTCTTGGGCTATAATTTCTACAACCACTCTTCAAGTTTTATAAAGATTTTTTCAAACATGGTTTGGATGCATGGTATGACTTGAAACTAAGCCACATGCTTCTAAAGACACTTTTGAAATTTGTGACATTTTCATTGTATGATGATTGACTTCCCTTAAGCAGAAATCTTTCATGATATTTCTAGATGTCTGATGAAAAATTATTTATATGGCCTTCTCTCTTCTATACCAACATGTTTGAGAGATTTTTTTCCCATTTCCGGCTGAGTGGACCATCTATTAAGAGAATTATTTTCTTTTTGAAGTTTTTCTAGGGAAAATACATTACATTATTTCACACTTGGTGGGATTTTTTGATAGGAGAGAAAGGTAAAATGAAATTACTCATGTTCCCCCATCCCCTTACATGAACACCAGAGGGGGAATCAAGGATTAGTAGGTGTAGTTTTGTTAACACATCTAAATATTCACTTTTAATATCTAATTATTTTTTTCACATTTCAGATGTCGTGTAGCTAGGAGGGATTCCAAATCAATTTTTTCGTGTATCTATTCTATTACCTTGATGTGATTTGGATATTTACTATAATTTAATACCTTTATTTTAATATGATGAAGAGTGGTCTATATGTTTATGTTAATTTCATACACATAATCATCTGAAAATTCCTCTGGAATACTGAATTGGGTAGTGGGTAAAAGGAAGAGCATTACTGGTATATTATCCATTTCTAATTGTTTCCTCATTATCATAATTTATTCTTCATATTTTATAAGAGGTTTTTTAGTTATATTTAAAAAGTGGTTATTTTACCATTACCTTATTGTAAAAAACAAGGTCAATAGGGATTTCCCCTAGCGCATTAAAAGTTAGGTGATCCAGATAGGGATCAAAGAAAAAAAATCCTTTGGATGTCTTCTAGTTGAGAAATAATATCGCTTGTCAATGACAAGGAATCAAGCATCACTAGCCTCATTTTCCCAAGTGCCTTGTGATAGGATTGCTTTCTCAAATTTGATTCATTGAGTGGAGTACCTTCTTGATGAATTGAAATTTCCTCATGGGGGGACCTCAAAAAACGACATTATGGGGGGGTACTATCAACATGTCTTGATGTCCTATTGTAGAGACAAAGTCTTCTACGCATACAATATGGATGAGATTTAAGGTGGATGGTATAAAGGGGATGACCTAATTGTTTTTTAATGTAATATACCAACCTGATTGACCACTAATACGGTGGTCAGACCGGTTGGTCACATTGCCTCAATCATGCCTCCTCATACTCCATAGGTTACCGACTAGAAGTAATGGTGTAAGGAGGTGATAGGGGGGCTATACCATCATGATCAGAGTAGCACAATGGTATATTAGAATCTAAATAACAGACAAAAGTGGAATAAGTAATAAATGAATGAAAGGTAAGCATAAGAATAATATAAACTGGATACAAAATATATTCAAGTCTAATATACAACATATTCAAGCTTGTCCTGATGATGATACATAATATAAAGAAATAGGTCATACTTCCAGATAGAGGGTAGTACATAAATAAAGAAAAGAATCAAAATCCTCAAGGGTTATCTCCACAATAATCATCAACTCCAACTAAGTCTTATGCTCCTAACTCCCAGGAACAAGCATACAACAATAATAAAAAGTTGATGGTCCACCGAACGTGAGGTCTACTTGGTTACCTCAGTGAAATGGCGGCTTGAGCAGGGTGTGAGACATAAATCCTAGTAAGTTACCATCCACAATTTCTATAACTAATCTACTCCATAAAATATAAATTACATTCCTGTGTAGGTAGTATGAATAATAAAAAAACTGAATAAATAAACAACAACCCATTCAGGTTCCTAAGGGACACCTAGTAGCTCTACCTGCTTCAACTTACAACTGGAATGAGATATATGACCAGTAACTATATAAATAATAATAATTAGATATATATATATATATATATATATATTACCAATATATTTCATCCACCTATATGAACCACGTATGTGTTAATGTAAGTGTCCTCATACCTGTAATACTAGTTTTTGGCTGGATCGGTCATAACTCAGTCATCCATAACAAATCTGAACAAGCCTATAAGCTTGAACAATAGGGTATATTACATGAATCCCAATATAGAGTGAGATCTCATGCACGACACTTGGTATGGTGAGTGATCCATCATTTCAACAATCTAAACAAGGATCATAGTGCCTCGGTTCAATATCCTATATAGTATCAATGGTTTGAGATACCATGACTCAACTCCCGATGTAAGAGAGCATAATTTTTCACCTTGATCAAAAAATCCCTTAGCATCATTCCACATACTATATCAATGTGTAATAACATAATAATAAAAAATTATGACTAGATCCATGAGTCATTAATTATCATTATCTATATAAAATAATCCCAAATAAACAAGGGAAGAACAATTATATCCATTCATATAAGTCGTTATTATTTAATTATAACATGAATCATGGTCATACCACCCAACTCAATTCCATTTCAACTAAAAAATTTCATTCATTTAATGAAATAAATCCATCATGAACATTCTAATCCATTTAATACTTTCCACTGAATTAAATAAAACATAGAAATCCAATTAAAAGGGGAAAGAAGGAACTTATAAGGAACCACGAACAAATGGGCATTTACCTACTTAGGAAAATACAACTATGAAGCAAGCTAAGTCCTTAGAAGGAGATTAGATCAATATCCAATGAGTTAGTACTTATCCAATGTATGCACTTAGAAGGTTCAATGGTTCCATTTAACATTTATATAATGAGGGAATTTCCATTTAGAATAACAGGAGTTTCCATGTACTAAAAATTCCTTATAACTTACATTGATATCAATTATAGAGAAAAACCAATGCAACAAGACAAGTATTATTTAAAACATAAATCACTAATTTGTAATTTTGAAGATAGCATACCTCATTGGAGGGGTTTTATTATAAAAACACGGCATTGTTTATCAAACAACTCATTTAACCACAAGAATTCGTCACATCCAAGAATCATAATTCAATTGAAATTTAAAGAATTTTAGGAAATCTACCCACCAAGAAAATTTAATTCACAAAGGTTTAACATCGAACTTAGGAGGTTCCATTCTATAAATGGAAAGTGTCTACAAGTGAAAATCCCATTATTAATCCAATCTGAATGATTATAAAGAATTTCAAGTTGTTAATCAATTAATTATAAAGGGAAAATTCAATCTTTCACACCCATGGGGTGTCCCCGATTGAGGTTGTCATCCTTTATATACTATATAAGGATCATAGAGAGTGTATCTTGGTGTGTTGATCAATTTTATATTAAGAACTCAATTAAAAGGATATTCTCAGTAAAGGAAAGCACATTGAAAAAAGGATATATTAAAAATTGAATAAAAAATTTAAGAAAAAAATCATAGATGACATACCACATAATTAATATGATCCAATGATCTAATATTGAGCTTTTATTCATTCTAGTTTGGAAGAAATATATGAAAAAACATTTTCCCTAAAAATTGGGTAAATTAGCTTATATCTCATTAACCCAAACATGAGGAGATTAAATGAATAAATTTAAAAAATGAATCGTGATCTTACCAATGTAGATCTATAGTGACATATGGTGCTCAAATCGAATGATGGGCAGAGGAAAAATCATGAATTCTGGGTAAGGCTTGAGAAGGCAACCAAGGCGCCAAAGGAAAGGGATCACGCTATTGGAGGACAGGAATAAAGAAGAATAATAAACTTAAATATTATTAAGGTCATTTTGTTTATTTCACCCTTAAAACTAGGTCTCATGGTTTGGCCGCACGATTTTTCCAAGATGTGCGCCAACCATGTGACACCCACTTCCTATGAAACCCACCTCGCAAGGTTGTGACAAAGGATTTTCTTTAATTGTGATCCAACCATGCAATGAATAATTCTTATGTTATTCCTAAGTGCCACTACCCATGATTTCTGGGAACATGGTTTGGGTAAACCATGGGGCACCTTTTGTTTCTCTGAAACAGGAAAATGAGACAACCCCAGCGCTCTTGAAATTTTTCACCATGTGTAGACCACCAAAACTTGGGTTTTTTAGGGCCCAATTCTCCCAAAACTCAATGATACACCTATGAAACCCCTCGAGAAATTACATAAGTCTAAAAATAACAATTTTAAGTGTTCATACACTTGGAATTACAATCCTAATCCCAATTAAAAGAATGACATGTCTAGTAAACAAGAAAATTAAAATTTCCTTGAAATTTTACCTTGGCTCAAAAACATGAGTCATTACAACCTCCCCACCTTAGAACTTCTCATCCCTATTCAGAAGCCCTCTGTCATAGGAAATCCAAGCTGAAAGATTCGACGTTTCTAAAGTCTACTTCTCATGATGGTGATTCACATAAAGAGCCAGTTCTTGATACTGGAAAAGGGTTTCTAATTGATGAATCTCTGATGGAGGCTCATAGTGGACCCTCTAATACTCGGTCTGATTTGGTTATAGAGGTTACTACAGTTGAGGACACCCATATAAGGACTCCAGGATTAGTGACCGCTTACACTTCCCAAGTTGATGTCTCCAATCAGAGTGATGTGCAACAACATGTTGATTGTTAGCAAGAAATCCATAAACATTTTCAGGTATCTGAATTACTTGAGAAATGGGGAAACATTTCTGAGGATGAACATGAGATTGTGAGTACCCCGATTAGGGTCTCAGAAAGTGGAGGTCACGCCTCTTACAAGGATACAATATTAAGTGGAAATCCAAAGACTACTGATAATGAGGGTATCCCCTCTAAGAGGAGACCACATAATGATTATTCTAATGTTCCTAGAACCGTGTCTACCATATTGTCATCTAAGGTGTCACGGAAAGTGGATATAGTTATCTTGAAAATATATAACAAGGATAAGTCTCAATATGAGTGGTATACTTCTAGTGACTCTGATAATGGAAATGATATGTCATATTATGATCTCTAGACCTGTTCTTGGGGGTTTCGGGCATTTCAGTTGTTTGACCCCACCCACCGCTCTGTTGTACTTTTTTCTTTCTTTATAATAAATGATCAGAGGCTTTTCTTCTGGGTGGACTTTACTGGTATAACTTCTCATCCCTAAGAAGCCTTTCGAAATAATGAAAACATCACTCGACCTATAAGGGTGGTGAAGTCTCTTTCAAATGGTTACTTTTCATTTCCAAATGCCCAACGCACCTACTAGAAATTCTTAAACAATATAAATTAAGCTGTCAAAACCTGATCCAATGCTCATTTTTTATTAAAACACTGAAATGGTTCTTACTTGAGCCATTTTAGCTAGAGACATGATCATGTCATCGTGTCCTTAAAGATTTGGTTGATGGTTCTCTACACAATAGGTCTTAACATCATAAGGTTCCAATTCCAAACCATATTACCTCCACCATTGTAATTTCCTAAAAAGAATTCCCTTAAGAATTCTAGTGAAACTCCAAGTGTGATATTGAAATTGGGAAAACTTGATTACTTATAAGGTCATATTAGGGACCTCATCAGAAATAAATGGTTAAATGTAAATCGGTCTAACATAAACTGGTCACAGAAGATTTCACTGAAAGACATAGCTAATATTCACACCACACCCACCTTAACCTGATGGAATACATAAAGAAATTCCACTATACTATACACATGAACAATAAATACAACAAATAAATCCACTCTGATTGAAATATGTTACAAATTAATGGCATATATTGTCGATGTATTAAAAACAGAACTGTGACTCCTTCTCCCAAGGAATCTAGCATTTACAATGAGGATTCTCATTGAAGTCCATACCAGACTCCTGGTGCAATTTCATGATCAAACCATAACCTTATTATTTAAACCTTCATACCTCAGTACGAATGACGGTGTAACCCATATCCATCCCAGTAGAATTTTCACCCATTAAAAATCACCACTGATCCTGACAATAAGTCTAGGATAACCATGGATTCAACAAAACAGAGTCTAAGGAACTAACCCAAGGTATCCCACACTCCATACTTATAAGTGAGATTTTGATACAGGGTTGAGAAATCCACATTATATCATTGACAAGACTAGAGTGGCATCCGTCTGGTAGTCAAGTCAAAGGAAATGGATTGTGTCCAATATTCCATCCAAGGAATGTCTACATGGGAACCCAGGTATCACTCAGGAATAATCATGCCTATTTAAAAAAACCATGTCTCTAGAACATAACCAATATGGAAACCATCTTTCTCTATCCCAACAGCTTTTAAAGATTCATTATGTCATAATACCAACACTCTCTTAGTTTATCATGGATGACGTTAAGATAGAGGTAATGCTCTTTACTAAGATAGAGTATGCTAAAAGAATACCTAAGATTACCAAGGAGATTAGTCAAACCAACTATGTTCAACTTCCCCATTAAAGAAGTTCGGATTCACCTATCGATGAACTGTCACAAACCAATCACAAGACTTTACCAGGAAAGGAATCATGTGATCATTCACACTTAACCATTGAAGTCCATAAAAGACCATAAATTTTTCTAAAGGGTTGAATACATATCCAACCACATCAAAGTCATGATACTGTGAAATAGTTGACATGATTCAAAGGTTACTAGACCCAAAGGTATTTAAGTGAGACCGACCATTTAAAAATGGTTCTCTATGGTTGTGTTCCTTCTACTTGGAATGGAACATAACCACTATAACTAATTTGATGCTCCCCACATTAGGAGTTTCCTATCCATTTAAAGAAGAGACACGCCATCCACTCATAAGTACACCAGATCAGACTCACCTTAAACACACACATTAAAGCATTTGGTATGAAAACCAAAACCAAACCGATCGGCATGTCAAAACACCTGATCCTCTTGGAAGTCATCCCAATAATTGGGAGGAAATTGAATTCCTTTAGCATTCGGTTCACTCTACTCTATATATAATACAAGATCATACTCAACATCACAAGGCTCAATGATTCACTCAAAGTCAACTAGTTCATTATACCATTTAGCACTCGATGGGCATCGCATACGTGAAAACATACTACCCTGATATTTAATAAGCAAGACGACACATCCAAGATATTATATACAGGTTTTCATCTCTATGCATACATGTATCATGTGGTCCATAAATGATATTTAATCCATATTCATATTGCACCATTCGACCATTAACCCAGATGATGACATATCATGTCATCCATCACTCAAGAAAAAGAAAGGGTCACATGACATACAAAGTGCCTGACCATACCCTAGGATTGTATAAGATACTAAAATTGAGCATTAATTAATGATAATGACCATAAAAAGGGTAAAGGATACCTCAAAAACCTATCCTAACAATGGTTTCATTTAAAAACTAAGTGTCCTACTAGGGGAAAAGGCACCCAAACTACACTAAAAGTCAGAAAAATCAGAGGATTTAGTAAGGTATTTAAGATTTAAGGGTGAAACCTACCACGAGATATCCCCTTATGAATCTTAATTGTAGATCTAATCACTAGGTTAGGCTAAATAGATGTTACTAGGCTTAAGATTCTATCACTTAATCACTTACTAAAAGAATAAGGCCTAGAAAAAAAGCTCATGTTTATATTCCAAAGAAACTCAAGGATAAACTTAAAATATCCTTACATGAGGGTTTAAACTAAGGAAACCAAATAAGGTTTCATTTTCAAGTCATTTAATTATTCAATTTTAATCTATAATCCATTAGAGGTTTTAAAATAGAACATAAAGTACTAATTATAAAACAAGAGCACTTAGAAATAGATTAGGTGACCTAAGAAGGTCCTATTAAGATAGTCTGGGTTCATTAAGATGCAACCCAAAAGAAGTTTATTAAATTATTAAAGTTTAAAACACCTATAGTGGGTTATCCTCATAAGAAAAATTCACTAACTGACTTACTTACACCCATTTGTACATTTAAGAATTTATCCATAAGAAATTATAGTGGAAAAAATTAATTTCATATCAAAATTAAACAGACTTTACATTTATAACCATTTTAAAATACATCATGTTCACATATAAATAATGGTTTGGTTATATGGGTTATTATCTCCAATTTGTAAAGCACCCACACACATTATAGATTGTAGACTATCTCCCATTTAATCAAAACTAACATTTGAAATTTAACAACCATTTACATTTTAAAAAAGGTCTCTAATGCATGTAAAAAGACTGAATATGGTTTGAGTACATGGGCTACCTTTTCCCAATTATAAGGTGCCTATACACCTTAAAACAAAAAACAGGTTCACATTTAATTTCAGCCAATAAATTTACCCCATTCAACCAATTACATGTTATTAAAAAAACATGGCATGTTGTCAAAATAAATAAACACAGAGAAACATGCTATAAACACATAAGCATGATATATAATAAAGTCATGCTAAATACATAAGTATATCATGTTAAATAACCAGGTATAATGGAATATATAAAATAAGCATTCTAAATAAATAAAAACATGGAATAACACTCAAGGCACATAATCCAAATCAGCAGGCAGCCTACAAATGTAACTACATGTCATGGCATATATATGACCTGCGAATTTTCTATATACCTATAATGATGTGCTTAAATGATGCTTCCTTGACATACTATTACAAGGGTAAAATACCATAAATTTGATTAGTAAATAAGTTTTAGATAGTACACCAATAACCCAATGTGAAATCATAATAAATTGTAACATCAAACAGCATGAACACTCCCATCCTAGGCCACTAGGACTTTTCCCCATGGGTGGGATATTTACCAAGCATCAATGAATTCGTAGTCACCTATCTACCAACCTGAAAAATAGTAAGACAATGGAAAAAAGAATCTATGATACCACTTTGTCACGTCCCAACCTGACTGACCACTAATACGGTAGATGGACTGATGGGTCACATGGCCCCAAGCGTGCATCCTCATACACTAGAGGTTTCTGACTTTTAACGAGGGTGTAAGGAGGTGATAGCGGGGAGACTATACCCTCCTGATTAGAAGATTCAAATGCTGTATCAGAATCTAAATAACAAATGAAAAAAGAAGCAGTAATAAATGAACAATAGAGCAGAAAATGAATAATATAAACTAAATATAAAATTTGATCAATGTCAATATACAACAGATGGATGCATGTTCGGATGATGTTACATAATCTAAAGAAATATAAATACAACATGATACAAGATACTAGACATTCCATAAATAAATAAAAGAAGAAAAAGTCATAAGGTTGATCTCCATAAGAATCTTGAGCTCCAGTTCATTCATGTTCTCCTAACTCCTAGGTACAAGCATACATTAATAAGAAAAAGTACATGGTCTTGCGAACATAAGGAATACTCAGGTACACTAGTTCAATGGCGGCCCAAGAAGAGTGTGAGTTATAAATCCCAATAGGTTACAACCTATGGTGTCTGCATCTAATCCAATCCATAAAATATACACTAATTTTTTGTGAAAGTAATATGAATAATAAAAAAACTAAATCCCACTCAGGTTTCTAAGGGACACCTAATGGCTCTACCAACTTCATCTCAACTCTAGAAAGATATGTTAGACCAGTATCTATATATATATATTAATAATTATATATATATATATATTAATAATTATATATATATATATATATTAGTTATATATTGTATCCACCTATATGAACCAAGTACGCGTGTACATAAGTGGCCATATACCTCGAATACTAGGTACTGGCTGGATCAGGAATAACTCATTCATCCATAACCAGTCTGAATGAGCCTATAAGAACAAGAAATATGGTACATGACCTACATCCCAATAGAGTGTGATACGTCATTCACAACACTCGGTATGTTGAGTGGTCCATCATGTAAACACTCTAAATAGGGATCATGGAACCTCATCCCGGTGTCATATATAGTATCATTGGTTCGAGGAACCATGACTCAACACCTAATGTAAGGGTGCTTGATTTTTACCCATTCTCAACATATCCCATTACCATCATTCTACAGCCTATATTAAGGAGTAATCATATAGTAATAAAAATAATGTCTGGAGCCGTGAGGCATGACTTCTCATGCTATATATATATTAATCCTAGAAAAACAAGGGCATAATAATTATAACAATTCATATAATCCATGCTTACATAATTATAACATGAGTCATGGTCATACCACCCAACTCAATTCCATTTAAATTAAAAAACATATTTAATTTAAGGAAATGAATCCATCATAAACATGCCAATCCTTTTAATAGATTCCATTTAATTAAACAAAACATGGAAATACAATTAAAAGGGGAAAGAAGAAACTTATAAGGCACCATGAACAAATATTAATTTACCTACTTAGGAAAATACATTTATGAAGCAAGTAAATCCCTTAGGAGGAGCTTGGTTCAATATCCAATTACGTCAGAATGATCCAATCCAGGCACTTAGAAGATGCAATGGTTCCATTTAACACTTGTAGAAAGATGAAATTTCCATTTATAATAACGATAGATTCCATGTACTAAACATGCCTCATAACTAACATTGACATAAAACATAGATAAAAACCAATGCAACAGGACAAGCATGATTCAAAACATAAATCACTACTTGGTAATTTTTGAAGATAGCACACCTCCATCAAGTGGATTTATTATAAAACATTAAATTGTTGATCAAATAATTCATTTAATCATAAAAATCATCAAATACATGTACTACAATTAAATTGACATTTAATGGCATTGTAAAAAAGCTACCCACCATTGAAATTTAATTCACAAAGGTTCAACGTGGAACTTAATTGATTCAATTATCTCAATAGAAAGTTTCTACAAGGTAAAATACCATTATTAATCTAATATGAATGATTTTAATACATTTTCAGCATTTAATAAATTAATTATAAAGGGGAAACTCAAACTGGTACACCCAGGGGGTGTCCGCAATTGAGTTTTTCATCCTCTATATACTAAACAAGGATCATAGGGAATGTATCTAGTTGTTTTGATCAATTTTTTAGTAATAACTTATTTAAAAGGTGATGCTTGGTAATGGTTGGCACATGGAACAACATAAATATTCAAAATTAAATGGAAAATTTAAGGGAATATCCATAGACCACATACCCCATACTTTGGATGGTCCACTCATCCAATATCAAGATCTGATTCGGTATTGTTTGGAAGAAATATAAGAAACATACATTTTCCTAAAAATAAGGAAAATTAGATTTCATTTTCACCTCACTAACTCATCCTTGAAGAGATTAAATGAATAAAGACTAAAGAGTAATTGAGATTTTACTTATGTGGATCCATAGAGACCGATGGCTCTTGAATTAGATAAAGGACCAAAGAGAAATATTGAATCCTAGGTTAGGCTTGAAGAGGAAGCCACAGTGCCAAAGAAGATGGCTCACATAGGTGGAGAAAAAGAATAAATAAGAAAAAGAAACTTAAAGATCATTAAGGTCATTTTGGTTATTTCACCCTTATAATCTGGGTCACACGATTTGGCCACACAGTTTGGCTAAACTATGCGCCAACTGTGTGGAAAACACTGCCTATGAAACCCACCTCGTACAGTTGTGTGACACTATTTTCTTTAACCATACACCAACCATGTGATGAATGGCGATTAGGTACTACCTAAGTGACACTACCCATGTAGGTCTGGTGTATAGTTTTTGTAAAATTTGTGCAACCAATGCGATACCTTTTGTTCCTTTGAAACAGGACACATAGTTTGCTATTGGGGGCACATGGTATCAAACAAACCATGCACCCTACACAACCCACCCAAACATGGGGTTTTCAGGTCCCAAAACTCCCAAAACTCAACAAGACACCCAATAAACCCCTCATACATTTACCCATGTCTAAAAAACACTTTTCAGTGTTCCAACTCTCAAAAATACGTTCTGAATCCCGGTTCAAAGAATAGCCCATCCAATACATTTAAAAATTAAAATTCCCTTCGAATTTTACCATGGATCAAAAACATAGGTCATTAAGTTTGTTCTTCTAGCCATACAGAGAGAAATGGAAACACTAATCATGATATGGGACCTCAAGATTGAACATATTCTCAATACGAAGTGAACATTCGGGGTAAAATGTCTAAGGATGACATCTGAAACTTTTAGAAGTAAGATAAAAAGTAGGAACATCGAAACTGCCTCTACCATATCCACAATTTGTTAATGGAGTTGTAGAATAATGAAAATCCATTGATATATGTTTGAGGGATTTAATAACACAAAAATTCACCAGAGCATGGTCATGGATCGGCTCTTTACTTCCAAACCTCTTTTGGTTGGGATTCTTTTTAGATGTCTTCCTCTGGATGATTAGTGCCGCCTACTATGTTTGGTGGATTTCATATATAGAAACATGATAGATCAGTTTCTTTTTCACACCCAGAATTTTTTAACAGGTCTCTATAATTTTGGTAGGGATATATTCCTTCCATAGACTATTCAATGGGATAGAAAAAAGACTAAAGTCTGGATGAGGATATGCTCGTGATATGATTGTATATTTATCATGGGTTCACCATAACCCTCCTGGAAGATAGAATGAATATGTGCCTGCTTCTTAATAAATTTCAAATTATTTTGTTGATTTCAGTCAAATGTCAAGGTGGGGTTGTGTTCCCGACTCCTAGGCACTGTTGATGCTATCATTATATCCTGGAAAACTTGTATAATGTGGATGAGAATGTATTCCTATCCTTCCATCATTTCCAATATATAAAGAGTGACTTTATCACCTAGAAAAATAATATACACCCATTTTGTAGTTGTATAAATGATATATTCTTGCTTTGGTCTTCATGTTTTTTTAGGATATAATGACAATAATTAGGTGTGGATACAAGGATATGGGTCTTCCTTTTGTAGGTGGAAGGGATTTATCATTTGGTATCTCAAGGTTCCACCAAACTATGTTGACTAGCTTGATGGGTGCGGTAAGGTGTGTGTAATTATTTATAGTTTCCTAAAAAATTTGTCTGTTGGGATTCCCTAGATGCTTTCAAATAGTATCAGCAGTCTTAGCTGGTGCAATCTAGTGTCTGTACATGCTCGCGATTTTCTAATAAATTATTCTAGTTGGATTATTTTGAGAAATAATAGGTATGGCCTTTCTCTCTAATAACTAGTTGTTGCCCTTGGAAAACTATCCTAGGTTCTCGAGCCTGAGTGACCTAGCGCAGATTCTTAAGAAAAGCACCCATGTCATACTGAGGGCATGAGGTTGTATGTTATTTTCAATGATGTCTATTAGAAGGAGCTCTGTGGTGGGACCCCCATGCTATCTCTATGAGTCCATAAATGACCTATGGATAAGACTCTCTAAGATAAGGGAGGAATTTTTACAACTTTAATTTGATAAGATCCCAAATTATTTGATATTTATACTATTTCTGTTCACTTCTATACTAGAAATCCTTTTTTAATAGAGGGTTGGTGGGATTTCTTGAGCTAGAGATCATTTTAAACTACTTATGGGGTTGTGATGGTACCGTTTTGGTGATACCCTCAATGAGCATGTTTGGGACCCTATGTTGGTAATGCTGGGTTGGTGATGGTGTCTTCTAAGATGATGAGGATCCAATAGTAGATGTAAAAGATTAATTTCTTTGAAAGGATTCCATTGTATTGGATTGAAGGGAGTTGTTGACAAAAGTTCCTACAATGAAGGTGACAAATAAAAAAAGAATACTTGTAAAATTATCATCTCAATAAATTAGAACATTCAAAATTAATTTTTTTTAATCCATGTTTTGGGCTCAATTTCATTGCGTGTGATGGGACCAGGCTTGTGGGAAACACAGTATTATTGGTTAAGTATTAATGTTGGGTCCACCATTTTATGTTCTCTATATAGTATAACATATACACTTGTTTTGAGTTGATGTAGGCCTACTTTCCAAAGGAAGGATACCACTTGGATTTCTCTAGTGTGGCTTTGTAGATTTGTAGGCCATGAGGACAAAAAATATGGCCCATCACACCCTTTTGGGGAGAATTATTTCCTACTTTGGGACTCTTTTATAGGTCTAATACATATGTTTTAATCCGTTATTGAATCACAAGTATGGATTAGGTCTCCTTTATGTGAATAATTATTAGCATGTGTTGACTTCAGAATAATCAGTATGTATCTATGGTTCTTCATCAACGAAGACATATGTATGTATATAAGGTTCTTCATAGATGGTAACCTTTTGTAAATATATTATATATTCTTATATCATTTATTTTTCTAACTCTATTTTTAAGGCACACGTTTGGGTACATGGTAATTTAACATCACCTAGGAAGATAGAAGTGGTTTTGATGGATGGATCAGGGCCATGAGATGGGCATAATATGAATCCTTATAAAAGGAATCAGAATCCATGTAGTTCAGTTAAACATAACTATAAATATCATACCTTATAATTTCATGTAACAAGGACCAAACCTTTAAATTTAACATCGTTCAAAAATTATATATAGGAAAAAGGTGTCCAGTCAATGTTGGTATGGGATTTACACTAAAGTGGCCCGAGGGGCCTAGAAGAGAGGTGGTCTCTTGGGGATATGATCTTACCAGGATTATAGCACAATAAGGATGGTGATGAAAGGGTTTTGGTGTGAATATATATCTCTAAGTTAGATATTAACCTACTAGGTATATGGCCCAGAGAACATTAGGGTTAATTTGGGTTGTTGGGTTTGAACCTTAGGGAGGATTCCTACGTATCCCACTTGGTTCGGAATTCAATCCCGTGAAGTTCAGTGCCACTTAACTAGAGAAATCATGCCTTTTAATTTCATGTGACAAGGGACAAAGTATTCACTTTAACGTCTTGTGACAAGGACATCTAGGTTTAAGGTTCCTATTTAAGGTTGTTGTGGTACGTACACCGAAGAAACTTAATGGATCTAGAAGCAAGGTGGTCTCTCAAGTGGGGTATGATCTTATTGGTAATATAGCTCAATAAGGATAGTGATGAAAGGGGGTCGGTGGGAATATGTCCCTATGAGTTCTATATTCCCCTATTGAGGATATAGCCCAGAGAACATTAGGGTGAATTTGGGGAGTTGGGTTTGAACCTCAGGGAGGCTTCCTACATTTCCCATTTGATCAAGAATCAAATACCATGTAGTTTGGTATGGTTGGGGATTACACATATGGAAGAGGCCCATGTGTTTTTCCTCATTGTGAATATGTCCCTTTTAGGTGGAGAGTAACATGGTTGGGGTTTATACCGAATAGGAGGCCCATTTGAGTTGAGAAGAAGATTCACAAAGGGAATATCCTCCCAGTATAGGTATTTGATCATGTAGATGTCAAGATCATCACTGGCATCTACTCTCTATAATGAGGATCCCGATCTTCGAGGTAGTTTCAAGGACCTTACCATTTCAGAGTGTAGGGGTAACCACTTACTTTACCCTTTCATAAGGGCTATTTCCATATCCTCCTCTATAAAATCAAGATAAGGGCTATTTCCATATCCTCCTCTAAGGTTGGGATCCTCATTACCATGGGAATGTATGATTAAGAACATTATAAAGATCTTCCTTATTAAGTAGGTTACCAATAGGACCTCATTTACCATGGGAATTTATGATCAATATGGCATGTTGATGTGCCCAATACTTTAATCACACATATCTGGCAGTTTTAGAGGTGGGCATGGCATGGTGCTTTAAAAAGGGATGCACTTGGGGTAGAGTGCTTTAAGAGAGGGGTTAGAGGATAGGTTTGTTTGAATATTTTGTGGTGGGGCAAATATATAGCCAAACTCTATACATAAGGGTAATGAGACAGAAGGGGGCCATTCTAAATACTATTTTCTATGAGGGATTGTGACCCATAAATATTTCATTCGCATTTGGTTCACGGAATGTGGGTCTAAAAAGGGATTATTTATGCATATGTCCAGTACTCAAATGGCTTTTTCTATCTGAATCATTTATTATTCCATCTATACTGATTCTTAGGCCCACTTTTA
The DNA here is from genome assembly GCA_963277665.1 of Viscum album. NCBI lineage: Eukaryota > Viridiplantae > Streptophyta > Magnoliopsida > Santalales > Viscaceae > Viscum > Viscum album. Next base: position 1,437,784,343 of record OY728162.1, read on the forward strand.
CATTTTAATATAGGTTAAATGTTTACCTATTGAAATTCATTTCTCGGAATGTCTTCGCCTCTTTCATATCATATCACGCATAAGAATTTCAATACTTGAATCTCCACCAGCCCTATCCTTTTGTGTGTAGTGGTTTTATATGGGTACATATGTAACTGCTTAACTACCTCCTATGAATATTTCTTATCTTTGGTTATCCAACTCACCCCACAAAGAGAAAATTCATTTTATAGTTCCTAAAAATACCTCTTTTCCCTGAAAAGAGAACTTCATTTGTGGGGGGGGGGATTGGAAGCATTCATCCCCCCCAAAGTGATTTTCAATTGAGTAGGCCTCAAAAATATTCCTTAGGTCACAATGTGAATTTTCATTTGAATGGGAAAAAAGGTTGTGCCTCACCCTGTAAATGAATTTCCATTGTGGTGTTTCTTTATAGAGGCACTATACAGAGGCATTATGTGGAGTAGCAAATCACATAGAGATCATGCTATATGAAAGGAAAGGTCCCTTTGAAACTCATGGTACATTACAACATTAATATTCATTAAATATATTGGTTGATTTTAATCAATATATTCCAAAATGCATAAAATCCTTCTAATATTCCATGATAACTTTTCCAGACCCAACATATTTGAAAATACCTTTGTTGAATACCCACATCATAAAAATTGTTAATAAACCTTCATCTTAAAAATATGGAAAGGGAATTATTAAAGTCATCTAGAATAACACAAAAGTAAGTTTTTTTAATATTAAAACATTAGTGGGAAGTTAAAATATAGACATTGAGAAGAAAACTAATGCCTAAGGACTAATAGAGAGTGGTAGAGAATATGGTTAGGGGAAAGTTAACAGCCCTAATACCATAAATCTATGATGGGTTAAAAGACCATTGATTCATCATAAACAAAGTTAAAAGTATAATTTTTTTATTTCAAGACCATTTTAATATATTTTAGGGATTATCTTACTTCCAATATATATAACGAAAAAAAATATACTTACTTGATATCTTTCTATTTCATAAGATAAATTTTATCCTTTATTTGTTCTTTAATCAATTTATACTTCATCTCTAACTCCATGAAATGAATAAAATATATTATTTTTATATACCTAATTCACTAAAATTAACATTTAGTAGACCATAATATCCAAAAAAATAATCATAAGTATCTCCATATAACTCTAAATATTCACTTAAACCAAGATGGTTATCACAAGTTATCCAATATAATACATTAATATCTAATACCTAATTTTTAAAACAAAAATGTTCAAATTAATCCATTATAAAAGTATGTATCCATAAAAAATTTCAAAATATTTTTAACCAAATTCAAAATACAAAAAAATGGAAATTAGTTCACCAAAATTTTAAAATTATCTTAACATTAAACCCCCAAACAACATAAATTAAATATTAATGACACATACCAAATATTTGAATACCTTGGTCACCATAAAGCCTCAATGAAAAGATAACTTGTTCCAAAATTATCTATACTCTTATTTATTATATAAAATCACATATTATCAAATATATTTCATGAATATGAAAATGTAGTATACTCCACCATAATTTAATTTGTCAACAAATCACTAATCCTTTTCAAGGCGACCAATACTATCTGATTAACTTCATTAATGAAAATCATCACTTTATTAAAACTAAACATTATTACATCAATATTAGGAAAATATTAAGGGTTTCAATTCCCTTGATCATGTGTGAATTAAATATATCACAAAATAACTTTTCTTGGTTATCAGTACCATTAAACATACACTTAAAAATCCTTAAATAAAAACTAATATAGAACCATCCTGATATGTTTTTTTATTTTTAAAACAAGAATTATATTAATAAACCACTTCTATATTATAATTTATGAAACCCAATACATAAACACATCAATTATTCTAATTATGATGTAGTAATTCTATAATCTTGGCCTTCTCCCCTTGGCTTCTTATGTGGTAAGTTCCATTGAAATTTGGAGAATTGGTTGGCATAGTGTCCCTTATCCTTCTAGTTAAATAATTATAATTTTATGGATTCTTCATCAACTTTATAATAATGAAAATTATGACATTTTTCTCCATGCCTTTATAAAACTATGTTTACCTTTAAGAAATTACCTTGGTGTTTCCTACCACAAGTATCACATGTTGTAAAATTTCCATTTATTTTATTCCTCATATTGTTTTTTGGCTTAGTCATCCTCTTATTATATTTATTTATTTTAATCCTTAATAATTAGAGAATTATTTCTTTATCTTGAAATTACCTGATATTATATCCTCAAATGTTGAAAATTTTTGGGAGACTATTTCCCCTTGAATGATTGGATTTATCCCCTAAAAGAAAATTCCAATCGTACTCTTTGGATTACATACATGGTTTGAAACGTTCCTTCTTAACCATGTAAAGTTAGATTCATACTTATTAAAATTTTCCTATTATTTTTTCTTAGACATAGAAAATGTCTTTCTATATTAGCTTATTGTTTGTGAGGAAAATATTTTTCATATAAAAGTACCTTAACATCCTTCCACTCCAGCCTTGATATTTCCTCCTCCTACTTAGGGTTTTGAATCAATGACCACTATTGACATACATCCCCCATAAAATATAAAATTAATGAAAACGTTTTAACTTTAATTATTTCCCAAAGTAATAAATATCTTTTCTAAGGAACTTATCAAGTGTCCAACTACAAATGTATTCATGGTTCTATTCAAGGATAGAGGATTGTTTTGCATGAAACGGTCCAATATAGGTGTATCATTCCATGGAAAATATGGTTACCAAATATATGCATGGTTATTACTCATAACCTAGGTTAAGTACCCTAATATGTCCATGTTATACCCATATCTAACACTATTTTTGTTGTCTTTCTCACTAGGGAAATTTTTTCATTGACTACGGGTGTTTATTTCCTTTAATCTGTTAAATCCCATCACTAAATAATTGAACATACTATGTAAGATCATTATAATCATGAATATTGAGCTATAAAATAAAAAATAAATCTATTTTTTAAAATTTATTTAATACTATAATATATTATCATAATTATCATGTTAATTATGTTCATTTAAAATCTATCTCCATGAGTTTTCACTAAACTTCCCCTAATATCAACTGTAAATACCCCGACCCTACTAGCCTAGAGTTGGTGGATACTTTATTAGATTGTAACTAGATATAAGTAATAACATTACAAAGTACTAATTATTTTATTAGTCATTATAAATTATATACATAAATTAATCTAACATACATTTGAAACAAAAAAACAAAGTATTTTCTTTGAGAACATCATTATTATCTCTAGTATATCCTTGTATATAAATCATAGTACACTTCATGGTATCTAGAGTAAAGTAAAAAAAGGTTGGATTATATGATCATTAATGGTTATATACATTTAAATGTATCTTTAATAAATAAGGTATAATCAATGTGGGGGAGATAAAAAACTGAAAACAGATATCATTTTGTCAATAACTTGAGCACAATGAATAATATAGAAGGAATAGATGATGATAAAATGATGGAATATAAATAATCACATGAGCATCAAACATATTCATGTATATTATTCAAAATAAACACATTGACATTAATAACTTATTTTGAAATGATGGGATGTAAAATTTCATACATCTGAAACTTACCATTGAGGCCTTATTCTAAAAGAGTTTAAACTATGGGTAGTTATTCCCAAAAAATATTCAATAAGGATATCTAGTTGGTTTGTCTCATGAGACCTACTAATTCATCTAGGGGCTCTGTAATTATAGTTCCCACCTATCACTTAATAATTATAATTCATTTATCATACAAATAAACGGTATGACTTGATCAATATTCCTTAAAAATTTATAACTATTAGTATTGAAAAAACTATCATACATAATATAAATACATTCCCCAGAAAAATTGAACCTAAACCATCCATAAAAATATGGTTGATGGTATATTTGTATTATATACATATTAAAGAATAATATTTAACTAATTATGTTTCCAAATATGAAAATAATTTAAAAATATCATTGGAAAGTTTTATTCAAAAAAATACCCCTTTTCATTTTGAAATCACTAATTTAAAATCTCAAAAAAATTAAAATATAAAGAAAATTATTTTCATTAAAAATTAAATTTTAAAAATTTAAAGTAAGCTTAAAAATATTAAATTCTCATTATGAAGAGTGGTTTTTTCATTTCGTGTATGTCAAAAAACAGTCCTTTCACACTTTTGTATGAAAAGTAAAAAAGTACCACGTTTAGAATAAGATGGGATGATTCCAATTAAAAAAATTTAAAATTAATTCATGGGGAAAATGTATTTAATAAAATATTTTATAATAATAGAAATATTCATTAGAATTTTTTAAGGAAAATATGTAGTTTGAAGAAAAATATTCTAGACCGTGTAGAAAAACAAAGTCGGTTTTCCTTAAAAATATTATTTCGATATATTGAGTACTTAAAGAGTGGAAAATTAAAAAAAATGTATATAAATAACTATATGAGAATAAAATATATTAGGTTTTATATATAAATGTCAAACAATTCCCCCCATGGATACTTTAACATAAACAATCTTGAAAAATGATGAGATTAAGAAATAAACCCTTACCATAGGTCCGACATCCTTCATATGTGTTAGAAACTTCTATATAACAAATATATATGTATTATACATATATTATAGAAACATAAACAAATATATCATACCATATATTATTTAATTATAACCTTTTATCACCCATTTATTAATAATTCTTTATTAAAATCATTGTTCTAATTGATAACTCCTTTTTTTCATGTATGTTTTGGTTTGGTATTTTTGTTCCTTGTAATTTTATCATAGTTTCATAATATTTAAAACTTTATTCATTATAAAAATATCATATATATTCATTAAATCTATCCTTATTACCATACATATAATGCGTAAATGAAAACAGACAATATAGCTTCATGGAGGTAGTGTCCACCTATACGCAAGAGTGATGTTATTGTTTTCAAATAGATTAGAAGGTAAGAATGTATATATGATATTATAATTAAATAAGAATATTTATTTCATAAATATCATATATATTCATTATTTCTATACTTATAACCGTCCATGTAATGTGGTGATGAAAATGAATTTCACCGCAATGTGGAGACTGTAAGCTGTACGTATGCATGAACGATATTTTTTCATTTATTAATAAAAAAAGATGGAAAATAGTTCTACTATAATAATAATAACATATAAATATATATATGATATTAGAGTTATTATTTTATGCAATTTTCAATATATTTATAGGGGGTTTATAAAGAAATAAATTTTAAAGTGTCAGCAAATAAGATTACTTCTTCTTCGAAAGAGATCATTTATATCTTCCAAAAAGGAACATATGGTTGGTAATTTAGGGTGAAAAATAACCTCCATAACTTGTATAAGGATGTTTAAAAGTAATTTTCAATGTTCTATGGAAATAATAGTCTCTAAGTGTTGTACATAAGATAGGATATGTGGTTCCTTTTTATATTGAACGAAGGACACAAATGAAATTAATAAAAATATTTAAAAATAATAAATTAATTTTAATGTTCATGTGTTACAAAGTGAAATAACCCTATATTTTATAATTAAATACTATGTTTTATAGTGCATAAGATATGCAACACCAAACTTAAACGAACAAAGAAATGTTTTTATTTAAATGATACCATTATAATCTAGAACTAAAATTGGAGAGTATAAATAGGAATAATTGATCTATGAAATAAATATATAGAATCTAATAAATATATATTTATTGGAAAAATATTATAAAATAATAACATATTTTTTAGTAGTCATTTTATTCATTTGATATAAAGTCCCATCCTTATTACATATATAATCTTGAATTTATTCAAGAAAACACTTCCTTTTACATTGAGGATCTTTTCAAGCTTAGAGAATTACAGAGGTAGGACATAATACATTCATAACATTACAAAATGTTACAAAGTGGATACCATAAAAATTGTTTCTATTTTTCTCAAAATTTAAAACATTTAAACATAAAACATGATTCCATGACAATTATTCAACATTTAATATGGCTTCCTTCTTTGTATTACACATCCATTAACCTGTTAAAATCATTTAAAACTTGGTATGAGCACAAAAAACTCTGTAAGGGATATAAAAAGAAGGAAAGAACACATTAGTCCATGAATACTTGTAACGTATGAAAAAACTTTCAAAAGACATACTTATCACTTGTATATATATACTTACTTTGTGAAACATGAGATTTAAACAATACATAAGAACATAAGTAGAACGATAAAGGTATCTTGGGGAATTACTTACATAATCGGGTAACTCTCTCAGCTATATTATCATTTGTAACCCTCGCGGCTACCTTACTATTTGTGTAACCATCATAGTTACACTTGGAGTAACCATACGAACGACCTCCAACATACACATACCAAATGAATTGGAGGGATATATAGGTCCCACCCTTCATCTTAAAAAATTTCCAAGAACCATAACATAATCATACAACATGAATAATAGCATAAAAACATTGCTTTTGAATTTTGTAAAATAAAATTTTAAAAGATGATTTTAAAAGAAAATCCCCTTATAAATATCATACAATTAAAGAGAGACTTAATATAGTGGATGAAATAGTTATATACACTTTAATTATAAATAATGAAACATAATATAAGCAAAAACCATCACTCAATAAATTTTAATACCACATAAATAATGAAGTAGAAGGTTAACCCAAAGAATGGAAATCGGGTTAAGAATTCCCTTATCTCAGGCTTGTCTTAAATAAAACTTTTTTAAACTTACTTTATAGTGGTTAAAAGAGTGTTATTAGTATTTTAAAGAAACATTTTCATGTTTATAACATATTATATAATCACTTCATAACCTCATTTCACCCCTGAATTGTTCGTATTTTGTTCCTTGCACTATTTTGGGTGAGTGCTTTACATGATTTTCATGATCGGTTCATGATTGATGTTCTTGTCGATTGGAAGTGAAACTTAAGAATTGGAATGGAAAGGTATTTACATATTTACAGTACCATAATTTATACCATTTATCTCTTGGATTTTTTATATGAGGATGATTCATAAGTTAAAACATTAATGATGTTCGTTTAGGTCATTTTAGTGGTTCTTTGATAATAACAACCTCATTTTGTCTTATAAATTAATACCATGAGTAAAAAATAATTCCAGAACTATATATGAGACATAAAATATATATTATAACTAGGTTCAACCATATAAATGGTTTAATGACCATACTTGAAATAATTAATGGAAATTGAAATCACATCATCCACGATGTATGTAATTTGACACATCATGGACAATGTTTTTTATTCCTTGAATAAGTGGGAGAGAAAAAGAATAATGATGATGGGTTTTCCTTGAACATGAGAACATCCATAATATACATGGTTTCTGGATATTTTATACCTCTTGTGTAATAAGAGATTAATAAATAATAAGAAAATAAATGAACTCAAAATAAAAGAATAATTGAGAAGTCCCTTACAAAAATTCGGCAGTCTAACGGCTATGCAACATGGTTTTAGAAAATATTAAAAAGAGAGGGTAAAAGAGTCACCCAACCAGAAATGAATCATAATACAGAATACATCAAGAATATGAATTAAATAATAACATGTGTGGAAACTTGGAATTTATACCACATAAAAGAAAACTTGACTGGAAATAAGAAAGAAATTGAGAATTTTCTTACCCTGTAGTGTAACTCCTTGAACATTAAGGTTGGGTCATTGGGGGATTTAGGAAACCTTTGGAAGACTAATAGGGAGGTTAGGAATCCAGAGATTTATTTATGAGGATTTTGGAATGAAGTTAATGAATAAATGGGCTGGTATTTATAGAAAAAGTGAGGGATTATTTTAATAATCTCCAAAGGACACCTCATTAGTGGTATTTGCAAAACCATGGGCTTTCACATGGTATTTATCCTTGGTATAAGCCACTTAGGATACCTTATAACTTATTTTACTATACACAGGTCTACCAGATTTATTACATCATTATTACATCATTAATGATGTCATTAACACACTGAAACTCAAAACTATATTTTTTACTATTCACCAAAAAATCAATTGTTTCAAAAAAATCCCCAAAAATTCATCCTAACCACTTATCGATATGTAGATTTAAATAATGAAGTCCATTTTTTGTAAATAATTTTCTAAATATTTTTAATTTAATTTTTAAATGAAATAATACTTAATTCAAAAATTAATAATTTAAAAACTATAAATACTTTTATATCACGTTTAAAAATTAATCAAGATGTCATTATCTTAAATACTTAAGAAAATAAAATTTAATATTCATTAGAGTCATATTACTATTCATAAGGGTATGATACTATTCACCAAAAAAAGTTGGTTCCAATAGACTCCAAATAACATACTCAACACAATTGTAGATGACCATTTTTCGAAATTCAAAACATAGAAGCAGTTAGATTATGTTTAAAGGCTACTAATAAATATCAACATTATAAAAAATTTCAAGCATTTCAACTTATTTTTTGAAAACCTTGGGGTGTTACATTATCGCCACCTTCTATAAATTGCTTTCTCTCAATTTTGTTTACTTTTTAAACAAGTGAGGGTACCTTTCACTCACAGCATTTTCATACTCCCATGTTGCTTCTTCAAAAATGTGGTTTCTCCACAAAACCTTTACCTGGTGGATTACATTATTCCGCAATACCTATTCCCTTCGATCAAGAATCTGAACTGATTTCTCTTCATAAGAAAGGTTCTCTTCCAGCGGAACTACTTCTGGCCTCAAGACATGTGATGAATCTGGAACATACTTTCTCAACATTGAAACATGAAAAACATTGTGTACCTGAGACAAACTCAGAGGAAAATCTACTTGGTATGAAAATGGTCCAACTTTCTTCAGGATTTTAAAATGATTGATGAACCGTAGACTTAGCTTTCATTTCTTACCAAAACGCATCACAGTTTTCCAAGGAGAGATTTTAAGGAAAACATGGTCACCTACCTCGAAAAAGGAGACTTTCCTTCTGTTATCTGCATAAATTTTCTGCCTGCTCTGAGATGTCCTCATGTGCTTCTGGATCATCTTCACTTTCTCATCCACTTCCTCTACTAATTCTGACCACATCAACTTTCATTCACCAACTTCATTCCAAAACACTGGAGTTCGACACCGTTTTCCATTCAAATACTCAAATGGTGTCATCTGAATATTGGAATGAAAACTATTATTATAAGAAAACTCAACTAAAGAAAGATGATTATCCAAACTTACCTGGTAGTCCATTGAACAAGCTCAAATCATATCCTCCAAAGTTTTAATCATTTGTTCTAACTTCCCATCTGATTGAGGATGAAAAGTTGTACTGAAATTTAACTATGTGCCCAACGACTTCTGGAGTCCCTTACAAAAGTTAGAATTGAACCTTGGATCCCGATCAGATATAATGGAAATATGAACTCCATGTAACCTGAAAATCTCTTTGAGGTACAATCGAGAAAGCTGATCCAAAGACATTGTATCTCGAATAGAAAGAAAATGTGCAGATTTTTTCATCTAATACACAATAACCCAAATTTCATTATTACCTCGAGATGTCTTAGGTAGTCCCACCACAAAGTTCATGTATAAATTCTCCCACTTCCACTCTAGCACTAGAAAAGGATGAAGCATCCCCTTCGGTAACTGCCACTCTGCTTTAACCTGCTGACATATCAAACATTTCATGGTAAAATCAGAAATATCCCTATACATTTCATCCCACCAGTAATACTCTCGAAGGTCTCTATACATCTTAGTACTGCCCGGATGAATTGAAAATGGAGAACTATGAGCTTCACACAACAAATTTTTCTTCAACAGAGAATCACAGAGCATGCACAACCTTTTTCAAAATCTTAAAACACAAATTTATCATGGTGAAATTTTGGAAGATTACCCATTTTAACCAATTCTACCTTTTTCTGTAACTCACGGTATTCCTTCTATGTTCACTTAATTATATCTGAAAACGAATACTCCACTGAAACCTGAAATAAAATAGATGTATTCCCTACACCAAAAACTTCAAATACAAGATTCATCAAATCATTAATTAGTGGATAATGTCCCAAACATAACATGGTTAATTATGCTAGATTTTTTCGACTCAAGCCATTTTCCACTTTGTTTTCTTTTCCAGGATGGTAATTGTTCGTGCTATCATAACCCTTTATTAGTTCAAGCCATATTCTCTGCATCATGTTTAATTTATTCTGAGTGAATATATACTTTCATACTTTTATGGTCAGTATATATTTTACATTTGGCTTTGTATAAATGATGACACAAAATTTTTAAAGAAAAAACCACAGCTACCAATTCCAAATCATGTTTGGGATAATTTAACTAATGAGGTTTTAGTTGTATTGAAGAATAATCAATTACCTGATCATTCTGCATCAATACAAAACCAATTCCCTTCAAAGAAGCATAATTGTAGATGAAAAACCTACCATTTATGAAAACCAAGGCCAAAACTAGAGCATTTACCAATCTCTTCTTTAGTTCCTAAAAAAACATCACATTCTTCTATCCAAACAAATTTAACCCCTTTCTGTGTTAACTTAGTTATCAGGCTATATAACCATGCAAAGTTCTTAACAAACCGTCAGTAATAACCTACTAATCCAATAAAACTATGAATCTCTGCAACATTTGTGGATCTTGGCCATTCATCAACCACTTTTGTTTTGGAAGGATCAACTATTATTCCATCCTTGTTTATAATGTGACCAAGAAAAGAAATCTATTGTAACCAAAATTTACACTTGCTGAATTTTCCGTACAGGTTCTTTTCTTTTAAGGTTTTTAAAACAAACCTTAGATGTTTTTAATGCTCCTATTTATTTTTACAAAATACTAGAATGTCAATAATAAACAAAACCACAAACTTATCCAAGAACTCCTGAAATACTCTATTCATAATATTCATGAATACGGAAGGTGCATTAGTTAACCCAAAGGGCATAACAACAAATTCATAATGCCCATATTTATTACGAAAGGCTATTTTTGGGATGTCATCTTCCTTCACCTTCAGCTGATGGTATATGAATCTCAATTCAATCTTGGAAAACTACTGAGCTCCCTGTATATGATCAAAAAAGTCATCTATATGAGGAAAATGATACTTATTTTTAACAGTGATGTTATTCAAAACTCTACAATCAATGAAAAGTCTCTTGGAACCATCTTTCTTTTTAACAAACAAAATATTATCTCTCCATGTTGAAGTGTTTAGATTAATGAATCCTTTATCAAGCAAATCTTGCAACTGATTTTTTAGTTCAAGAAGTTCCATTCGAGCCATACGATATGGGGGTTTTGAAATTGGATTAGCATCGAGAACTAAGTCAATTGTGAATTTGACTTCCCGATTAGGTATGACACTAGGTAACTCATCTGGAAAATCATCAAGGTATTCATTTACCACAGGAAAATAATAAATCTGAACATTTCCCTTGTTTTCAACAATATGATCAAGATAAATTTCATTTCAATCTTTCAACAGTTTCTCAGCTTCCTGATATGATATGTGAGATGAAAGAATTGTTGAAGCTCGGTCAATGGTTTAATAAGGTAGTGGAATGATTACATGTTTATCAAGTGTAATATTGTATAAGTAATCTCATGGTACTATGGAATAAAGAGACATCTAATGATTGTTACATTGTTGTCTTTCCTTGAGTTTTGAAATTGTATGATTAATGCTACCAGTATCCATGAAAGGTTATTCAGATTTTTTTGGAATGAAGATAATGAAGGGATAAGGAGAAAATTAAATGCTTGATAGTATTCATGAGCTCATGACTGATATAAGGAGAAGGTTATATCATGGTTTGAGTATATAGAATTTTTGGATTTTGGTATGTGGTAAGAGTCAACTTTTGATAGAATTCATGTTTTCACTAAGGTTTAATGTGTATTCATTTTTCAAGAGAATACACGATTAAGGTATTCACATGATTAGAATATGACCAACAAGATATATGGAGGATAAATGATGGTATTCACATGCTTGGTTGATGACATTTCAAGTAATAGTTTTCTTTATACTATGAGCTTGGACCGAAGTATTTTAGATAAGCCTAAAGATTGGAATGGATTATGTTGGACATAAGTTAGTATTGTTTGAGGATAGAACTTTTTTTGATATTATTGATGGGATGTCATAGTAATGTAGTTTTAGAAAAAGGACAACCTGCAGGATGGGCGACAGCCCATCGTGTCGGACAAGGCTGTGGGAATCGAACACACAATCGAAGTGCGACTACCCTTTATCGCACACCACTGGCCTACAGAAAGTATCTGATGGAATGACCCATCATTCTATCACATGATCTGTTAAAACTTCACGAATAAAAAATTCAACTTCATTTGTTTAAAAGATGAAGTGGAAATTGTTCAAAGCACGAACAACAGTGAGATTGTACCAAAATCAAGTAAATATTTCTTCTAATTCAAAATTTTCAACTTTAGGGAAATGATATTGAAAACCAAAAATGTTTTCCTAGTGATATTATATCTGATGAATCAGATGGTACCCTAGATCATCACAAATTTATGGCTTTGCGATTGTTGGCTTTTTCATAGCCATGTTCTCTACCACTCTCCATCAGAACTTGATGGTTAAATTTTTCTTCCATATCCATATTTTCACCTATGTTCTCCTACATGGAAACCCAGTGATGAGTTAATTTGGGTAACCGTTACATTTCATACTTTAGTTTTTAAAGCCATGTTTTGGTATTCCTTTTTACGATGTGGGTTTCTATTAAACAAACTTTCGAGTAGTAAACCATTTATAACCCCGAAGAATTTCGAAGGAGAAATTCATTTTAAGGGGGGTAGAATGTAACACCCCGAGATTTTATGAAAAATATTATTTTAATTTAATTAATGTCTTGTGTTGTACTCTACACCAAGATTACCTTGCGCTATACGCAACACCGTATTATCTTGCAGTATACGCAACACTATTTTTGGATCGTGTTACACACAATTTTGATAATAATTATTCTACGCAACATTGATTATATATATATATATATATATTCAATGTATAAATGAAATATGTTTGGATTCTGTTATACGAAACAACGAAGGATTCTTTCACAACATGCAACCCTGACTTGGCTTGCATTGCACGCAATCGCGACCTTCCTCGATAGCGTGTGTTGTATGCAATACTGGGTTTTACTAAACAACGATATATTATTATAATATTATTATGAACTAGCCATTATGAATAGTATTAACTAAATTTTGAATTTTATAACATTATTATTAATCTTACACATTTTCTAGAACATGTTATGAGAACAAAATAAATGTTTCGGGTAAAATTAGTGTTTTTCAAAAAATGCAGTTTTGCCGCCTTTTGATGGCGCACCCACTTTAAATCTAGTTTTTGACATGTTTATAAGTTCCATTTGACAAAATAAAATTATTCTTTGGAATCAAGAAATAAAAATTTACTTTGGATCAATTTTTCATTTTATTCTGATGACTTTCATATTTTAATGAATAGTAAAAACACGCTATATTTTAATTAAAAACAACTTTTTTCATCATAATATCTTATGTGGTTAAATTATAATATTGAATGGTTTTAAAGTATAAATAGAATATATTTTTACCATTTAATATAATGTATGTCATTATCATTGATTTTACCTTGAATTCGTAGGTTAAATCAATTCAATCTTTTGCAATGTTTTAAAGAAAAACCCGTTTTCTGTCGACAACGATATTAATTCTAATTTAATTTCTGCAACTTTTGTGTATTTAATTTGGAAAAATGGATTCCATATTTGGAATCAGTGGGTCCAAATTATGTTAATAAGCTACTTTTTATTTTTGGGCATTGTGAATAGTAACTATGGTAAATTTTATTTACTATAGTTAAAGGTAAATCGGGTAATTAAGGGTAAATATAAGATTATAAAATTACCCAAAAACTTGGAAAAATCATATTGGATGACTAAAAGTCAACCCAGATCACCTAAGGGTCGGATTAGATTCATTTAATGGACTTTTATTCATGAAAATAATTTAATTATTATTAAAACCAAAGAAAGTGACAACATGTCACTCTCTTAAATACTATAAGTATAATAATTTTAAGTTAGTGATAAACTTCATGAAACAGCTAACATTAATAGTCTACAGAAATATAACAAAATTATATAAATCCTGAGAATTTATTTTGAATTATTTGGCATTAAATAATTATCATTAATTGTGACACTATAGTGATGCAGAAATTATTTATCTAGTGAAAAATCAAGAATATAGTTTTTATTAAACTAATAGTGACCATAAAAGGCACAAAACCCTGACAAAAACTTATTGGTCATGTAAATTTAAACTATAATCATCCAAGGGTCGAATATTTGACCATTTGGAGTCTTATACAAGCAATTATGACACTTATATTATTTTATTTTAAATCATTCCAAAGTTGTCACCTTCATAATTTAATAAATATAACAATTTAACTATTGTGATTTTAAGATGATATATTCTAGTAAAAGTATTATTATGAAAGTTAATAGATTTATCTTCATCATAGGATTTTATTTTTAATTTTTATGAAACATATAATTATATTAAATAATTATACAAAAATGTTGTAGTAATTATTTTATTAAGAGATAAACCAAATATATGGTTTTAAAAATAATAAAATAAATATTATATGAACTATTTAATGTAATACAATAATTTTATAGATACATATGACCTTTTATAAATCTATTAAAGATTTTAGTTCGAACATATCTTCTGTATATGTTTTATTTAAATTCAATTACATGAATAGTGTCAAAATTGACACTATTGTTATTTTATAAAAATAACATATTATAAAACTGTTTAAAAATCACAAAAATATTTAAAAATTATAAATTTAAATTTATATGTTCTATAATGTTATAAAGTAAACAATTATGGAAAATTCACAACAAATAATTAATTATTTGTTATAATTTAAAATTTAGAATTTTATTACCACAAATAAACTTAAATAGATTAAATAAGGATAAATCAAAATGATAAGGTTTAAAATAAGATCCAAACATGTATAAATTTGATTGGATGATTCTATTACAACCCTATCTCATCTAATCTTCGAATATGAGTCATTTTTGAAGGTTTTTATGTGGGGTTAGATTTATTATAAATTAATATTTTTAAGAATTCCAAAGGTGCCCCTCTCCTCCCTTATAAAAGGGCACCTCCTCCCTCTTCTCCTCACACCAATTTGAGCCTTCAAGCTCATCCGACCCCTGAAAAATTATCTTCTACACTTCCCTAGAAACATCCTAGAGTTTCTGGTCTACTTTAAAGACCAATCTTAGTGCCCTAAGAGGAGGTTTCAAAGAGGCGCATCGAAGAAGAGGTAATTTCTTCTCCCGATTATTTCAAGCTTCTTTCTTCTTCAACTTCTTCTTCTTTAGTTGTTTCATTATAAAGTAATAACATCAGTATCACTAATATACTGATTTGTTATTATAAATATGAAACAACCCCATTACACCTTCTATCCATCCTACGGAAAACAAAATCACCACGCGTGTGTACGTACGGAATGCCGTCTCTACGCCGTGGTGTAATCTATTTTCCACCACCACCTTACTTGGATGGGTATAATGGTGTAAATAATAACCATATATGATTATGTTAAAGTGATATTGATTCTGAAATAGTATACATATACTCCAATACAGTCCCACGATCATGAAAACGCTATCATCGCTCGTGCGTACGTACGGACTACTGTCTCCACGACGCGATGAGATTCATTCTCCACGTTAACCATTCATGACTGATTATAAAGTATATATAATAAGTAATCATGAAATATATGACATAATAATGATACTGGATTTATGTGTATATATATGTATGTAATCTACTTAATTCCATTCAACTCAATAAGGAAACGAAAACAGCATTCATGCGTACGTACGGCCTACCGTCTCCATGAACGGTGTATTTCTTTCCATTTACTGATTTATTATATATATGTATATTCTGAATATATATTATATATAAATCATGTTTTATATTCGGGAATTAAGTAATTATGATCTAAGTAATCATATGAATAATTACAAGTCAAAACACGGACGACAAATGAAATAATTTTACCCAAAACGCTCTTTAACATGGAATTTACAAAAGAACGGGTAATATAAAGTCATAAGTGAACCATATATGATATCATAACAATGAGTATGATTCTGTAATAAGTCAATGACATTATTTAAATCATTATACAAGAGTTTCGGACACTTACGAAGCAAATAAGACCTAAGGTAAGGGAAATATCACAATCTCATTTTTATCCGAGATTGTTTATACTTTGGTATTTAATGGGTTGTATTTCATCTTCCACATCTATGTTTCCTCAATATGTAATATTATTTCCATCCACCTACAATTTTTTAAATCCAATTTTACCCTTCGGTGAGTTTTTAGTAAAAGATATGAAAGGAGTCTTTTGTCGTTTTTCGTACGAGGTACTTTTTGATTTTTCCGACAAAAGTACGAGAAGAATGTTTTTTTAACTTATACGGCATGAATGGATTTTTAAAACATTATTTCCAAGAAGCTTCCTTTAAAAGTTTTCAAGTTTATTTTTAATCAACTTCTTTTAGTTTAGAATTTTATGACATGTTAAGAAAGGAAAAGTTTTTTTGAAGTAGAAAGGATATTTTCCTCAAGAATGGAGTTCAAGTGTTTTATCAAAATTATTTTCCATCTAAGATAATAAAGGGTTCTGTTTCTATCCCTATTATTACATTGATTTGATTATGTTGTGATGGAATTATTTTTATGAATTCCATTATCTTATATGAATTGTTTATGATGTCACGATGTTTAAGATTCCCATTTTTATTTCATGGGTTATGCTATGATGTATGGTTTATGATTTTGTGGCACACATAAGAATGGTATCATTATGAGATGGGTGGGACCTATATCTCCCTCCAATTCATTGGGTAAAGATTTTATATCTCATGAGATAGACATGGCTGGAAAGGTAGGCTATACTGGTTCAGTGAAACAGGACTGAAACGAGGAGTGAACTCGGTTCAGAAAGGGACTTTATCCACTAAGATAGTCTTGGAAATGAGTCTTGACTAATAATAAATGATTCTCTATGATTATTTGTGTATGCCACAAGGATTCATGTTTTAAGTTATGATTATTGTGATTACATTTCACTGCTATGATTTATCCCATGTTATGAAATTATGTTATCTTTTACAGGATAAGATTTCCAAAATGTTATGTTCTTATGAATATGATGTGATCGATATTTCTTTTGTTTACCCTTACTGATCATTTGAGCTCACTCTTTTATGTTTTCTTTTCCCCAGGATATAAAGAAAGGTTTTAGGTAAAAAAAAGGGAAGATCTTTATGGGAGATGTTGAAGATCTTTCACTACGATTAGAAGATTATATTCCAAGTTTCCAAAGACACTAAACTATTATGATCCTTGTGTGTGTGTTTTTTTATGTACTAAGTATTCCGCAAAAGTAATGTAATGTCCATGTACGTTAGGCTTCGGGTCTCTATAGTTGGTATCAGAGGAAAGGTTTAGCCAACCTTTGGAAACTAGGATGTGAGAACTTTAGTGAGATCCCTAGAGATATTTATAAGGTATGTCTAGGGATGTCCCTAAGGATAAGTATACGTATAGGATATAGTCATAGAACTATGGTAATGATATTAGAATAAACCAAAGATGTTAGATATTGAAGTTACTCCCCTTTATTATGATTTTTTCCTCCCACACTATTCTTTTTGGGTTTTAGAAAATGGCTGGAAACAAGATGATTCACGATAATGGAGGATATGATGGACAATGGAATGATATTATTCATGAGAAACCAAATGAAATGGGATTTGGAAGTCCAAACATCATTATTATGTTGAATCAGCAATCTCATAATATGATCAATAAAGTAAAATTTGGTAAGTTTCCTGGCTCGGCTAATAAGAGAAAGATGGAGTTTCATGATGATCATAGAGGAAAGAAAGTTAAATTTCCCCTATGTAAATCATGTGGGAAGAGGCATCAAGGAGAATGTTTCAAAGTAACTGGAAGATGCTTTGGGTGTGTAAAAGAAGGACACAAAGCCAGTAAGTGCAAAGGAAAAGGTTCAGTTAACACCAGGGATGAGGATAATGGTATCGCTACGACATCAACAATGGTTAAATGTTTTAAATGTGGAATTTACGGGCATTATGTAAACCAATGCCCTAAGGGAAAGTCTTGTGAAGAGAATCAGTACGGCCGTATGGGTAGTATTTATATTGATGATGATGAAGATACTACAAATGATATGTGAGATGAAAGAATTGTTGAAGCTCGGTCAATGGTTTAAGAAGGTAGTGGAATGATTACATGTTTATCAATTGTAATATTGTATAAGTAATCTCATGGTACTATGGAATAAAGAGACATCTAAGGATTGTTACATTGTTGTCTTTCCTTGAGTTTTGAAAGTGTATGATTAATGCTACCAGTATCCATGAAAGGTTATTCAGATTTTTTTGGAATGAAGATAATGAAGGGATAAGGAGAAAATTAAATGCTTGATAGTATTCATGAGCTCATGACTGATATAAGGAGAAGGTTATATCATGGTTTGAGTATATAGAATTTTTGGATTTTGGTATGTGGTAAGAGTCAACTTTTGATAGCATTCATGTTTTCACTAAGGTTTAATGTGTATTCATTTTTCAAGAGAATACACGATTAAGGTATTCACATGATTGGAATGTGACCAACAAGATATATGGAGGATAAATGATGGTATTCACATGCTTGGTTGATGACATTTCAAGTAATAGTTTTCTTTATACTATGAGCATGGACCGAAGTATTTTAGATAAGCCTAAAGATTGGAATGGATTATGTTGGACATAAGTTAGTATTGTTTGAGGATAGAACTTTTTTTGATATTATTGATGGGATGTCATAGTAATGTAGATTTAGAAAAAGGACAACCTGCAGGACGGGCGACAACCCATCGTGTCGGACAAGGCTGTGGGAATCGAACAAACAACCGAAGTGCGACTACCCTTTATCACACACCACTGGCCTACAGAAAGTCCCTGATGGAATGACCCATAATTCTATCACATGATCTGTTAACACTTCACGAATAAAAAATTCAACTTCATTTGTTTAAAAGATGAAGTGGAAATTGTTCAAAGCACGAACAACAGTGAGATTGTACCAAAATCAAGTAAGTATTTCTTCTAATTCAAATTTTTCAACTTTAGGGAAATGATGTTGAAAACCAAAAATGTTGTCCTAGTGATCTTATATCTGATGAATCAGATGGTACCCAAGATCATCACAAATTTATGGCTTTGCGATTGTTGGTTTTTTCATAGCCATGTTCTCTACCACTCTCCATCAGAACTTGATGGTTAGATTTTTCTTCCATATCCATATTTTCACCTATGTTATCTTACGTGGAAACCCAGTGATGAGTTAATTTGGTTAACTGTTACATTTCATACTTTAGTTTTTAAAGCCGTGTTTTGGTATTCCATTTTACGATGTGGGTTTCTATTAAACAAACTTTGTAGTTGTAAACCATTTATAACCCCGACAAATTTCGGGGGCGAAATTCATTTTAAGGGGGGTAGAATGTAACACCCCGAGATTTTATGAAAAATATTCTTTTAATTTCATTAATGTCTTGTGTTGTAATCTACACCAAGATTACCTTGCGCTATACGCAACACCGTATTAGCTTGCAGTATACGCAACACTATTCTTGGATCGTGTTACACACAATTTTGATAATAGTTATTCTACGCAACATTGAGTATATATATATATATATATATATATTCAATGTATAAATGAAATATGGTTGGATTCTATTATACGAAACAACGAAGGATTTTTTCACAACACGCAACCCTGACTTGGCTTGCATTACACGCAATCGCGACCTTCCTCGACAGCGTGTGTTGTACGCAATACCAGGTTTTACTAAACAACGATATATTATTATAATATTATTATGAACTAGCCGTTATGAATAGTATTAACTAAATTTTGAATTTTATAACATTATTATTCATCTTACACATTTTCTAGAACATGTTATAAGAACAAAATAAATTTTTCGGGTAAAATTAGTGTTTTTCAAAAAATGCAGTTTTGCCGCCTTTTGATGGCGCACCCACATTAAATCTAGTTTTTGACATGTTTATAAGTTCCATTTGACAAAATAAAATTATTCTTTGGAATCAAGAAATAAAAATTTACTTTGGATAAATTTTTCATTTTATTCTGACGACTTTCATATGTTAATGAATAGTAAAAACACGCTATATTTTAATTAAAAAACAACTTTTTTCATCATAATATCTTATGTGGTTAAATTATAATATTGAATGGTTTTAAAGTATAAATAGAATATATTTTTACCATTTAATATAATTTATGTCATTATCATTGATTTTACCTTGAATTCGTAGGTTAAATCAATTCAATCTTTTGCAATGTTTTAAAGAAAAACCCATTTTCTGTCAACAACGATATTAATTTTAATTTAATTTATGTAACTTTTGTGTATTGAATTTGGAAAAATGGATTCCAAATTTGGAATCAGTGGGTCCAAATTATGTTAATAAACTACTTTTTATTTTTGGGCATTGTGAATAGTAACTGCGGTAAATTTTATTTACTATAGTTAAAGGTAAATCGGGTAATTAAGGGTAAATATAAGATTATAAAATTACCCTAAAACTTGGAAAAATTCTATTGGATGACTAAAAGTCGACCCAGATCACCTAAGGGTTGGATTAGATTCATTTAATGGACTTTTGTTCATGAAAATAATTTAATTATTATTAAAACCAAAGAAAGTGACAACATGTCACTCTCTTAAATACTATAACTATAATAATTTTAAGTTAGTGATAAACTTCATGAAACTTCTAACATTAATAGTCTATAGAAATCTAAAAAAATTATCTAAATCATGAGAATTTATTTTGAATTTTTTTGGATTAAATATTTATCATTAATTGTGACACTATAGTGATGCAGAAATTATTTATCTAGTGAAAAATCAAGAATATAGTTTTTATTAAACTAATAGTGACCATAAAAGGCACAAAGCCCTGACCAAAACTTATTTTTCATGTAACGTTAAACTATAATCATCCAAGGGTCGAATATTTGACCATTTGGAGTCTTATACAAGCAATTATGACTCTTATATTATTTTATTTTAAATTATTCCAAAGTTGTCACCTTCATAATTTAATAAATATAACAATTTAACTATTGTGATTTTAAGATGATAAATTCGAGTAAAAGTGTTATTATGAAAGTTAATAGATTTATCTTCATCATAGGATTTTATTTTTATTTTTTATGAAACATATAAGTATATTAAATAATTATACAAAAATGTTGTTGTAATTATTTAATTAAGAGGTAAACCAAATAAATGGTTTTAAAAATAATAAAATAAATATTATATGAACTATTTATTGTGATCCGCTAATTTTATAGATACATATGACCTTTTAGGAATCAATTAAAGCTTTTAGTTCGAACATATTTTCTGTATATATTTTATTTAAATTCAATTAAATGAATAGTGTCAAAATTAACACTATTGTTATTTTATAAAAATAACATATTATAAAATTGTTTAAAAATCACAAAAATATTTAAAAATTATAAATTTAAATTTATATGTTCTATAATGTTATAAATTAAACAATTATGGAAAATTCACAACAAAAAAGTAATTATTTGTTATAATTTAGAATTTAGAATTTTATTACCACAAATAAACATAAATAGATTAAATAAGGATAAATCAAAATGATATGGTTTAAAATAAGATCCAAACATTTCTAAATTTGATTGATTGATTCGATTACAACCCTATCTCATCTAATCTTTGAATATGAGTCATTTTTGGAGGTTTTTAAGTGGGGTTATATTTATTATAAATTAATATTTTTAAGAATTCCAAAGGTGCCCCTCTCCTCCCTTATAAAAGGGCACCTCCTCCCTCTTCCCCTCACCCCAATTTGAGCCTTCAAGCTCGGAAAACCCCTGCAAATTTATCTTCTCCACTTCCCTAGAAACATCCTAGAGGTTCTGGTCTACTTTAAAGACCAATCTTAGTGCCCTAAGAGGAGGTTTCAAAGAGGCGCATCGAAGAAGAGGTAATTTCTTCTCCCGATTCTTTCAAGCTTCTTTCTTCTTCGACTTCTTCTTCTTTAGTTTTTTCATTATAAAGTAATAACATAAGTATCACTAATATACTTATTTGTTATTATAAATATGAAACAACCCCATTTCACCTTCTATCCATCCTACGGAAAACAAAATCACCGCGCGTACGTACGTATAGAATACCGTCTCCACGCCGTGGTGTAATCTATTTTCCACCACCACCATACTTGGATGGGTATAATGGTGTAAATAATAACTATATGTGATTATTTTAAAGTGATATTGATTCTGAAATAGTATACATACACTCCAATACAGTCCCACGATCATGAGAACGCTATCATCACTCGTGCGTACGTACGGACTACCGTCTCCACGACGCGATGAGATTCATTCTCCACATTAACCATTCATGACTGATTATAAAGTATATATAATAAGTAATAATGAAATATATGACATAATAATGATACTGGATTTATGTGTATATATATGTATGTCATCTACTTAATTCCATTCAACTCAATAAGGAAACGAAAACAGCGTTCATGTGTACGTACGGCCTACCGTCTCCATGAACGGTGTATTTCTTTCCATTTACTGATTTATTATATATATGTATATTGTGAATATATATTATATATAAATCATTTTTTATATTCTGGAATTAAGTAATCACGATCTAAGTAATCATATGAATAATTACAAGTCAAAACACGGACGACAAATGAAACACTTTTACCCAAAACGCTCTTTAACCTGGAATTTACAAAAGAACGGGTAATATAAAGTCATAAGTTCACCATATATGATATCATAACAATGAGTATGATTTTGGAATAAGTCAATGACATTATTTAAATCATTATACAGGAGTTTCGGACACTTACGAAGCAAATCAGATCTAAGGTAAGGGAAATATCACAATCTCATTTTTATCTGAGATTGTTTATACTTTGGTATTTACTGGGGCGTATTTTATCATCCACATCCATGTTTCCTCAATATGTAATATTATTTCCATACACCTACAATTTTTTAAATCCAATTTTACCCTTCGGTGAGTTTTTAGTAAAAGATATGAAAGGAGTCTTTTGTCGTGTTTCGTACGAGGTACTTTTTGACTTTTCTGAGAAAAGTACGAGAAGAATGTTTTTTAACTTATACGGCATGAATGGATTTTTAAAACATTATTTCCAAGAAGCTTCCTTTAAAAGTTTTCAAGTTTATTTTTAATCAACTTATTTTAGTTTAGAATTTTATGACATGTTAAGAAAGGAGAAGTGTTTTTGAAGTAGAAAGGATATTTTCCTCAAGAATGGAGTTCAAGTGTTTTATCAAAATTATTTTCCATCTAAGATAATAAAGGGTTCTGTTTCTATCCCTATTATTACATTGATTTGATTATGTTGTGATGGAATTATTTTTATGAATTCCTTTATCTTATATGAATTGTTTTATGATGTCACGATGTTTAAGATTCCCATTTTTGTTTCATGGGTTATGCTATGATGTATGGTTTATGATTTTGTGGAACACATAAGAATGGTATCATTATGAGATGGGTGGGACCTATATCTCCCTCCAATGCATTGGGTAAAGATTTTATATCTCATGAGATAGACATGGCTGGAAAGGTAGGTTATACTGGTTCAGTGAAACAGGACTGAAACGAGGAGTGAACTCGGTTCAGAATGGGACTTTGTCCACTAAGATAGTCTTGGCAGTGAGTCTTGACTAATAAGAAATGATTTTCTATGATTATTTGTCTATGCCAAAAAGCTTCATGTTTTAAGTTATGATTATTGTGATTACATTTCACTGCTATGATTTATCCCATGTTATGAAATTATGCTATCTTTTGCAGGATAAGATTTCCAAAATGTTATGTTCTTATGAATATGATGTGATTGATATTTCTTTTGTTTACCCTTACTGAGCATTTGAGCTCACCCTTTTATGTTTTCTTTTCCCCAGGATATAAAGAAAGGTTTTAGGTAAAAAAAAGGAAGATCTTTATGGGAGATGTTGAAGATCTTTCACCACGATTAGAATATTATATTCCGAGTTTCCAAAGACACTAAACTATTACAATCATTGTGTGTGTGTTTTTGTTATGTACTAAGTATTCCGAAAAAGTAATGTAATGTCCATGTACGTCAGGATTCGGGTCTCTACATTATGGATGGATTAATATTTTTTGAAGTTATCTTATTTTCTTGACACTTTTTAAATTCAATGTAATAAATAGTGTCAAAACTAAAAATAATGATATTTTATGGATATAATATTTTATTAAATTATTAAAAAATTATGAAAATATTTGATAAGGATAAATTATATATTATATGGATAAAAATTTAATAAACTATGCATTTATAGGCCATCTGTGACCATTTGGGTCTATAGTAGTCTTATTATAGTTTAATCTATTTAGAAATTCAAAAAGTGCCCCATACTTCAGTCATAAAAAGGACTCTACTCCCTCACTTATTTACACCACTTAGAGCATTCAAGATTATCCATACCCAAAAAAAATCTCTTATAAACTCCCTTATCCATATTATTTAGTGTTGGTATTCTCAAAATAAAAATCTTAGATCCCATTAGAGGATATCTAAATGAGTTGTTTTGAATAAGAGGTAATAGATCCAGATGATCACTTTATTTTTATACGCTTTTTTACCTATTAAAAATCTATGATATTAATCATAACATAATAACTTAATTATAAAAAATATTATAAAATATTATTATTATTATTATTAAAACACCCTTATACACCTTTTTTCTTGTCAAATAATAACTGAAAGTATTGTGTGTGCATATATATGACTTATCGTCTCTACATAGCGATACAATTCATTTTTCATTACCATATTTTACATATAAGTATTATGATGGGTTAAAATTTTATATATATTATATTTATGAAATAATTATTCTTATATAATGAAAATATATTTTATACCTTCTTACCTTCTAAGGTGTAGGAAAATGATAACGTCACTCTTACATACGTGTAGACTACCACCTCCACAAAGTGATGCAATCATTTTTTCCTATCTATTTTACATGGATGGTAAATAGGATGGATATTATTAATATATATGATATATTTTATATAATAATAATTCTTTTTAGGTGAATTATTATTTACCTTTCTTTCATTCCATCTTTCAAAAAGTGAATACAGTGTTCATGTGTATGTATGGCCCACTGTCTCCATGAACGGTGCAATTCATTTTTTATATCAAATTTTTATGAATGATAATAAATATATATAATTAATATATATTATTTGTATACCATGATTAAAATTATGTAAATTATGGGATCATGATCAAATTATAAGGAATAAGACTTCTAAACAAAAACATGTTTGTAAAACGAAGCAGTTATCACCCAAAACAATGATTTTGATAAAAACTTATTAATAAACGGGTGATAAGGTGTTATAAATAAATAATAAATGATATTATAGTTATAAATATGGTTATGAAATATATATATATATATATATAATAAACAAATATTTATTATATAGGGGTTTTTAATATGAATGAGGAAAGGTGAGACTTGAGGTAAGGGTTTTCTAATCTCACTTTTATTTCTGTGAAATTTATACAATATTTGCTACTTATTTTTGTTATGTGGTGCATATAATTCCTAGGAAATTATTTTATAATTATTATATTGAAATTTATTTTTATTTAAATATCCATTTGAGGATATCTCTTTCAAGGGGTTTGTGGTTCAAACGTTACCAAATGGGTAAAGAATGTTTGTCTCAATTTTCCTTATTTGAAACATATGTTAAATTATGGACCTTATTATTATATGAGGTAAATATAATACCCATTTCAAAATTTATATCATGAATATCCTTCTTTACATGATATTTTTAGTTTCATTTTATTTTTTTATTTCATGGGGATTACGATTCAAAGTTACCAATGTGGTATAAGTTTTATTTCAAAATATCATCATTATTCATGATTGTTTATCTATTTTTCCCCACTAGAGAATATTTATCTTACATTTTCATGTTTTATAAAAAAATTAAAATGGTTTTTATTCTGGTATAAAATAATTTTTACCCATGTTTTATTCAAGGGCAATCAGGGACCTTCAGGATATGGTGCTGTTTTCAAAAATCACCTATGTCAGATCCTTGGATGCTTCATGGGTAAATGTGGCATTGCCACCTCCCATGAAGATGAGATGCTGGTATTGATAGATTCCATTTCTTTTTCAAAACTCTTTGGTAGGAATAACATTTGGATCGAAAGTGACTCGACTACTATCTTCCAAACAATTTGGAATGGCATAATCCACCTTGCTTGGATGATTACTACCCACTGGTTGGAATGCTCCTGTTCACTTACCGATCTTAACTATATCATCACACATGTTTATTGAGAATAAAACATGGTTGCAGATGGTCTCACCAACATGGGAGTGAATCCAGACATTACTTGGTTTAAATACCTTGCCATTTCTCTTCTTTCCTTTCATGAAAAAGATTATAATATGATCCCATTTTTTAGACTCTTGTAATCTTTATTTTTTAATAATATTTGTGCTTTGGTCATTTTTTTCCAAGTAATCACCTTTTGAAAACAAAATTTATGAAAACAATTTAATTTTATGGGTTATCATATGATTAATGATTTATGATCTTATAGAACACATATGTATTGTTTTCATTATGTGATGGGTGGGACCTGTATCTCTAACCAATGAATTAGGTAAATATTTATATATCATGAAATATACCGGACTAGAACGGGGATTTTACCAAGTTCAATAAGGGAATATTTCCACCATGATGGTCTTGGGGTGAACCTTGACTACAATAATGGTTTGGGTAATGATCTCATTCCACTATGAGGAAAGGGATTCCACTAGGGATGGTGGTGTGTCCCACCTTGGAGGTGTATCCTCCCATGTGTTTACTATTATTATGTGTATTCCATAATTTTATATTTTATTACTATGTTATATTCTCATGGATCGTTCCTCAAAGGGTGCATCTTAGTGGTTGCGTCCATGTGGTGATGTTGGGGAGGTCTCAGTTTCAAGCCTCCTCGTATGCATGTAGGTAGAGTTTAGTTGTTTATTCCCCTTCCCCGCATCAATGTATATTCTCATGGATCAGGTTATTTAATTCCTTTATGAATCATATATTATGAACTACCAAACTTTATGTTATCACTCAATATTAAGATCTCTTATTTGTAGGGTAATGGTTTCAAATGATAATATCATGTTCTCATGCCCTTTTCTTAAGCTATGATTATATGATCATGGACATCTCACTTATTTACCCTTAATGAGCATTTTATATCAACTTTATTATGTAACATTTTTTCCAAGTTATGAGTAAATATGTTAAATGAATTATGTGTATAATTAATTTACACATATGATGTCGACGAATTATTATAAAATAAGAAAATCTAGGTAGAGTGTGAGATAACATTGATCTTTATGATCTAGTTGTATATAAATACATGTTGTTAAGTGTTATTCTTAATTATTTTGAAATATAAAACTAAAATTTCCTTGTGTATTAAAGTGATCCAATATTTCCTTTTGTTTTTATATAGTTAGTATGGAAATAAAAAGAATTGGGTCATATTTATCGGTATCAAATTTTGAAATGTAAGGTTTTTTTTACACTGAATCTAGATGTGGGGGATTTGGGGCTGTTACAGTTGGTATCATATTAAGGTTTAGATAAATTTGAAGATCAATATTTTTTCATGTTAGGTTACTTTAAGTGTTATATACACCTTAATGAGTATATAATTTTGAGTTTTAACATAATTCCATAGTCTTAGACACCCCTTTTATGGTTTTAATTGATTAATTTTAAGGAGGATAATGATATTTTGGGACAGATATTTGTAAATCTTTGGTTTAACATGAATTATTTTTCAGGGAAGAATTCATTTACATTTTGCAGGTATATATTTTAAAATTATTTATAAACATTAAGGTTTACAAGATCATTAATTTTTAGGTAATTATGGGTTATTATATATTTTTTGGGATAAAAAATAAAAGGAATGAGTTAACCTTTGAGGTTACAATATTTCTTTAATGATGAATATATAAAGGTTATTTTTTAGGATTTATATCACATTTCTATGAATAATATTAGACATATATTTTTATAAAAAGTACAACCCACATGTTGGGTGACGACCCATCGCATATGGTAAGGTTGTGATGTCTGAATCCACACCATAAGGGTGACAAGGGTATATCACCTACCAATTGCATGTGTGATTTCATGGTTAGTATGAAATTTTTTCTATTTATTTAAACTATATGAAAGATAAAAGTTAAGTTCATTTTTGTAAAATATGTTTTATTTTGTAGATAAACATGATATTGGAAATTGATTTAGTTATAAGTGATTAATTTTATTCCGGAAGATGGTCACTCTGATGGGAACCCTGTATATTTAAGGTAAATAAAATATGATGGAATTTTATTTTAGGAATACATTTTTAGTTGTATTTTGGAGGTATATATTATTTTCTTTTATATAAATAGTGATTCAGGTTCTTTCTAGAAATGGTTATCTTGTCTTGGAGACTATATTTTTAAGGCATGTACATTTGGGAAGATAAATACAAAATTTATCTTGGAAGACAATGTGATCAAATCCTTCTAATTTTTGGGTTTTAATATTAGTATATAATATTTTGAGTAATTGTAAGGATATTTATTTATTGAATGGTCTATGTTGACCTTTGGGTATTACTATTAAATCTTGGAGATTAAAATGTTTTTATTCATTGAAAGGTTTATTCAATTTAGGAATTACATTACTGTGTTCAAACCATTTTGGGTTTGGTTAATTTATAGAAATAGGTGAAATATATTCTTATTATTTTATGCATTTTGGGATCCATATATGTTGAATCAAGTGCTTCATAAATGAAAAAAATCATCTTAAAAAATCATTATATAGAACGAAAAGATGAGTTTATGGTGGAAGTTTATTTAAATGATGAAACTCTACCAGTCATGTAAGTGTATTTCCCAATGATATTAGAACAGACAGTTATAAAAGTAATTAACTCTAAATAAAGGATTTTCAAAAAAATGTTATCTGTTTACTTTTATTACCAATAAATAAATGTCCTTTTAACCCATAACACATTTATTGTTTTCTCATGGTTAACTTTCTCAGGATCATGTTCTTTATCGCTCCCCATCAGTACTTGGGAGTTACTTTTCTCTTCCATATCCATGTTTTAAATTCACACGTATTTTCTCCTATTCAGAAAAATAGTTAAGTATTATCCAATATTAATTCCATACTTCCCTTTCCCTCTTTTAAGGGGAAGTTCTATTGACCCTTTTTATGATGTGGGATTTCAAAAATTGTATTTTGAAAATTCAAACCCTGGTTACCGAGAAAAAATTCAAATTGTGAAGGTGAAATTTATTAAATTTGGAGATAATTTAATATCATGATATTTTAGAAGGAAATACTATGTTGTATATTGTACAAGAAACAAAACACCAAGCATAAATGAATAATAAAATATTGTTATTTAAAAGCGACTCTTATAATCAAGAAGTTAAATTGGTGGTCAAGAATAAGAATAATTTATTTATGAAATAAATATATATCCTAATCAATATAAATATTTTGTTAAATTATTATAAAATAATAACATAGTTTTTTTGTAAAGTAATTATATTCTTTAGAAATATGTTTTCATCAAAAAATGGGTTTCTTGCATTTTTAGGATGAATATTTTATTTTAAATAATTTTCGGATGTTTTAGAAATTTTATTTGAAAAAATTTATTTAATTTTTTTAAATCATATTATCAAAATTATTTTATGGTGAAATTTTCATAATTTTTTGGAAAAGTAAAATTTTTTGTGAATATTAAAAAATAATGTTTTCTTATAAAATACAGTGTATTTTGTTATATTGTAATGATATAATTATGATATAAAAAATTATTAAACTTATTTAATTAATAATGTGTGATATTAAAATATAAATATAATAAAAAATAATTCATAACATTCAAAATATAATTTATTTTAGGATAAATATGAAAAACATTTTCAGTGCTTATGCAATGCTTGAGAAGCACTAAAAAAGTAAAATTCATTGTCTTAAAGATAGTAATTGAGAGGTATAAAGTACTAAAAATACCATTTTATTATATATTATCTATAAATTATTATTTTTACTAATAATTTATAATTTTTATGTTACAAAACAAATTATCCAAATGATTTTGCAATGTTTGCGCGAGGCTAAAAAGTCAAAATAACATATTAAATAAGTTGTCTTGACATGGATATGAGTAAATATACATAATTAATGAATAAAAGGTATTATATTTATAATAAATAATTTATTTTTATTATATTAATTTATATTTAATTTTTATATATAAAATAATTACCTTAAATGCATATGAAATGCTAATACAGTGCTTGTGCAAGAAGAAATAAATATCAATAAAATGCTTTTAAAAACTCTAAAAATAAAATAATAAGAACAATTAAATTTCCCAAAAACATGGTTACATAATATTTTATGAGTAAATATCTACCATAATCATACAGTGGTATAATTTAAAACCTTTTGGGGAAATATGGATGAGATTACAACCTTTATAATATTTTATTAAAAGAAATGTCAAACATGTCACGCTGTTATTTTTAATAAGTGTAATTTTTTTAATATGATCTAATATATATTATTTTTTGGACTATTAATATTATTTAGAAATATAATATATTTATCTACAACATGATAATCTATTGTAATTTTTATTTATTAAGTAAATACCATAAATTCTTACACAATGCTGATACAGTAATTAATCATTTAATGGTAAAATCAAATAAATGATATTAAAAATATTAAAAGCATTATAATTTGAGATAATTAAAATGATACATTAAATTTATAGATTAATATGACATATTAAGGATGTATTAAAATATTTATTTCTATTTTATCTTGTTGTCTTGATATTTTCTAAAGATAAAGTAATAAATTGTGTCAAAATTGACAATAATGATATTTTATGAATATAATATTTTATCAAATTATTTAAAAATCATAAAAATATTAAATATGGAAAAATTGTATAAAATATGGTCTAAAATGGAATATATAATGCATTTATAGTCCATTTATAATCATTAGTCTCTATAATAGTTTTATTATAGTTTAATCTTTGAGAAATTCCAAAAGTTCCCCTTACATTAATTATAAAAATACCCCCCTTCCTCACCTATTTAGACCACTTTTAGCCTTATAAATCTACCATAACCTAAAAAATTATATTCTAAAATTTATTATCCACATTATTGAGGTTATTTTATTCTCAAAATACATGCCCAAGAGCCCTTTAGAAGAGACCTGAAGGATTCTTTTCAAAGAAGAGGTAATCACTCTAGCCGTTCACTTTCTTTTTATACTCCACTTTAATTTATATAAATATAATATATTAATCATAAAATAATAACTTCATTATCCTAAATATTATTAAATTTTATTATGATTATGAAAACACCATTATACAGCCTTTTCCCATCAAATTAGAACTGAATGTATCCCACGGGTGTATGTATAGCATACCGTCTCCACATAGAGATACAATTCATTTTTCATTACCATATTTATAGTTGAGTATTATGATGGGTTTAATGTTTATATATTATATTTTTGTAATAATTATTATTCTATAATTATAATATAATATCTACATTCTTAACTTCCAAACCTTTAGAAAATGATAACATTTCTCGTGCGTACATGTGGACCACCACCTCCACGAAGCGATGTGATTTGTTTTTCATTTATATTATACTTGTATGTTAATGGGGAAAGATATTATGTATATATATTTTATAAATTTTATTATAATAATTCATGAAATATAGAAAATTATTTATCTTTCTTTTTTTCATCCTTTAAAAAGTGAATACGTATTCGTGCATACGTACAGCCTGCGGTCTCCATAAACTCTGTAATTCATTTTTCTATATATAAATTTTATGAAAGATTATAAATATATATATATATATAATGAATATATTTTATTTTTTTTAACATTATTAAAATTTTGTAAATAATGGGATCATGATCAAAGTATAAGGACTGAGACTTCCGATTTGAAACATGCTTGGAAAACAAAATAGTTATCACCCAGAACTATGATTTTCATAACAAATTATTAATAAAAGGGTGATGAGATGTTATAAATATGTCATAAATGGTATGATATATATAAATTTTTAATAAATATATTTATAATAAATTCATATTTATTATATTGGAGGTTTGAATGTGAATGTGGAAAGGAGAGACTTGTAGTAAGGGTTTTCTCATCTCACTTTTATTTCTCTGATATTTATGCCATATTTAGCACATATTTTTGTTATTTGGTGTATATAATACCCATAAATTTATTATATTATGCTTATAATGAATATAATTGGGATTTTAATATCCATTTTAGGATCTATCTTTCATGGGTTTTACGGTTCAAAAGTTACCAATACAGTAACAGATTATTGTCTCAATTTTCCTTCATTGAGACATATGTTACATTATGCCCCTGTCTTATTCTATAATGCGTATATACTATCCCTTTAACATTTTATAACATTAATATACTTATTTTAATGTTATTATATGTTTATTTTAATTATATTATCTCATGGGTATTATGATTCAATGTTTCCAATGTGGTGTGAGTTTTATTTCAAAGTCTCATCATTATTCGGGAATGTTTATATATAAGTCTCTGATGGGGAATATTTATATTACATATCCATGTTTTATAAACAATATACAAACTTGTTTTAGTATTTTCTTAAAATACTTTTTAACTTTTTTTAACATTTTTAAAAATAGTTTGAAAGAAATATTTTTTTTCATTTTCTAAGAAAGGTTCTTTGTGGATTTTCTAACAAAAATATAGAAGGAATGTTTTTATTAAATTATACGTCATGATATGATTTTCCCATAATCATGAGGCCCTAATTATTTGAAGTTTTATTTATAATCTTACAAGATTATTTTCAAATAAATTTTTTTCTTTGTAATTGTGTGGCTTCTAAAAAGAAATGATTTCAAAATGGAAAGGATATTTTCCTCAAGAATTAATTCAAGTAATCTTTCAAAATAATTTTCCATCTAAGATAAAATGATTTTGAGTTACATATGATTTACTATAGATATTATACAAGTATATTATCCTTATTATTTCTCTATATGGTTTATATTTATGATATCATGATGTTTAGGAATCTTATCTATTTTCTATGAGTTATTCTATAACGAAATATTTATGAAACCCATTTCCTTTTATGGAATTTGATATAATTAATTATATATGATCTTGTGGCATAAATATGTATGGTTTTAATTATGGGATCTGTGAGACCTATATCACCCTCCAATTCATTAGGTAATGATTTATATCTCATGAGATATAAAGGACTATAATGGGGAGTTCACATGGTTTAGAAAGGGATTTCTTCCTTTATAATGGTCTTAAGACTGAACCTTGATTACTATGATGGGTTGGGTAGTGAACCCATTCCACTATAAGGAAATGGATTCCACTGGGGATGGTGGTGTGTCCCGCCCAGGAGGTGTAGTCGCCCATGGATTTTATATTCTTATGTGTATACCATAATTTTATAATTTATTCCTATGTTATATTCTCATAGATCATATTATTTACTTCTTGTATGACTTATATCTTATTAACTGCCAAGAATTATGTAATAACTCAAGATTAGATCTTTGATTTGTTGGGTAATTATTTCAAATGATAAGCTCATATTTGCATAACATTTGTCTCATGTTATTCTTATATGATCATTGATATCACACTTATTTACCCTTACTAAGTATTTGAGATCACCCTTTTTATGTTTCTTTTTCTCTAGGTTACAAGTAAATATTTTAAATTAATTATTTCTAGAATCATTCTACATGGATGATGTTGATGACCTGTTGCGAAATAAGAAAAGTTGGGTATAGTGGGAGATAATGTTGATCTTTATGAGATAATTATTTGTGAACACAATTCATTAAGAGTTTTTTCTAATTAAATAAAAATGTACTAGGGTATGAAATTGATAAAATTTTTCCTTTTTATATTCTATTTTTTGGATGGAAAGAAAAAAATCAATTTTCATTTTTTAGAACCTTATCCATAGTAATGACTTTTTCACTCTTAAATGGTTATAATTTTATTTGTGAGGTCAAAATTGAACAATAAATGTATAAGGTATGAAAATAGAGATCACATATTATCTAACCTATCATATTTCATGATTTTTATTATTTTTAAATAATTTAATAAAATGTTAATTTTCAAAAAATATCAATAATTTCATTTTGACTATATTAATTTAATTTTAATTTAATGACCTCAAAAAATAAAAACTTAAAATATATAATTTTCTCAAATTTATAATATGTCATATCTATCTATAAAATTATTTATTCATAATAACTCACTAAAAAATTACTTTTATATCTTTTAAAATATTTTATTTTATTTTTGGATTAATTGAGTAAATGTTATATTGGTGTTTCATAAGAATTTAAGGTAATAATTTAATCACTAAAATTTATAAATAAATTAAGATGATAAAAAAACAAGTTCATATTTAATATAAACATTTATAACTAAAATTTTCCTATTTTTATCCTTACAATAAAATTCTAGAGTTATTAAAGTAAAGAGAGTGACATTTTATATTTATTCTATTCTTAAATTAATATAGAGGTCCTAATGAAAGAAATATGATACCATGTGGCCATATATTCAAGACATGGATGTAAATAGTTCGACCCCATGGATAAAATAGGATAAGGTAAAGTATTGGGCTGATTCTAAGACCAAATCTTGTGGTTTTAACCATATTTTACCAATTTTACCTTTACTAAGGTGACCAAAATTCACCAAGGTTGCTATTTATAATGAAAATAAATAAAAGGGATATATTTACCAAATTTATACCTCCTCACTATAAATATTAAATGAAATTTTGAAGATTAACTTTCACTAAGTGTTAGAAATTAATTTAAGATAAACACACAAAACACATTGAAAAATAGATTTTTAGAAAAAAAATGTGTTTTTAAGTATAAAATTGTTTTATAGAATATTCAAAAATAAAATTGATTCAAATTAACTTAATTTGATTATTAATAATATATTAGAACATATTTTACTTTTAAACCAATTTAAATTAAAGTGGACCTTTGTAAATACTTGAAATAAAAATGAAATTTTCAAGAAAAAATAGTACTTTTTAACTATTCACAAGAAAATCAATCTTTCAAAAAAATACTTAAAATTCACTATAAGATAAATTTGAAATGACAATTAAAAAATATTAAAAAAAATTAAAAAAAATTCTAAAAGTTCCATAAATTAATTATAATTTTTTTCATAAAAAGTAACAAAATCTATTTTTTAAGAAAATGTGTTTTGAAAAATAAAATATCATTACTAAAAATTAAGTTATTATTTCCTAATAATTTATCAATAAATTTTTATTGAGTATAATACTTAGATATGTATACGTATATATATATGTATCATAATATGGTTAATTCCATTCATACCCACCAATTCAATGTCCAGGTTATAACATTTATATTTAAATAGTAATGGTTTATATAAGCTCAATATTGTGTGTTCTATATTCCATCAAACATAGTATTATTTTAAAATATCATGGTATTAAAACTATCATATTAATGATCTATCTATGTTTCTATTTCATACATCTATTGATATTTAGATTTTTATTTAGGTGTTATGGAGGTTCCAAGTGATAGGTCATTGTGTTGACACATAGAGACAGTTGGATGGATTTTCTTGTTTTTATTTTTTATGTTGATTACAGTTCTTATCGGCCACTTTGACTTCAATTTATTTAATACTTTTTTTGTCCATCCTTGTTTCTTAGTTTGGCTTTATTTGATGTTGGGAATGTATATTAGTTTTGGTTTATTATCATGTGAGTTGTGGAATTTTTCTTATTCCCTGTTAGGATTTTATTTTAATTTGGTATTGATTGTTTATAAGTAATCATACAATGTACAGATTATCCCTTCATTATTTTTATATTTTTATCCATTATTGTTATAATTTTCAAAGAAAATAACATTCCCAATGGAGTGTATTTTGATGTCTAACACTAATCATTAGTCCATCGGTATTAGGAATTCCATTCAGATAATATCATAGGTCATATCAGGTACTCATATTATGGGGTTCTTAGGTCAAATAATAAGATAAATCTATTTATTTTTTGAATTTTGTTTATAAAAATTAGTGGTAATTGAGTTCATTGAGTATGGAACGCAAAAACATGATCTAGAGCAGGCATAATGAATGTTGTTTTAGTGTAGAAAAAAGTGTTTTTAAAGTAATCTCACAATAGAGTCCATTTTTTATAAAGATAGTGGTTACAATTATAATTTTTATTTCACAATAGAGATATGGTTCTCAAATAGTTACAACACATGAATTTTTTTTGTGAAATGTTTTTTGTGTGAAATAAGGAGACTCAAATTAAGCATATAAAAATTCACTAAAGAATTCACACATGAATACTCAAAATGGGGATATATAACCATCCATTCAATGGATAAAAGAATTTCAATTATTGAGTAATGTTGGATTAAACTAAAATGAGTTGGTCATTTTGGAGGAAGGAGTTTCATAAATCTTGTTCCCTAATAGATGAATATACCATTCTCTAGAATATTCTATATCATGGTATTTCTCAAGTATGATTAATTTAAATTTTTAAAATGGATAAAAATTTATGGTACGTGCAGTAGTTTTTCTTTCAATCTTAGAAATATGCTGATACGGCCCTTCAAAACAATCATTTTGATCCCATACATGATTTTGTGCATTTTTACAAATAAATTTAAACGTTTTAATTATTTTGAAATTTTTGATAATTATAGTGTTTTAGACAATATTACTTAATCCCTATGAATATTTTTTGTTCCAAGTGAGACTACTGGAAATTAAGCCTTTACCAATGGTTTCAAACCGTTGGTAAAGGCTGAAAAACTGTTGGTATCCTATATACCAACGGTTTGGCAAACCGTTGGCAAGTAAGGCATGGCAGTAACCCATTACCAACAGTTTTTATAAAACCATTGGGAAAGTCAGTTTGTAAAGAGTATTATCAACGGTTTGTAAAACTGTTGGCATTGCTGGAGGAATACAGCATTATGCGAACAGTTTACTAAACCATTGGGAAACAATAGTATTTCCAATGGTTAAACAAATTGTTTGCATTGCTAGAGTATTTTCATGTTTTACCAACGGTTTACTAAAACCATTGGTAAAAATATGTACAACACTATACCAACGGTTTAGTAAACCGTTGGTATAGTGTATCACCAGAATTTGACAGTACCTAAAATCCTCCACTGCACACTCAACTACACACCTACATACACTCTTAACAGCAAAAAAACACCAGATATAGCACACAAAAACATGTAAAAACATGATACTATTATAACCATGGAATGTACTACAATTATAATCATGTATATGAACCCAATTACCCTATTCAATATATAATTTATAAATGAATTCTCAATTCAATACATGAATAATGAATTATGTAATGAATTCTGAATTATGAATCAATAACACATACAAAATTAATTATGTTGCATACAGAATTCTGAATTATATATAACACATATATAATATGACATACAAGGGGTTGGGGTGTCCCGGGGGGTGGGGTTCCTAGGGGTGAGGGAAAAAACCTACATGTTATAGGAAGCACATGGGATGTTTAGTCATGGTCATGGGTTGAGTATCTTAAAACCAATAGAAAAATTTTGGTAGAGTGGCAAGGATCATGATACCCATAAGATAGACAATGGTAGTGCTCATCTGCTTAGAACTAGGATGAGTTATAGGAAGCACATGAGATGTTTATATTCTTTTAATGATTATGTATCCATGAATAAATGGTTCCTGATGTGTTAGTGGGAAACATTGTCCAATCTCAACATATGAGATGGGTTACCAGAATAGCCTACATGTTTTTTATGTATTTTTCAATTAGAATAAGGGGGTATGTGGATAATTGTAATTTTCCCTCCTGGGTGTGATGTGAGATGAATCCCCATCTAGGGTAGTGAGTATGAATATTCAATTAAGTCTTTGGTATTGGGTTCCCAAAGGGACTTTGGTTTGGTCCTATAACCCACTGTTTGAGGATGGGATTGAGGTGATCCATGAGGCTATGGTGTCACCATATGTATTCCTCACCATTGGGGTATTTTTATGAGATTCTGAAACTTATTTTTCAAGAATCTATGTGTAGCCTTGTTGGCCAATTTGTTATATGGTATGGTTGAGTGTTCATAGGTTTCATATGAAATCACTATATGATATTTATTTGTTGTATGTTATTTTATATAATGAATGACCCATGGTTGAGAATTAGAACATGAGTGTTGGTGCATGTTCATGATGGGATGTCGAGACTCATTCCTAATATAATTCATGTTTTTCTATATATACTATGACCCATTGTGTTTCAATATATTCCTTGTGAATATTTTCTTCTAATAATGTATGACCAATAGACTATATTTTATTTTTTATCCATTAATTCCAATAATTTATTTGTATCCTTGTGAAGATTTTCCATATGTAAGTTGTTGTTTTCATTTAAAATGTTATCTATTTCAAACAAAAGTGACACACTTTCTGTGATACCAGTTACACTGTGCCTCTGATTGAGGTGGGGTAGACTCGTACCCATCACAAATGATCCATTTATCGTTGGATGGGGGGGCTGTTCTGGGTGGGGGGTTGTCCGGGGGGGTGCGGGGGGCTCTCCGTGGGTGAGGGGGTGTCTAGGGTGGGGGGTTGTACGGAGTGCGTTTTCAGACACCGTGGTCACATGACACATCCGATTGACATGCTGCATGGCCAAACATTTAAAAATTCACCCACCCATTGTTTTCGTCTGATTTCATGGCATTCCGAGGTCGTTCGGACGGTTTCGACCACCCCACGCACGTTTTTCAAGCGCACCAAACACCTAAGAAAAACATATTCAGTCGTGTCGTGAAAAACATGGATCCGAATGACGTGTCGTCTTTTATTACACCTCGATAATAATAATTAGGGTGTTTTCGTGTGATTTCAAGTCATTCCTATGTCGTTCGGAATGCATTTGACCGTAAAACAGATGTTTTGGCCATTTACGACACGCGGAGTGCGTTTTTGGCCACTGTGGTCACATTAAAGCTCTGATTGACGTGCCGTCTGAACTACCATTTCACAATTCACCCACCCTTTGTTTTCGTCTGATTTCATGGCATTCCAAGGTCATTCGGCCAGTTTC
This sequence comes from Viscum album, assembly GCA_963277665.1. Lineage (NCBI taxonomy): Eukaryota > Viridiplantae > Streptophyta > Magnoliopsida > Santalales > Viscaceae > Viscum > Viscum album. The sequence continues at coordinate 1,437,824,172 of OY728162.1, forward strand.
GACCACCCTACGCACGCTTTTCAAACGCGCCAAACACCTAAAAAACACATATTCTATCGTTCCGCGCAAACCGCACGTCCGAATGATGTGTCATCTCCTATTACACCTCACGAATAATAATTAGGGTGTTTTCGTATGATTTCAAGTCATTATGATGTCGTTCGTCATGTATTTGACCGTAAAACCTATGTTTTGGCCATCTATGGCATGCGGAGTGCGTTTTTGCCCAGCGCGGTCACACAACACCTCCGATTGATGTGTCGTCTAGAAGACCATTTTAAAATTCACCCACCCTTTATTGTCGTCTGATTTCATGGCATTCCGAAGTCATTCGGCTAGTTTTGACAACCCCACGCACGCTTTTCAAGTGCACCGAACACCTAAAAAACACATATTTAGTTGTGTCGCGCAAACCGCACATCTGAATGTCATGAAGTCTCCTCTTAAACCTCACAAATAATAATTAGGGTGTTTTCGTGTGATTTCAAATCATTCTGATGTCGTTCGACATGCATTTGATCGTTAAACGCATGTTTTGGCCATTTACGACACGCGGGGTGCATTTTCGGCCAGTACGGTCACACGACACCTCCAATTGATGTGTCGTCTGGCCAACCATTTCACAATTCACCCACCCTTTGTTGTTTTCTGATTTCATGGCATTCTAAGGTTGTTCTTCTGGTTTCGACCACCCCATGCACGCTTTTCAAGTGCACCAAACACCTAAAAACACATATTCAACCATGTCGTGCAAACCGCGAGTCCAAATGATGTTTTGTCTTTTCATACACATCAAGAATAATAATTAGGGTGTTTTTGTGTGATTTCAAGTCATTCTGATGTCGTTGGGCATGTATTTGACCGTAAAACCCATGTTTGGTCCATTTACAGCATGCAGAGTGTGTTTTTGGCCAGCATGGTCACACGACACCTCGGATTGACGTGTTGTCTAGCCGACCATTTCACAAATCACCCACCCTTTTTTTTCGACTGATTTCATGGCATTCCGAGGTCATTCGGCTGGTTTTGACCACCCCGCGCTCGCTTTTCAAGCGCGCCAAACACCTAAAAAAACATATTTAGTCATTCCACGTAAACCGCGTGTCCGAATGACATTTCGTCTCCTCATACACCTCAAAAATAATAATTAGGGCGTTTTCATGTGATTTCAAGTCATTCTGATGTTGTTCGGCATGCATTTGACCGTTAAACGCATGTTTTGGCCATTTACGACATGCAGAGTGCGTTTTCGCCCAGCGTGGTCGCACGACACCTCCGATTGACTTGTCGTCTGTCCGACCATTTCACAATTCACAAACCCTTTGTTTTATTCTGATTTCATGGCATTCCGAGGTTGTTCTCCTGGTTTTGACCACCCCACACATGCTTTTCAAGCAGGCCAAACACCTAAAAAGACATATTCAGCCGTGTCGCGCAAACCGCGAGTCCGAATGACGTTCTTTCTTTTTGTACACCTCATGGATAATAATTAGGGTGTTTTTGTGTGATTTCAAGTCATTATGATGTTGTTTGGAATGCATTTGACCATTAAACGCATGTTTTGGCCATTTACAACACGCGGAGTGCGTTTTCGGCCACTGCGGTCACACGAAACCTATGATTGACGTGCTGTCTGGCTGACCATTTCACAATTCACCCAAACTTTGTTGTCGTACGATTTCATGGCATTCTGAGGTCGTTCGGCCGGTTTCGATCACCCCATGCACACTTTTCAAGCGCACCAAACACCTAAAAAACACATATTCAGTTGTGCCATGCAAACCGCGTGTCTGAATGATGTGTCATATCCTCGTACACCTCACGAATAATAATTAGGGTGTTTTCATGTGATTTCAAGTCATTATGATGTCGTTTGGCATGCATTTGACCGTTAAACGAATGTTTTGGCCATTTACGACACGCAGAGTGCGTTTTTGCCCAGCGCGGTCACACGACACCTCCGATTGACTTTCCATCTTGCCGAAAATTTTAAAATTCACCCACCTTTTGTTGTCGTCCAATTTCATGGAATTCCGAGGTCATTCGGCCAGTTTCGACCACCCAACGCATGCTTTTCAAGCGTGCCAAACACCTAAAAAACACATATTTAGTCATGTCACGCAAACCGCGCGTCCAAATGATTTTATGTCTCCTCATACACCTCAAGAATAATAATTAAGGTTTTTTGTGATTTTACGTAATTCTGATGTCACTCGACATGCATTTGACCATTAAACGCATGTTTTGTCTATTTGCAGCACGCGGAGTGCGTTTTCTGCCAGCGCGGTCACACGACACCTCTGATTGATGTTCTGTCTGGCCGACCATTTCACAATTCGCCCACTCTTTGTTGTCATCCGATTTCATGGCATTCCGAGGTCATTCGACCAGTTTCGACCACCCCACGCACGCTTTTCAAGCGCGCCAAACACTTAAAAAACAAATATTAAGTCGTATCGTGCAAACCGCACATCCTAATGACGTTTTGTCTCCTCGTACACCTCATGAATAATAATTAGTGTGTTTTCTTGTGATTTCAAGTCATTCTGATGTCATTTCATTTGACCATTAAACGCATGTTTTGGCCATTTACGACACACGGAGTGCGTTTTAGGCTAGCACAGTCACTCGACACCTCCGATTGTCGTGTCGTCCGGCTGACCATTTCACAATTCACCCACCCTTTTTTTTGTTTGATTTCATGGCATTGCGAGGTCATTCGGATGGTTTAGACCACTCCACGCACGCTTTTCAAGCGCGCCAAACACCTAAAAAACACATATTCAATCGTACCGCGCAAACCACGCGTCCAAATGACGTGTCGTCTCCTCTTATACATCAAAAGTAATAATTATGGCTTTTTAAAGTGATTTCAATTCATTTTGTTGTCGTTCGGCAAGCAATTGACCATTAAACGCATGTTTCGGCCATTTACGACACGCTGAGTGCGTTTTCAGCCAGTGCGGTCACACGACATCTCCAATTGAAATTCTGTGTGGCCGGCCCTTTCACAATTCACCCACCCTTTGTTTTTGTCCGATTTTATGGAATTCTGAGGTCGTTCGACCAGTTTGGACCACCCCACGCACGCTTTTCAAGCGCGCCAAACACCTAAAAAACACATATTCAGCCGTGTCGTGCAAACCGCGCATCCAAATGACGTTATGTCTGCTCGTACACCTCACGAATAATAATTAGTGTGTTTTTTTGTGATTTAAAGTCATTACGATGTCGTTCGGCATGCATTTGACTGTTAAATGATGTTTTGTCCATTTTTGACACGCGGAGTGCGTTTTCACCTAGCGTGGCCACACGATTCCTCCGATTGACGTGCCGTCTAGCCGACCATTTCAAAATTCAACCAACCTTTGTTTTTGTCCTATTTCATGGATTTCCTAGGTCATTCGGCTGGTTTAGACCACCCCACACATGCTTTTCTAACACACCAAACACCTAAAAACACATATCTAGCCGTACCGTGCAAACCGTGCGTCTGAATGACATTTCCTCTTTTCGTACACCTCAAAAATAATAATTAGGGTGTTTTCGTGTGATTTCAAGTCATTCCAATGTCATTCGGCATGCATTTGACCATTAAACGCATGTTTTGGCCATTTACGACACGCGGAGTGCATTTTCGGCCAGTGTGGTCACACGACACCTCTGATTGACGTGTCGTCTGGGCGACCATTTAAAAATTCACCCGCCCTTTGTTTTCGTCTGATTTCGTGGCATTATGAGGTCATTCGGCCGGTTTTGACCACCTCACACCCGCTTTTTAAGCGCGCCAAACACTAAAAAAACACATATTCAGTCGTGCCGCACAAACCGCGTGTCGGAATGATGTCTCGTCCCTCGTACACCTCAAAAATAATAATTAGGGTGTTTTTGTGTGATTTAATGTCATTCTGATGTTGTTCGACATGCATTTGACTGTTAAACGCATGTTTCGATCATTTACGACACGCGGAGTGCATTTTGGCCAACGCGGTCACACGACACCTCCGATTGATGCGTCTTATGGCTGACCATTTTACAATTCACCCACCCTTTGTAGTCGTTCGATTTCATGGCATTATGAGGTCATTCGGTCGGTTTAGACCACCCCACGCACGCTTTTCAAGCACGCCAAACACCTAAAAAACACATATTTTGCAGTGCTGCACAAACCACAGTTCTGAATGATGTTCAATCTCCTATTAAACCTCAAAAATAATAATTAGAGTGTTTTCGTGTGATTTCAAGTCATTCTGACGTCGTTCGGCATACATTTGAACGTTAAACGCATGTTTTGGCCATTTACGACACACGGAGTGAGTTTTCGGCTAGTGCGGTCACACGACACCTCTGATTGACTTGTCGTCTAGATGAATATTTCACAATTCACCCACCCTTTGTTTTCGTCTGATTTCATGGAAATCCGAGGTCATTTGGCCAGTTTCGACCACCCCACACACGCTTTTCAAGCACGCCAAACACCTAAAAAACACAAATTCGGTCGTGATGTGCAAACCGCGCTTCTGAATGATGATTCGTCTCCTCTTACAACTCACAAATAATAATTAGGGTGTTTTTGTGTGATTTCAATTCATTCTGATGTTGTTAAGCATGCATTTGACCGTAAAACCCATGTTTTTTCCATTTACGACACGCGGAGTGCGTTATCACCCAGCGCGGTCACACGACACCTCAGATTGACGTATCGTCTGGCCGACCATTTCAAAATTCACCCACACTATATTTTCGTCCGATTACATGGAATTCGGATGTCGTTCGGCCAGTTTCGACCACCCCACGCACGCTTTTCAAGCACGCCAAACACCTAAAAAATGCATATTCAGCTGTGTCGTGCAAACCACACATCCGATTGACATGTCGTCTCCTCATACCCCTCAAGAAAAATAATTAGGGTGTTTTAGAGTGATTTCAATTCTTTATGATGTCGTTCGGCATGCATTTGACCGTAAAACCCATGTTTTGGTCATTTACGACATGCGAAGTGCATTTTCAGCCAGCGTGGTCACACGACACCTCCGATTGACGTGCCTTCAGGCCGACCATTTTAAAATTCACCCACCCATTGTTTTTTTCTGATTTCATGACATTATGAGGTTGTTCATCTGGTTTCGACCACACCACACACGCCTTTCAGGCGCGCCAAACACCTAAAAAACACATATTTAGTCGTGTAGTGCAAACCGTGCGTCTGAATGACATGTCATCTCCTCGTACACCTCATGAATAATAATTAGGGTGATTTCGTGTGATTAAAAGTCATTCTGATGCTGTTCTACATGCATTTGACTGTTAAACGCATTTTTTGGCCATTTACAACATGCGAAGTGCATTTTCGGCCACCGCAGTCAGACGACACCTCTGATTGACATTCCATCTGGCTGACCATTTCAAAATTCACCCAATATTTGTTGTCGTATAATTTCATGGAATTTCGAGGTCGTTCGTCGGGTTTCGACCACCCCATGCATGCTTTTCAAGCGCGCTAAAAACCTAAAAAACACATATTCAGCTATGCCGCACAAACCGCACCTCCGAATGACGTGTCGTCTCCTCGTAAACCTCAAGAATAATAATTTTAGTGTTTTCTTGTGATTTCAAGTCATTATGATGTCATTCGGCATGCATTTGACTGTTAAATGCATGTTTTGGCCATTTACAACATGCAGAGTGCGTTTTCGGCCACCGCGGTCACACGACACCTCCAATTGACATGTATTCTAGCCAACCATTTCTCAATTCACCCACCCTTTTTTGTCGTTTGATTTCATGGCATTCTGAGGTTGTTCGGACGGTTTTGACCACCCCACGCATGCTTTTCAAGCACGCTAAACACCTAAAAAACACATATTCAGTCGTGTCGCGCAAACCATGCGTCTGAATGACATGTCGTCTCCTCATACACCTCACGAATAATAATTATGGTGTTTCGTGTGATTTCAAGTCATTCCAATGTAATTCTTCATGCATTTGACCTTTAAACACATGTTTTGGCTATTTATGACATGCGGATTGAGGCGAGGTTGACTTTTACACGTCACATATGACCCATGGATCATTGTCCTAAAGTTTCAACAGAATCTGAATGCCTTTGGTCAGTTTTCTGTATGTCAGTTGTATTCACTTAAAATGTTGTCCATTTCAAAGAAAAGTGAGATAATTAGAGTGGTTCCGGCCACACTGTGTCTCGGATTGAGGTGGGGTTGACTTGTACACATCAAAAATGACCCATGGATCATTTTCCTAAATTTTCAATTGAACCGGAATGCATTTGGTTGGATTTCTGCATGTCAATTTTTGTTTTCACTTAAATTGTTTTCCTTTTAAAATAATGGTGAGACACTTTGAGTGGTGTCGGCCACCTCATTCCTCAGATTGGGCCGGGGTTGACTCGTACACATCAAAAATGACTCATGGATCGTTTTCCTAATGTTTCAATAGAATCTGAGTGTGTTTGGTCGGTTTTAAGTATGTAAGTTGTTGTTTTCACTTAAAATATTGTCCATTTCAAATAAAAGTGAGACAGTTTGAGTGGTGCCATCCACACCGGCCCTTGGATTGATGCGGGGTTGATTTGTACACATCACATATGACCCATGGATCATCTTTCTAAAGTTTCAATAGAATCTTAATGCCTTTGGCTGGTTTTCTGTATGTCAGTTATTGTATTCAATTAAAATGATGTCCTTTTGAAACAAAAGAGATTCCTTGAGTGGTGCCGGCCACACCGCGCCTCAGATTGAGGCAGGGTTGACTCTTACAAATCAAAAATGACCCATGGATCATTGTTCTAAAGTTTCAACAGAATCTGAATGCGTTTGGTTGGTTTTTAGTATGCCAGTTGTTGTTTTCACTTAAAATCTTGTCCATTTCAAATAAAAGTGAGACTGTTTGAGTGGTTATGGCCACCCTGGCCCTCGGATTGAGGCAGGGTTGACTTTTACATGTCACATATGACCCATGGATCATTATCCTAAAGTTTCAACAGAATATGAATGCCTTTGGTTAGTTTTCCGTATGTCAGTTGTATTAACATAAAATGTTGTCCATTTCAAAGAAAAGTGAAATACATTGAGTGGTGCCAGCCACACCGCACCTTGGATTGAGGTGGGGTTGACTCGTACACCTCAAAAATGACTCATGGATTGTTGTCCTAAAGTTTCTATAGAATCCTAATGTGTTTGGTCGGTTTTAAGTATGCCAATTGTTGTTTTCTCTTAAAATCTTGTCCATTTCAAATAAAAGTGAGACAGTTTGAGTGGTGTCGGCCACATCGGCCCTCGGATTGAGGCGGGTTTGACTTTTACACGTTATATATGACCCATGGATCATTTTCCTAAATTTTCAATAGATTCTGAATGCCTTTGTCCAGTTTTTCATTTGTCAGTTGTTGTATTCACTTAAAATGATGTCCTCTCGAAACAAAAGAGAGAATTTGAGTGGTGTCGGCCACACCACGGCATGACCGTGGCATGACTGCGGCGTGTTGTCCCGGTTTAGTGACATCTGCAGGGCAGCATCTTCTGGCCAGGATTCCAAATAAATCCTATGTAATTGTCCTTCACATTATAGAAATTGGTCTGATGTTATAAAAAATAGACTCTTGATTCGGGATTATGGTATGATAAAGATATATATTTTACATTCCTTATTTTTAAAAGTGGCACTAGGTAGTTGAAACTACTAATTGAGAGTCAACTTATCACACCCTAAACTGTAACTGTGAGTTTTCGCAGACAATGAACCTCCCTTAAAGGGGTTTTATTATAAAAACATGACTTTATTTATCAAATGAAACAATTATATTAAAGAAAACTTATTCAAGATATGAAATTAAATATAATTAGGTAAATCCAATTAGTTTTGTACATCCAACTTCTATCCATTATGTAAAAAAATTGCAATAATTCATTTCAAAGAAATTCAATAATATTGAAGTTCAATCAAATAAATATTTTGATAAATGAAAATTGTTTACATTAAATAAAATCATAACTGATACATTACTCTATATGAGAATCATATTAAGAAATAGAAAAAAATACAGTGTATATAAGAAAATAAGATACAAAATTTCTAATGCCAATATTCAAGTATTGCCGAGTGAGATATTGGAAGTGGTTCAAGGAATAAAAAATCTTTAACGGTCTTGTTGGGAGTACATGAGTTTTATACTTTAACTTCTTCAGGGAGATCAGGATGAGGAATAGGATGAGGATCACATCAAAAGTAGTTATGGCCTCATTAAGTTTCACCTTAACCATGGATTAAAGGATCCTAGGTTTGGGGCCACATATCATAGGTTGGTAGGTTGTATTCATTGAATCGTGTCCCAATCGATATGTGGAATAAGTTTGGCAGGTGGAAGATTGGATTTAGGGCACCAATCCAGCGGATCCAAACTACAATCGAGCGGAGGGGGAATGGATGCCCGATGTGTATATAGGGTAATTTTTCCCAAAGGTTTTTAAAAACTATTGGGAATGTTTGTTTTTACCAACGGTTTAAGTAAACCGTTGGTAAAAAAATGATATGGAATTCCTTTACCCCGGACTGCCCCCCACCCCCACCTCGGACAACCCCCACCCCCAGAAAGCCCCCCCCCCCACCACCCCCAGACAGCCCCCTGCACCACCCAGACAGCCCCCCGCACCACCCGGACAGCCCAACCACCCCCTGAATAGCCCCCCCCCCCCCCCCCCAACCCGGACATCCCCCCAACACCCGGACAGCCCCCCCCCCCCACACCTCAGACACCCTCCACCGCCAGAAATCCATCCCAACCCCAGACAGCCCCCCCCCCACCCCCCGGACAGCCCCTCACACCACCGAGACAGCCCCCCACACCACCTGGACTGCCTAACCACCCCCCGGACAGCACCCTACACCACCCGGACAGCCCCCCGCACCACCCGGATAGCCCAACCACCCCCGGACATCCCCCCCCCCCCCCCCCTCAACTCAGACATCCCCCCACCCCCTAGACACCCCCCCCTCGAGCCCCCAGACAACCCCCCTCACCCTGGACACCCCCCCACCCCAGACAGCCCTCCAACACCCCGGACAGCCCCCCCCACCCCCGTACATCCCCGTCTCCCCCCGGACAGCCCCCCAAACCCCCAGACACCCCCCCCCCCGACCCCCTGGACATCCCCACAACCCCCCGGACACCCCCTCACCCCGGACAACCCCCCAACCCCCCGGACAGCCCCCCCGTACCCCGGACACCCCCACCCCGGACAACCCCCCCCCCCACCCCTAGACAGCCCCTCACCTCCTGGACAGCCCCCCTCACCCCCCTCATTCCAAGAGGGTTCATTGTCATTTCACAAATTCAATAATTCGAAAATACTTATAAAACATTAAATAGTTCAACTCATTTCATTAAAATCAATTTATTTCATTCTTTGAATAAAAAACCTAGACCAAGTCTCAATTTCACCAATTTAATATTTAAATATTCTTTGAAAATAAATCTAAACAGTCATGGAATTGAATAATTCATAAAAAGTTGAAAGATGTCAAAATTATAGTCATCAAATTCATGATTTTTTCAATTCAATGAGAATAGGATTAAATAATATTTCACATGGAATTTCAAGGAAAACATTCATAGAAACTTTATTAAAAATTAATAAACACATATAAATGAATTCGCAAGTAACAATAAATTAAAATATGAATAAAAATCATAAAAACACATACTTAGAAAATATGAAATCCAAACACAACGAATCTAAGATGTTTCACCTCCATCGGAGGGTTAAGGATTTAATTAATTAAATTGATCTGATGGGATGAGAAAATCTTGGTTAAATCAAAACAGAAAAAAAAAATACACATCAAAATCTAAACACAAAGCTAAAATATTAGATGAATAACAATAATAATAAGGTAACACTTAAATATTTTAAGTGTAGAAAGAAGAAAATACCTGATTTGAGATGGATCTGATAGAGATTTAGCAGTTCGGATGGGGGAAGTCGAGCGAGGAGGGCGTCTGCTGCTGCACATTCACTTCTGTTCACGAATGAGGAGGGGATGCTTAATGGGGGAAAACATTTCCCAATGGTTTTTAAAAACCATTGGGAAAGAATTCCTATACCAACGGTTCATGTAGAACTGTTGGTAAAATCCTCTAAAAAATAGGTTTTACCCAACAGTTCTGTAGAACCATTGGTAAATCCTCCTACAAGGAATCCTTTACCAACGGTTCTAGATAACTATTGGAAAAGGGTCTTCCAAATAGGCCTATAACAATGGTTTTTTTAAACCGTTGGTATAGCCTCCCTTTCCCAATGGTTTAGTAAACTGTTGGGATAAAAGTGTTGGGAAAACACAAATTTCCAGTAGTGTGAGAAGGTGACATGTGGTAGATTCATCTTGATGGAGCATTAAAATAAATCTTAATGAAAAATAGAAAAAAGTAAATTGAGTGAATAAAATAGAAAGTGAAGAGGGATATCTAAAATTGTATTGGGAAACATAGATATATATGGTTTAAAGTAAAGAAGAAAACTTAATAACTTGATTGATTGAATTAGTATTCTCAGAAAAAAATAGGTGTAGTATTTGTAGAGTGTAATTACATTTAATATCAGGTTTATTTATAATCATGTAAGCATAATGAAAACACCAATGAATATAAAGTGTAATTATTGATTATTAAAAATATTGGAGTGATCTGATTAATGTATATATTCTTGTACTCTTCCTTGAGTAGTAAGAAAATAGGGAGAAATCTGGAGTGACACTTAGATCGATAATGAGCCATTATTAAAACAGTAAACACATATAATGAGTAATGATTTTAGTACATCAATACATCATTGATATATTCTCCTTAGCTATATCACTTAGTGGTTATCCAATTAAAAATATTTATGTTTCTACATTTATTTTCAGTATTTGGTTGTGAATTTAACCATTATATTATTGTGATATTCTTTCCAATTGGAGAAAAAGATCTGATCAAGTGTGAGAAGGATTTGATACCCTAATTCACCCCTCTCTTACAGTGTTCTTAGAATTGTGGTTTTAAGAAGAGGTATCAAATACAAAATGTTAAGATTAATGAATCTATTATAAAAAGATAAATATCATATCAAACATGATGAATAGAAAGGTATTTATATTATTATATGTCTATAATAAATAGGTATGGAAGAACCGAATGTGATCACATCTACAATCACTTATATATGATGTATAATCTTAGGAAATTCATTGAATATAGGTCATTTATATGAAGTTGATGATTTACACATCAGTGATATAAATTTGGGACAAACTTCTTGACAATTTTGAGGGTGATATCTAGTTAAAAGAGGAAAATATACAAGTTCTTCATAACAAGTTAGAAATTATAAAGCTAATCTCAAATGAATATATTGATGGTTTCTTCAACCATATCATTAAGTATATTGGTGATATTTTTGGACTCAGTGACATGGTGGAGGATATTGATATTGTGAATAAGATCATGTAGAGATATCCACCATTAAATAATAAAAATTTGTCTCTTCTTAAAGAAGTAAATAGTGTGGAACTATCAATTTATGATTTATATAGAAATCTAGTCACATACGAAATGAAACTGAAGATAAAACATATTTTGTTTTATTCATTAAAAGAAATGGAATTTAAATAAATATAGAATATTGATATTCATGAATCTATAAATGAATAAGAAGATGTTAGAGATAATTTGTTATCTCTTATGGTGATAAAGTTCAAGTAAGATAAAGGAATGTTCAAAGGAAAGTTACCACTAGCATGTTTCAAACATGGAAATGTCATACACATTTCAATGATATGTTAGTTGAAGGAATATTGATATGTTTAAGGTGATTTAATTAAAAAAAATGAAGAAGGTTTCCCCAAAATGAAAATTTAAATAAGAAATACATCAAGTATAAGGTTTCAATGGATTATTTTGGTGAGTAAATTAGATGGTGGAGATAAGGAATGATTTAAAGAAGATGCAGCTGGACTTATTTTAGATATAAAGGAAACTATGATGGAAATAGTTGATAAATATCAAGGTAAGAATGTAGAAGAATATAAAATGGAAGGTTTTGTGGATCTCAAGTCGCAAATTGAAGGTGATCTTGAGGATCTTGATCTATTATGGAAGAAGAATATGAATATTGGAGGAATTTAGCGGAATACTCATAATATTTTGACCAAATAAAATCTAAACTCACCTATTTTAGTTATATTATAGATAATCACAAAGTAATTAAATAATCATCCTGATAAGTTATAAATTTTTTCTTTAAAGAACAAGATAAGGTGATTGATGACCTTGATTCTTATATCAAGAATTGGGAAAAAGTTTGAATCCCTTGAAGAATAAGTAGATACCCTTAGAAATAAACATGAATATAAAATGATACCAAGTGGTATATAGAAAAACTATCAACTTCGAAGTGTTTTATAAGAATAATTAAATTAATGTATTGAAGAATGGTCTAAGAGTGTTGAGAAAGTGTTGAGTTCTAAAAGACTAAATCACATGCATAACCATGGAATTGTCTTTTAATCTAAAACATAAAGATTTAGGATCACTCATATACATTTAAAATAGAATAAAAATGTTATATATAGTCTTCAATCCTCAAGGTCTTATAGAAAACAAAATATATCTGTAAAAACTAGGAATATATGGAGATATGATGAAAATAACTTTTTTCCCCTTTATAAAGCGACAATTCCATAGAAACTTAGGACACATGAAAACATATCAAAATAAGTAGAGTTATTTAAAGTAGAGGCACGCATGAGTCAAAAAATTAGGATGGGATCATATCATACACCTCAAATAAATAATTCATTACATTGGTATTGCTTTTACCGTACAAATTTTAATCACAAACTTGTTTATTGTATGAAAAGAAGAGGTGTAAATTACTACCATGAGAGTAAAAGAATGGTGAATATAATAAAACATAACATGATCCAATTAGGAAATGAATTTTACTCATTCGATGAAGATATATATTATTTTGTTTATTATTATAAATATAATTATGATAGACCATCACTTGTATTAATTAAATCAGGAATTTCATGTAAAAAGAGTAATAAAAAATAGAAGATTATTTTAGTCAAGATTAATTTAAAGGTGAAAAAAGAATAAAATGGATTTTAGACAGTGGTTGTCCATCACACATGACTATAATTATGAGATTTTTTAAGAATGTGATGGTACATTTTAAATTAATAGTTTGGTTTGGTAATGATATTGCTTTGAATATTAAAGTAAGTGAAAGAACATATTTAGTTGGTGATGAGTTGAAAAATACTAAAGTGTTCTTTTATGGATTCTATTTGACCTAGTGTGAGCCAATTATATGAATTAGGACTTGGAGTCACAATTAATCAAAGTAATTCCTAATAAAAGGAAACACCAATAATACCCTAATGAAATTCTATAGAAAAAAACAATCTATATCAAGTGGATAGAAAAAAGAACATTTGTCTCTTTATAATGGAAGAAGAGAATAATCTATGGGAGAATAGGCTCAAGAACATAAATAAAAGTTTGGAAAATATTTTATAGTTTAAGGAAATGACAACCTAATGTTTTATAAACAAAATTACATTCTCAAATGAATTAATGTCTTATTAAATAATGAAATCATAGAAAACACATGCACTAATTTGGTTATTTTTCACCATTATAAGTTAATCTTGTTAGATTAATTATTTGGTAACACATCATAACCATTGATAATATATTAATTGTGCAATTATCATTATGATTAGTATATATTAAGGGTTATTATATATCCAATTGACATAGAGGAAATAAGTTATGGCCTCAACTAGTAAGAACATACACTATTAATCCCATTTATCTGAGCATATGTGGGAGATGGAATCATTGGAATTTTCCCTTGACCAATCCCAAATCCAAGATTTAATAACTAAATCATGATTGAAACCATCTATGGGATAAGTTTAAGCTAATCAAAATCACTTCCCAAACCATGTTCACTGAACCACACTAAGAAAGCATCACCATTGTACACCTTACCCTTAGAGCATACACTGGTCTAATAAGGGGTTATGTATCTAGACCCTAATAGTATGATTTTTTTTTTGAATAATGAATATATATATCCCTTTACTATATAAATGATTAAATAATGAGTTCGATAAAAATTAGATTTTAATATGTCAAAACTTGAATTGTATTTTTGGAAAAGGGATAGTTTCAACAAAGAAACACTTTTTGAAAAATTAAATTATTTTTCAAACAATTTTTATTTAAATAAAATATTAGTATTAATTAATAATTAATTAAATTTAAATGATAATATAATAATATAATGTCAAATATAATTTTATAAGGGTCAGAAAAGAGTTATAGTCACAAAAACTAGTATTTTTCAATAAATATATATTTTAAAATAGAGGTGTAAATATTTATATTTAGATAATTATTTTTATTAAATAAATATTATTTTGTAAATTTACACATTTAAATAAGACAATGATGTATTCTACATAATTTCCAGAGATAGTCAAATTTTTGGGTAAAAATTAAATAATTTTTAAATTTACGGTGTCTACTATGACATCATAAAAACCCAAAAGTGCTCTAATAAATACTATAAAGAGTATACATGACCAAAATTATCCCCACCTTTAAAATATTTTTTTTAAGTTATTTTATAAATTTTATAAACCATTGATGAATCATTTAAAAACTATATTATATATTAAGGTTTTAAAATTAATTCTTTATAAACATGACTCATTTCCACATAACCAAGAGTATTATTTAAATTATTTCAGTTATTATCGTTATAAAATAATAAAATAAACTACTACTTGGAATAAACCATGGGTAATAACTTGATAATGTTTTGTGGTTTGGACTAATTTATCATATAGATTCCAAAACATATGTTTAGAAATTCATAAAGAATTATCTTCTTTTTTCTATAAAACCCACCCAACTTATCATTACTCTTTACAAAAAACCCTTTTCACAATATTATATTTTCAGCTTCCATATATATATCCACCACAATGTGTCTTGAATCTCTTAATAAGCTTCACCCAATATTTTAGAAGTTCCCTCTCAAGTAAATTAATCCTCTCCCTCTCCTCTATATTTAGAAACCTTCTATATATATATATATACCTTTTGATTTCTGATTTTTCATATTGGGATATATTTTTACACATCCATCTTAATGTCCCTATTATTTCAAACTGATGAGATATCCCTTTCACTCTAATTAAACTCTTCCATGAATATTTATGTCCCCCATTATGCTGCCAAAATTATCCTTTGATTTTCGATGCCAAACATTTGTTTAATGAATACTCTTCCACATTTCCACACTAGGGTATTAACCTAGATGTAATTATCCTTTATTGATAGGGTAATTCCATGTATATAACCCGCACTCTTATTATGGTATTAAAAGTGATGAAATACATCCAAATGTTATAAAATCTATACGAAACACTTATACATATACAAGATATGAATGTGATGGGTGAGCCTAGAATTATATAGCCCCCCAATTCCTTGGTTAATGATTTTATCTCATGAGATATCGTGTATGGTGAATTGAAGTTTATTATAAGCACACTATGACTTGTGTTTATGAAATAATGTTTTATATTGATCTGAAATTCCCATGATGCCTTTATTTTATCATCTTATATCATGCTTCAATGTTGAAGTTTATGATTTTCATCCCTCTTATATTACCTTTATATACCTAATTAATCATATGTATTACTTTCTTCATGTTATTATTTTATTATCGGATTATTAGTATTTATGGATCACAACTTTTCTTATGTATGTCCCAAGGTTATCCCATGTAGTTTTAAAATATCAAGAAATTTTAAGGGCATGTTATGATGTTTTTGTTTACATATTTTTATTTGTATTTCAATTTGTTTTTATATGTAAAACATTACCCAAATACACAAGGAATCAAGATCTTATATGGTTGTATTAAGTGTATCATTATATAATAAATCATGAAATAAAGTGTAACAAAATATGAGTTTTTATAGTTGGTATCATATGTAGGTCTAGTTATTTTTAGGGATTAGTATTAGAAAACTATCATAAAATCCTTTGGGATAAGAATAAATATATATAAAAACACCAAAATTTTGATAATTTATAAATTAAGTGGTTTCTAAGAAAATACATCCTTATCTAGATACTACAAGTGGATGTGGCATTGGAACAATTTCACCAATGGGTAATTACCCCAAAAATGGATCATTGAGCTGGACTTGATCATCACTGGCCACACACAAAAAAAGACCTTACTACAAAATTAATTTAACACTCCTAAGGGATATGATTTTTTTAATTCAAAAACTCATTAAAACCCATTATTAAGGATAGAAAATTCATATTGATTTATGTTAAGAAATAGATCATGAATAACATAAATTAAAACCTAGATTCACAGGTTAAGGAATATATGTCATTTAAAATGTTTCCCTTAAATGTTCATCGTTACCCTTTTATGTGTTTATAGTTTAATATTTCTCATCCCTAAGTCTATTTTTGTTGAATTAAATAATTATAAATAGAATAAAATAGTGAAAGTATATCTAATCATACATTGTTCTATGAATTCTTTCATATCAAAAATATTTATTAGATCAATTCAAAAAACACTACAAAACATGGGTGTAGAGATATCAGTTAAATAGAAAATGGGGAAATTATTTCCTCCTAAGTATATAACTCCTCCCCTATCAACATTTGTTGGATGAATTTGTTATAAAATCTTATGATAATCCCTTTAGAAAATTCGATGATATTCTGGGCATAGATTGTATTTTTTTATATAGATCTAACATATATTTTTGAGTGAAGTAAATCACCCAATGTATCACAAATCCCCCTCAGATTCCTTAAAAGTGTATGAAGGGGGGTGAATCTCATTTGGTATCATCATCTAGAGTATGGGTATTATTTACTTTTTATAAATAATGTCTATATCAAATGATTGAGACTAAATAAAATATCATCCTTGATGAAATTACTATTGAAAGGGAATTAAATGATGTGGTACCCAATGAATCTCCTTATCTTCCTCTTAGCTGAGATATTGATTTCTCAATCAAACTTATACCCGTATACTTCCCAATTTCTATGAATATATATATAATATCCATTATTAAACATGAGGGACTAAAGATAAACTATATAAGAATCTAGATAAAGGGTTTATACTCCCAAGTGCTTCATCATGGGGTGCACTGTTCCTCTTCACCAAGAATATGGATGGGTCAACATACCTCTGCATTGATTATCATGAACTAAAAAATCATGATAAAGGAAAGGTATCCTCTTCCATAAATTAAAGACTTGTTCAATCAGCTATGTGGAGCCCAGTACATCTCTATGGTGGATCTTTGATCAATATTTTATCAAGTAAATGTCAAGAATTGGGATATCCACAAGACTACTTTTCATACAAGGTACAAGCACTACGAGTTCTAGTGATTACATTTGGACTCACTAATGATATATTAATATTCATAGACTTAAAGAAAAGAGTCTTTATGGATTACCTAGATAAATGTTTGGCAGTATTTATAGATGATATTCTTATCTACTCCAATAGTATGGAGGAACATGCGGTTCATTTCGATGTGGTATTAAATACCATTCCAAAATAAAAGATGTATGTAAAGTAAAGTAAATTTACATTTTTTATGGAGAAAGAAACATTACTTGGTCATTTAATTACCACCAAAGGGGTATCTATAGAACCTTTATAAATATAGGAAATTGAATCATGGAGCATATCAATATCTATAATGGAAATTCTTAGTTTATTTAGATTATCTGGGTATTATCCTTGATTTTTGAGAAAATCATCATGATTTTAAATTCCACTAACCAAGATAACTCATAATGGGTGAAGTTTTTATAGAATTATAAATGTTAAGATGGATTTAAAGATATAAATAAGAGGCTAATCACTACACATGTGATCACATTACCCACTAGTGGGGAAGAATTTGTGATCTACAATGATGAATCCAAAAAGGTCTTGGGTTTTTTACTCATAAAATAAGAAAACATGACAGAATATGCCTCCTTTAAATTAAATATACATGAGTATAACTACCCAACTCATGATCTAGAATTGGCTATAGTGATCTTTTCCCTGAAAATTTTAAAAAATTATATGTATGTGGATAAGTGTTACATATTAACAAATAAAAAATGTATCAAGTATATATTCACAATAAATGAGGTCAATATGTACCAATTAATGTGGTTATAGTGGATAAATTATTATTATTGTTCAATCCATTATCATCTTATGAATGAAAAAAAGTGACAGATTCTCTAAGTATATTGGATCCTACAACCCTTTCTATGGTGTGAAATATAAGGGATCCAATATTATTAGACTTAAAATGATGGGAAATGGAATAATAAAATTATCTTCATCTTAACTTCCTCAAATTACATCCCATACAACTACTCTTGAGATTATAAATGAGGCTTATAAGGATTATGAGGTGCTACATAAAAGTTATTGAATATTCTGGAGTTAAACATTGCTAAAGATGGAGTTATGAGGTTTGAAATCCAATATCTAACCCAAAAAAACAAAAACTGAAGGGGGGGACTTCTGGATGATGTGCATAGATCATTCTTCTCTATTCATCAATAAATAACTAAGATGTGTAGAGATTTGAAGAAAAAAATCTTGTTGGATAACATAAAGATGGAGATTGCATAATTTGTATCATGATACTTAATATACTAATGAGTCAAGGTTGAATGATTTAAGTCTGAGGGTATGATGAAACCATTTCCAATAATAGTATGAAAATGGGAAAAAATAACCATGGATTTTGTTTTAAGAATCCTTATGACCCCTAAAGAAAATAATTCCATCTGGGTGGTATTTAATCACCATACCAAGTCAGTGCATTTCATTTCTATTAAGGAATATTTCTCTCTTGAACAAATCACCAAGATATACATAAGTTAATTGACAAAACCCCAAGTAGTTCCACTCTCTATTGTGTTTGATTGAAATATAAGGTTTACTTCATGGTTTTTCAGAGAATACTTCAGTAAGCATTGGATGTAGAAATGATCTTCAATAGTTCTTATCACCCTCAGATAGATACTTAGTATGAAAGAACCATTCAAACATTAGAAGATATGATGAGATCATGTTAAATTGATTTTCCAAGGATTCTGGGATCAGCACCTTCCCCTAGTGGAGTTCTCATATATAATTAGTTTCTGTTCTAACATTAAAATGGAACCATATGAGGCTCTGTATGGGAAGAGGGGTCAAACACCAAAATTTTGAGATAAATTTGTATAGTGGAAGCTGATGGGACCTGATATAATATAATAAATTATAAATAAGGTTCAAACTATTTTGTTCCATAGGAAATATGAAAAAAAATCAACATAAAATCTATGCATGCAATCATCGATTAGACCTAGAGATTGAGTTTAGAGATAAAGTGTTTCTTAATATATTATCATGGAAGAAATTAATGGGGTTTGGGAAGAAGGGAAAGCTTATTCCATGATACATCATCCCCTTAGATATCCTCGACCACATCATAGTGGTGGCTTATCGACTATCACTCCTACTTAACCAATCATATGTATGTTATGTATTCATGTATCCCTATTTAAGTACATACCAGACCCATCATATGTATTTAATCCAAAGGTGGTACCATTGTAAAATTATCTTTCATATTAGGACCATTCTATGAAGATATTAGATCATATAAAGGTTCTGTGAAAAAAGAAAACTCACATGGTCAAAGTGTTGTGTTGGAACCAAAATTTTGAGGAAGAAACTTGGGAACTATAATATATGATGAAAAAAATACCCTCATATGTTTTATTGAAAGAGTTAAATTTGGAAGAGAAAAATTCTAAAGATGGAAGAATGTAATGACCCAAAGTTTTATAAATGAAATTCCTTTTTCAAATGAATAAATTACTTATTAAATAATGAAATTATAGAAAATACATGCACTAATTTGGTTATTTTGGATTATTATAAGTTATATCCTATCATATTTAAAATTATTATTCACATAATAACCACTGATAATATATCCATTATTCAATTATCATTGTGATTAGTATATATTAATGGTTATGATAAATCCAATGGATGCATACGAAGTGATGGCCTCGACCAATAGAATCATACCCTATAAATCCCATTTATTGAAGATTCCAAGGGAGATATAATCATTGGCCTTTGACCTTGTCCAATACCAAGATGGGATAAAAAACTTAATCACAATAGGAATCATTTGTGATAGAATTGCAAGCTTATCAAAATTTTGATCTAAACCATGTTCGCCAAATCAACCTAAGAAAGTGCCACTATCACACACTTTTCCCTTGGGGAATAAGCTATTGAAATAAGGGTTCATATTTCTAGAGACTAATATTATGAATTTTTAATATTTTTATTTTTATAAATAATAATTTTATTTATCCCTTTACTTTATAAATGATTAAATAATGAGTTTGATAAAAAAACATATTTTAATATGATGAAACATGAATTGTATTTATGGAAAATATATAGTTCTAATTAGGAAACTCTTTTTGATGAATTAAAGAATTAATTTAAATAAATAATATTTTAATAAAATAATATTATTAAATAATATTTAATTAAATATAAATGATAAAATAATTTTATGAATTCAAATGTAATTTTATAAGGTTCGGAAAACTGTTATAGCTGCAAAAACAAGTATTTTTTGATAAATGGGGATTTTAATTTCAATTTTTAAATTATAATATTTAGAGAATTAGTTTGATAAAATAAATACTATTTTTTAAATAATTATTTCATAATTAACCAATAGTTAATTTTTTATAATTTTTTGAGATAGTCTAATTTTTGGGTAAAAATAAAATATGGTATTAATATACAATGTGTATTATGTCAACATAAAATCCAAAAAGTGATGTAATAAATACTATAAAAAGTATAAAAAACCCAAATTATGTTTTCCCTTTAAAATAACATGTTTTTATGTTAATATATTGATTTTATAATCCCTTAACGAATCCATCAAAACCTATATTTTATTTTAGGGTTTTAATATTAGTTATTTAAACATATGGATCACTTCAACATCATCAAGGGTATTATTTTAATGATTTGGGTTCTTAACATTATAAAATAATTAAATACACTCCTATTTGGTAGAACCTAATGTCAAAAACTGTGTGATAGGTTTTATTTTGGATTAATTTATCATATAGATTCCAAAACCTATGTTTAGAAATTTATTAGGAATTATCCTATCTTTTTCTATAAAAACCTAACCATTCTACCATTAATATTCAATAAAAACATTTGAAGTATGAAATTAATCTTAACATCCATATATATATCCATACCAATGTATCCCCAGTCTCTTAAGAACCTCCTCCCAATCTTTTAGAAGTTCCCCCACAAAGTAAGTGATCCTCTCCTTCTCCACTTTTTTCAAGAACCTTCCTTATATAAAACATTTTTATTTCCAATTTTTAAGTTGTGATATATTTTTAAAACACCACATTAATTTAAATATTATATATAAGTGATGATATACCCCTTTCACTCTTATTAAACCCTTCAATGAATCTTTATGTTCCCCCATTATGCTGCCAAAATTATCTTATGATTTTTCATGCCAAACATTTGTGTAGTGAATACTAATACTCATTTCCTCTCAAGGGTAGTCAACTAGATATACTTATTCATCCTTTATTGGGTAATTACATTTATATAATCAACACTCTTTATTCATGTGATTAAAAGTTGTTAAATACTTCTTTATCTTGTATTATTTATGTGGCACACTTTTGCATGTACATGATATGAATGTGACAGAGGGGCTTGAAATTATATATCCCTATAATAAATTTTTTAATGGTTTTATCTCATGAGATACCATGTATGTTGAATGTTATTTTATCCTAATAACACTATATTTTATATTATTTATGGTTATCCTTGACTTATGTTTATTACTTCACATTTCAAATTTTTCTCACATTCCCACATTGAATTTATGTTATCATGTTATATCTTGCTTCAATGAAGAGGTTTATGATTCTCACCCTTATTATGTTAACTTAATATTCCTTTTTTAATCACATTTATTACTTTCTTAATTTTATTATATGATTATTCCCTTACTATGATTTATAGATCATCCCTTTTCTTATGTACGTTCTGAGGTTATGAAGTGCAGTTTTAGATGATCAAGGAAATTTAAGGGCATGTTGTTGAGTTTTAAATTAAATATTTGTATTTTTTCAATTCTTTGTGATATATACTTAATTACCAAAATATAATGGGCCCTATGATCTTATGTGGCTGTATTAAGTTCATTTTTTGTAATAAATTATTAAATAAAGTGTATTAAAATATGGGTTATCATAAAGTCTATAGTCGACATTCTTAATCTGAATCATGATCAGTAAAAGCATTGTGATGACTTTATGAGAGGAAGGATGGTCAAAAATCCTTACAAAACAAAGAATAATAGGGGATTAAATCTACTATACCTAATTCATATTTATGTGTGTGGTCCAATAAATATTCCTAAAACATGGGATGAAAGATACTTTATTATTTTTTTGATGAATATATAATTATGAATTGAATTATGTTCATACATAAAAGGAAGGAAGGTATAATTTACATTAAGATATTTCTAAGACAAGAATAAAATGAACCTAAAAAAATGCTTAAAATATTTCATTTGGATATTTTATGGTGTAAATTTTGTTTAAATTGAAAAACTAATTATAAAAGTATGAGATCAAACATGAAGTGTCATAAGAGATAATTCTATTATAAAATGGTGTATTGGAAACAAAAATTATTATGGTAAATATAATTTAAAAGACACTTGTCATCAGAAGTGTAATATCTTAACATTGTTGGAAGAAATTTATAAAATCAATTGTGTATACAATGAACTATTATTTTTAAGTCTCTAATAAAAAATGACACTTTATGATATGTTTCCTAAAAGGAAACCAACATTAATGAAAGTTAGAGTGTTTGGATGAAATTTTTATATCTAAGATAAAGAAATAATCCATGGATAGTACATAGATGCAGTGGATAAATTAATATTTATAGGATACTATACTAAGATCAAAGCACAAAAGTTCCTAAACAAGAGCTTAAACAAGATTGTGGAGAGCCATGATGTGAAAGTGATCAAAGAGAAAGATGGTGTCAAATTTTTAAATTTAGTTTTGGAATAAGTTTATAATGAAGATGATTTATTTCACTCAAATTCTATAGATATTCAAGGTCAAACATAAAAAGAGGAATATGATATTCAGTTGGATAAAAAAGAAACTATTGAAGATATTTTATCACTAAATCAAAGGTGGAATAGACTAGTTGAGGTTGATAAATCAAATATAATTTCTAAAAAATATACTCCAACGCAAACTTAAATAATTAGGAATATATAAAACTCCAACCTATTATCAAAAGTAGATCCATTACCATTTCAATAATTAATAGAGGATGAATCATGGGTTAAGTACATGAATAGAGATTTGTATCAATATAAGAAAAATCAAACATGGGAAATTTTGAAGGGTCTATAAGATCATAACATCATCAAAACCAAATGGGAGTTCAAGAAGAAATAAAATGATCAAGAAATAGTGATCCAAAATAAGTAATGTTTGGCATGAAATAGCAATACATAATTCAAATGCATTAATATGGGAGAACGTTTTACACTAGTGGTAATAATTGAGTCGATAATAATCTCATTGGTGGTGGTAATTTAAAAATAATTTAAGGTATTTCAAATAGATGTCAAGGAGAAATTCTTGAATTATGTTCTCTAAGAAAAAAGTACATTGAGTAACTAGTGGTTTTTTAATTTTTTAAAATGAATCAAAAGTATTCATGTTAAAAAAATCATTATATGGCCAAAAGAAAGCACCAATATATACTTATTTGGATACCAAATTGAAGAAGATAATGTTCGATAGAGGTGATTTTGATCAAAATATAAATGTGAAGTTAGGAAAAGGAGAGTAGTTCATGGTACTCATAAATGTTTATAATATTATATTTAGTGGAAACATATAATTTATTGGAATTTTTTGCAATAATGATGATTTCAATGTTTGAGATATTATTGATTATAGGCCTTATGTACTTTTTTAGGATTAAATAAATATAAAAAGGAGTAAATATTTGTTTATCAAGAAAAATATGTGCAAGAGTTACAGAAAAGTTTCCAATTTCATGAGAAAAAAATGGGTTCAACATTAATTTTCATTAGAAATAAGATTATAAAGTATATATATAGGGGATTTTTTATCATATACTCTATTAGATAATGAGTGAGATATTTCTATACTTGATGATAGAGAGGTTTTATATCATATATGTTATATGAATTGATAATAATAATCAAAGTAGTCTAAATAAGGAACACCTCAAATTTGTGAAGATAATTATTGTATATTATTGAGGGAATCTTGATTTTGGTTTGGTGTTCAATGTAGGAAAAAATGAATAATTGGTCAGGAATTTAGATATTAAATGGGTTGGAGAAATTATGGATATATTATCCATAAGTTTAGGAACATTATTTATCAATAAAACATGCATTGGTTGGCTTGGTAAAAATAAAATAAGTATATCACCTTGTAGGGATGAAGTGGAGTTCAAATCAGATACAAAGGCATGTGTACAACTTCTTTATATGAATTAGTAATTTGAATATATTAGTGTGGAAGTGAAAGTTTCCATGTTTATTCATTGTGATAAAAAAGTGCAATAGTGTTGAAAAATAATTATGTACAACACTTAGAGACAAATAAAATCTATAGTGAGTATCATTTCATCAAATAAAAGGTTGACCAGGGAGTTATGAGGATGAAATTTATTGACCCAGCCCCAAAATACCCCAGATCCAGTTCGGATTATATAAATCAAGGTGTGTACTTTTTTTATAAAATAAATATTGAAATATTACATATCATGTTCCACTACAGAGGATCACTTCAGTTTAGATTCTGAAAAACTGGGTAAAAACGTTATAATCCTTCATCACTAAACAGAAAAAAAACTCATCAAAGCTTCCACCAAAAAATGTAGCTCAAATCCACTAAACCTGTAAAATTTAAATTAAAATGTAGGGTGAGAATAAGAATTACCAAAAAGGTGTTTTAAAAAAATTGAAGAAATTATCTTTTTAAAACAAAAACCTTTGAAATAATAATAAAGCATTTTCTTAAGATGAAAACATTACTTCTAGAGGCACGTCATCAAAATTTTCAATGGTTACTTGAAAACATTTTTCAGAAAGAGCTTTTTACACAATATTCATATGTGTTTACTTAAAAACTGTTGGTAGAACCTAAATCGGAGTATGCATACATGTACAAGAAATTCATGAAATGTGCATAATTCATAAATTGATCAATGAAATCCTAAATGTGACATGAATAGTTGTAAACATAAGCAATCATATCATGATTCATTAGCACTTAAATGAAATTCTTGTAAACATAACTTTATATACCCTTTCCTTGAATAAATTTCTATTGGCATACATAATTATGCCTTAAGCATCCATCAACATTATCATAGAATATTCTTATCAAAGGGATATTCTATTAGTCGAATAATCCCTTGGTTGATCATTTAAAAATAAATAATGAGGGAATGTATAATTGCATACTTTTTCAAGGCCTTACGCTAAGACCATACATAAAACATGACTTAGTACGATTCAATGCTAACCACCAATCTCGTTTCTCGTTGTATTATGAGTCAAGGCTAACCGCCAATCCTGTTTCCCATAGCACCACAAGCCAAGGCTAACTGACAAGACCGTCACACATAATGTCTCATGAGACTCAACATTACCCAATGCATTGGAGCACTATCTGGGAACACCCATCTTATCATTTAATTCCAATACATTACTCATATGTTTATTATGGTCTTATATTCGTAGTGTTACATACTACATTCAAAAGTTACATTATTATTCCAAAACCCTTTTAACATGCATGTTCATAACAAAAATGGATTATGCCATAAAGTTAAAAAAGGACTAGACTTGTTGGTTTCAGATTTAATAGTGACGTGAATGAACTAAAATGATATATTCTTGCACTTGCAGTAAGAACTAGTACACATAAAATAATGGGTTGTCATAAAAATAAAAACTCTTGCATTAAACCCTTAAGTATGTGAACCATTTCAAGATATGTTTCCATTTTTTGAATTTGAGATACTCATTTAATCAATGAAATTTTAATTGTTATATCTTAAAATATTAAAAAATAAACTTAAATAATTAGATACATTTCTTATGACAAATTGGAATACAATGAATGGTTGGAAAAAATCATTATTTCATGTGGAGTATTCATGTATAAAAGAAAAAGTAATTGAACATGTGTGCTCATGAAAGAATGTTCATTTATGTTTAAACAAGAAAACCATCATAAACCTACTTGAGGAAATCAAGTTTTCAATACATAAATTTATTCATATGATTTTGAAAATCATGTAAAACCTTATTTATATATACACAAAGTGTATGTTTGGGATCTTCATAACCCAAAACAAAGTTAAATAAATTCTTTCAATTATTATATTCTTCATGAACATAATTTAATCATTAAGGATGGTTTTTTGAAAACTCAGTTCGGATTTGTTACATAATCAAACTTAATGATATATATACATTTATACATAACTATATATACATGAATTCTAAATAAGGGTTTTTCATATTAAAAACATGATGAACTAAACCCCTACATGTATTTCATGTTTTAAGAAACATCACTTAAAAAAATGATCACCATTCAAAGATCATAATCTTGAAATGGTTTGTTATATATAGAAATCTTATATATAAGTATACATATAATTTTTGTTTGAAATTCTAAAATGTGTTAGGGAGAAATTATATACATATACATATGACCGTGAAACATAAAAATAGATAAGAAGGGTTTGCATATAGAAATTTATGCATAAAATCCATTTCATGTGTTATATAGTTCAAAAGAACAAATTTAGAAAAACCTAACATCAGTTAAGATTTAGAAGTAATATAAAACTGTATATATATATATATATATCCATATATACATATAGGTGTAATAGTTTAACAAAAAAATGAAAACATATCAAATTGATACCTTACCTGGCTTCAAGAGAGAAACAAGGTTGGGTAGGGGATGTTCCCATGTTGAGGATAAGGAAACTTGTGAAATTACTGTTGAAAATATAGAGTTTATATAGGGGGTGTACATATATATTTTATATATAACTTTTGATACATAAATTATAAACAAAGACTCACAAAATTAATTGAAACAAAAAAATCCCAACATATTTCTTGAAATAAACACAAAATCAATCGGTGTTTTTAATATATATATATATATATATATATTTCAAGGAAACTAAAACCAAATCCAAAGAAAATAAAATAAAAATAATAATAAAGGAGACCAAAGAAGAGATTATGAGTAGAAGTTGAGGGCCGATCCAAAGAGGAAGGTGGGGAATATCGAGGGAGAAGAAAAAGGAGAAGATGAAAGAAGAAAATAGTGGGCAACCACTGGTTGGATCAATGAAGAAGAAGTAAATCAGAAAAGAAAAATAGAAAAGAAATGGACCTTCCAGATCAAATGGGGTTTGATCGGATGGATAGGGTGAATTCACAATTTTAAAAAAAGATGAATGGTTGAGATTAGATCAAATTTTGATCGGACAGCCTTGAGTGACATGGTGATTTAAAATAGAATGAATGACTATGATTAGATCTTAAATAGATCAGACGGTTGATAAAAACGAGCAGGGAAAGTTGCGGTTGTCTGGATTCAAAGCCTGAACTGATTGGACGGTCCAGATCCAGTGTGGCGATATCAGATGGCTTGGATTGTGTTTCGCTTAAAAACCTTATCCCACATTGAAATGAGAGATTTTTTTAGATGGATTTATAATCCTATTTCTCCTAGAATTCCGTCATAACTCCCTCTCTCCCTCCCCAGTACCGGCCCGTACCGGTTCTCTGCAGGCGTGCTTCTGCTCCCACCCATGTTGTCTGCCACCTCGCATAGTGGTTCATTGTTCAGTTCCTCCATGTGTGCTTGTATAAATGTGTACATACCTATCGAATGGCATGTGCAGAGGCTTAAGGTCCTAGGCTCGGCCACCTACTCCTGTAGTAACGTGATCCACCTCCTTCGGCTCAGCTAGAGGGATGGCCCTCTGGGTTTATTTTTTTATAAACCCAACTTTCAAATAAACCATATAACCATAGAAAAAGAAATGAAATTTATAAATAATCAATATCAATTAAAAAATAATATCTTTATTTTCATAAAACATATTTACTAATTTATTTTTAAATTTGTAACATTAAAGTACACACATCAACATATAAATTATATTTTTTCATCACATAATCAAGAGTATAAATTAAAAAAGTATTCATAAACATGTTTTCAAATTAAAAAAAATGCATACTTATATTTGAATTAATTAAAGTAAACATATGTTCATCTCCTTATATTTTCACTAAAACCCAAAAGTCATGAGTTTGAATTCATTTTAGGTTTTTTGAAAACATTATTCTTTTAAAAGATAAGTTCAATTAAATGTGTTAAAAGATACAAATTTAAAGTACTCAAAGACTTAGAACATTCTAGATTCTTTGATACTTAAAATACTTCATAAAATCATTATTTTTCATGTTTAAAAAACAATATTTATAATAACTATACAAAAAATTAATTTATAAAACTGAATACTTATATTAACTAAACCATTAAAACATATTTAATATACCATTATAACATTAGGATATTTAAAACATTTGAAACATTTAAAAAGTATTTGAAATACTTACCTATGTTTTGAAATCATACTAAGTTTCATAAAACATTCTCTTAAATTTAAAACCATGATGTTAAAGATAAAACTTTAGATATGTAAAACATATCAAAATAATTAAAATTCTTAAGGAAATTATATAGGGTTTATGAAAAAATTGTACAATATATCTTAAATTTTTCACTTAAATTATTTTTGTTTAACAAGATTCTAACGGTCACTTTATTTTAAACTAAAATGGACCTAAAAAGGAAAATAACAGTCATATGTATTTTTAGCGGTCAAGAAGACCCTTATAAATAATTTTTTTGGGTATCTCAACTTCAAGACAACTTGGTGAAGATGGTGCTCATA
The DNA here is from genome assembly GCA_963277665.1 of Viscum album. Taxonomy (NCBI): domain Eukaryota; kingdom Viridiplantae; phylum Streptophyta; class Magnoliopsida; order Santalales; family Viscaceae; genus Viscum; species Viscum album. The sequence goes on from OY728162.1 coordinate 1,437,853,472, forward strand.
ATTCCTTTGATGCTTAGAACAGTTGTTGTTGTTCTGTCTATAATGATGTTCATCATGACGGATCTGAAGTACCCCCACTATTTTCTTAGGATTTTTGTTGTATTGGGTGGTCTCCCTGTGATTTTAATTGGTCTTTTAGTAGGTATCCTAGGGTGGTATGGTTTTTTTTGCCTTGATGCAATGTAATTATTTCAGTTCTTAATTAATAAGTCATGCCTTGTTTTTATTTTGAATGAATTGTTTGGATAACATGAAAATTAAACAAATAAAAACCATACAGTATTATCATTATGCATGAAAACTGTTTATGGTGTCACATTATCCCCCCCCCCCTTAAAATAATTGTTCCCTCCCAATTCTAAAACACTCACACACTTCCACTAACAAAGCCAAACCGACTTCACTCCCAATGTCCCCTCCACCAGGACCACCTCTACAAATAATTCGATGATGTATCAAGGTGGATCCCCAGATAAGTTCCTAGTTCCTCAACCACTTTTACCCATATACACCATGATAAGTTAGGTTCAAATCCATGAATAAAACACCCGGTCTTACAAAGAGAGGCACGAAAAGTGTGGAGGTTGGAGATTTGAGAGTGTACTGGTTCTCTATAAATCCCTCAAACTACATCGTTCTTGAAAACTTCAAAGTCATAAAGCATACCATGCATACTAAAACATAGTACTTGGAACAGATATATCGCTCGAGTGTCACCCTCCAAAGAAGGTTCATGAAACTTTCCCAAGGCTCGGTAGTTCTCAGACAACATGAAAAAAAGTAAGAGACCTTTGTGGTACTTCCCTCTCTACATGTACTCTGAAAATTGTACATTTGCGATACAGTTATAGATTTAGCTCTCTACTTTATAGGAATGGAGTATATTTGAGCTGAGGGATACTTTATAGAGGAGTTTTTAGGAAAATATTAGGTTTGAAAAAGGGTGGTATTCTTATGAACATGACTTGATGATTATTGACTCTAGTAATTCAGTAGGATGTGATAAGTGGTTTACTGTTAAACCTACATCTTCCATATCAAAATTTCAAGGGACATGTAGTAAGGAATAACCATATTACAACAAATATGTTATTTTGTAAAATCATATTAAAATACCAAAGCATTAAATATAACAATATCCATTTAAACAAGTTTCATAAAACTCAAGGTGTTATATAACCATTCACTCCCTTTCACAACTCACTGGTACAAACATCATGTCATACACCATGGAGTCCCTTCGCAGGTTCCACTAATGATGAAAATTTTCTGAGTTCCCAGTAAAATGTATCCCCAATGCGGTTCCAAACTATTCGATCTCCATGGTCCAGATGCAACACGGGAAAATTGGATCAATGCGGTGTGGAAATATAAAGTTCCATGTGAGAAAGGCATGATGTGTATCAAGTTGGGCGATATCAGCATGAACCTGATGTCGATAAAGAAAATGGGAAGACTCATCCCCAAAAACTTCTAAGTCCCTGACTTGACCATGGAGACCGTAGGTTAATAATTGAAAAAGATATATTGCTCATAGTTCACCCTCATGTGTATCCTCTTAGAAGTCTTCTAAGGATAAAACATTCTCGGATAGGGTAATGAATTTAAAAATACCCTCAGAGTATTTTCCCTTTCGTGCATAGAACGGGAATTGGGCGTTTATCATAAGAAAGTATTCGAAGAATGATCCTCGGTGGAGTTGAAGTACACGAGGATAATTGGATACACAGTAGAGGTTTTTACAAGACATACTAAGGCCTTCAAAGGTATCATAGATTTCTAAACATGATTTTCCCACTATAGTCTCTAATATTTCCATTGGAAAAGATAGAAGGCTTGATTCATCTTTCATCAAAAAATTTTGAGGAAACTTCTACTTAGTAAGACATAATCATTTTTTTAATGTTGTTCTAATTTTCAGGGGTTGTCTAAACCAATCCTCTGATACCAACTATCATGACCCCAGCCCCAGACTACCCTAGAGACGGTTCGGTTTAAATAAAACATGGTGTGTAATTTTTTATAAAATAAATACTGAAAGATAACACATCATTTTCCACTACAGAGGATCCCTTCAGTTTAGATTATAGAAAACCAGATAAAAATATTACAATCCTTCAAAACTAAATAGGAAAAAACTCCTCAAATCTTCCACCAACTAGTGTAACTCAAATCCACTAAACCTATAAAATTTAAATTAAAACATAGGGCGAGCATAATAATTCTTAGTAAGGGGTTTTAAAACAATTTAAAAAATTACCTTTTTAAAACAACAACCTTTTCAATAATCATAAAACGTTTTCTTAAGAGTAAAACATTACTTCTAGAGGTACATCGTCAAAATTTTCAAAGGTTACTTGAAAACATTTTTCAGAAAGACCTTTTTACACAAGATTTATATGCATTTACTTAAAAACTACTGGTAAAACATAAATCAAAGTGCACATACATGTACAAGAAATGAATGAAATGTGAATAATTCATAAACTGATCAATAAAACACTAAATGTGACATGTAGACTTGTAAACATATGAAATCATATCATGATTCATTATCACTTAAATGAAATTCATATAACATTAACTTTAGATACCCTTTCCTTGTATAACTTTCCATTTACATACATAATTATGCCTTATGAATCCATCACCATTATCATAGAAGATTCTTAGCCAAGGGATATTTTATTAGTCGAATAATCCCTTAGTTGATCATTTACCAATACATAATGAGGGAATGTATAATGCCAGACTTTTTCAAGGCCTTACGCCAAGACCATACATAAAACATGACTTAGTATGAGTCAAGGATAACTGCCAATCTCATTTCCCATAGTATTATAGGTCAAGGCTAACCACCAATCCCGTTTTCCATAGGAGCACAAGCCAAGGCTAACCATCAAGACCATGGAACATAACATCTCATGAGACTCAACTTTACCCAATGAATAGGAGCGCTATCTGGGTGCACCCATCTTATCATTTAAGTCCAATACATTCCCCATATGTTTAATATGGTCTTATATTCATAGTGTTACTTACTACATTGAATACTTACATTCTAATTCCAAAACCATTTTTACATACATGTTCATAACAGAAAAGGATTATTCCATAAATGTAAAAAGGACTAGAATTGTCGGTTCCAAATTTGACACCGATGTGCATGAACTAAAACCACATACTCTTGCACATGCAGTAAGAATTAGTACACATAAAATAATGGGTTGTCACAAAAATAACTACTCATGCATTAAACCCTTAAGGATGTGAACCTTTTTAAGCCATGTTTCCATGTTTTGAATTTGATGTACTCATTTAATCCATGAAATGTTAATTGTTATATCTTAAAAGATTAAAACATAAACTTAAATAATCAGAGGAATTTCTTGTGACAAATTAGAGTAAAATGAATGGTTGAAAAAAATAATTATTTCATGTGGAGTATCCATGTATAAAAGAAAAAGTAATTGAGCATGCATGCTCATGCATGAATGTACATTTATGTTTAAACATGAAAACCATCATAAAACCTACTTGAGGAAATCAAGTTCCAAATACATAAATTTATTCATGTGGGTTTGAGAATAATGTAAGACCTTATTTATATATACACAAATTATATGTTTTTGATCTATATAACTCAAAATAAAGTTAAATAAATTCTTGAAACTGTTGTATTCTTCATGAACATAATTTAATCATTAAGGATAGGTTTTGTGAAAATTTTATTCGGATTTGTTACATAATAAAACTTATAGATATATATATATATACTTTTATACATAACCATATATACATGAATTCTAAATAAGGGTTTTTTCATATTAAAAACATGATGAACTAAACCCCTACATGTATTTCATGTTTTAAAAAACATCACTTAAAAACAAATGATCACTTTTCAAATATCATAAAACCAAAATGGTTTGTTATATAAAGAAATCATATATATAAGTATATATATAATTTTTGTTTGAAATTAAAAAATAGGTTAAAGAGAAATTATATATATATACAGATGACTGTGAAACATAAAAATAGATAATAAGGGTTTCTATATAGAAATTGAAGCATAAAATCTCTGACATGTGTTATATACTTCAAAAAACACATTTAAAAAAAACTAATGTGAGTTAAGATTTAGAAGTAGTATAAAATTGTATATATATATATATCAGTATAAACACAAAGGTGTAAGAGTTTAACAAAAAATGAAAACATAGCAAATTGATCCCTTACCTGGATTTAAGAGATTAACAAGGTTGGGCGGGGGATGTTTGCACGTTGAGGAGAAGAAAATAGGTTAAATTTCAAGTGAAAATATATGGTTTATATAGTTAGTGTACGTATATATTTTATATAAAATGTTACATATATAAATTATAAACAAAGACTCACAAAATTAACTGAAACCAAATAAGTCCAACATCTTGCTTGAAATAAACCCAAAATCAATCCATGTTTTTAATATATATATATATATATATATATAAAGTTTTTGGAAACTAAAATTAAATCCAAATAAAACAAAATTAAAAAAAAGAAAAAAGGAGACCGAAGAAGAACTTATGGGTAGAAGTCGAGGGCTGATCTGAAGAGAAAGGTGGGGAATATCGAGGGGGGAGAATAGAAGAATAAGAATAAAGAATAAAACAATAGGTGACCACAGGTTGGAATGAGGAAGAAGAAGGAATGTGAAGAAGAAAAATGGAAAATAAATGGATGGTCCAGATCAAACGAGATCTGATCGGATGGCTAGGGTGAATCCTCAGTTTAAAAAAAGATGAATGGCTGAGATTATATCAAATTTTGATCGGACGACCTTAAGTGATGTGGTGATTTAAAACAAAACAAACAGCCATGATTAGATCCTGACTAGATTAGACAGCTGATAAAAATGCAGAGGGAAAGTCGCGGCTATGTGGATTCAAAGGATGAACCGATCAGATGGTACAGATCCCACGTGGAGAGATCAGATAGCATGGATCGTGTTTCACCTAAAACCCCATCCCACATCAAATCGGGAAATATTTTAGTCTTCTTTATAAGCCCAGCTCTCCCAATCTTCTATCATAATTCCCTCTCCCCCTCCCCAGTTCCGCTATGTACTGATTCTCTACGGGTGCGCTTCTACACCCACCCCTACCATCGTTCCACCCCACATGGTGGTGCGCTACTCGGTTCCTCCATGAGTGCATGTAGGTGCGTACACACACCCATGGGTTGGCCTGTGATGAGGCTGAAGGGGCTTGGCTCGGCCACCTACTCTTATAGTAGTGTGTACTGCCTCCTTTGGCCCAGCTAGAGGGTTGTCCCTATGGGGTTTATTTTTTTATAAACCCAACTTTCAAGTAAACCATATAACCATAGAAAAAGAAATACAATTTAAAATAATAAATTTCATTTAATAAATAATACCTTTAATTTCATAAAATATGATTCCTACTTTATTTTAAACTTTGGAACATTAAAGTACACACATCAACATATAAATTATATTTTTTTCATCACATAACCAAGAGCATAACTTAATAAGTATTCATAAACATGTTTTCAAATTCAAAAACAAAATGCACACTTATATTTGAATTAATTAAATTAAACATATGTACTTATCCTTATATTTTCAATACAACATGAAATTCATTATTTCAAATTAATTTAAGGTTTTTTGAAAACATTATGCTTTCAAAAGATAAGTTCAATTAATTGTGTTCAAAGATAAAACTTTAAATTACTCAAATACTTAGAACATTGAAGATGCTTTTATACTTAAAATCATTAGTAAAATCATTATTTGTCATGTTTAAAAAAATAATATTTATAATAACTATATAGAAAATTAATTTATAAAAACTTAATACTTATATTAACTAAACCATTTAAACATATTTAAAATACCATTATAATATTAGGATATTTAAAATATTTGAAACATTTAAAAAGTATTTGAAATACTTACATAAGTTTTGAAATCATACTAAGTTTCATAAAATATTCTTTTAAATTTAAAACCATGATGTTAAAGATAAAACATAATATATATAAAACATATCAAAACAATTATAATGATTAAGGAAATTATATAGTTTTTATGAAAAATTATGCAATATATCCTAAATTTTTCACATAAATTATTTTGGCTTAACAAGATTCTAACAATCACTTTATTTTAAACTCCAATGACCCAAAAAAGGAAAATTACGGTCATATATATTTCTAACATTCAAGAAGACCACTCTTAAATACATGTTTAGGGTATTTCAACTTCAAGAAAACTTAGCGAAGATGGTGATCATCATTCCTTTGATGCTTAGCATGGTTGTTGTGGTTCTGGCTATATTGATCTTCATTAAGATAAATCCAAAGAAACCCCACTATTTTCTTGGGTTTTTTGTTGTATTGGGTGGTCTCCCTGTGGTTTTAATAGGTCTTTTAATAGGTATCCTAGGGTAGTGAGTTTCTTTTGACTGTGATGCAATGTAATCATTTCAGTTTTTAATTAAATGAGGACTGCCTTGTTATTATTTTGAAAGCATTGTTTGTATAAAATGGGAATTAAAAAAAGTAAAACCATACAATATTATCATTATTAATGAAAAATATTCAAGGGGTCACATGAAATATGTTGTAATGAGTCTTTAAGAGGTGAACATTCTCAAACAACCATTTAAAACTTTGAAATTTTTGCATTATTAGTCAAACATTGGTGTTAGATCACCAAACTTAAATTAATCAGGTTTGTAAAATCCCCCTCTACCCATATTCATATATTATTTAATATAGAAGATAAATATATCTTAGGTCTAACTCTTATGGGTTTATTTTTATATGGTAATAATTTGGAAGAGTTGGTGAAATTTATAAATGAAATTATCTCTTATGTTAGAGGGGGTATTTGAAATAGATTTTGTCATGCTATAGATGGTGATACAATCCACATGTACGTATAAAGATAGGTGAAAAAATAATGAAGTCAAAATATGAGTGAATTAAGGAGGATATTTTTTTAATTTCAGAGTCCATCAAAAAGTTTTGTTTAATTCTTTTTATAGAAAAGGTATGCATGTTTGAAATTTGTTTCTATTTGTATATATTATTTTGTATAATGAGGATTACACATATAGCCATATATTTATAGATGAGTAATTCCATTACTATATAGGTTTAATAAAGTTTATAGTTATTTAATTTTAATAAATTTACCTTGGATTTTTTAAAAAACCAAAGTGGAGTATTGGAACTAAGGGTTGGTCTTGGAAAAGTTGGAATTCTAAAAGAATAGTGGTAGTGTTTTGGGTAATGGCCCCATCAGATAGTGTTAATTCATTATGTGAGGGGGGTGAATCAATAAATAATACTCTATTATTTTTTATGAATTCTTGTGTAATTAAACTTTTTCACTTAATAAAATCAATAACCTTACTCCTGAACTTCTCATGCATCAAGGAAAGTAAAAAAACAATTAACAAAGGATGTACAATGGTCATTACTCAAGATAGGTGTAAATATCATTGGTATGTTATAAAAAACATGAGACTACAAAGTCTACTATAATAACAATTGAGGATATAAAAAACATGGTTTTTCCTTGAACTCATGTTATAAGAATACAAAAAATCAGCCTCCTAACCTAAGTAGAATTGATTTTTCTATGATCAATCTTGTCAGAGATGTTTTATTATCTTCACCATGGTTGAGATTATCTTTTTCTTCTAAATTATTTTCTATTTACAATGTATTGTGATCCCTCATTTTCTTCAATGTAAAAAATGAATGAACTACTTTCTTCCTCAATACACAATACAAGTGTTATTATTACACACACAAAAAGTGTGTAAACTTACTTACATTTTTATTATTCATTTTATTTATCCCTGCTTATTCTTTTTACCCTTATCTTCCTATAACTCTCTCCCTCTTCATTAAAGACACCAGTTCACATAGTCTTATATATTAGGAGATTATTCTTTAATTTAAAATTTTAATTTCAAATTGAAATTCAAACTGACAACTTTATTCAAATTATCTTCATTTACACTCAGTTATTCTTTTATAATTGGATCTATTGAAGCCTTATATTCATCCTTGGATATGATAATAATACTTAATGACTCAATTAGGATTATCACATGAAGTAAAAATTTAGCCACATCATCCATATTTTGAATTATGGACTCTATAAAAAATCATGGTTGGACTTCATACATCGAGTCATGATCAACAATATTTCTTTAAATAATTCTTGCTTTATTATTCATAATACTTCTTTACATTTATAATAATTTTCAAACCAAAAAACATTAAAAATATAAACTCTCATAACTTCTCATCATGGGGAAATTCCATCTCAAAATATACACTTCATCCTATACTACAACATGGACTTATCAATATTTCATAAATGTCTCCAAATTAATAGAGACATCTAGAAGTATTTCTTTATCCATAGGTTGAATTGATGTGTGATAAACACCTTTACAATGTGACTTTCTGGAATTTTAAGAAATAATGAAATCCTAAAACTGAATAGTTATAAATAAAAGTACGAATTCAATTTCATAATACCCAATTCATAACATTATAAAATTTATTTATTGAACCATTTCATGGACCTTTTGTTTATGGCGTGAGTCATCATTCCTCTAGAATATTCAGTCTCTCTAGATCATTGAAGTTAAAAATACTTAAACTCACATAGTTACACATGTGATGTGATTAAATAATTCATAGCATGACCAAAATTAATATATCCTTATATAGAGTATAACTTAGACAAATTAACCTTACAAAACATTTATTCTCATCAGACTTAATCTCACATAAACTTTATCATGGAATGATGACATCTATTTTAGTGTGATTTTATTTATATCCCTATAATCTCTTCCAAACTTTTACATCTAAACTCCAAACGTCTTCCATCCATCTCTAGAAAACCAATCAACCCTCACCTTAAACTAAATTCCATTTTAAGTAATTTTGAACCTGATTTATGCATTTAAAATAAAATCCAACACAAGAACCATATCCACTTAATATCTCCTCTAATTCATCTTCCCTTTGAAAAAATCCATAGTGATAAATAATTTTTCTTCAGCTATTAATCACAATAATCTATCTCTGGTTAACACAACTCTATAATTAAATATCTTCCTGAATCATATCAAGGTCTCATCAATACCACCCATTGAATTTTATAGATAACAATTGAACATAAACTAATTTTCAAACTCAACACTCATATCTATGAATCATCATTCAATCATTAAAATTCTACAGGAGAAAAGTCAATGTTGAAAAAAAGAACTTTAAATAATAATTTCATTATTTCCATTAAAGTAACTTACATCCAATTATTCACAACACTTATAACCAATTAAGATAAACATCTTGAAATAACTCTTCTTATAAATCCCAAAACTATTCTTTGAACCAATATAGAAAAAGTTACCGCATATGTTCTCAAAAATCATGTTTGAACAATTCACATTCCTCAAAACACACACACATATTAAAACATCACATCTTATCCATTCTAAAACATCCCTCTAGATATATTCTCCCCCTAAATAAGAAATATCTCCCCCATTATATCAAACACATATCTTTGGATTCTCCCCCTATATTATTTTTCTCCTATTTTGTAATACTCCCTATTTTGCAGACCAGAGAAATGCATTAAAGGATAAACATAATTTATTATTTTTTGTCACCTCCCCATTTGAAAATAAATATCCAAATACAATAGGGGGGTATTGAATCCTACCTTAGACTTTAAGTAGTTATGGTTGAACACCAAACATTAACCTCACTTTCAAAAATGCATCTTTAAGAAGCGATTTTTTTAAAACATCCAATATTTTATCATTTTTTATAAGAAATTATATCTTTAACACTTATTTATACACAATGTCCTTGATGAAATAAAATTTTATATTAATCTACTTTAACTAAGAATCCTGAATTGATAACACTTTTATTATCACATCCAGTAAGAAATAGTAATTTCATATCAACCTTCATATCTTCCAGTTGATTTTTTATCCACATAAATTGGATTTTTTTATGATTTATATCAATATAATCCATCTCTATATTACACAAGGTCAATTGACTTTCACTACTAGAAAATTAACCTATACCCACAGTTTGGAACTGTGGGTGTAGGATGGACCCATGGTTCATTGTACCATGGGAGCAGAATCCATTAGTATAGGCTGAGATATACCGAAGATTTGAAAATTCTATTTCCATGGTTATTAAAAAATGGAAATAGGTGTGTGGGAAATATTCCACCATGTTAATAACCCTATGCCCACAGTTCTGAAACTATGGGTATAGGATTTTAAAAAATTTCTACCGCCAGATTTAAACCCCGGACCGCCATGTTAGAATCCAAGAACCTAACCACTGAACGAAATATGATTATTGGTATAAAAATATAAATTTAATTATAAATTTTTTAACCATGTATATAGGTGAAAAAATGTGGAAATAGGTATTCCCATGGGAATTTGTTTTCCCCACGCTTATGCGGGAAAGCTATAGCCACAGTTTACAAAAACTGTGGCTATAAGGATGACCTATACCCACAGTTCTTGTAGAACCATGGGTATAGTTTTGACTAATACCCATGGTTTTTCTAATAAACATGGGTATAGGTCTTGAACAAAATCCTATAACAATGGTTTTAAAAAAATGGTGGGGATAGGTCTTGAATAAACCGTATACCCATAGTTTTTTCCAAAACTCTCGGTATAGCCTTGTTTTCCAATAGTATTTTCTTATTTGTGTGTTGGAACACAAATATTTTTACCAAAAAGAAAACTACACCAAATTAAGACCTTATATCATAAATTATTCCAACCCAATAAGCATTAATATATCTAAATAGACCAATTCCTATATTACTCTCATATTTTAACCTATAATTCATTTTTTCTTTGATATATCTGAGTATCCTCTTTATTGTGATAAGATGTGATTCCTTCAGTGCGCTCTAAAATATGGAATTAAGTATAATGACCTACACATGATCTGATCTTGAAGGTTTTGATTAGAGTAAACTCTAAATTATTTTTCTAAACTTCCTTGAATCAACTTCTATTCCTTACTTATCTTTTGATAACGTTTTTACATTGAAATTGGGGTAGAATCCTACTTCTAATACACTATCCTAAACTTCTTTAGAAGTTATTGGGAATATGTTTCTAGGGAAAATAAAATGTGATTCTTATATTAAGATATATATAATCCTAAGAAATACTTTATCTCATTAAGTATATATATCTCAAACATCTTATTTATTTATAACAATGATGATATCATCTACAATGATGATAATAATAACGGATATGACTTTATCTTATTTGATGTAGAGTTTTTTGAACAGTCTTGATTTTGTGAACTTTAGAATCTTAAAACATTTATCAATATTTGAATACAGTAATCTCATGGTATTAATTAAAGATATAGAGTAACTTTATCTTCCTAAAAACGTATCCTTTATTTTATCCAAGAAACACTTCTTTGGATTTCTCAAATATTCCATCTCTCCATTGAATACAATTATCTTTACATCTATTTAGAGGATATTATTTAATCTTTATACTATGATCGTAAGAAAAATTCTAATAGTTTCAATCCAAGAAAATTGTGCAAAACTCTCATCAAAATAAATTCCCTCAACATGTGAATATCTATTTCATGTTAATATTTCCTTATTTCTCAATAACTATCCATTCTCATTCAACTTGTTATGGAATTTCCACATTATTGTGAAGAAATTATTATTTTTTGGATTGGGTAAAAAATATAAAGTTTCATTCTTATAAATCTGATCCATCTTATTATTCATGTCATTGATAAAATATTGATTATTCAAAGCTTCATTAGCATATTTTGACTCAATCAGTGATAATAATGAATTATAAGCTAATGGTCTCAAATTTCTTCTATTTTGAATTATCCTTCCTTATTATAATTTTTTTTTGCCTTTATAAACCTTGGATAAGTTATAAATGATTATTTTTCATCATTGAAAATTTTTTAATCATCATATTTTACAAGATATTTATTTAGATTCACATTTTCTTAAACACATTTTCTATGCTTCTTGATACATTTTTCTTCATCATCCTCATTTTTTTAACTTTATTCATCAAGTTGGATTCCATAATTTGTGTGTTTTAACACTTTCACATCATCACTATCAATAATATTCCCTATTTATTTTTATTGTAATGAAATCATCTTGTATTTTGAGGATAATCTAGTAAGATACCATCAACTTCTCTTTGGTTGAACTTCCAAAGTTTTTACCTTTCACTTTTATAATATAAAAGATTCCAATTACAATGAAATATTTCAAGCTCGGGAAATTATTATAATATATCTCATATCATTTCAAGTTAGAATTGGATTGGAATAGATAATGATTTTGAATCTGAATTTTTTAATTTAATGCTTTCCTTCAGATAAATAGGGAATTATTATTCTTAAAAAACATTATATAATAAATTACCACCAAAATCTTATTCTTATATTTAAAAATATTTTTAGAGTATATAGTGCACTATATTCATGATAAATACCACTATTTTCAAGGTAATAATCAATTTTTCCACTTATATATTCAATTTCATTATTTGGAAAAAAATTCTTTTACGGATAAACCACACTTCTATTTTTCAATTATTTTGAAACTTTTAGACATCTTTAATCTCTTTGAATTATGTTTCATAAACATAATACAAGTAACATGAGTGATGATATCAGTAAAAGAAATAAAAGACTCATCTCCATTTGTCGATTCCAACCTCATAAAGCTACAAATATCTGAAGAAATGATATCTAATGGATAAGAAATTTTAATATATACTATCTTGAGTTAAGAATTAATTATCTTTCATTTTGGAAGGTAGATCACATATAATCCCTTTATCCATTTGGAATTGGAACATCATGAACATTATTTTCTTGGATTATATTTTTTGTCTTGATTTTTCTAAGGTGTCTAAGCCCTCTTAAGATCAATTATCATTAACTTTAAGCTTCACCAACCTAAAACAATTACCATTTTTTAACTGCCATCTTTTCAATAAAAATTCATATTTCAACATATTCAAAAAAACATTCATTATTATTAAAAAAACTTCAATAACTTCATCATATATATGATACACACTTATTTATTTTTGTATCAACTTATAAAAAACAATATGTTCTTCAATTTCATATTGTCTCCCCTAATGATTTTTGAACCAAATCCTATAATTTTGAGTAACCCATCATTAGAAGATGTTACGAATTAATCCTTGAAGTTATCAATATTCTTTAAGAGCTCCAACTATTCTATCATATTAAATGATCATCCACTATCCAAGATCCATAGACATCAATTTAGTGGTGCTTTGAGTAAAACATTAATAATCAATGCCTTACCCTTTCCTCTTTTTTATTATTCCAATACTTTGGAGTATTATTATTTATACTCAGATGGGAAGGAAAATGGTGAAATAATATTCATAAAATTGATCAATTTGGCCAAATATTAAATAAAATTCATCTAAATTTTGGAACTTATTCTCATCCTTCTGTACAGAATCTTTAGATTGTTTCTAAGATTTTCTTATTTGAATGGGTTGACTTCCCTTCAATAATTTTCTTCAATAACAGGTGGAATCATAGAGATAATGATAAATTAAGTATTATAATCTTTAAAAGTTCCAAAGTCCTCTATAATACAATTAATAACCATAGAAGGAATATTTTCCCTTTTATAATGTGTATTGTCCATAAATAGACTTTTGTTATTATTTTACTCTATGACCATTAAATTTGGATCATTTCATCAAACCAAAATTATAGAAGACTCCCAAAAAAATTATTTATTCTAGTTTTCTTTTTTGAATCTTTCTAGTCATTATTTGTAGAATATTTCACTTTCAAATCAGTGTTCCCTATATTTTATGATTTCTAAGAATTGGTTTTCATTACCAAAAATTTGACATTTTCAATTTTCATCTTCACATCAACCATGTCAATTTAATTTTGATCATTATCGAACTTCTTGGTTTAAATTATGAAATTTTAATTTTAAATTTTTAACTCTCTTTCTACTTCCAACCATTTTTATTTAATAAATTCAATCTATGGATCCTTTTCATTAACCTTTATTTAGAAGTCAATATTCAACCACTTCTCATTGGAAAGTATCTTAATCACTTTTTAATCTAATTTTTCAAAATTTAAATTTATTTAGACTATAATATATCACTTTTGGTAGATAATTGACAGCACCTTTTCACAAATTTATTCAATTTTTCAAATTAATATATATTAAAGAGAGACTCTTTGGGTTCCCATTTTATCCTAAACTCCATTTTTTCATCTTCATCAATTCAATATTTTCTTGTTTAATCTATAGTGAATTATTCATAATTCAATTTAAAAATAATTAATTTTTACTAACTTCATCGGAAGTAACATCCTCATCTTAATACTAAAAACTATCATCATTATCAAGATTACATAAAAAAATTGTCTTTCTGAATTTTGAGAAATTCTCACCTTTCCCCTTAGAAAAATATTTTGGTGGTTTCTTATTTTAGGAACTTCAAGGATTATCATCTTAATCATAAAAAACCTCCCATTTTTTCAGTTTATAATAATTTTATACTAAACTTTTAATAGCTCCACACTTGAAACATTTAAATAAAATATTCCCTCAAAAAAATTCTTTTCATATTCTCACACTTCTTAAAATTAATAACAATAGTTGTTTGAATTTTATTTCAATATATTCTTTATCAACATATTATTTATCATCCTCATCAATTTCTTCCAAACTCTTATATTACCTAAAATAATCAAAGAACGTTTAACTATCTTCCCCTTTATTCTTCTTGAAGGGACTTCTTTTCCATATTTCAAAAATAATTAGACTGTTGAAAAAAATCATTTAAAGATATTGTACCTAAATCATGGTATTTAAGTGCTGAAGATGTTTCATAAAAATGTCTAGAAAGATACATAATATCTTATAAATAGTTGCATAATCTTCCACCTTTAACCAAAACCTTTAAGGATACTAACAACTTCATTAACTCTAGCGAAGATTTCAATTACTATTTCATCATCATTCATATTTAGGTCTTCATATAAAAATATATAGACCTATATATTTTCGTGTTTCACAATTTAATTGTTTTCATAAATATTTTCCACTTATCCCAAATGCATTTTATTATAGTATTCCCTTTTACCATGAGAAATTCCTTTTCTAAAATAAGATAAAAGTTGATTCTCTAATTTCTTTCAATATAATATAGTAATTTTAATAGATCCATTACAATGAAAAAAACCATGGGTAGTTATTGATGCTAAAAAATACATCTAAAATTATAAAAAGAGA
The DNA here is from genome assembly GCA_963277665.1 of Viscum album. Classification (NCBI taxonomy): domain Eukaryota; kingdom Viridiplantae; phylum Streptophyta; class Magnoliopsida; order Santalales; family Viscaceae; genus Viscum; species Viscum album. The sequence goes on from OY728162.1 coordinate 1,437,868,893, forward strand.
TGTAAAAGTATAAAAAAATGATTATTTAAGGGTTTTGGGAACCCTTTGGACTCATAAAACACGTTGTATGGGAGAAAAAGGGTCCATTGCAATATTTTATTTCACATAATTCAATTTCATAGGTTTTAACAACCAAAAAAACTTACAGATCAAAATTTATGGTCTTTCTAATTTAGACTTTATAAAGACAACAAAAAGAGGAGATTCTAGATAAAATTCAAAAAATTTGAACTACTCGTAGTTTTGTGAGTCTGTTCCTAAGGTTCTGTGAAACTCTATCTTCCATATGTACACAAATAAGTTTAGTTAATTGATATTCAGATAAATTCATAATTATAGAATAACATGAATACACAACACTTCCATTAATCCAAGATAAAGTCTTATAAATACACCATCAACTCTCCATTTTGGGGATATAATCTTTATACTTCTAAGATGAAGATATTAGCCTATGTAACATTAATTTTTGTGAATTGAGAAACTATAAAGATCACTATATATTAATATAGGTGGGAATATTATGTTATTTATGATAGGGTTCATCCCAAATCATGGAAATATTCTCATATTTTAAGATATATTTTTTAAAATTTAAAATAGTGGACCCTTCTATTTTTTTGGTGCACAGGTTATAGCAGTTTTTTAAAATATTTTCTAACAAGATGAGTTTCACATGAGGGCCTATAAAAAGGGAAAGATTTAGTGACCCAATAGGTTTCACAGTGAGGTATTTTATCAACACCACATTTTTTGTTTTGAAATTTGAAGGGTTACATTTTGTTTTTATATGATTATCAAAGATGTGAAGAAGTCATAACATGGTGAGAATTTTCATATAGGTTTTCTACACAATATTTTTAATTCATGTTTCAAGCTTTATTTGATTTTTAAACTCTCAAATTATAGTGTAATTTTTCAGAGTTGCCTCATGTTTTATTAAACCTCCACATTGGAGGGGTTTTCCACATTAAAATCTACATATCAATTTATTTCCTACTATTTACTTCTATTATTGTTTTTTCATTGGTGAATCTCATAACTTTTGTGATGCTATCATGTTATTATCTTGGTATTGATCATTTTACTCCCCAAAATTTTGCCTCACACAGGACCTTTAAAGAATTGCCTTGTGTTTGAGATACTTTCACACAAATATCTTATTTGAAGAATTAAGTTTGTTCTAGAGGCCCAATTATCACATAACTCCATGTTTCACACAATACACAACTTTGATGAAACCCATTACATGGTGTCCATGAATACCTTATATTCTAGTGTCCCAAGTCCCCTGAAACATAATTATTCATGCAAAATATGATTTGTGTGAACCCCATTCCATGATGATATACTTCACTAAACCTTCATGATTTATACATCCACAAGAGTTAATGAATTCCAGGTCTAATATATATTTGATCTTGGCTTACTCATACAAATATATATCCACAACTAGTATCATTGACTGTCATTCCCAAGAATTTTTCACCATGTGTTGGATAGGTAGTCTCTTAGTTTTTTATCCAAAGTATAGGCACTCTCAAATCCATACCATGTTTGTAAACAATAGTCTTAGAATTTCTCATTCCAATTATTTATCTGTACTAGCCATGTAGTAAAAAAAAATTGTAACCCCCTGTCATTCTCTCCCAACTCCTAAAAGTACCTCCAACCACTTATTTGGTATAAGAAATGATTAAGGATTCATTAAGGGAAACAAACCAATTCCACACAATTAGTTATGTATTCACATGGGAAGTATAAAACATAATCCCCAAACCATTCCTTGTTTTCACTCCATTTTTGACACAAGAATCCTTACCGCATAATGTTAAACCGTATGGCATAGTCTTATCATACAACCTTAAACTATATACTTAAAAAATACATGGGTTTTGATTCCTATTTTTATAGGAGGATATATAGTATGGATCTATGAGGTTCAGTCCAAACATCATCACCATCCCATATCCCCCTATTGAGGTAGTACTTCCAAATATTTATCATCATCCTAGAGCATACCAAACCCCTACTCATATATTCCAAAGGCCTTAACATGACTCTAAACTTTAAGGAATACCCTAATATATGTAAAATATTTGTCTACCCTTATCTGATTAGCATATATGGATTACTCCACACTGTAAGTTAACCTATCCCATCCTTTAAAAGTGGTGCTAAAAAGTTGACCTCACCACACTTCTAGTAACTCAGCTCTCTAAATCATTTGGGTACCACCAGAGCTTCTAGTGGTAATGAATTTAAATATTAATAGTATTGCACCATATAATTGATGAGGTGTCTCACCATGGACATATTAAAGTTTGGAGGATATATTCTACTCTCTATTTTGAACCACATTGTGGTTAAAATTTATTTCTCATGATTTCCTTCCTGATGTGGCCATAAACACTTCATCATTGGACACCTCCAAAGTAAATTTCACAATGGAAAATCACCTTGATGACTAGGAATGTGATGTATGTGATGAGGCATGTGAGAATGATCTACACTGATAGGATTTAAAATAAAAGGTGAACCCTCCTGCGGGTGTCCACACCTATCAATAGAAGAAATACATAGGCCTTGAAATGCCTAATAAGGTGCATATTCAAAGAAAAATCTTCTAATACCTCGAAAATGGAATAGGTTTTGTTGAATATTTCAATACTCTCTAAGTCATGGGGATACCTAAGAAGATGCCTATATTTTCACCCTGATCAAGGATCTTGATATATCCAAGAATATTAATATTGATCTCCTCATAGGGTATCATCCTAATTGGGAGGATTTTTAGAATTGCCCCATTACGCCTCTTATGAAACCCTAAAAGTATATAGTCATTAAAAGGTAAATTGATACTATATTCGATGCATTCGCCCACACTAAGCACAATCTTGTCTTCCTTACATCCCCATATCTATTTCATAAACATGAATTTCTACCTCTGGATCATGAATTCTCTACTTCACAATCTAGCTGACTAGTCTAAGGGAAGATCACATTGACACCACCCATGATGGCATGATCAGTGTTCTCACAATGTGCTTAGAATCCATGGTGATGTAATCCATTGAATATCCTGAAAGGAATCAATACCTATAGTGGGTGGACAATTTACCACCACCCCTAGATTTTTGAAACCCATTATTTGCCTCTTTAAATAGTACATGTTACCTCAAGAAATACCCAGACCATTTTTCCTCTTGATGTGACCTAATAATGGGTAGCCCATAGTATCAAGAGGTAGCCAAGATCATATACATTTTTTGGGATTTGGAAGGCCCTCTTTTAATCTAGTTTATCCATCGAGAAATAGGGACCATAACTAGTTAGTAAGATCTATGTTGATAGTTTCTTCACCATTTTATCTCCACCCTGTATAGGATGAGCATGATTGTCCCCTCTAAGTACAAGTACTACGAGAATGAAAGTGTTTATATCTTCATCAATCAATGGAATGGACTAAAATATTCTCTTTATGTACAGCTTCTCCAAGAGAAGTTATTAGGGATGTGTGTGGATAAAATGTAATGCCCCGACCCTAGAAGCCCAGATTCAGTGCATTATTACGTATCATTGGCTTGATCACAAAAGACCAAGTCTCGAAATACCAATTTTTTTAGTAGCCTTGGAAGTACTAGATACATTCATAAGGTTTAAAAACATCATAAAATAAAAACTACAACAACATTGTTTCCATAGACAACACTGAGATCCCATGGACTATCCCAGAAGTTCATTCATAATATACATCTTCACATCCTTGGAAAAATAAAACATAGAAAGGGGTGAGCTCAGATGCTCTATAAGGATAACAATATAGCGGAAGCTTTTATAAATAAGCATAAACATTTAAGGCAATGTATAAAACTAAAACCTAAGCCTTTTCAACATGAACTTTAGCATAATATGGAAAATATAAATCAAAATAATTCCATTTACTTACTCACATGGATATTCTACTAGTCGAATAATCACATGAAATATCAATAGTCACTTTCATAATGATGGAATGCATAATTCCAGACTTTCATAACCACATAGTTAAGGCCTGGTGCCAAGACTACAAATAAGATTTTGTCACGGCCTTATTCCAAGTCACTAGTTTGTCTCATAAGACCAACCGATGCATTTAGGAGCTATAGTGGTCTCCACCCATCACTTAAAAAGTCCAATGCATTCCTCATATGAAAAGGTTTAAACATAACATAAAATTCGTTTTAAAACTAGCATAAGAAATTTCAATACATTATCTATAAACCATGAATGGTGTAAAAATTACATATCCACAGTCAAAAATATCACAAAATCTTCAATACAATATATAAGTTTTGTATCATAATAAATCAACTTCAAATAATCTTAAAATCCATCAAATGATGTTGACATAAATGAAATCAAAACCTTTTTTAGATAAATATCTCTATATATTTTGAAATCATTTAAGAGTCACATAACTGTAAAGAAAACATTTATTTTGAAAATATTGTTATAAGCTTGTAAGGGAATCTTCAATGATGTTATAATGGTGGAAAATAGCCGCACCCGCTGTATAAGTTAAAAAAACATTCTTACCTTAATTTTGTCAAAAATTATATAAAGTACCTTGTTTGAAAAAAGATGGAAAGATTCCTTTCAAAACATATAATGTCAAATAAGGGTATAAATAAATTTAAAACATTTTCTAGTAAATAGTAAAAATGTTTTGAAATACATTTTAAGAAACAAGGATGTGGATGATAAAGGGGTCTCGGTAGATAATTACGTATAAACAACCTCGAATAATGAAGAGATTGTAGAATTAACCCTTACCTTGTACTTTTCCTTGGTTGAGGATAGGTTAACCTCTTGTATACTGGTGAAAAATTGTTATTAAATTATAAAAGAATCATGTACATTAATATGATATCATATATGATCTTTTAACATTACTTTGTTAATAATATCTTAGTATTATCGTCGTTTCTGGTGTAAACTGATTCGTTTTCCTTTATATGATTTGTTACGTAAGTAATTTTTTTATGTATATGATGTATTTTATTCATATTAAGAATAATATTAAGTCTTTAAACATTATTTTTAATCATCTAATGAAAATTAGTCTTGAATGGATACGTTGGGGAATGAATCTCATCGCGTTCGTGGAGACGGTAATCTGTACATATGCACGAGCGACAATATCATTATCTTGATATTAGAATAATATATAATTGGATGTTATGTCATATATAAAGAATCATTATCATATTATATTTATTATTTACATCAATTACACATCATTATTATCCCCATCCAAATAATAATGTATTGAATAAAAGTTACACCACGACGTGGAGATGGTAAGTCCTACGTACACACGTATGGTGAAATGTCATTAAAAGGATGGATAAAATAATAAATATGGTTGTAACATATTTATAATAACATCACATTATATATAATATACTGTCGTTATTATTTTATAATGGAAACAACAAAGAAAGAGGAAGTGGAAGAAGAAATGAACTTGAAAGAGGTGATGAAATATTTACCTCTTCTTCAGGTTCTTCCTTTTGATTTGATCAAAATGGCTCCTTAGGTTGGCTTTCTGAATAAAGGAAGACCACTAGGATTAAGGTAGGACACTTTATAGGGTATTGGGGAAAGGTTTGTCCGATAAAAATGGCTTTGAAGGTGTGAATTAGAGATAAGGGGAGTGCCCTTTTATAACAGGGGTGAGGGGCACCTTAGAAAAATCTAGAAATATTATTTTATAATAAAATAATTTTAGGTTTCTAATGGCTCAAAAATATATTATTTAAAGGGTAAGGTTGGTATGGATATACAACCACTAAACCAATATGTTTTAGATAGGTTTTCTTCACTATATTAAGTTTATCTTATAGATTTAACTCTTAGTTAAATAGTTTGACATTTACCATGTCTCTTTGTATTTTTATATTATATGGTTAATAAACATACTAAATACTTACAATCGAACCCCAAGTGGTTCATTAATGATACACCTATCATTATATAAGTCTTTTGGCCGAACCTTATATTTTTAGGAATAGAATATCAATTAATAATATAATATATGTTTTTTAAACTCTTTTATGTCAATTTTGACACTATTTGGTATTTTCTTTTTTCTTAATTTATAACAACATTATTACTTCGAAAAAAATTCATCTAACCAACCCTAACATGTCATATTAACCTATAAAATTGTTTTAATTCACAAAAAAGTCTCAAATTACATTTATTTGGATATTTATAATATCAATTATTTTAATATTTTATTAATTAGGTAATTATTGCATCATCATTATGTTATAAATGAATTAAATTATTTAATGTCTAAAAAATATAAATAAAATACCATTATATATGAAACCTTCTTAGATTTATAAAAAATATTTATAGTCTAATTTATCTTATGTTTAAACCTATATTAAAAATAGTTTAGTTATTAAACTTTGAATTTAACACTTTTAACTCTTCTTTGAATTAAATAATAATAAATGTCCTAATCTAATCCAACTGGACCTAAAGCATCATATTTTATTCCTAAGGTTTTTTTGGTCAAATTATAATTATTCAATATAATTAGGACATGTGTTAGGGTCATAATAATATCATTTTAACCCTTAATTAACCTATTTACTTTTAACCGTGGTAAATAAAAGTAAAAAGTTACTATTCACAAAAAATTATTTTCTTCTTATTGAACCAAATTTTACTTAATGATATCAACCATGTCTCTTGGGTTTTGGAAATTAAACTTACAGAAGTGGTAAAATTAATTTTTATGTAAATTTTCAAATGCTCCTAGGAGGTGGGTAAAAGACGGTAAAAAGTTCAATAAAATTTTTATATATCTAAAATTATTATAAACTGACTCCAGTAAATTACATTGAACTTATAAAGGTATTATGTATATATTTGGACATAAAATAAATTTAAATAAAATAAAGAATTATTTAAATAAAAATTCAGTTTTAAACTATAACTCAGTGTTTTTCACTATTCATCAAAAATTGAAAGATTTCAGAAAAATACCAAAAATTCACCCTAAGCTAATTTTGATATTCCAAATCCAAAAATGAAGTCCATTTTAAAAGATAAAATTTATAAAATTTTAAAAAGTGAGTATTACTATTCATAATGGCTAGTTTGTTTGGTTGTTGTGTGTTAGAACTCGAAGTTGCGTACAACACAAGCTATTGTATTATTCAAAGATAAGCATACTGTGGAAGCTTGGGGTGTTACATTCTCCCCTCCTTCAAATAATTTCGTCCTAGAAATTTCTAGAATATTATTGCATAAAAAGACTCAGGTGGTTCTTCATCATAAGTTTCTCGGGTTCCCACGTTGCCTCTTCCATCTTATAGTTTCTCCATATAACTTTTACCATATGAGGTGTCCAGTTACTCATCACTTGTTCTCTTGTATCAAGAATCTTGACAAGCTCTTCACAATAAGACAAATCGGGTTCCAGTTCTAATTCCTCATAGGTGAGTACATGCGTTGGGTCAGACATGTATTTTCTCAATAGTGATACATGTAATACATCGTGAACTTTGGAGAGACTTGACGGAATTTCCAAATGGTAAGTTACAACCCCAATTTGTTCTAAAATTTCAAAAGGACTGATATACCTGGGACTCAATTTACCCTTCTTACCAAAACGTATAACACCCTTCCATGGAGATACCTTCAAAAAAACATGATCTCCTACCTGAAATTCCAAATCCTTCCTTCGGTTATCAGCATAGCTCTTATACCTACTTTGAGCTACTTTGATGTGGGTTTGTATTACCTTCACCTTTTCCATCGTTTCCTCAACAAGTTCTGGGCCTACAAGTTTTCTTTCACCAACATCATCCCAACAAGTTGGTTTGTGACATCTCTTTCCATATAACACTTCATATGGATCCATCTGAATACTTGAATAGAAGCTATTGTTATAGGAAAATTCTACCAAAGGTAAATATTGATCCCATATACCTTGACAGTCAAGTGAGCAAGATCTCACCATGTCTTCTAAGTTTTGAATAGTCCATTCTGATTGTTCATCGGTTTAAGGGTGGTAGGAAGTACTCTAATGAAGTTCAGTAAAAACTTTTCCAGAATCTTGATGTAAAATGGGTATCACGATCAGAAACAATCAATAGTGGTACTCCATGAAGTCTTACAGCATCATTAATATATAGTCTTACTAATAGTTCAAGTGGTAAATATTATCTTATAGCAAGAAAATGTGCTGACTTGGTGAGACGATCAACAATGACCCATATTGCATCGTTCTTTCTAGGAGTCTTTGGTAGTCCCATGAAAAAGTCTATCATGATATCATCCCATTTCCATTCAGGTATGGGAAGAGGTTGAATGACTCCTCTAGCTATTGCCTTCCAATTTTCACTTGTTTAAAAACCATACATCTTGACACAAAATCAGCAATCTCCCTCTTCATGTGGTCCCACCAAAAATGTTCCTTCAAATCTCTATACATTTTGGTGCTCCTAGGGTGTATAGAGAAATTGGAGCTATGAGCATCATCCAATAAAACTGGATGAAATTGGAGTTATTAGCAATCTCCCCTTTCGTGTGAGATTTGTTAATGGGTTAGCCAACCAGGAAAAATTCTGGATGAAACGTCAATAATAACCTGCTAAACCAATAAAACTGCATACCTCAGTTATACTCATCAGTGTTGTCCATTCTTGTATTTCCTTGGTCTTAGAAGGATCAACAGAGATTCCATCCATGGAGACAATGTGGCCAAGAAAATAAATCTCCTAAATCCAGAATTCACACTTGCTAAACTTCCCATATAATTCATGTATTCTAAGAGTCTTCAGGATAATGTGCAAGTGATTTTCATGATCTTTGTATCTTTTGGAGTATACCAAGATATCATAAATAAATACCACTAAAAAGACATCAAGATATTCCTTGAAAACTCTATTCATTAGATTCATGAAGACAGAGGGTGCATTAGTCAATCCAAAATGCATTACTGTAAACTTGTAATGCCCATAACTGGTTTGAAATGTTCTTTTCGGAATGTATTCCTTCTTCACACACAACTGATGATATCCAGATCGAAGGTTATTCTTTTAAAATTATTGAGCTCCATGAAGTTCGTCAAATAAATCATCAATGTTAGGTAGGGGATACTTGTTCTTTATTTTTATAGCATTGATCTCCTTGTAGTCAATACACAACCTCATAGATCCATCTTTCATCTTAACAAAAAGGATAGAGGCTCCCCATGGAGAAACACTAGGACGAATGAATCCCTTATTACTCAATTCCTCTGGTTGTTTCTTTAGTTCCACTAATTATATAGTGGCCATTTTATGAGGTTTCTTAGATATGGGCCTTGATCTAGGAATTAAATCAATGGAAAACTCAATTTCTCGTTCTGGAGGATGTCCAAGTAAATCTTCTAGAAACACATCAACATATTCTTTCACAATAGGTACATCCTCTATTTGAACATTCCTTTCTCCACCCACAGTTATTTCATTCTCTTTATCCCCAATAATTGAATTTGGTTGAGCTATTGGGGGTGGATATAGATAATAATTAGGTGGTGACGATTTTGCTCTAAAGATAAGGTGTTATTTATCATCATCAAAAATTGTAACCTCTTTCTTCTTACAATAAATTTTTGCATCATGCTCTGAAATCCAATCCATACCAAGGATTATTTCAAATTAAATCATCTTTATGATGATGAGATCTGTACATAAATAATATTTATATGCCCTAATGGGGACTGATTCACAAAACTTTGTTACAATGATACTTCCCTTAAGAGTTTTCACTGACAACTCCCTTGTTAAATCAAATTGGAAATATCTAATTTTCTTAGAAAACTAGGAAGATATGAAACAATGCAATGATCCAGAATCAAATAAAGCATTTTCTAAACTTGAGGAAACTATTAAATTACCTGCCAATTCATCTTTCGGAGCTTCAACCTCAGCAGTAGTGATAGAATAAGCTTGGCCTTGATCCCTTATCCTTTTCTGAGGTAAGTTCCCCAGACTGTAACGACCCGAAATTTTGAATAAATCTTGTTTCCTAATTTTATGTGTTATTTTTATTTTATTTTTATACTCAACAAAAATGTTTCATTTGATAACATGAGTATAATTAAAATGATATCATTGGTTTTTGACTGTTATATGACCATTGGTCAATATGACCGCTGGAAACTAAACGTTTTGATTATTGTCTCTAAATACAAGTAATCTTGGTTAATTAATATAGAAAGAAGATTTGATGGCCTCACCGAGTAGTCTTGGACCGATCGAATCCCATATAACAGAACTTGGGAAGGAGGTAGCACCACTGGGCTTTGCTCTGGACCAAACCCAAGCTGAACTTCATCGTTTGAATCTAGAACGGGATCGCCTTCGCGAGAAGTTCAAACTGATATAAATTACTACTCGTGCGATGTTGGCCGAGCCTCCCTCAGATTCTCTAACCTTAGCACACCTTACACTTAGGTCCTATGCTGGTGTGATAAGGGGCTATATAAGGAGACCATAACTGCCTTGTGTAATCCTTTGTTTTAAATAAAAATTGGAATTTCTTCTTATGATGAAGTTTATGAATTTTCAAATGACCAGATAAATATAGTATGCATATTTTTGATGAATTTTAGAGAAAGGATATTTTAAAAATGTTTATGTAAACCTTAAATAAATAAAAATGTGTAATGATTTTCAAAAAATGGTCTTCTACAAATATGTTCAGTACATAATTTCGAGTCTAATAAGATCAACTTAATTTTTGATGAATAGTAAATTATGAATAGTGATTTTATGCTTAGGATTATTAATGTGACCAAATGGATTAGTAATCTCACTTAAAGAAAGTATTAATATAATCTAGGCACCTTGATTTAAGTAATGTGATTCAATAAAATGGTTAAAAAACAGTTTCATAAATTATTATTCAAGTATTAGTTTTTTCAGGTGAATAGTGTTTTTTAATTAAAATTTAAATTAAAAATATTTAGAAAATTATTTTTATAAAATGGAATTCATTTTTGAACTCAGAGCATCGATATTATGTTAAGGTAATTTTTGGGGTTTTTTCTAAAAATAATGAATTTTCAGTGAATAGTGTATTTATTTAAAAAATAAATTAAAAATATTTAGAAAATTATTTTTATAAAATGAAGTTCATTTTTAAAATCAGAGCATTGATATTTGGTTAAGGTGAAATTTTGGGATTTTTCTGAGAAAGTTGAATTTTCAATGAATAGTAAAAATACAGTTTTAGGGTTTCAGTATGTTTAACGACATCATAACTGTGTCATGATGATGTCATGAGATATTTTAAAGGATGTTCGACTAAAGAGGATGAATTATTGTGTGGGGGTCCCCATGTGGCCTAACTTGATGGGAAGTACCATGGGATGGCCCATGCTTTTGAGAAAACCACTTTTGAGGTGTCCCTTGGCCATTAATGCCTTGTCCCCTCACTTTCCCTAGAAATATCAAGCCCTCCTCTCATCTTTTAGACTCCAAAACCATCCTCAACGAAGTTCTGGTCTCCTTACCTCCCAAGGAGTCCTCCCAAGGTGCCCCCAAGCCCTCAAGGTCCCAACCATTGAGTTTTAAGAGTTACGTTTTAAGGTAAGGGATCCGACCTCTCTCTTTAATTTCAAGTAATCTCTTTTATGTCATTCCTTTTATGCTCCATGTTCTTATGTTGGAGGATGTTCTTTTATACTCCTCTTACTGCCCTTTTCATGTTCACATAATGAGATATCCCCTCTTACTCTCATTATTTCGTTTTATGAAGTTTTAAGTGGCGCCGTTAGGCTGCCGAAATATTTGTAACAGATTCTTTCTCCCTTCTCATTTTTCAAGATCTATTTTCATTTAAGTATTTCAAGTTCATTTTTATTATGTTGGGGTATGATCTCTAAATTTATCATACTGATCTTTTATTTTCATATGATGAGAGACCCCATTTTATCTCTTCAATTCAGTATTTTGAAGTTTTAAGTGGCGCCGTTAGGCTGCCGAATTTTTAAGTGGTTCTTCACCCTTCTCGTTTTGAAGTTCTACTTTCATGTCAATTCTTTCAAGTTCCTTTTTGTTATGTTGGGGTATGATCTCTATATCTATCATACTGGACTCTTATTTTCATATGATTAGAAACCCCATTTGATCTCTTCAATTCAGTATTTTGAAGTTTTAAGTGGCGCCGTTAGGCTGCCGAATTTTTAAGTGGTTCTTCACCCTTCTCGTTTTGAAGTTCTACTTTCATGTCAATTCTTTCAAGTTCCTTTTTGTTATGTTGTGGTATGATATATATATCTATAATACTGGACTCTTATGTTAATATTATGAGAGACCCCATTTTATCTCTTCAATTCAGTATCTTGAAGTTTTAAGTGGCGTCGTTAGGCTGCCGAATTTTTAAGTGGTTCTTCACCCTTCTCATTTTGAAGTTCTACTTTCATGTCAATTCTTTCAAGTTCCTTTTTGTTATGTTGGGGTATGATATCTATATCTATCATACTGGACTCTTATTTTCATATGATGAGAGACCCCATTTGATCTCTTCAATTCAGTATTTTGAAGTTTTAAGGGGCGCCGTTAGGCTGCCGAATTTTTAAGTGGTTCTTCACCCTTCTCGTTTTGAAGTTCTACTTTCATGTCAATTATTTCAAATTCCTTTTTGTTATGTTGGGGTATGATCTCTATATCTATCATACTGGACTCTTATTTTAATATGATGAGAGACCCCATTTGATCTCTTCAATTCAGTATTTTGAAGTTTTAAGTGGCGCCGTTAGGCTGCCGAATTTTTAAGTGGTTCTTCACCCTTCTTGTTTTGAAGTTCTACTTTCATGTCAATTCTTTCAAGTTCCTTTTTGTTATGTTGGGTTATGATCTCTATATCTATCATACTGGACTCTTATTTTCATATTATGAGTGACCCCATTTGATCTCTTCAATTCAGTATTTTCAAGTTTTAAGTGGCACCGTTAGGCTGTCGAATTTTTAGGGGATTCTTTCACCCTTCTCATTCTTTTCAAAGTTTCACTTTCATGTCAAGTGTTTCAAGTTCCTTTTTAATTATGTTGGGGAATTTTCTCTATATCTATCATACTTAACTCTTATTTTCACATGATGAGAGACCCTATTTGATCTTTTCAAATCATTTTGTTTTAAGTTTAAGTAACGCCGTTAGGCTGTCGAACTTTCATAAGAGAAATCTAATTTTTGTCTTCCTTCCATGTTTTTCATTTCAAATGGAATTTCCTTGAAATTTCATTACCATGATCATGTATCCTTCTTATTCTATCCATATACTGTTTTATGGGTCATTTATGAATGTTTGACCCATTTTACCTCTCTTTTTAATGTCTTCTAAAACCTCATAACATAGCCGTTATGCTGCAGAATTTCCGTCTCAAAATGTCTCTATCTTTTTATAAAGTTCTTTTATATTATTAAGTGAATACTCAAAGCTATTTCTTATAAAGCGGTATTCACATATATACCAAAATTTTATATTTTAAATTATGGGATTTACATACATGAGACCCACCTTCCATTTCTGTGGGTTTTAAAGTGATGTAAAGATCATGTCTTTAAAGCAGTTTTTAAAACGTTATGATTATGAAATGAAACCCATTTATTTTATGCTATATGGGTTATTTATGAATTGTTTGATGATGATATATGTGGCTCACATGATAATAAAGGAAAATTTAAGGGTGCTCCCTGATATCTCTCTAATGCATTGGGTAATGATGTAACCACTAGAGATTACAATTTTCACGATACCTTGGTGAATAACCTTGGTAACTTTCAAATGACACCTTGGGGATGGACCTTGGTGATATGTTCATGATTGTCTATGTTAAATGATGTATCCACATCTTCAATTTATGAAAAAGTTTTATTTTTATTATGATATGCCTCATGATTTCATTTTCATGCCTTAAAGTTCTTTTCATGACTTTATTGATGTATCTCAAGTTCATATGTAAAATGTTTCACTTGTTTCCCTTGCTGGGCCTTCTGCTAACCCTTTCTTTTGATGTATGTCCCTAGGTTATGAGATGCAATAATGAGCCTAGGGTGAACATGAGGAGAAGCCTTTCAAGTGTTTAAGAAGAATGTTTTATGTTTTCATGTTTTAAGTTCCTAGTTTCCAAGACACTAAACCTTAAAGATCCTCAGTTTTGTAAAATGTAATGAAAGTTTATGTGATAAAAAGGAAGGATGATATAGTTGGTATCAAAGGATGGTTTAGTTATTTGTGGAAATTAGGATATGAAAACTCTAGGAAGAACCCTATAGAAAAGTTTAAATATAGGAAATCTTCCTCGTATTTTGGTGAGTATTGAGTAAGGGGTTTCCAAGCAAATACATCCCTGTCTGGATACGAGCAGGTAGAGGTGGCTCTGGCACAGATGTACATAGGGGTAAAACCTGAAAACACCGCTTTGAGCTAGACTCGAACGGGAACTGGTACACGACAACGGGCCTTGCTGCACTCTTGGTTACGACACTCCCGGGGGATATGCTTTGGTAAATTCATAAGCTTAGTATGAACCATTGTTAAAGGAATAAAGATAAAATAAAATAAATGTTCACATAAGAATATATGATCATGGATAACCTAGATGGGAACCTAGGGGATCACAAGTTAGGGTATACTTTTCAACTACAAGTTATCCTTATATGCTTTAAGTTTCTTTTCATGATTATTGGCTAAGTATTTAAGCCCCTATTTATAGTTTCTTTTCTTAGTTAATGGCGGGAAATGGAAGAACATGTCCCAACAACTAATGTGATATGAAATGCTATGATTGCCGTATTAATACAACAGAGATGATAAGGGGATTAAAAGATGATTATTATTTTGGAAGACGTTCACTATTTTGAGGACCCTATATGATTGAGGTAAATAGATTACTACGGTATTTTCATTGAGGAGTAAGGTTGACTTATATTTTGAATAATCAATGAACTTAAGGTGGACTTATAGTAATTTAGGTTACTTATGGGAATGATTAACCTATCTTGGGTGAAATATGTTTAGGTTAGCTACATTTGTTATAATATGTTAGGTGTGGTTGATGTTGTTTGGAGATGAACAATGAAGTTTATTTTGGAAGACTATGTTATGAAATCCCTCTTGTATTTGGGTTTCAATCTTAGTTTGGTTTATTTTGAGGAATTTTAAGGACCGTTATTTATGGGATGGTCTATGATGAACTTTGGGTAGTACCATGGAACATTGAAGATTTAAAAATAGTTTCCCTTCCTATGGGATTCTTTCTTTTTGAAGAGTTGTTTTACCTTAACCTTTCTGTTTTGGGATAATGTTTAAAGATAAAAGAAATAGATAGTTAATCTTTTGTGGATTATGTGATTCCCTAGAAGATGATTCTTGTGTTTTGATGAGACCAAGTAGTTTTGAATGCTCATCATTGGGAGAAAAGATTAGTTTTGGTAGAAACTTATTATAGGATGAAACTCTACATGAAGGTAGGTATATTTTCTTATGTTTTTGTTCTATGTAGTAAATGAATTCCTCGAAATTATGAAAAGGAACGTAAAACAAAAACGTTGTTGGTTTATGTTTCCTACTAGGTAATCAATGACCGTTTACACACATCATAAGTTTGGGATTTTCTTATGGTTAACTTTCTCCTAATCATGTTCTCTATCACTCTCCCTTAGAACTTGACCCTTTGTTTTTCTTCAATGTCCATGTTTTCCTACATGGAATCCCAGTGTGGGCTAACTCGGGTGACCTTCATACTTCACTTTCTTTCTTTTAAAGTAATAGTTTTACTGAATCCTTTTCCGATATGGGACTTTCAATGAAATTTCAAAACCTAATTTTAAAAATTGCGAGGACGCAATTTCTTAAGGGGGGAAGATTATAACGACTCGAAATTTTGAATAAATCTTGTTTCCTAATTTTATGTGTTATTTTTATTTTATTTTTATACTCAACAAAAATGTTTCATTTGATAAAATGAGTATAATTAAAATGATATCATTGTTTTTTGACTGTTATATGACCATTGGTCAATATGACCGCTGGAAACTAAACGTTTTGATTATTGTCTCTAAATACAAGTAATCTTGGTTAATTAATATAGAAAGAAGATTCGATGGCCTCACCCAGTAGTCTTGGACCGATCGAAGCCCATATAACAGAACTTGGGAAGGAGGTAGCACTACTGGGCTTTGCTCTGGACCAAACCCAAGCTGAACTTCATCGTGTGAAGCTAGAATGGGATCGCCTTCGCAAGAAGTTCAAACTGATAGAAATTACTACTCGTGCGATGTTGGCCGAGCCTCCCTCAGATTCTCTAACCTTAGCACACCTTACACTTAGGTCCTATGCTGGTGTGATAAGGGTCTATATAAGGAGACTATAACTGCCTTGTGTAATCCTTTGTTTTAAATAAAAATTGTAATTTCTTCTTATGATGAAGTTTATGAATTTTCAAATGACCAAATAAATATAGTATGCATATTTTTGATGAATTTTAGAGAAAGGATATTTTAAAAAATTTTATGTAAACCTTAAATAAATAAAAATGTGTAATGATTTTAAAAAAATGGTCTTCTACAAATATGTTCAGTACGGAATTTAGAGTCTAATAAGATCAACTTAATTTTTGATGAATAGTAAATTATGAATAGTGATTTTATGCTTAGGATTAGTAATGTGACCAAATGGATTAGTAATCTCACTTAAAGAAAGTATTAATATAATCTAGGCACCTTGATTTAAGTAATGTGACTCAATAAAATGGTTAAAAAACGGTTTCATAAATTATTATTCAAGTATTAGTTTTTTCAGGTGAATAGTGTTTTTTAATTAAAATTTAAATTTAAAATATTTAGAAAATTATTTTTATAAAATGGATTTCATTTTTGAACTCAGAGCATCGATATTATGTTAAGTTAATTTTTGGGGTTTTTTCTAAAAATAATGAATTTTCGGTGAATAGTGTATTTATTTAAAAAATAAATTAAAAATATTTAGAAAATTATTTTTATAAAATGGAGTTCATTTTTGAAATCAGAGCATTGAAATTTGGTTAAGCTGAAATTTTGGGATTTTTCTGAGAAAGTTGAATTTTCAGTGAATAGTAAAAATACAGTTTTAGGGTTTCGGTATGTTTAACGACATCATAACTGTGTCATGATGATTTCATGAGATATTTTAAAGGATGTTCGACTAAAGAGGATGAATTATTGTGTGGGGGTCCCCATGTGGCCTAACTTGATGGGAAGTACCATGGGAGGGCCCATGCTTTTGAGAAAACCACTTTTGAGGTGTCCCTTGGCCATTAATGCCTTGTCCCCTCACTTTCCCTATAAATATCAAGCCCTCCTCTCATCCTTTCGACTCCAAAACCATCATCAACGAAGTTCTGGTCTCATTTTCTCCCAAGAAGGCCTCCCAAGGTTCCCCCAAGCCCTCAAGGTCCCAACCATTGAGTTTTAAGAGTTACGTTTTAAGGTAAGGGATCCGACCTCTCTCTTTAATTTCAAGTAATCTCTTTTATGTCATTCCTTTTATGCTCCATGTTCTTATGTTGGAGGATGTTCTTTTATACTCCTCTTACTTCCCTTTTCATTATCACATAATGAGAGATCCCCTCTTACTCTCATTATTTCGTTTTATGAAGTTTTAAGTGGCGCCGTTAGGCTGCCGAAATTTTTGTAACGGATTCTTTCTCCCTTCTCATTTTTCAAGATCTATTTTCATTTAAGTATTTCAAGTTACTTTTTATTATGTTGGGGTATGATATCTAAATTTATCATACTGATCTTTTATGTTCATATACTGAGAGACCCCATTTGATCTCTTCAATTCAGTATTTTGAAGTTTTAAGTGGCGTCGTTAGGCTGCCGAATTTTTAAGTGGTTCTTCACCCTTCTCGTTTTGAAGTTCTACTTTCATGTCAATTCTTTCAAGTTCCTTTTAGTTATGTTGGGGTATGATCTCTATATCTATCATACTGTAATATTATGTTCATATGATGAGAGACCCCATTTGATCTCTTCAATTCAGTATTTTGAAGTTTTAAGTGGCGTCGTTAGGCTGCCGAATTTTTAAGTGGTTCTTCACCCTTCTCGTTTTGAAGTTCTACTTTCATGTCAATTCTTTCAAGTTCCTTTTTGTTATGTTGGGGTATGATCTATATATCTATCATACTGGACTCTTATGTTAATATGACTATATACCCCATTTGATCTCTTCAATTCAGTATTTTGAAGTTTTAAGTGGCGCCGTTAGGCTGCGGAATTTTTAAGTGGTTCTTCACCCTTCTCGTTTTGAAGTTCTACTTTCATGTCAATTATTTCAAGTTCCTTTTTGTTCTGTTGGGGTATGATATCTATATCTATCATACTGGACTCTTATGTTCATATGATTAGAGACCCCATTTGATCTCTTCAATTCAGTATTTTGAAGTTTTAAGGGGCGCTGTTAGGCTGCCGAATTTTTAAGTGGTTCTTCACCCTTCTCGTTTTGAAGTTCTACTTTCATGTCAATTATTTCAGATTCCTTTTTGTTATGTTGGGGTATGATCTCTATATCTATCATACTGGACTCTTATGTTAATATTATGAGAGACCCCATTTTATCTCTTCAATTCAGTATTTTGAAGTTTTAAGTGGCGCCGTTAGGCTGCCGAATTTTTAAGTGGTTCTTCACCCATCTCGTTTTGAAGTTCTACTTTCATGTCAATTCTTTCAAGTTCCTTTTTGTTATTTTGGGGTATGATCTCTATATATATCATACTGGACTCTTATGTTCATATGATGAGAGACCCCATTTGATCTCTTCAATTCAGTATTTTCAAGTTTTAAGTGGCACCGTTAGGCTGCCGAATTTTTAGGGGATTCTTTCACCCTTCTCATTCTTTTCAAAGTTTCACTTTCATGTCAAGTCTTTAAAGTTCCTTTTTAATTATTTTGGGGAATTTTCTCTATATCTATCATACTTAACTCTTATGTTCACATGATGAGAGACCCTATTCGATCTTTTCAAATCATTTTGTTTGATGTTTAAGTAACGTCGTTAGGCTGTCGAACTTTCATAAGAGAAATCTAATTTTTGTCTTCCTTCCATGTTTTTCATTTAAAATGGCATGTCCTTGAAATTTCATTACCATGATTATATATCCTTCTTATTCTGTCCATCTACTGTTTTATGGGTCATTTATGAATGTTTGACCCATTTTCCCTCTCTTTTTAATGTCTTCTAAAACCTCATAACATAGCCGTTATGCTGCAGAATTTCCGTCTCAAAATGTCTCTATCTTTTTATAAAGTTCTTTTATATTATTAAGTGAATACTCAAAGCTCTTTCTTCTAAAGGGGTATTCACATATATACCAAAATGTTCTATTTTAAATTATGGGATTTACATACATGAGACCCACCTTCCATTTCTGTGGGTTTTAAAGTGATGTAAAGATCATGTCTTTAAAGCAGTTTTTAAAATGTTATGATTATAAAATGAAACCCATTTATTTTATGATATATGGGTTATTTATGAATTGTTTGATGATGATATATGTGGCTCACATAATAATAAAGGCAAATTTAAGGGTTCTCCCTGATAGCGCTCCAATGCATTGGGTAATGATGTAACCACTAGAGATTACAATTTTCACGATACCTTGGTGAATAACCTTGGTAACTTTCAAATGACACCTTGGGGATGGACCTTGGTGATATGTTCACGATTGTCTATGTTAAATTATGTAGCCACATCTTCAAGTTATGAAAAAAATTTATTTTTATTATGATATGCCTCATGATTTCATTTTCATGCCTTAAAGTTCTTTTCATGACTTTATTGATGTATCTCAAGTTCATATGTAAAATGTTTCACTTGTTTCCCTTGCTGGGCCTTCTGCTCACCCTTTCTTTTGATGTATGTCCCCAGGTTATGAGATGCAGTAATGAGCCTAGGGTGAACATGAGGAGAAGCCTTTCAAGTGTTTAAGAAGAATGTTTTATGTTTTCATGTTTTAAGTTCCTAGTTTCCAAGACACTAAACCTTAAAGATCCTCAGTTTTGTAAAATGTAATGAAAGTTTATGTGATAAAAAGGCAGGATGCTATACTGATGCTTAGGCAATTCATTTGCATAATGCCCCCTTTCTCTAAAATTGTATAATTCAACATCGACATCCTCTTTCTTCCCCTTGAAATTGTGAGCTTGGTGGCCTTTTTCACCACACTTGTAACAGACTCCCATTCCCTTCAGGAAAGTACCAGGGTGTTTCTTCCCACATTTACTACAGGATGGATATTCAACTTTTTCCTTCTTCCCCTTATTTCCATTTCCAGAGTGTTCATAAGATCTCTTCTTTTATTTCTTTTCTTTAAAGTCGTAATACTTAGAGAACTCTTTTTCTGTCTTGATAGCACAAGAGACAATATCTTCGTATGATGAGAAGGATTGTGAGACTAATGCTCGATGGAGAAATGGTTTTAAACTATCAAAGAAACGATCAATCTTACTTCTTGGGTTACATTTATAATATGTATCATGCCTCGCTAACCTTGTAAAGTTATCTTCATACTTCGCGACATTCTCATCCTCCTTTTTCCTCAGACTCATAAATTTCCTTTCCATATCTGCTCGATGATCATGAGGAAAGTATTTTTCTAAGAAAATGTCTTAAAACTCCCTCCATTCTATATTTCATACGTCATCATCGTCCTTTGTGTTTTGAATCAATGACCACCATTGATCAGCATCTCCAGTGAGGTGGTAAATTTCCATGACAAATTTTTCACTTTCACTACTCCCCAAGGTGTGGAATATTTTCTCTAAGGAATTTATCCATTTCACTGCTACTAGTGGATTTGTACCCACATTGAATGTTGGTGGTTGTTTCCTTATGAAGTGGTCTAACATTGATCCTCCATGTTGTGGATCAGCGTACTTCATATGGGTAAGGTTATTATTCAAAACCTGACTGAGTTGTCCCAGTATGGTGATTAGCTGATCAGCACCAGTTGCATCACCAGTTCCATTATAATTATCTTGAGTAGGAGGGAAATCCCTACATGGAGTGAGTGCATTGATATGGATTTCATTCCTTTTACTAGGCTCCATTTATAAACAATGGCATAAACTAGATTAGTTTATGAATCACAATACATAAATCCCAACTTGTAAAACACTTAACATAAATTGAACAGTTTATGTATATAATCCATAGTCATAAAATTATTTCTTTGAGGAAGTATATACTCATAAACCCTTCATAATGGTTTGTAAATAAAATTAGAATTATCCTAAGAATATCCCCTAGGAGTGTCGTAACCAAGAGTGCATCAAGGCATGTTTCTGTGCACCAGTTACCATTTGAGTCTAGCTCAAAGCGGTGTTTTTGGATTTTACCCCTAGGTATTTCTATTCTAAAGCCGCATCTACCAGCTCATATCCAGACAGGTATTTATTTCTTGGAAAACTCACAAAATCTCTACAATACCCAAATTCTAGGAAGTTCTTCTATACTAATCCTCAAATTCTATCTTATGGTAATGTTCTCTAAGTAGAGTTTATCTAAATCTAGATTCCAATGTTTGTAATAAACTTCCTCTGATACCAACTGTAACTCGCCGACCCCAGAAGCCCCGAGTCAGTGCATTATTACGTATCATTTACATGATCAGAAAAAATCAAGTCTCAAAAGAACGATTATTTTAGTATCCTTGGAGGTACTAGATACATTCATAAGGTCTACATTACATCATAAAATGGAAAACTAAAACAACATTGTTTCCATAGACAACACTAAGATCCCATAGATTATCCCTACATTTCAGTAATAATATACTTCTTCGCATCTTGGGAAAAATAAAACATAGAAAGGGGTGAGCTCAGATGCTAATTAAGGATAACAATATAGCGGAGGCTTTTATAAATAAGCATAAACATTTAAGGGAATGTATAAAACTAAAACAAAAGCCTTTTAAACATGAACTTTAGCATAATATGGAAAATATAAAATCAAAATAATTCCATTTACTTACTCACATGGATATTCTAATAGTCTAATAATCACATGCAATATCAATAGCCACTTTCATAATGATAGAATGCATAATGCCAGACTTTCATAACCACATAGTCAAGGCCTTGTGCCAAAACTACAAATAATATTTTGTCATGTCCTTGTTCCAAGACACTTGTTTGTCTCATGAGACCTACCGATGCATCGAGGAGCTATAGCGGGATGCACCCGTCACTTACTAAGTCCAATGCATTCCTCATATGAAAAGGTTTAAACATAACATAAACATTCGTATTAAAAATAGTATATGAAATGTCAATACTTTATCACTACTAGGAATTTGGGTTTTCCCAACACTTGTATACCAACGGTTCGGTATAACCGTTGGTATAGGGGTCCTTTACCAAAGGTTTATTCAAACCATTGGTAAAGTTTGGTTTAGTGAAGGACTTCCCAATGGGTTGAATAAACTGTTGGGAAATCAAAAACATTTTCACCCTTTACCAACCGTTTGTACAAACCATTGGTAAAGGCCATGATTTTCCCATAATTTTTTAAAAAATATTGGGAAAGGTATCCCCAAATACACCAAACCCGCCCCTGATTACATAGAATCACAAAACTCATTTCCCCCGATTTCCAGAATCCCCTGTGTGCAGGTGAACCCTAAACTGAGGTCTTCCATATGATCAGCTTCAACTCCCGCTTCCAAGTTAGACTCCTTAAACCTCTTCCCAAATATAGACATAGAAGACCTATTCCCCCAATTTCTCCATATATTTCAATATCTAGAAAGATCACATCATTATTCCCTATTTTTATGGATTTTGGAAAATTTTATGATTCACACTATTTCATATTGAATCAGTGACTAATACTTGATTGGTAGATGTCTGTGACTATATAGAATATGGTTTATAAAATATCCCTTAAAAGTATCACTGTTTTGTGTTCTTTATGATGTGTATAGTATCATTGACAAACTTTTCTATTAATCTCAAATTTAAAAATAAATTTTTTTTGTCTATAGTTTATGAAATTAAACCTCTTTATGATCCATGAACAACCTATTAGTGTAGCAGCCTAAAATCTATCCATTCATGGGATGCACTTGAATTAGGAATGTTTTCCACCAAATACCTAGTGCCCTATCTCCTAGTAGGTCTGATTATAGACCGAATCCAGACCTCCTCCCAACGTATTCTCGGCCACGAAATACCTTCCAACTGAAGATCCTTCTTCAATCAAACAAATTTTTATTTTTACACTTCAAATTAGTAAGTGTTATCTTCGTTTTAGTGTTCTTCCTATTTTTATTTTATATTTGATGTTTTGATTTCAGTTAAATTAGATTTATTGATGTTGGAGTACCGAACCCTTTGTTTGTTTTATGTTTTTTTTGTTCTACACTTCATACATCGTAAATGGTCTGTTTAGTGGGGTTTGTTTAGTGCAGGGGGTAAAGGGTTTGTTTTTTGTTTTTTGTTTAGTGTGGGTGGGTTTTCCATGTGGGGGGTGGGGTATATCCAAGGGGGGTGGGGTGGGTTGTCCTGGACACCTCGTACCCCCTGGACAGACCCCCCACTCCCCGAAAGCCCCCCCCCCCCACCCCCTGGACCCCCCCCCCCCTCGGCCCCTCTGGACAGCCCCACCACCCCCATGGAAAGCCCGCCCACCCCCTGGACACCCCCATACCCCCTGGAAAGTCCCCACCCCACCCCCATGGATAGACTGCCAACCCCCATGGACACCCCATACCCCCTGGAGAGCCCCGCCACCCCTGTGGATAGCCCGCCCACCCACCCTGTATCCCCTGGACAGCCCCGCCCACCCCCTGGACAACCCCTCCCCCCGTGGACTGCCCCTACCCCTGTGGACATCCCACTCACCCCCTAGACACCTCGTACCCCCCTGGACAGCCATGCCACCCCTGCCACCCCCTTAGACAGCCCACCACCCCCTGGACACCTCGTACCCCTGGACAACCCCCACCCCCTGGAAAGCCCCCCCCCCACCCCCTAGACACCCCTAACCCCCCTGGATAGCCCTGCCACCCCCGTGGACAGCCCGTCCACCCCCCAGATAGCTTGTACCCCCTGGACACCCCCCCCCCCCCCACCCTTGTTGACAGTCCCCCCCCCCGGACACCCGCCCACCACCCCCCGAACACCCCCCATCACCCTGAACTCCCCCACCCCCCTAGAACCCCCCCCCCCCCCACCCCCTTGACATCCCTGACCCCACTGGACAGCCCAACTACCCCCGTGGACAGCCTGACCATCCCCCGTGGATAGCTCGCCCACCCCCTGGACAGCCCGCCCACCCCATAGACACCTTGTACCCCCTAGACAACCCCACCACCCCCATGGGTAGCCCTCCCACCCCCTGGACACCCCGTACCCCCCGGACAGCCCCAACCACCCCCTAGACACCCCGCTCACCCCCTTAGATAGCCCGACCACCCCCCGGGACTCCACCTACCCCCATGGATAGCCTAACCACCCCTGTGGATAACCCACCCACCTGGACACCCCGACCCCCCTAGACATCCCCCCACCCCCTGGACACCTCTGACCCCCCCTGGACGGCCCAGCCACCCCCCATGGACACCTCGCACCACCTTGGATACTCCCTCCTCCTTGGTAAATGTATGTGATCACTCAAATTATCTACTAAAATAAAAAATTTCTTCGATCTAAAATTTATTCAACTCTTGAATAATTCTCCTCCACAAGTGTACATGATCTTGTACACTCATGTATAGTTCTTAAAAGATATTTTGTTATGAATATATTATTCTGTTGTCTTTTATATTGTGATTCTCATATAGAGTAGTGTGTCAGTTATGGTTTCATATAAAGTGGACAATTCTCTTTTACTTAAATATATTTTCGATGAAACTTCAATCTTATTGAATTGCTTTTGACGAAATGACTTATAACAATTATTTTTTTACAGAATGGATAGAAGTAGGATGTTTCAAACTGATCGGATCTCAAGTGATTTTCAAAAAAAATTGGAGATATTTTTAGAGTTTTCATTTCACAATGCTTCGGATAGTGGTCGCATACACTTTCCATATTCCATTTGTGTTGGAAGGACTTGTTTGAGCAATGAAGAAGTCATCTACCACATAACCAAATATGGTTTTCAAGAAAACTACTATGTGTGGTATCACAATGGGGAGAAAATGAAATCTAAAATTGTTGATGATCCAAATGAGAGGACTGGAGTGGAGCATTTGTTATATTACTGGTTTCCGTTTATTCATCATCATGAAAAAGAAAGGATTCTGACCCAAGAAGACTTCAATATGAGCACACATGATTCATCTAATGAAAATGATGATGTTGTCAGGGTGAAACGATTGAATGATACTTCCACAACTCCAGTATATCGACAATGCAATAAAATGAAAAGGATGGAATTTTTAATCCGATTGTTTCATGGGAAAACTATGTATGGGATTTCTAATACAACAATCAATTATATTCTTACCTTCTTGAAGAATTTACTTCCTGATGATACAGATATTCCCTCAAACCACTATATGGCATGGAAGTTATTTAAGGAACTTGGATTTTCAAGAAACAAAATTCATGCTTGACTGAAAGATTTCAGTTTATTCTAGGAGGAAACCATTGAATGAAATGATTGTATAAAATGTGGCACATCCTATTGGAAGTCAAAATCTGATGGAACATCATCCCGTATGCCACATAAAGTAATGTGGCACTTTCCATTGATCCTCAGACTCCAGAATCTTTTTATGTCTGATGAAATATCAATAAAAATTAGATGGCATAATATCGAGGGAAATAAGACTAATGATGACTTGGTTCACCCAGTAGATGGATTTTTATGTCAGAGATTTGATGCTCGATATCCTGATTTTGTAGCTGACATGCGTAATGTGAGGCTGGGTCTTTCATGCGATGGTTTTAATTCATTTGGGAAGATTCTTACTTCACACAGCACATGGACAGTTATTATACACATTTATAATATTCCCCCATGGTTGTGTATGAAAAAAACTTTCACTTTCATGAGTATACTCATATCTGGCCCTTCTGATCTCAGCATTAAAATTGACATATACATGCAACCTTTAATAAAAGAGTTGAAACTTCTTTGGGATGTGGGTGTGCGCACATACGATGCATATTCGAAATACATATTTCAGATTTGTGATGCACTTATGTAGACGATCAATGATTTTCTAGCTTATGAAATGATGTCTAGATAGAGTATGAAGGGAAAACTATCATGTCTTATTTGTATGAGGAATACATGATCCAGAAGACTGAAACAACTTTGTAGTTTCAGTTTTATGGGACCTCATCAATTCTAGCCAATGGACCATCCATATATAAATAATCATCGAATATTTGATAATACAATAGAGACCAACGATCCACCTCAGCATATGTTTCTAACTGATGTGCTTAATGAATTGAAAGATTTCATTTTTTCATTCGGGAAGGGTCAAATGAAATCTGGAAAGAGAAAGAATGTTTCCACTGAAACCTTCTACAATTGGAGGAAGAGAAGTACCTTTTTTGATTTTCCTTATTGGTCAACCAATTTGTTACATCATTGCTTAGACATAATGAACATTGAGAAGAATATATGTGAAATGTTGCATTCGATACTTCTAAATGTTAAGGGAAAGACAAAATATTATTTACGGTCTCGGCGTGACTTGGTGGATTGGGGCATTAGACCAGAATTGCATCATGTGCATATCAGTGAAAATAAATGGAAAGTTCCATGTGCTTCTTATGTGATGACACCTATGGAAAAAAAAATTCTAGAAGTATTAGATACTATTATAATTTTTTATGGTTATTCAAGCAACATATCTAAATCGGTCAACAGAAGATATTTGAAGCTAAAATCATTGAAGACTCATGATTATCATGTTATTATACATTGATTTGATTCCAATAGCAATCCTTCATATTTTGTCCAATAATGTAAGGGTGAATGTTATTCAGTTGTGCCATTTGTTTAGAGATATTTGGGCTAAGAAGTTTTCCAAGTCTTTTTTGCAAAAATGTTGATAGATTCCCCATTAATTTTGTGTGAGTTGGAGAAAATATTTCCTCCATCATTTTTCACATTCATGCTGCATCTAACTGCCCATATTCCCATTGAAATACTTCTCAAAGGACCTATTTCTTTTCGTAGGATATATCCTACTGAAATAAATATCTACACATTAAAGTCTTATGTCTGAAACAGGAATCATCCTGAAGTTTCTATGGTGAACGGTTACTTGGTTCAAGAATGTATGGATTTCTACTCAATGTATTTGTCTGATCTTACTACAAGAATAAACAGACCAATGAGAAATTAAGAAAAATAGTATGAGAAAATTGAACCCATTTTTCCATCACTTCCTCAAACAGGAGGAATTCCTAGATCATATACATTGAATACATTAAGCCTTGAAGAGTGGGAGATGGAACATAGCACAGTTTTGTTCAACTGTGATTTGTTCGATGACTACATCAGGTAACTAAATTGAATATGTATATCTTACATATATATCTGTTAATATATTCATATTTTTTATCTATAGTTAACATAAAACAATGATAAATATAAAGCATCATTCGTTATCTTTGAGAAGGAGGGAGTCTTTGTATAGAAAAGAGTTTTCTGCATGGTTAAAATTAAATGTAAATATATTACTATTTAAAATAATTAAATCAATATTTAATTAAGTTTAATATTCATTTATATTGTAGGTATTGAGTTTTCCTACTGACTCTGTCTCTAAAGAAATAATAGCTTTGGCTTTTGGTCTTAATACCGTGGTCCATGACTGTAAATCAATTGTTATCAATGGATACAAATTTATTGTCCCTGAATTAGCAAAGAACATGAGAATACAACATGATGGTGTTATGGTTACTACCACAACAGATTGGTATGCCAGTGCATTAGATAGTAGACTGCAATTTTAAAATGTGAGTTATTATATAGTCGTTGAAAAAAAGAGTAATATTGGATTATTACTCTCATGGACGAGTCACGATGATGAAATGCCATTTCTTTGATTCGATGATGAGACAGGGCACATTTATTGATGATTGTGGATTTATAGTAATTAATATGAATCGCACTCTTGCTACTGAAGAACCATATGTATTGGAATTTATGGCTAAAAAAGTTTTTTTTGTCAAAGACCAACTTTGACCTGAATTTGGTGACATAGTTGAAGTAATTCCAAGACATATTTTTTATGAAGGTGATGATGTAATTGACATTGTCCCTACTACCATTGGAAGGAATCCATTTATTTCTTTTGATGACCCTAATAGCTCAATTGTCATAGTTGATTGTGAGCCTGAAGTTGTGGTGGAAAATATATAGAATCATCCATCCATGTTCTCAATTCTTTTGGTTTACCTTGAGTTGGATTGTTAAGGTTGGTACTATTTAAATTGATTTAATATTGATTACAAATATTTTGTATCTGATTTGACCGTTATGTGCATTTTCAATGTTTATTGGTTGGAATTTTTATTTGAATTGCATTTTGTAATTTGGAATTGAACTGTATTTAAACCTAAGAAACCAAAATTTCTAACTTGGTGAACATTTTAATGCTTCAACTATGATTTTTATAAAATTTGTAGGACTCTAAGACCTCTCTTTAACATTTTACCAGGTAATGAACATGATGGTTTGTATTTTTCTGCAAAACATGTATTGAAACCTACATCATCTAAATGAGCTAAAGAAATTAAAATTTTACTTAATTTTGACAACTGTTTCACCACTTATGAATCTGGTATAATCAATGTTCCATGATTTTAATATACTGATGACACTTAGTAAATAATCATCCTACTAAAAATTAAATTGTTCCCTCTAATTTATTTTGTTTTTTGTGTTAAACAATAGTTATCCTTTTCTATTTACTTCCATATTTGTTTTCAAATGCAATAAATTGAAAAAAAATTGAAGAGAGGCAATGAAAACAGATTATGGACAACAGTCGTCACATGGATGAGTTGGGAATTCCACCACTAGTGCCTGTAGTGAGTACTTTATTTCAAATATATTTATTTAAATAATATATAATGTCATGTGATTAATTTTTTTTTAATTTTTTTTAGGATCAATCTATTAGGTGACATTTATTAGATGAGTAGCCTAGTAGTGGTCCCAGTACTTGGGGTGTTCCTACGAGGGGTGGTACGGGAGCTAGACGATCTGGTCGGCATACCCGATTAGACCCTGCCCCTCCCACTGATATATCATCCATCCAACATTCTGATCCTGGTGTGCCGTTAGGGACACAAGGGATATTAAGACCTCCCATGTTTTTAGCACCCTTTACATCTGATCCTCCTCACCCGTATGTACCATATTGGATGATGATTCCCACTCCCCATCAAACATTTTTCCATCCATCCTTGTCATCTTCTTTTACTTCTTCTTCCTTCTCTCCAAGATTTTGTATCTCATCTTCGTCGACTAATGCCCTGCCAAATTCTTTCCCTACAGAGCATACATTGGGAACCACTCCATCTGTATAGGGTGTTCCTTCAGTTTCTGCGGATCCAGTGGTGCCCATTGATCATACTACTGCAGGTATACTTATACAACCCTAACAAATTGTTACACCATTATTTATTTTCATTATGAAATGTATTGATAAAATATTTGTTTTTCTTTCATAACAGATACATATACTGATAGGAGGCGGGGTGGGGTAATACACACATGAATTCGGTGTGGAACCGCCACATGCAGTTGATGGTGGAGTACAATGAAGATAGTCAGATGATTGAAAAATCAGGGCAGCAATGTCGAAGTTTTTTGGCGAAACTTTCCAAATACTCTGACATCATTCCTATCAGCCTGATCTCATGGAGACAGCTACCAAATGAAGTCAAGGATAAATCCTGGGAAAAGATATGGGTAAAAATATCTATTATATTTAAGTAAATATATTAATTTTTGTATTTATATGAATTAATATTTTGGTTTCAACTGCGGTTTAATTTCCCCGATTGAGAGGGTGCATGGACAGCACGTCTAAAAAATTTAGGCGAGCTTTGGAGATCTTATAAGCATGAGTTGTACATTGGATGGCATGATAGAGTGGGAATAGAGTTAGCGGTAGTCCCTGTCATGGATGATTGTCCATTAGAGCGGTACCGAATGATGATTACTCATTGGGTGACCATACAATTTATAGTATTAATCAAATTTGAAGTATTTGAATTAAAATTTTCAAGTTTTTGTTGATACTAATTATTGAATTTTATGTAGGATGCATCTGGAAGAAATAAAAAAACATTGATGCTAAGAAATACATACACACATTGGGATGTACTACGATGCCAGATCATGAGAGATAGCTTGTATGATAGTTTATAATCTTTCTTTATGACTTTCAGTTTCTATTGCTTCCTCCGTAATTTATTCGATTACTAAAGTTGTTATATAATTTTAGTTATTAAATTACTATTTTTTTTGGTATCCTGTTTTTAATTATGGTTTCCTACATTAAATATCATTGTATAGGCATAAATTGAATATAGAAGGACGTGTGCCTCGAGAAAAACTGTTTTTCTCGAGTAGAAAGAATAAAGATGGAAGTGCGGTTAATGAACTGACTCAGTAGTAGATTGTAAGTTTTACATTGTAGATTTAAAATTTTAATCTCTATTTTGTAACTAAATAATCTATTTATATTTGTAACAGGATGCTTTAGAGGCCCTTGAGGCCCAGGAACCTGGCAATTTTGGGCCAAACGATCACTTACATCAGGTGTTAGGAGATGAGCACCCTGATAGAGTATGTTGTCATCCTGGGAAGAGTATAGTTCTGATGAGGTATTGGACCTCCTCAGTTAAAATTTGTAGTGACACCGAGTTGCATCAGGTTAAGGTGTAGGTAGAACATGATGAAAAAAGGTCTACAGAAATGGCATCACAGTCTGCTGTGGAAAACACTGTATTTATGAAACTGATGGAAGCTTTACGTCCAACACTTCCACTAGAGGCTAGCACTACTTGTGAGGAATATATGTCATCGATGCATTCTATATATAGTGCACCAGGTGGAAGTTATAGTTGTGGTCAAGACTATGTTGAGGAGGAGGCCAAAGCGGAGGAGGAGGAGGGTGAGGAGGAGGCTGAGGCTGAGGAGGAGGGTGAGGAGGAGGTCGAGGCAGAGGAGGAGGGTGATGAGGAGGCCAAGGCTGAGTACGAGGGACAGGAGGAGGGAGGGGATGATGATGGGGAAGACGATGAGGATGAGGGTGTGTGGGTGAAGATGATGGGTATGATAGTGATGGTGATGAGAGACATATTCATTTGTTACATTTTTGACTGATATTACTAACCTTTGATGATTATTGATTTGTTGTGCCTGAATATATGTGTGATTAGGTAGATCACATTATCCTTATTTTTTTATCTATAAATAATAAAACTTGATTTGATGATTAGTTTTGAAATCCCCCTATATTAATAAAATTGTAATTTTTTAGTGGACAGCCCCCAGACACCCCCCACCCACCCTCCTCCCTGGACCCCGGAAAGCCCCCCAGAAATCCCCCTTGACACCCCCCCCCCCCCCTGAGAAAACCCCTCAGACAACCCCCCGGATAGCCCCCCCCCCCCCCCACCCTTCTCCCTGGACCCCGGACAGCCCCCCACCCTCCTCCCTAGACCCTAGATATCCCCTCGGACAGCCCCCCAGACAACCCCTCGAACACCCCCCCCCCCCCCCACCCTCCCTAGACCCCAAACAGACCCCCATACATCCCCCACCCTCCTTCCTGGACCCCGTACAGACCCCCCCACCCCTCCTTGGACCCCAAACAGCCCCCGGACATCCCCCAGATAGCCCCCCCCCCACCCTCCTACCTGGACCCCAAACAGCCCCCACCCTCCTCCCTGGACCTCGGAAAGCACCCCAGATAGCCCCCAAGACATCCCTCTAGGCATCCCCCCCCCCCCACCCTCCTCCCTGGACCCCAGAAATCCCCCCAAATAGCCCCCCATACATCCCCCCACCCACCTTCTTGGACCTCAGACAACCCCCCTCCTTCCTGGACCCTGGACATCCCCCTACCCTACTCCAACCATACATAACCCCCGCCACATATATCCTCATCCTCTACTAGGTACCTCACACAAATATGTATCACCGACATCATCACACCAATCACTACATAATAAGGTCACTGAGCCCAATCTAAGCTCTCTTCAAGATTCACCCTAAAACCCAATCTAATTAACATTCCATTACTATTAATTCAGAACCAAGCACTGACTGCCTACCTTGATTCTAGAGAAAATCACACTCTTAATTCAGCTTCTCGAATCCCAATCTAATCTCTATTAAAGATTCACTCTAAATACCAACGGAAAAGAGGGTTTTAGAGATTCGGAAGAAGATGAGAGAAGAATTCAAACCCTAATCGAAAAGAGGAAAGAAGGGGAGGATTTTAAGTAAAAACAATAGACATTTGGAAAACTGACCAAATGCTTTTTTATTGTATTGATACTTTTTCACAAGGATCCATGGGTCATTTTTGACGTGTATGAGTCAACCCTATCTCAATCTGAGGCACGGTGTGGCCGGTACCACTCAAAATGTCTCACTTTTATTAGAATTGGACAACATTTCAAGTGAAAACAACAACTGGCATACAGACAACCAACCAAACACATTCATATTCTATTGATACTTTAGGAAAATGACCCTTGGGTCATTTTGGATGTGTAAAAGTCAACGCCGCCTCAATTAGAGGCACGGTGTGGTCGGTACCACTCAAATTGTCTCACATTTATTTGAAATGAAAAATATTTTAATTGAAAACAACAACTTGCCTATGGAAAACCAACCAAATGAATTTGGATTCTATTGATACTTTAGTAAAATGATCCATGGGTCATTTTTGACGTGTACGAGTTAATCCCGCCTCAATTCGAGGCACGATGTGGTCGGTACCACTCAAACTATCTCACTTTTATTTGAAATGGATAGGATTTTAAGTGAAAACAACAACTTGCATACGAAAAAACCAACTAGGAACTTTTTGGTTGTATTGATACTTTAGGAAAATGATCCATGGGTCATTTTTGATGTGTATGAGTCAACCCCACCTCAATATGAGGCACAGTGTGGACGGTATCAATCAAAGTGTCTCTTTTTGGATTAAAATGGACACTCTTTTAAGTAAAAATAACAGACATTTGGAAAACTAACCAAACATATTCTAATTGTGTTGATACTTTAGCACAAGGATCCATGGGTCATTTTTGACGTGTACGATTCAACATCGTCTCAATACGAGGGATGGTGTGACCGTTACCACTCAAAGTGTCTCACATTTATTTTAAATGGACAATATTTTAAGTGAAAACAACAACATTCATAGGGAAAACTGACCAAACGCATTCGGATACTATTGATAATTTAAGACAACGATCCATGGGCCTTTTTTTACATATACAAGTCAACCCCACCTCAATATGAGGCATGGTGGGGCCGGTACAACTCAAACTGTCTCACTTTTATTTGAAATGGACAAGATTTTAAGTGAAAACAACAACTTGCATATGGAAAACTGACCAAACGCTTTCTAATTGTATTGATACTTCAGTAAAACGATCCATGGATCATTTCTGACATGTACAAGTCAACTCTGTCTCAATACAAGGCATGGTTTGGCCAGTATCACTCAAAGTGTCTCACATTTATTTGAAATAGACAAGATTTTAAGTGAAAAAAACAACTTGCATACAGAAAACCAACCAAATGCATTTGGATTCTATTGATACTTTAAGAAAACTATACATGGGTCATTTTTGACATTTATGAGTCAACCCCACCTCAATCTGAGGCACGGTGTGGCTGGTACCACTCAAACTGTCTCACTTTTATTTGGAACAGATAGGATTTTATGTGAAAACAAAAACTTGCATATGGAAAACTGAACAAACGCTTTATGATTGTATTTATACTTTATAAAAATGATCTATGGGTTATTTGTGATGTTTAAGAGTCAACCCCACCTCAATCTGAGTCACGGTATGGCAAGTATCACTCAAAGTGTCTCTCTTTGGTTTAAAATGGACACTATTTTAAGTAAAAACAACAGACATTTGGAAAACAGACCAAACGTATTCTGATTGTGTTGATACTTTAGCACAAGGATACATGGGTCATTTGTGACGTGTATGAGTCAAACCTATATCAATATGAGGGACGGTGTGGTTGTTACCACTCAAAATATCTCACATTTATTTGAAATGGAAAAGATTTTAAGTGAAAACAACAACTTGCATACGGAAAACTGACCAAACGCATTTGAATTCTCTTGATACTTTAGGAAAACTATCCATGGGTCATTTTAAACGTGTAAAAGTCATCCCCACTTCAATATGAGGCACATTTTATCTAGTAAAACTGAAAATATATCACTTTTATTTGAAATGGACAGGATTTTAAGTGAAAACAACAACTTGCATACGGAAAACTGACCAAAATCTTTCTTATTGTATTGATACTTCATGAAAATTATCCATGGGTCATTTCTGACATGTACAAGTCAACCCTGCCTCAATCTGAGGCACGGTGTGGCCGATACCACTCAAAGTGTCTCACAATTATTTGAAATGGACAAAGTTTTAAGTGAAAACAACAACTTGCATACGGAAAACCGACCAAACACATTAGAATTCTATTGATACTTTTAGAAAATGATACATGGGTCATTTCTTATGTTTATAAGTCAACCCTGTCTCAATCTAAGGAACGGTGTGGCCAGTACCACTCAAATTGTCTCACTTTTATTTGAAATGGATAGGATTTTAAGTGAAAACAACAACTTGCATACGGAAAACTGACCAAACACTTTATGTTTGTATTGATACTTAAGTAAAATGATCCATGGGTCATTTATTATGTGTATGAGTCAACCCCACCTCAATCCCATGCATGGTGTGGTCAGTAGCACTCAAAGTATCTCTCTTTGGTTTAAAATGGACACTGTTTTAAGTAAAAACAACAGACATTCAGAAAACCAACCAAACGTATTTTGATTGTATTGATATTTTAGGACAAGGATCCATGGTTCATTTGTTACATGTAAAAGTTAACCCTGTCTCGATCTGAGGGACGGTGTGGCTGTTACCACTCAAACTGTGTCACGTTTATTTGAAATGGACAAGATTTTAAGTTAAACAACAACTTGAATACATAAAACTGACCAAATGCATTCGGATTCTATTGATACTATAGTAAATTATCCATGGGTCATTTTTTGCGTGTATGAGTCAACCCCTCCTCAATCAGAGTCACGGTGTGGCCGGTATCACTCAAAGTGTCTCTATTTTGTTTAAAATGGACATTGTTTTAAGAAAAAACAACAGACATTTGGAAAACCGACCAAATGTATTCTGATTGTGTTGATACTTTAGCACAAGGATCCATGGGTCATTTGTGACATGTAAGAGCAAACACCATCTCAATTTCAAGGATGATGTGGCCGGTACCACTCAAAGTGTATCACTTTTATTTGAAATAGAAAACATTTTAAGTGAAAACAACAACTGATATACGGAAAACTGACCAAAAGCATTCGTATTTTGTTGATACTTTAGAAAAATGATCCATGGGTCATTTTTGACGTTTACGAGTCAACCCCGCCTCAATCCAAGGCACGGTGTGTCTGGTACCACTCAAACTGTCTCACTTTTATTTGAAATGGATAGGATTTTAAGTGAAAACAACAACTTGTATACGGAAAACTGGCCAAACGTATTCGGATTGTGTTGATACTTTAGCACAAGGATACCTGGTCCAGTATCACACAATCCACTTCTCATGTGAGGAAATCCTATCCCTATTCTAAAACACATGACATTTAATACGCCAATCCCATCCTCAAACAGTGGATTCTAGGACCAAACCAAAGTCCCTTTGGGAAGCCAATACCAAAGACATAATTGAATATTCATACCCACTACACAAAATGGGGATTCATCTCACATCACACCTAGGAGACCAAATTAAAATTATCCACATACCCCCTTATTCCAATTAAAAATTATATTAAAAACATGTAGGCTATTCTGGTAACCCATCTCATATGTTGAGATTGGTCAATGTTTCCCACTAACACATCAGGAACCATTTATACAAAGATACATAGTCATTATAGGAATAAAAAAATCCCATAAACTTCCTATAACTCATCCTAGGTCTAAGAACATGACCACTACCATTGTCTATCTTATGGGTATCATGATCCTTGTCCACTCTACCCAAGTTTTTCTATTGGTTTTATGATAGTCAACGCAAAACCATGAGTAAACATCCCATGTTCTTCCTATAACATGTAGGTTTTTTCTATTGTGTGTATTGGTGTTGTGGTTAGAGTGAGGAGTGAATTCTAAATTTTGAAAACTATTATGGGTGTTATTGATTTTCAATTATAAATTTCTAAATTCTGGATGTATTGGATTCTGGCTGTATTGGTAATGAATTCTAAATTTTGAATAATGTTATGTGTATTGGATTTTAAATTTGTATTGGTGTTATGGGTGTTATTTAATTTCAATTCTAGATGTATTGGATTGTGGATGTATTGTATTCTGGATTTTTCTCTTGTGTTGGGGTTTGAGTGAGTAATGGAATTTAAATTTCTAAATTTCTGAATTCTGGATGAATTTTAAACATCCCATGTAGGCTTTTGGATTCCGGGTGTATGTGTTATTGCAGGTCATGGAGAGAAAGTTGTAGGTGGATACTGGCTGCTGCTGCTGTGGAGCAGGTTGGAGGTGGCTGTTGGCTGCAGCTGTTGTGGAGCTACAGCATATGTATACAAACAGTTTTCAAAACCATTGGTATATCCTTTTGATATATATTATACCAATGTTTTGTTATAACTGTTGGTATAAACTTCTACCAACGGTTTTGAAAACCGTTGGTATACCCTTTTCAGGTATATTGTACACTATATAACAACGGTTCTAAACCATTGGTATAAGGGTAACATATACCAATGGTTTGTGAAACCATTGGTATATCTCTTCCTTTAACAGATATACCAAAGGTTTACATAGAACCGTTGGTATAATCCTATACAAATGGCTTACTTGGCCATGGTTTGGGAAACCATTGGTATATAATATACCAACAGTTTCCAGGCCTTTACCAATAGTTCTGAACCATTGGTAAAGAGTAGAATTCCAGTAGTGTATCCCTAAACCATGAATGGTGTAAAAATAACACATCCATAATCAAACATATCACAAAACCTTCAATACAATATGGAAGTTTTGTATCATAATAAATCAACTTCAAATAATCTTAAAATCCATCAAATGATGTTGACATAGATGAAATCAAAACCTTTTTTAGAGAAATATCTCTTTCTATTTTGAAATCATTTAAGAGTCACATAATTATAAAGAAAACACTTATTTTTAAAATATTATTATAATCTTGTAAGGGAAGCTTCGATGATGTTATAACGGTGGAAATTAACTGCACCCGCCGTATAAGTTAAAAAAACATTCTTACCTTAATTTTTTCTAAAAGGTTATAAAGTACCTTGTTTGGAAAATTATGGAATGATTCCTTTAAAAACATATAAGGCCAAGTAAGGGTAATGAAGAGATTGTAGAATTAACCTTTAACTTGTACTTTTCCTTGTCTGAGGGTAGGTTAACCTCCTTTATAATGGTGAAATAATTGTTATTAAATTATATAATAATTGTATACATTAATATGATATCATATATGATCTTTTAATATTGCTTTGTTAATAATATCTTAGTATTATCGTCGTTTTGGGTGTTAACTGATTCGTTTTCCTTTGTATGATTTGTTATGTAAGTAATGTTTGTTATGTATAGGATGTATTTTACTCATATTCAAAATGATATTAAGTCATTAATCATTATTTTTAATCATCTAATGAAAATAATTCTTGAATGGATACGATGTGGAATGAATCTCATTGCGTTCGTGGAGACGGTGATCCGTACGTACGCACGAGCGACAATATCATTCTTTGGATATTAAAATAATATATATTTGGATGGTATATCATATATAAAGAATCATTATCATGTTATATTTATTATTTAAATCAATTACACATCATTATTATACTCATCCAAATAATAATGTATTGAATAACAATTACACCACGACGTGGAGACGGTAAGTCATATGTACGCACGTATGGTAACATTTCATTCAAAGGATGGATAGAATAATGAATATGGTTGTACCATATTTATAATAACATAATATTATATAGAATATACTGGAGTTATTATTTTATAATGTAAATAACAAATAAATAGGAAGTGGAAGAAGAAAGGAACTTGAAAGAGGGGATGAAATATTTACCTCTTCTTCGGGTTCTTCCTTTTGATTTGATCAAAAGGTCTCCTTAGGTTGGCTTTCTGAATAAAGTAAGGCCTCTAGGATTAAGGGAGGACAGTTGGGAGGGTATTTGGTCAGGGGTTGGACGATCCAAATGGATTTTAAGGTGTGAATTAGAGAGAAGGGGGAGTTCCCTTTAATAAGAGGGGTGAGG
Organism: Viscum album; assembly: GCA_963277665.1. Taxonomy (NCBI): domain Eukaryota; kingdom Viridiplantae; phylum Streptophyta; class Magnoliopsida; order Santalales; family Viscaceae; genus Viscum; species Viscum album. The sequence goes on from OY728162.1 coordinate 1,437,907,534, forward strand.
GGAACCTTAGGAAAAGCTAGAAATATTATTTTATAATAAAATCATTTTAGGTTTCTAACGGATCAAAAATGAATTATTTAAAGGATAATGTAGGTATGGGTCAATAACCATTCTCAACCAATAGGTTTTAGATAGGTTTGGGTAACTATATTAACTTTATCTTTTAAATTTAACTCTTTGTTAAATAGTTTGAAATTTACCATGTCTCTTTGTATTTGTATATTATATGGTTAATAAATTTACTATATACTTCCAAGAGAACCCCAAGTGGTTCATTAATGATACACCCATAATTATATATGCCTTGTTTCCAAACATTAGATTTTTAGGAATATAATATCAATTAATAATATAATATTTTTTTTAAAAACTCTGTTATGTCAATTTTGACACTATTTGGTATTTTGTTTTCGCTAAATTCATAACAGAATTATTACTTAGAAAAAAATTCATATAAACAACCCTAACATGTCATGTTAACCTATAAAATTATTTTAATTCATAAAAAGTATTAAATTAAATTTATTTGGATATTTATAATATCAATTATTTTAATATTTCATTAATTAGGTAATTACTGCAACATCATTATGTCATAAATATATTAAATTATATAATGTATAAAAAATATAAATAAAATACCATTATGTAGGAAATATTTTTATCTTTCTAATGAATATTTATAGTAGAATTTATCTTATGTGTAACCCTATATTAAAAATGGTTTAGTTATTAAACTTTGAAGTTAACATTTTTAACTCTTCTTTGAATTAAATAATAATAAAGGTCCTAATCTAATCCAAGTGGACCTAAAGGATCATATTTTATTCCTAAGGTTTTTTTTGGTAGAATTATACTTATCCAATAGAATTAGGACATGTTCTAGGGTAATAATAATATCATTTTTACCCTTAATTACCCTATTTACTTTTAACCGTGGTAAATAAGATTAAAAAGTTACTATTCACCAAAAATTATTTTCATCCTATTAAACCACATTTTACTTACTGATATAGACCATGTTTTTCGGATTTTAGAAATTCAACTCACAGAAGTGGTAAAATTAAGTTTTATATAAATTTTCAAATGCTCCTAGTAGGTGGGTAAAAGACGGTAAAAATGTCAATAAAATGTTTATATATCTAAAATTATTATAAACTGACTCCAATGAATTACATTGAACTTATATAGGTATTATGTATCTATTTTTACCTAAAATAAATTTAAATAAAATAAATAATTATTTAAATAAAAATTCGGTTTTAAACTATAACTTAGTGTTTTTCACTATTCATCAAAAATTGAAAGTTTTTAGAAAAATACCAAAAATTCACCCTAATCTAATTTCGATATTCTGAATCCAAAAATGAATTCCATTTTGAAATATAAAATATATAAAATTTTAAAAAAGTGGGTATTACTATTCATAGCGTCTAGTTTGATTAGTTGTGGTGTGTTAGAACTCGAAGTTGCGTACAACACACGCTATTGTATTATTCAAAGTGAAGTGTACCGTGGAAGCTTGGGGTGTTACATAAAATTTGTTATGATAAAGTTTCAACCATTATCTCATTAAAGTATCTCTATGTATTCTACGAATTCACTGAGAGATCTCAACACCTCTAGGTGTCTATATAATGAGTAATACAAAGGAATCACCCATTACCTTCCTCTATTGCATGCAATCCTATATGAGTGGAAACAATTACTATCATACTGTCCTCAACTCCTTATCCAATTAAGATCTAGGTGGTTCCAAGAAACATACCCCATCAGGCAGAAACTCACTTAGAGAAGGTTTACTAGGGACTGTATCAGGGAAAAGTAGCTAGGATACACTTCACTAAGTGGAAGAAAAAAGTTTAGTTACTTAAGGATAAACATGTATGATGATTATTAATATATTCCTTAAAGAATAAATTAATAAAAATTTAAGAGATCCAAAATACATTAGAGGCTAAGAAAAATAACCTTCCCAACTACTACCACTTCCAATGATTTCTCATAAATACCATCATGGAGAATTTTTCTTCAAAGACTATATCTAAGGAATTATAGATCATAGCATGGTAGAATTGGATAAAAATTTGTTATATGTTATGTTCATCTTATCCAACATTGATTATTATGAATATTTTAAGGAATGGAAGTAAGCCTTTGATAAAAGTGCTCATAATTCTGACAATTAGCTAGCTTTAAAGTAAAAAACTCATGCCCAAGGTATCAATCACACCAATCTAAACTAGTCAAAAATTTCCCTAAATATTTTCTCTTCACCCATGTAATCGATTACCATATAGCTTTCTATAGCCAAAAATAGTTTCATTTGGACTCACAAGGTTTATCATGAACCTCTTCTAGCACTAGAGAAAGTTTTCACCCTCAAGGACTTCATCCCCTTGCATTGGGTGTAAATATGATGACTTGTCTGATAATACACAAATAAATATTAAGAGTTTTCCTTTATCAATTATGTAACGCCCCAAACCTAGTTACCTAGAGTCAATGCATTATTATATAACATTGTCATGATCACAAGATATCAAGTCTCGAAAGACCTATTAGTTTAGTAGCCTAGGAAGTACTAGATACATACATAAGTTTTACATTACATTATGAAATTGAAAAACAACAACATTGTGTCCCCTTTTAACACACTCATATCCCTTACCCTATTCTTGCAGGTTAATCATAATATACTTCTTTGCATCCTGGGAAAAATAAAACATATAAAGGGGTGATCTCAGATGCTCAGTAAGGATAACAATATAGCGGAAACTATCATAAATAAGCATAAACATTTAAGGCAATGTATAAGACTAAAACACAAGTCTTTTAAACATAAACTTCATCATAATATGTAAAATATAAATAAAATAATTCCATTTACTTATTCACATGGATATTCAACTAGTCTAATAATCACATGTAATAACTATAAAAAATTTTATAACGATGGAATGCATAATGTCGGACATCATAACCACATAGTCAAGGCCTCGTACCAATAATACAAATACTATTTTAGCAAGCCCCTATTCTAAGACACCAGTTTGTCTCATGATACCTACTCATGCATCGAGGAACTATAGCATCCTCCACCCGTCACTTACTAAGTCCAATGCATTCCTCATATGAAAAGGTTGAAACATAACATAAACATTCATATTAAAACTAGCATATCAAATGTTAATACTTTAACCATAAACCATGAATGGTATAAAAATAACACATCCATAGTCAAACATATCAAAAAACCTTCAATACAATATGGAAGATTTTATCATAATAAATCAACTTCAAACAAGTGTAAAATCCCTCAAAGGACATTGACATAGATGAAATCAAAACTATTTGAGAGAAATTTATCTTTCTATTTTTAGATAATTTAAAAGTCACATAATTATAAAATAAAACATTTATTTTGAAAATATAATTATAATCATGTAAGGGAATATTTGAATGTGTTATAATGGTGGAAAATAGTTTCACTCACCGTATTGGTTTAAAAAACATTATTTCCATAATTTTGTCGAAAATTTCATAAAGGACCTTGTTTGGAAAATAACAGAAAGATTCCTTTATAAAATTTTTATAAAAATTCAAATAATGATATAAATTACATTAACCCATAGTCTATTAAATAGTAAAAAAATTGAAATAAATTTTTAAGAAACACGGATTTGGTTGATAAAGAAGTCTCAGTAGATACTCACGCATGAACAACCTCAGATAATGAAGAGATTATAGAATTAAATCTTACCTTGAACTTTTCCTTGATTGAGGTTACGTTAACCTACTATATAATACTTAAATAATTTTTATTAAATTATACAATAACCACATACATAAATATGATATCATATATGATCTTTTAATATTTCTTTGTTAATAATATTTCAGTTGTATTATTGTTTCGGGTGTTAACTGATTCATTTTAATTTATATGTTTTGTTATGTAAGTAATGTTTTTTTATGGATAGTGTGTATTTTATTACTATCCATAATGATATTAAGTTATTAAACATTATTTTTAAACATAAAATGAAAATTATTCTCTAATGATTATGATGGGGAATGAATCTCATCGTGTTCGTGGAGACGGTAATTCGTACATATACACGAGCAACAATATCATTCTATTGATCATGAAATAATATGTAATTGGACAGTATATCATATATATAGAATAATTAAAATGTTATATTTATTATTTACATCAATTATACTCATTATTATACCCATCCAAATAATTAAGTTTTGAATAAAAAACTATACCACGATGTGAAAATGGTAAGTCGTGCGTATGCATGTATGGTGACATTGTCATTCATAGGATGGATAGAATAATGAATATGGTTGTACCAAATTTATAATAACATTATATTAAGTGTAAGGTACTAGATTTAGTATTTTTTTATGGAAACAAAAAAGAAAGAGGAAGTTAAAGAAGAAAATAACTTTGGAAGAGGTAAGGAAATTATTACTTCTTCTTCGGGTGCTTCCTTTTGATTTGATCAAAAGGGATCCTTAGGTTGGATTCTGATCAAATTAATCCCAATAGGTTTCATTGAGGGTAGTTGGGAGGATATTTGAGTAGGTTTTGGTTGATCCAAATGTCTTTGGAGGTGTGATATTAAGATAAGGTGGTGTACCCTTTTATAAGAGAGGTGAAGGTTACTTTAGGAAAAACTTGAAATATTAATTTATTATACATTCATATTCAGATTATAATGGCTCCAAAAGAATTTATTTTGAGGATAAGGTGGTTCTGGGTTGAAAAACTCTCAACCAATAGGTTTTAGATAGGTTTAGGTCACCATATTAACCTTATCTTTTATATTTAACTCTTAGTTAAATAGTTTAACTTTTATCATGTATTCTTGTCTTATTATAATAAACGGTTAATAAACTAACTATAAAAAACCAAGAGAAACCCAAGTGGTTATTTATTGACATATCTAATCTTATATAATTCCTTTTACTGAACCTTGGATTTTGATGAATATTATATCAATTAATAATATAGAATTTGTTTTAAAAACTAATTTATGTCAATTTTGCCACTATTTAGTATTCGGTTTTTTTAAAAGTTATGAAAACAATATCAATTTGAAAAAAAAAATTATTTAATCAACCCTAACATATCATATTAACCTAGAAAATTCTTGGAATACATCATAAGTCTCAATTTGAAATTATATTAATATTTATAATATCAACTATTTTAATCTTTCAATAATAAGATAATTACTCCATCATCATTGTGTCATAAATAAATGTAATTATTTAATGTATAAAATTACAAATAAACTACCATTATATAGGAAATAGTTTTATCTTTATAATTAATATTTATAGTCTAATTTATATTATGTATAACCCTATATTGAAAAATGGTTCAGTTATTAAACTTTGAATTTAACACTTTTAACTCTTCTTTAAATAAAAAAATAATAAATGTCTTAATCTAATCCAAGTGGCTCAAATAGAATAATATTTTATTCCTAAGGTTGATTTTGGTCGAAAAGACTTATTAAATAGAATTAGGACATTTATTAGGGTAATTATAAAATCATTTTTATCTTTAATTACCCTATTTACTTTTAATCGTGGTAAATAAAATTCAAAAGTTACTATTCACCAAAAATTATTTTCATCCTATTGAACCACATTTTACTTACTGATTTCAACTGTGTCTCTTAGATTTTTTAAATTTAATTCACATAAAAGGTAAAATTACATTTTATTCAAATTTTCAAATGTTCCAAGAAGGTGGGTAAATGACGTTAAAATGTTCAACAAAATTTTATTCATCTAATTTTATTATAAAATGACTTTAATGAATTAAATTGAACTTATATAGGAATTATGTATATATTTTTACCAAAAATAAATTTAAATAAAATAAATAATTCTTAAAATAAAAAAGTAGGTTTTAAACAATAACCCATTGTTTTTCACTATTCATCAAAAATTGTAGTTTTTCAGAAAAAAAACAAAAATTCACCCTAAGCTAATTTTGATATTAAGAATCCAAAAATGAAGTCCATTTTGATAAATAAAATTTATAAAACTTCAAAAAGTGGGTATTAATATTCATAATGGAAAGTTTTATTGGTCGAGGTGTGCTAGAACTCGAAATTGTGTACAGCACAAGATATTGCATTATTCACAAAGAAACGTATCGTGGAAGCTTGGGGTGTTACATTCTTCCCTCCTTCAAATAATTTCGTACTCAAAATTTCTATAATACTACTACATAAAAAGATTTGGGTGGTTCTTCATCATAAGTTCCTCGGGTTCCCATGTTGCCTCTTCCATCTTATGGTTTCTCGATAGAACTTTTACCAGATGAGTCGTCCGGTTTCTCAACACATGTTATCTATTATCAATAATCTTGACAAGTTATTCACAATAAGAAAGATCGGGTCCCAGTTCTATTTCTTTATAGGTGATTACATGCGTTGGTTCCGGTATGTATTTTCTCAATAGTGATACCAGGAATATATCATGAACTCTGGAGAGACTTAGAGGCATTGCCAAACAGTGAGCTACAACTCTAATTAGTTCTAGAATTTCGAAAGTTCTGATGTACCTGGGACTTAATTTACCCTTCTTTCTGAATTGTACAATACCCTTCCATGAAGATACATTCACGAAAACATTATCTCCTACTTGAAATTATAAATCCTTCCTTCAATTATCGGCTTAGTTCTTTTGCCTACTTTGAGCAGCTTTGATTTGGGTTTGGATAATCTTTACCTTTTCCAATATTTCCTCAACATGTTCTGGGCCTACGAGTTTTCTTTCACCAACGGCATCCCAACAATTTGGTGTGCGACATCTCTTTCCATATAACACTTCATGTGGTTTCATATAAATACTTGAATGGAAGCTATTGTTATAGGAAAATTATACCAAAGGTAAATATTGATCTCACATACCTTGAAAGTCAAGTGAGAAAGATCTAAACACGACTTCTAAGGTTTGAATAGTCTGTTCTGATTGTCTGTCAGTTTGAGGGTGGTAGGCAGTCCTCAAAAAAAGTTCACTATCCAGGGCCTTCTAAATAATTTTCTAGAATCTTGATGTAAAATAGGGATCATGATTGGAAATAATCGATAGGGGTACTCCATGAAGTCTTAAAACTTTATTAATATATAGTTTTGCTAAATGTTCAAGTGGTAAATCTTCTATTATAGTAAGAAGTTGTGCTGACTTGTGAAGACGATCAACAATGACCCATATTGCATATTTCCTTCTAGGATTCTTTGGTAGTCCCATGACAAAGTCCATCATAATATCATCCCATTTTCACTCAAGTATAAGAAGAGGTTTCGTGACTCCTCCAGAATTTTTCCTTCCAGCCTTAACCTATTGAAAAACCATACATCTTGACACATAATCAGCCATCTACCTCTTCATGTTGTCCCACCAAAAATATTCCTTCAAATCTATATACATCTTAGTGCTTCCATGGTGTATAGATAAATTGGAGCTATGAGCATCATCCAATAATTCCCTTTTTAGATTAGGTATGTTAGGAACACAAATTATTTTCCAAAATTTCAAAATTCCATCTTCATATACAAAGTCAATCAATTTCTCATCATTCATAGATTTAATTTTCTTTTGAAACTCTTCATCATCAGTCTGAGAACTTTTTTTCCTGTCTATAAAATATGGTTTGGCAACCATTTGAAAAAGTATTGATGTTTCACCTTCCCTGATTATTCCCATATCCATCTTTACTATATCCATGAAAATATGATCCCTTTCAACTCTCATCTTGTTCAAAACTCCATAATTCTTTCTTCTCAAAGCATCTTCTACCTTATTTACCTTCCCCAGGTGGTAGTGTATAGTGAAATCATAATCCTTGAGAAGTTCGATTCATCTCTTTAGCCTCATGTTGAGTTCTTTTTGTGAGTAAATATACTTCAAACTCTTGTGATCAGTATAAATCTCACATTTTCACCGTAGAGATAGTGTCACCATATCTTCAAAGAAAATTTTATACCTGCTAACTCAAGATCATGGGTGGGATAGTTTTGTTCATGAATTTTTAGCTATCGTGATTCATAGGCAATAACCCTATCATTATTCATAAGGACACAACCCAGTCCTTTCTTTGAAGCATCACTATAAATAACTAACTCATCATTCCCCAATGGTAGAGTCAATATAAGAGAATTGACTAATATTTTCTTCAATTCTTCAAAACATTCTTTACACTCTTTTGTACAAACAAATTTAACACCTTTATGTGTGATCTTGGTTAATGGGTGAGACAATCGGGAAACATTTTGGACGAAACACCGATAATAACCTACAAAACCAATAAAATTGTGTACCTCAGTTATACTCATCGGTGATGGCCATTCTTGGATTTACTTTTTCGTTGAATGATCAAGATATATTCCATCCTTAGAGACAATATGGACAAGAAAAGAAATCTCCTGAAGAAATAAATCACACTTTCTAGAATTCCAATATAATTCATTTCTTCTAAGAGTCTTTAGAATAGTTTTCAAGTGATTTTCATGATCTTAGTAGCTTTTAGAGTATACCAATATATCATTAATAAATACCACTAAAAATTCATTAAGATATTACTTTAAAACTCTATTCATTAGATCCTTGAAGACAGAGGGTGCATTAGTCAGTACTAAAGGCATTACTGTAAACTTGTAATACCCATTCCTAGTATGAAATGTTGACTTCGGAATGTCTTCCTTATTCACACACAACTGATGATATCCAGATCGAAGGTCAATCATTGAAAAATATTGAGCTCTATGAAGTTGATCAAATAAATAATCAATGAAAGGTAGGGGATACTTCTTCTTTATTGTTATAGCATTGATCTCCCTATAGTCAATGCACAACCTCATATATCTATCTTTCTTCCATACAAAAAGGATAGGGGATCCCCATGGAGAAATAATAGGGAGAATAAATCCTTTATTACTCAATTATTCAAGTTTTTTCTTTAGTTCCACTAATTATACAGTGTCCATTCTATAAGGGGTCTTCGATATGGGCCTTGAACGAGGAATTAAATCAATAGAAAACTCAATTTCTCATTCTGGGGGATGTCCATGTAAATACTCTAGAAACACATCAACATATTCTTGAAAAATAGGTACGCCCTCTATTTTTATATTCCTTTCCTCAACCATAGTTATTTCACTCTATTAAATCCCAATAATTTAATTTAGTAGAGCTACTGGGGGTAGATCTAGATAAGAATCAGATGGTGATGTTTCTAATCTAAAGATAAGGTATTCCTTATCATCATTGAAAATTGTAACCTCCTTCTTCTTATAATAAATTTTCACATCATATTCTAAAATCCAATCCATACCAAGGATTGTATAAAATTAAATCATGTGTATGACGATGAGATCAGTAGATAAAGAACATTTATATACCCTAATGGGAACTTATTCACAAAACATTGTTGCAATGATACTTCCCTTAGGATTTTTTACTGACAACTCCCGTATAAAATCAAATTGGAAATATCTAATTTTCTTTACAAATTGAGAAAGATATGAAGCAATGTGATGATTCAAAATCAAATAAATCATTGGATAAATTTGAGGAAACCATTAAATTACCTACCACCATGTCATTTGGAGCTTCAACCTCAGTAGTAGTGATCGCATAATCTTATCCTTTCTCCCTTGTAATTTTTTGAGGTAAGTTTCCTTGGATCTTAGAACATTAATTTGAATAATGCCCCATTTCTCTAAAATTATAACATTCTACATTGACAGCCTCTTTCTTTATGTTGCAATCATGATATTGGTGGCCTTTTTTACCACACTTGTAATAGACTCACATTAAATTCAGGAAAGTATCAGGGTGTTTCTTCCCACATTTATTGCAGGATGGAAATTCAATTTTTCCCTTCTACCCCTTATTTTTATTTCTAGAGTGTTCAGAAGATCCCTTCTTCTCTTTCTTTTCTTAAAATTCGTAAGACTTAGAGAATTCCTTTTATGTCTTTATAACACATGATAATATATCTCCGTACAATGAGAAGTATTGTGAGACTAATGCTTGATGGATAAATGGTTTTAAACTATCAAATAATCGATCAATATTACTCCTTGGGTTATTTATATAATCTAATGCATTCCTTTCTTACCTTGTAAAGTTAACCTCATACTTTGCGACATTCCCATCCTCCTTTTACCTCAGACTTAGAAATTTTCTTTTCATATCTGCTCGATGGTCACAAGAAAATTATTTTTCTAAGAAAATATCTTTAAACTCCCTCCATTCCATATTTTATACTTCTTAATCCTCCTTTTTGTTTTGAATTAATGACCACCAATGATCTGCATCTCTCGTGAGGCGACAAACTTCCATGAAAACTTTTTCCATTTTGCTACTCCCCAAAGCATGAAATATTTTCTCCAAGGAACTTATTCATTGCTCAGCAACAAATGAATTCGTAGTCCCATTGAATGATGGTGGTTATTGCCTCATGAAACAGTTTAACATTTATTATCCGCATTGTGGATCAGGGTGCTCCATACAGGAAATGTTATTATTCATAACCTGAGTGAGTTGTTTAAGTATGGTTATAAGTTGTTCAGCACCAGTTGCATCACCAGCTCCACTATAATTATCTTGAGTAGGAGGGAAATCCCTATATGTATTACGTGTGTTGATATGGTTTCCATTCCTTCTACTAGGCCCCATTTCTAAAAAATGGCATACACTATATTAGTTTATGAATCACAATACATAATTCCAAACTAATAAAATACCTAACATATATTGAACAGTTTATACATATAATCCATAATCAAAATAAAAAATTCCTTGAGGAAGTATTTACTCATAAATCCTTTATAATGGTTGTAAAGAAAATGTGAATTATCTTAAACATATACCCAAGGAGTGTCATAACCAAGAGTGCAGAAAGGCATGTTGTCGTGTACCAGGATACCTCGGGCCAAGCCCGAAACTCCTTATCAGAGTTTTGACTCCTAGGTACATATGTTCCAGAGCCGTACCTACCTGCTCATATCTATATGGGGATGTATTTCTGGAAAACTTCACAAAATATCTACATTACCAAAATTATAGGAAGTTCTTCTATACTATTCCTAAAATTCTATCTTAGGGTAATGTTCTCTGATCAGAGTTTTTCTAAATCTAGTTTCCAAGGTTTATACTCAAATTCCTATAATACCAACTGTAACGCCCATACCCTAGTTAACTAGATTCATTTAATTATTACATAACATTGGCATGATCATAAGAGATCAAGTCTTGAAAGACCGATTAGTTTAGTAGCCTTGGAAGTACTAGATACATACATAAGTTTTACATTACCTTATGAAATGGAAAAATAACAACATTGTGTCCCCTTTTAACACACTCATATCCCTTATCCAATTCCTGTAGGTTAATCATAATATAATTCTTTTCATCCTGGGAAAAATAAAACATATAAAGGGGTGAGCTCAGATGCTCAGTAAGGATAACAATATAGCGGAAACAATCATAAATAAGCACAAAAATTTAAGGCAATGTATAATACTAAAACACAAGCCTTCTGAACATAAACTTCATCATAATATGGAAAAGATAAATCAAATAATTCCATTTACTTATTCACATGGATATTTTACTAGTTGAATAATCGCATGTAATATTAATATCCAATTTCATAATGATGCAATGCATAATGCCGAACATCATAACCACATAGAAAAGGCCTCGTGCCAAGAATACAAATAAGATTTTTTCAAGGCCTTGTGCCAATACACTAGTTTATCTCATGATACCTACCAATGCATCAAGGAGCTATAACTGGCTCCACCCGTCACTTACTAAGTCCAATGCTTTCCTCATATGAAAAGAATGAAACATAATATAAACATTCTTATTAAAACTAGCATATGAAATGTTAATACTTTAAATATAAACCATGAATGGTATAAAAATAATACATCGACAGTCAAACATATAACAAAACCATTAATAAAATATGGAAGATTGAATCATAATAAATCAACTTCAAACAAGTGTAAAATTCATCAAAGGAAGTTGACAGAGATAAAATCAAAACTATTTGAGAGAAATATATCTTTATATTTTGAAATAATTTTAAAGTCACATATTTATAAAATAATACATTTATTTTGAAAATATTCTTATAATCTTGTAATGTAATCTTAAAAGGTGTTATAATGGTTGAAAATATCCACACTCGCTGTATAAGTTAAAAACATTCTTTTCTTAATTTGGTCAAAAAGGTTGTAAAGGAACTTGTTTGGAAAAAGACGGAAATATTCCTTTATAAACATTTTATAAAAATTAAAAAAAGGGTATAAATGACTTTAACCCATATTCTAGGAAATAGTAAAAAAATTTAAATACATTTTTAAGAAACACGAATGTGGATGATAAAGAGGTCCTAGTAGATACTTACGTATAAACAACCTCGGATAATGAAGAGATTGTAGGATTAACCCTTACCTTTTAATTTTCCTTGATCAAGGATAAATTAACCTCTTGTATAATAGTTAAATCATTTTAATTAAATTATACAATAACCACATACATAAATATTATATCATATATGATCTTCTAGTATTGTTTTGTTAATAATATTTCAATAGTATCATTGTTTCCGGTGTTAACTGATTCATTTTACTTTATATGTTTTCTTACGTAAGTCATGTTTGTTATGGATATGGTGTATTAGATTTATATCCAAAATGATATTAAGTTCTTAAAAATTACTTTTAATCAGAAAATGAAAATTATTCTTGAATGATTATGATGGGGAATGGATCTCATCGTGTTCGTGGAGACGGTAATCCATACGTACGTGCGAGCAACAATCTCATTCTATTGATGGTGAAATAATATGTAATTTGATGGTATATCATATATAAAGAATAATTAACATGTTATATTTATTATTTATATCAATTATACTCTTATTATACCCATAAAAATAATTAAGTGTTGAATAAAAAACTACACCATGACATGGAGACAGTAAGCCGTACATACGCACATATGGTGCCTTTATTATTCATCAGATGGATAGAATAAAGAATATGGTTGTTCCATATTTTTAATAACATCACAGTAAGTATAAGGTACTGAAGTTATTATTTTGGTATGGAAACAACAAAGAAAGAGGAAGTGGAAGAAGAAAAGAACTTTGGAAGAGGTGATGAAATTATTACCTCTTCTTCGGGTGCTTCCATTTCATTTGATCAAAAGGGATCCTTAGGTAGGATTATGATCAAAGTAAAACCTATAGGTTTGATTGATTGTATTTGGGATGATGTTTCAGCAGGTTTTGACCATTCCAAATGTCTTTGGAGGTGTGATATTAAGAGAATGTGAGTACCCTTTTTTAAGGGAGGTGAGGGTCACTTTAGAAAAATCTTGAAATATTAATTTATTATACAATCATATTCGGTTTATAATGGCTCTAAAAGAATTTATTTAGAGGATAAGGTGTGTTTGGGTCTAAAAGCTCTCAAATAATAGGTTTTAGATAGGTTTAGGTCACCATATTAACATTATCTTTTAGATTTAACTCTTAGTTAAATAGTTTAGCTTCTATCATGTATTCTTGTATTATTACAATAAATGGTTAATAAACTTAATATAAAAATCCAAGAGAACACCATGTGGTTAATTATTGACATATATAACCTTATCTAAGTCCATTTCCAAATAATATATTTTTAGGAATATTATATCAATTGATAATATAGTATTTTTTTAAAAAACTCATTTATGTAAATTTTGACACTATTTAGTATTTGGTTTTTGTGAAAGTCATAAAAACTTTATCACTTTGAAAAAAAAATTATTTAATCAGCCCTAACTTTTCATGTTAACCTATAAAATTCTTGTAATACATCAAAAGTCTCAATATACAATTATATTAATATTTATAATATCAATTATTTTAATCTTTCAATAATAAGGTAATTACTCCGTCATCATTGTGTCATAAATAAATTTAATTATTTAATGTCTAAAAATTATAAATAAAATAAAATTATGTAGGAAATCGTTTTAGATTTATAATGAATATTTATAGTCAAATTTATCTTATGTATAACCCTATATTAAAAAATGGTTTAGTTATTAAACTTTGAATTTAACACTTTTAACTCTTCTTTAAATAAAATAATAATAATTGTCCTAATCTAATCCAAGTGGATCAAAGAGGGTCATATTTTATTCCTAAGGTTTATTTTGGTTGAATACAATATAATTAGGACATGTGTTATGGTAATTATAATATCATGTTAACCTTTAATTACCCTATTTACATTTAATCATTGTAAATAAAACTCAAAAGTTACTATTCACCAAAAATTATTTTCATCGTATTGAAAAAAAATTTACTTACTAATTTCAGTTGTGTCTCTAAGATTTTTGAAATTCAATTCACATAATAGGTAAAATTATGTTTTATGCAAATTTGCAAATTTACCTAGAAGGTGGGTAAAAGACGTTAAAATGTTCAATAAAATTTTATAAATCTAATTTAATTATAAAATGACTCCGATGAAATAAATTAAAATTATATAAGTATTATTTATCTATTTTGACCTAAAATAAATTTAAATAAAATAAATAATTATTTAAATAAAAATTATGTTTTAAACAATAACATAGTGTTTTTCACTATTCATCAAAAATTGAAAGTTTTCAGAAAAATACCAATAATTTAACCTAATCTAATTTTGATATTCTAAATCCAAAAATCAAGTCCATTTTGATAAATAAAATTTATAAAATTTCAAAAAGTGGGTATTTCTATTCATAACGGCTAGATTGATTGGTTGTGGTGTGCTAGAACTCGAAGTTGCGTACAACGTAAGCTATTGCATTATTCAAAGAGAAACGTACCAAGGAAGATTGGGGTGTTACAAATGAAATCTAGTTGGTTAATTAATACACAAATATCATAGATTAAGTAGAAGGGTCTTATCTTTTGGCCCCATATTGGTGCTCTTGAGGTAAGGGAAAATGTCCCTTTGGATGACACAGAATTCCTGGGTCACTACCCTTGAAAAAAATTTCTACACTACTAAGACCAAATGAAATAAGTTATTTAAGGATTTAAAAAAATAACCCTCCATAATATCATCTTCCAGTGTAGCTCCGTCGTAACATCCCTATATTTATATATATTCTATTAAAAAACTTAATTTATTTGATATCCTGTTTTACATGCAACCCTAAACCCAAATAAACCATGATATATTTTACCATTATAACATAGTCGTTAAATTGGATGTATAAATTTTGAATAACTAAATTATGAAAACATATCTATAAATGTCTTATATAATTAATTTTTTTTTATTAAATCATAATAATAAATTAATTAATTTTCAGTAAATTCATTTTATTCTTTATAAATATGTTTTCTTAAAAAAATGGTTTTTATTACATTTAGTGTATGGATATTATAATTAATTTCTTAAAATTTTAGAAATTGTATTTTATAAAAATGATATAATTTTTTAAATCACCATATTAAAAATATCATAAGGTTAAATTTTAGGAATTTTTTGAAAATATTAGTTTTTCAGAGAATAGTGAAAAATACGAATTATATAGAAAACTGCCTTTTCTATTCAAGTATTTACAATGTCTCGTATTTTAAAAAAATTAAAATTTAATTACTAAACATAAATTCAAAATAATAAAATTAATTTTATTATAATTAAAATTATGGTTAATTTTTTTTAGAAACATTTTTATACTTAAAAATATATTTATCTTGAAAACTGTTTTTCATCATGTATTATGGGGTTTTTAAAACTAGTTTTTTCCACTTATATAAATTTAATTTTATAAAATAGAATCCATATTTGGAATTTTAATTCCCACATTTGGAAATGTTTCCACTTTTATTTTTCCTCACTATAAATATTAACTCTAGTAAAAACTAGTTACCATGGTAGAAGTTAAAACGAGTTAAAATGGTTATAACTAAAATGATAAGGGTTAAAATGAACTAAAAATTTGTATAAACCCTATTTAATGGTAATATTTATACCATATATCATATAATCATTGAATATGAGTTTTTATCCATTTTAATTTAATAAGAAATTAATATATTTTAATCATTTAAAAATTCCATGTGTGTCTGCTCTCTATTATATAAATGGACACCACATATCCTATATTATCCACACCTTAAGATCATTATATCTAAACCAAACCATAAAAGGATAATATACTAAATAATTCCCCATGTTATGGATGTCCCAATTTGACCATAATAACAAATTTTCAAGGCCTAAGGTTTAAGCCAAAGGAGGTTTCTCAACATAGAGGTATAAATATTAACTGAGTAATTTCAATTTTATTTCTTCCTCCATATTCTCTAAACCTATTATATACATCATAAAAAGACAAATAAATATCATAAATATAATGATATATTATTATGATGATAAAAATTCCATTTTACACCTTCTTTACATCAAATGGTAAATTAAAGTATCGCTCGTGTGTACATGTTGTCTATCACCTCCACGTAGAGATATGATTCATTTTCAATCACCATATTTCATGGTTGTTTATTATGATGAATTTAATGTTTATATATGATATTTAGAAAATATTTATTATTATTTAATTATAATATCTAATATACCTTCTAACTTTTCCATCTATTGGAAAACGATATCGTCGTTCATGCGTATGTGTGGACTGTCACCTCCACGAAACGATGTGATTCATTTTTCATTTATGATATATAGGGGTGTTAATAAGGATATATTTAATTAATATAAATGATATATATGTTATAATAATTATTATTATTTTATGTTGAATTACTATTTACCTTTCTTTCTATTCATCCATCAAAAAGTGGAAAGATCACTCGTGTATGCGTACGAACTATCGTCACCACAAAGTAAGGTAAATAATTTTTTATCACCAATTTATATGAATTACTATAGAAGAATATATAATGAATAAATATAATAATTTATCATAATTAAGATTCTATATATGATGAAATCATGATCGAGGTGCAGGTATTAGAACCATCGAACTGAAACATGCAAGGAAAACAAACAAATTTTCACCCGAATTTTCTTTTTAATGAAGGAATTATTAATAAAAGTATAAATAGAAATTATAACATAATTATAAATATTATTTTATTAGTTAATATAGTTTTTTAATATATTTATAATATATTTAAATTTATAATATATGATATTTTAATAAAATAGAATCATGATATGACTTGAGGTAAGGTATTTCTATTAGAGTCTCATTTCTTTTCAGGATTGTGTATACTGAATTTAAATTAATGGAAATTATATGGATATTATACTTTAAACTCCATATATTTTATTCTCCTTTCGTTATTCATGTAATTTTCATGTAATAGTACATTTTTTCACTCTTTCAAACTTGAAATGATCAAGAAAATATTTTTAATAAAAACAAGAATTATTTTCTCTTTAGTGGGAAATAATTTTCTTTCATCTCTATATTCTCTTTAAAATGATTTCAATAATTTTTTTTTTAATATTATCATTTTATTTCTAAAATTAACTTTTACCCATATTTTACTTTAAATAATGAGTTTTAAAATTATTTTTCTGGTTGTTTTTAGAATGTGGTATTTTTTACCAATTGTGTGAATGAAATATATTTTTTAACATATATTACAGGAATGAATTTTCATACCATCATGAATAATATTTTCCTTGAATATTACATTATAGTATTCCATGATTATTTTCAAATGAATTTTTTTTCCTAGTATTATTCAGTTTTTGATATTTTAAATAATTAATTTCAAAATGAAAGGGGTACTTTTCTCAAGAATTATCCTAGTGATCTTTTAAAGGTATTTTCATCTATGAAAACGTCCATTGATGTTACTTATAATTCATTGGGTACATAATCCAATGATAAAAAACATATTATTTCTATGGATTATTATTGATTATAATGATTAAATCTTTATAAAACCCATTTTATTTTCCATGGGTTAATCTTTGATTAAATTATGAGTGTTTTCATTACCTTGTGGAATATATATGAATAGATTATAATTAAGTGAAAATTGGTTCTGTTAGATCACTCCAATGAATTTGGTAATGTTATATTGATATCTCATGAGATAATGATGATACACGTGCACTTGATTTTGAATATTTTTATTCATATTCTCATGTATGAGTATAACTTCTTTTATCTATGTTCGCATGATTATGCATGGAAATGATTGTGAATAGATATGTTCACATTTTTTTTGTGTGAGTATTATTTCTTCATGATATACTTATAATTTTATGATTTGGGATGATTAAAAATTTCTATGTTCAAAATATTAGGATTTCTTATGCTTATAATTCCACATTCTTATGTTACGGATAGTGATTACTACTTATAAACCCCTGTTGATCATGATTCTGGAGATGACTTGATTTTGGATTTTATGATCTAATATTTTATGGATACAAATATTTTATGTTGGGAACATGTACTTTATTATGTTAACATACCCTTATGATCATATTTTTTCCTCTTATGATTGATATCTCCCATATTTACCCTTACTAATCATCTGAGATCACCCTTTATTATGTGTTCCTACTTTGGTTTTTGATAAAAGGTACAAAGTGTAACAAGTCTAAAAGGGAACCTTATATTAGATCCAATGGACCAAAGACCTTCAAATTTTTTATTATTATAAAAACCCCTTTTAAGGGAAGAAGGGGAAAAACCCAAACAGACATCATCGACATAAGACAATCATGATCCAAATGTCAAGTGAGGCAAAGAAAAACAACAACATGGATAAACCCCCTCTCAGCATATAACCATGATAAAGATCCCCACCAAAGCATGCCTAACCATCAAACAGGTGTCTTGTGTCAAAGCATAGGCCCGATCCGATAGCGACACCATACCCTCTCAAACATCCAAATCCGAAAAGCACAGCAGCGGTGAAAAGCAAGCTCAATAACCTCCTCTGGGGAATGATCTAAGTGGAGTCTGGGTGCATCACCAAACCAACAGACCACACAATTCAAAACCATTCCACCATTCCACAAACAAGAACCAAGCACCAAACCTCACCGCCCTCCACTAGACACTCCCGCTGCCGTAGCTTCACAAGTCTGGAAGATAATTCAAAGGTGCTAGATCAAACCATAGTCACCTAGGACTGTATGGCCCAACCCCACGCCGAGATAATGCCACCAATGAAGTAATCTTGGACATCCTAAAACAGAAATGCCGCTCTGGTCATGGATCTACTCCAATCAGTACCAAAGATACACCTCATTAGGTTCTGAAAATAGCCTCATGATGATGAGGAAACAGTGAAAGGGAATTGAAGAACCGTCGGAGATCAACCAAACCAAAAAAAAACAGTTCAACTAAATGTATAATCACAACATCCCAAAATTAGACCTGTAAAACCGTAAACTGAAACCAGAGCACAATACCTCCCCCTCCCGGAAACACAGATTTGGGCGAGCCGCATTGGAACCGTTGAAGACCACCGGGTCACGCCGGCCGAGCCAAGAGACCATGAATTGTTGAGCTACGTCGTCGGAAGCACAGGCAAACTCCAATACACTGCCTCCAAGCCATGAGGCAAGAGATGCGAGCCTTGTCGAGTAGAAGAAACCGTAGCCACTGAGCCCCGCCGAGACGTCATGCTTGGAAGTGCAACGTCGCCCTCTCCAAGCTGGAACCAGGAGCATCCTCCGCGAACAGATCTGGTCGAAGGGGGATGGGAAGTCGACTCGCGGAGAAACCCTAGGCGTCGCGAGATTGGGAGAGATGCCGCTCCAAGGTGAAATTCCCCGAAAAAACCTTCATGTTTCAAAGGAACCTTATATTTATAATTCTGTTTAAGATAATGAAGTTTTTACTTAAATAAGTTTTTTATGTAACCAGTGTCCAAGTACACTAAACTTTATATTTCTTGGGGATTTTTATTTTGGATATATATTTAATATTCATTTAAAAAATGTAATATCTTTCTACATTATGATTGGTTATTTATAGTTGGTATTAGATCATTGTTTAGTTATTTTTAGAGATTATGTAATGGGAAAGATGAGGATAGATCCTAATAAATTCTATGGTAAACCAAAACTGATATATGATTAACAAAGTGTGTCATAGGTTGATAAGAATTTGTTTTAAATTACTACATCTCAGGAATTATTTTATTATGATTTATTACTCTATTTTATGTTTCTTAAAGTTTTTATTATCTACTTTTTGTTTTAGTTAATGTATGGAACCATAAGGAATTGTGATAAAAATGGATTTTATGAAAAATTAAATGATCATCCTCATAAGAAAACAAATGGATTTGGATATGGGATGCAATATATTTTGGCTATGCTCACTCAAATATTTCAATTTATGTATAATAATGTGAACCATGTTGATTTTTCTGAATGAACCAAGGAGGGAGAAACATGAAAATTAGACTTTTATAAGACAAAATCCACCATCCTTATATAGATCCTATAATCTAATAGTTTCTAGGAAATATATTAATGTGATGGAAATGATATTTTCCATTATTCAATGCCCAAATTATGGGAAATTTTTATTTGGATTATATTGATTTAAAGGAGAATCTGATCAACTATGGAATATTATCAAGAACATGAGGCAAGAGGAAGAAATAATATCCAAGGAATTAGATGAGTTTAATAGGTTATTTCTTAATAAATTCTACTCTATAACTCTTTATACTAAGATATAAATAGACTTTCTGGAGCTAAAGAGGGAGGATGATGAAACTATTAGTACCTATAAAGAAACCATTACAATACTTTCAAGGTATAAATATGTAATTATAATCAATATTTCCATCAATTTTTTTTTGATTTTTAGTGGCCTAAAACCAATTCTTATAAATTCAATATATATAATAGATTTTGGTAACAAAGAATAAATCATTTAATATGGTCTAAAGGTAGAAATGGTGAGTAGGAACCCCAATTATTATTTTGATTTTTGTGAAAATAAGAGAAAAAAGGTGATCTAAGGAAACTTGAATGATAAATCCCATGGAGAAAATAAATTCCAACCAACTACATGCCAAACATTTGGGGGAAATAACTCATGATTTTTTTGAAAAGAACTAGGAAATACTTTAGTTATGGAATGGATGGAAATCTAGCTTGTGACTATTGATGGGGGTAAAAAGGTTGGAAAATAAAACAGAGGAGAAGAAGGATTTAACTAATGAATTTAAATGTTTTAGATATAGGGATATTGTGAATTATATGTATTAATTACCTAATTTAATAGATACTAAGGATTTTAGGCATCAACTTCCTCCTAAAAATGATAAAGGTAATTCCTTTTCTATCACAACTAAAGTGGGTTAGGAGAACAACATCGTAAAAGGTACACTTACCATCCACTCTAGAACAAAAAATGACTTATTTGATTCTAAATCTACCCAATAATTTATATCTAAATAATTTTCCAACAATATCTCATCACCACCTCAATGATTATATGTTGAGTTATTAGTAAAAACCCCAAATGGTAAAATGGTCACATCACATGTCTATAGCTCCTCTTTGATAGATTTTTGTGAGAATTCACTTCCAGAAAATCATTTTATTCTCCCTATAGTTTAATTTGATGTGATCTTGGGAATGGATTATCTTTATCCACATAAATCACATATCAATTCTTAAGTAAGGGAAGTCACATTTAATATTCTCAATCAACATATGATTATATACTGATGTGAGGAATAATATGAACTTATAATTCAAATTAATTCTATTATATGGATTTTAGTACCTATTTATAAGGAATATTTACGTCAACTAGTTGGGGAGAAACTCAACAGTGAAGATATTTCTATTTTTTAGGATTACACTGATGTATTTTCCACACTTTTTTAGTATTCCCCTGAATTATGAAGTGGAGTTTTCAATAGAACTCATACATGGTGTTAAACATATTTCAAAGTCTCTATATAGAATGGCCCCAATTGAGTTGTAGGAACTGAAGAAGAAAATATAGTAGAATATTGATAAGGAGTTCATATTATATAGTAAATCACCGTGGGATTCACCTGTTCCTTTTGTTAAGAATAAATATGGTTCAAAGTGTCTTTTCATTGAGTATTTAGAACTTAACAATATCACTATAAACAAAAATTATCCTCTACTATGTACTGATGACATGTTTGATCAAATGTGCAAAGCTTATTACTTTCCTAAAATTGAACTTTATTATTTATATCATCAATTGTAGTTCAAGAAGGAAAATATGTCTGATATAATATTCTATATGAGGTATTCTCATTATAAATTTATTGTGATTCCATTTGGATTTACCAATTCCCCCGTTATCTTCATGGATTTAATGAATAGAGTCTTTAGACATTACTATAGTTAGTTTGTCATAGTATTTATATATGATATGCTTATATATTTTAAGATCAAGTAATAACATGAAGAATATTTCATTATTGTTCTAAATGCCCTAATGAATGAGAAACCATATACTAAATTTACCAAGTGTTCATTTTTGCTATATAAAGTTACATTCTTACATCTTATAATGTAAAGTGGGGGTATATTGATAGATACTTAAAATATGTATGCTATTGAAAATTGGACCAAACTAACCATTATAATTGAGATTCATATTTTTTGGGGCAAGATAGATATTTTTGGCACTTTATAAGGGATCTCTTAGGGTTTTCTAATTTACTTCCTAAGTTGATATGGAAGGTAACCAAGTTTTTTTGGATAGATGAATGTGAGGAAAATTTCAAGGATATAAAAATAGGGTTGGTTATTACACATATTATTACACCAACCTTTAATGGGGAAGGGTTTGTGACTTATATTTATGCATTGAATAAGGGACTCATATTTGTGGTGATATCTTATGCCTCGTACCAATTAAAAATTCATGAGAAATTTTACCCGACTCTAGATTTGGAGCTAACATCGGTAATTTTTTGCATTAAATATATAGAATAATTTTATTTATGGTGAAATATGTGAAATATATACTGATCATAAAAACATGAATTATATATTCATGAATAAATAGTTGGATATATATCAATGGAGATGTTTCAAGTCGATTATTATAATGATTTATTAATACACTGCCATCCTATGAAGGTAAATAAGGTGGATGATGCTATGAGTCATAGATACCATGATAGTTTATACATGATGATGATTTAAAGGAATCCAGTATTTGTGGATTTTTAGAATATAGATCTTGATATCATGAGGAAATGGGAATGATTATATCTTTCTCATATGAATGTTCAACCATCCATCCATGTGAGGATAAAAGAGGTAAAGAAGGAGGATGTGGATCTGTAGAATAAGGGGAGAATATTCCAAAGTTAAACCATGATTATTATGTAATGATAAGGTTTAAGAATAGAGTATGTGTCTCATAAATACCATATCTGAATAAGGAGCTATTTGATGATGCTCAAAATTCATCAATGACTATTCATCCTGGAAGTATGAAGATTTATAGAGATTTGAAAGAGTATTTATGGTGGGACAACATGAAAAGGGATATTGAATATTATGTATCTCAAATTTTCATATGTTAACAAGATAATGATAAGATATATAAATCAAATGGCATTTTATAACCATTACTCATTTTATAATGGAAATGGGAAAACATCACCATGGTTTTCATCATTAGACTCCCAAAAATATCTAAAGGGGAAAATGTTATTTGGATTGTAGTCAATCACCTAAAAAATCATCAAATTAAATTGATATTATAGATGGTTTATCTATTTAAAACTTACTTAGATATCCACTAAGTAAGTTCAGATATTTCATGATGTAACACTTCTAATTATATTAGATTGGGATCAGAGGTTTACCTTTAAATTTTATAGAAATATTTAAGAGGCTCTAGATACAAAAGTAAATTTTAGAACTACATATCAACCCCAAATATATGGACAATATTATAGTACTATTAACACTATATAATAAATATTCACAACTTTATATGTGAATTTAAAAGGTAGTCGGTATCAACACTATTATTTGGTGGAATTTTCGAACATTAATAGCATTCAATCAAGAATTTAGATGGAACCTTATAACGCCCTCTATTGAAAGAAGTGTAGAAATACAATGTGTTGGGATTGAATTATAAAATGAAATATATTGGTACCTGATATAATTGAGGAAATGGTCGATAAGTTTATATCCATTCGGCATCACATTAGGGTGGATCAGAGTCAATAAAAAAGTTATGCTGACAATTATCAATGTGATCTAGAGTTAAAAGTTTGTGATATGGTATTTTTATGAATATATCCTTGATTGATGGTTATAATATTTGGAAATAAGTGAAATGTAAATCCTATATATATTTGAAACTTCAAAATTATTGATTGTATCGGTACAGTTTCTTATCACTTGGTTCTTCCATTAAATCTCTCTAAAATTCATGATCTGTTCCATGTGTCACTCCTAAGGAAGTGCATACCTCATCCTTTAAATATAATGAACTTAGAAATCCTACCATTGGATAATATTCTTGAAGAAACTTTGTGGTGTTTTGTTTAACATTTTTTTTGTATTTGTTGACAACTAATATTTTTGTTGAAGAATGTTTTTGAGTTACAGAAAGTTGAAGTTGCTGGTTGCTGAAGATTTTATTAAAGAAGATTTTGTTGAATAATGAGAATTCAGAAGTTAAGAAAGTGTCTCAAACTTTCTTAAAAAAATCAGATGATGCTTTTCTGATCTTATAGTTCTCACACATCATGAAAAGTTTCATGATAAAAGCTGATGAAGAAATGGTAAAGAGGATTGAGTTTTTTTTTCACTAAGGAAAATTCTGAGGAAATTCAGAACCTGTTTTTCAGAACCTGTTTTCCTAAACTAGTTCTTATGAACCTTTTTTTCGGACTCTATCTGAGCCAGAAAATCAGAGTCTACCCAAGCCAGAAGTTTGGAGTCTATTTCCTGAACCAGATTTTTGGAGTCTACTTGCTGAATCAGATTTTCGGAGTCTACTTGCTGATCTAGAATTTGGAGTCTACTTGCTGAGCCAGAAGTTTGGAGTGTATTTCCTAAACCAAAATTCAGAGTGGACTTCCTAAACCAAAAATTCGTAGTGGACTTCCTGAACCAGAAATTCGGAATGATAATCATGAGCCAAAAATTCAGAATGACAATCCTGAGCCAGAAATTCGGAATGACAATTCTAAACCAGTTTTCCTGAACCAGTTTTCCTGAACCAGTTTTACTGAACCAGTTTTCCTAAACCAGTTTTCCTGAACAAGTTTTCCTGAACCAGTTTTCCTGAACCAGTTTTCCTGAACCAGTTTTCCTGAACCAGTTTTCCTGAACCAGTTTTCCTGAACCAGTTTTCCTGAACCAGTTTTCCTGAACCAACTTTCCTGAACCAGTTTTCCTGAACTAGTTTTCCTGAACTAGTTTTTCTGAACCAGTTTTCCTAAACAATATTTACTAAACCAGTTTTCCTGAACCAGTTTTCCTGAACCAGTTTTCCAGAACCATTTTTCCTGAACCAGTTTTCCTAAACTAGCTTTCCTGAACTAGTTTTCCTGAACCAGTTTTTCCTGAACCAGTTTTCCTGAACCAGTTTTCCTGAACCAGTTTTCCTGAACCTAAAATCAGAACCAATATCTAGCCTTATCATTTTGAAGAAGATATGAAGAGTTCAAGAAAACCCGTACTTCAACTTTGCATAAATCTCGGAGAAATTTAAGGAGATTTGAATAAGTCAAAGATAGAAGATTAAATGCGAGAGATTTGCTAAGTTTTTGAGATTTGAGGAAGCAGGAAAGTTTTTCAAGATTCCCGCCTTTGTTTTCTGAGTTGCCTATAAATATGTGCTCAGATCATTCACTCATTAACAACTTTTTACAAACGTGGAAAAGGAGGAGCTCTAGAGAATTTGGAGTAAGATTTTGTGTTGAGTCATCTTTTCTTTGCTAAGAGAAACAGATTCAAGAAATCCGTACTGAGTTTTTGAAGTGAGCATTTCTGCAGAATAATTATTATCTTGCTGAGAAATTCGGATTTAGAAGATCGGATTCGAGGAATTCATATTGAGTATTCAGAGTGGGTATTTCTCTAGAGTCACAATTTCCTTGATAAGAAGACCGGTTTTAGATAACCGGATTCAAGAAATCCGTATTGAAGATTCAGAGTGAGCTTTTTTGGAGTCATATTTTTCTTGCTGAGAAGTTCAATTTCAGAAAATCAGATCCAGGAAATTGGATTGAAGATTCGGAGTGAGCATTTTGTGGAGCAGCTTGACAAAGTCTTTTTATTATGTTTGGATCAATTGTTCTTTAAGGAAACATTGTAAACTGAAAGGAGTCAGTATAATCTTTCCTATTGGGAGATAAAAGGTGTCCAACGGGAGTTGGCACAAGTTGTATTCACTTATTAATTATAGTGGATTTCCATAGACCCACAGGAGTGGCTATGGCAAGGACGTAGGTTCTCTTATTGAGGACGAACCTTGTAATTCTTGTGTTCTTTTCTTGCTTTACCTTTCTTGCATGCTTGGGTTACTTGATAAAGGTTGATAAGGAAGTAAATCTTAACAGGTTGCAAGGGTTAAGTTTCATAAAGTTTTGAAACATATAAAAAGATATCAACTGATTCAACCCCCCCCCCCTTCTCAATTGACATTCGATCCTTGGAACTTCAAGTGGTATCAGAGGGAGGTTACCTTGTTCTTTTTTCCTTATCATGGAGAATATAAATTCTGTTAACAGTAGAGGAATTTCTACATATGATGGCAAGAATTATTATGGATGGAAAAATAGGATGATTCCTTATCTCCTATCTCTTGGCCTTGAATTTGTTGATGCTACCACTATTA
Source organism: Viscum album (assembly GCA_963277665.1). NCBI lineage: Eukaryota > Viridiplantae > Streptophyta > Magnoliopsida > Santalales > Viscaceae > Viscum > Viscum album. Next base: position 1,437,934,459 of record OY728162.1, read on the forward strand.
TCTTTCCACCTATTGAGAAAATTTATCCTATGACATTTGCCGACAAGAGGAACATAGAAGTTGATGGAAAGGCTAGGAATGCTATTCTCATGTCCTTATCAGAAAATTTTTATCAGAAGGTAATGGGCCTCACAACATCAAAAGGCATATAGTACAAGATGGAAAGTGTTTTTGACGGAAACACAAAAGTCAAGGAAGCCAAGCTATAAATCTGGCGTAGTAAGTTTGAAGACATCGGGATGAGAGATGACGAAACAATTGATGAATACTTCACCAGAGTTAATGAAATTATTTGCAACATCAGGGGATTTGGAGAAGACTTGGAAGATTCTACAATTGTGAAGAAACTTATGTGAAACTTTCCAGACAGGTTTGATTCTAAAATTTCAGCTTTAGAAGATAAGGATGATTTATCTCTTGATGAAATGCATAACTTTCTTGTTGCTTATGAAATGAGGAAATCTACTATCTTTAAGAAGAATATGAAAGATGAAATGTCTTTTGAAGCTATGAGAAAGATGAAAATCCAAGAAGATGATGAAGCTGATCCTTGTGAGTCTGTTGATAAGGAAGATGAAGAGTTGAATGAAAAAATCATATCTCTCATATCCAAGAACTATCTAAGAGGAAGAGGAAAATATGGAGGGAAACTTCCTCTAAAATTTTTTGAGTGTGGTGGAATCAGGAACTTTTCTATGAATTTCCCAAAGAAGAAATTTGGAGAATATCAAGATATTTCTAATGAGAATACTCGATGGAAGAAGTAAAACAAGAATGAAAAAGAAGATAAGACTTCTAAAGAAATCAAGAAGAATTTTTATGGAAAGAAAAGAAGTATGTTGAGAAAGAAGGTTGAATCTGAATCATCTAACAATGATTCCTTAGAAGAAGAAAGTAGATAAAGATTCAGAACCTTCATTGAAAAAGTTGATAAAACAAATGCTTCCTCAGAAAGTGAAGAAGGTGGTGAAGAATCTTACAGAGAATATCAGCTATGATCCAAACTTCTTGCATGTCTGGAGCAAAACAAATCCATTAAGAAAGAAATTCTTGTGATAAAGAAAAATCATGAAGAAGTTCATGATGGAAGTAAAGATGTTACCAAGAAGGAAGATGAATACATTTAAGAAATTTTAAGTCACAAACATAGAATTGCTGAACAAGGAAAGATGATAGAAGATCTTAGCAAGAAGCTGGAAATTAAAGAAGAAGAGGTCAACAAGTTGCAATAAAAAGTTATTGAGTCTGAAAATTCCCTAAGGAAGATGAATGAAAACTTCCACAAAGCCACTGAAGTAAAAGTTGAGACTTCTAAGACGGCTGGAAAGGCTTATCATGAGAATCAGGTGAAATATTCTCCTATCAAAAATAATGTTTTATCTAATTCTTCTAACATTTCAGGTTATGGAAAAAGTATCAGTAAAACTTGGGTAGAGAAAGGATGTGAGAAACCTTTCAATCCTACAAAAATTGAAAACTCACTAAAAAGAAGAGATGGCCTACTTCCTGAGTTTCCTAGAGCTGAAAGAAGTTATCAACCTCAACAAAGTTTCTATAAAGAAAAATCTTTTGTTAGTAGAAAATCAAGATTTGAGGGCTATTGCTGGTGTTGTGGAATGTATGGGCATAGAGCATATAATTGCTGGCACAATTTATCTCTACCCGGATGAAGGCTTGAGCAAAGTGGAAGAAATAACGAAAGAAGAATGTGTAACCTTCTGTATTCAAATAAAGTTTAAAAGGTGAATTCTCAAGATGTTAGAAACATTCCAACAAAGAATCAATTTGAATGTATGGAAAAATTTTGTGGAAGATGTGATCAGTCTGGTCATCATACCGAACGATGTATGACTCTTCTTCCCGAACAAGTTTCTTATGATATGAAAGAAAAGAAAGATGAAGATAAGAAGGTTGATGAGAGAGCTTTTGTTGTTGAGACAGCTTTAAAAGCAAGTAAGAGAAACAAACCATGGATTCTTGATAGTGGTTGTTCTTCACACATGACAGGTGATATAAAAATCTTGGAGCATGTTGAAAGTCATGATGGAGGAGTAGTTACTTTTGGAAATGATAGTTCCTTAAAAATTAAGGGAATCGGAACGGTGGAGATTGAACCAGAGAAACTGAAATCTAAGGAAGACTTGCTTGTTGATGGGATAAAACATAACTTACTTAGTGTAAGTTAACTTTGTGATGATGGAAAGGAAGTTATATTCAGAAAATATTCTTGTGTAATCAAAAGTGTGAAAAATGGAAAAGTGATTACAAAAGGAGAAAGAACTAGTGGGAATCTCTTTCAAATTGGAGAATCCAATAACTCTTGTTATTTGAGTGCTGAAGATGAAAACAAGTTATGGCACCAAAGACTTGGCCACCTGGGGTAGAAGAACATGAGTAAGATTTCTAAATTTGATGCTGTTCGAAATTTTCCAGAACTGAAAAGAAGAGATGAAGATGTTTGTGTTACTTTCCAGAAAGGAAATATGACTAACAAAAGTCATAAAAGAGTTGAGATTCAATCTTACAAACCACTTGATCTTATTCATTCCGATATATGTGGGCCTATGAGACATCAATAAACAAAAGGAGATTTATACTTTATCAATTTTATTGATGATTTCACTCGGATGACAAACGTCATGTTCATGAAGCATAAGTCAGAGGCTATTGAAATGTTTAAATTCTTCAGAAGATATGTTGAGAAAGAATTGGGAGTTTCCATAAAGAAGTTGAGAACAGACAACGGTACCGAATTCACAAGTAATGATTTTGAAACTTATCTAAGGAAGAATGGTATCAAACATCAGTATAGTGCTCCCTATACTCCACAACAAAATGGAGTAGAAGAAAGGAAAAATAGAAGCTTGGTGGAAATGGGAAGAAGTATGTTATCAGAATACAAACTTTCAAAATTATTCTGGATAGAAGCTGTTATCACTGTTGTACATGTTCAAAATAGATGCTTGTTGAGACCAGAAACCAACATGACTCCTTACGAGATGTGGTATAAAAAAATCCTTCTTTTAATTACTTCAAAGTTTTTGGAAGTCCATGCTTGCTCAAAAACAAAAATAATGACTTAGGAAAGTTTGATGAGAAAGATGAAGAAGGAATATTTATGGGTTATTCACCAAATGGAAGAATTTACAAATGCTGGAACAAACGTTTACAGAAGTTGGTGGACTCATATGATGCGAAGGTAATTGAAAATCCAAGTTCCTTCACAAAATTTGTTGATAATATTGAGGAAGATAAATCAAATAATTCCCACGAGAGTGAAAGTGACTCAGATGATCCACATAGGGAAGAAAGTGATGTTGGGAAGGAAGATGTGAGTTTCCCTACCTTACGAAAACATGTTGAATCCCAAAATATTATTGGGAATCAGAAGGCTCTAGTTCAGACAAGAAGAGAGTTGAGATTAGAATATCAGACTTCCCTTATCTCAAAAATTGAACCAGAATCAGTTTCAGAATCTATTCAACATGAAGAATGGGTGGATTCTATGAATGAAGAACTGGATTAAATTGAGAAAAATGAAACATGGGAACTTGTTCCAAGGCCATCAAATAAGAATATTATCGGAACCAAGTGGGTTTACAGAAATAAATTGAATGAACATGGAGAAGTTACAAGAAACAAAGTGAGGCTTGTGTGTAAAGGATATTCCTAGGTGGAAGGTGTGTATTTTGATGAAACATTTTCCCCTGTTGCAAGGTTGGAAACTATTCGCATGTTTCTTGTAGTGGCTACTCATCAGAATTACAAGGTTTATCAGTTGGATGTAAAGTCATCTTTCTTAAATGGTGAGATTGAGGAAGAAGTTTACATTGAAAAACCTTGTGGGTTTTTTCTTGATGAGGATGAAAAAAAAGTTGGAAAATTGAAGAAAGCCTTATATGGGCTGAAACAAGCTCCACGAACATGGTATTAAAAGCTTGACAATTATTTGAGAAAGATGGATTTTTCAAAAGGAAAGGTTGATAGAAACTTTTATATTAAAGATGTCAACTCCGGAACTTTTATTGTAATTGTTTACGTGGATGATATAATTTTTTCTGGCGATAAAGAAAAGGTCTGTGAACAGTTTGCTGAAGAAATGAAGGAAAATATTGAAATGTCAATGTTGGGATAATTAACTTTATTCCTTGGATTACAAGTTCATAAACATGTAAACTACATTTTCTTGTACCAAGAAAAGTATGCCAAGGAATTGTTAAAGAAGTGTGGAATAGAATAATCAAAGGAAGTTTCAACTCCTATATCAATGAGCAAAAAGTTGAGAAAAGATGAGTCAGGGAATAGTGTGAATCAGAAAGACTTTTGAAAGTTGATAGGAAGTCTTCTTTATCTTACAACTTCAAGGCCTGATATTGCTTATGTTGTGAATCTCTGTTCCCGATATCAAAGTAATCCAAAAGAATCACACACATTGGCAGTCAATAGGATTATGAGATATGTTAAAGGAAAAACTTCACATGGGTTGTTATACAAGAGAAACAATGAGATTAAGTTTCATGGTTATACTGATGCTGATTGGGCTGGTGATTGTAATGATAGAAAATCAACATCAGGAGGAACATTTTTCTTAGGGGAATGCTGCGTGAGTTGGTACAGTAAGAAACAAAGTTCAGTAACTTTAAGTATAGCTGAATCTGAATATGTTGCAGCTACTTAGGCTTATACTCAAATGATGTGGATTAATGTTCAGTTGGAAGATTTGAAAGTGAATGTTTTTAAACCATTGAAGATACTCTGTGATAATCAAAGTGCCATTGATCTTTCCAAGAATCATGTTCAACATTCAAGATCAAAACACATTGATATAAAGTATCATTTCTTAAAATAGAAAGCTTCTTCTGGAGAAATATTGCTGGAATATATTTCAACAAAGTATCAGATTGCTGATATTTTCACAAAAGAAATGTCAAAGGAGAGGTTTGTTGAGCTGAGGCTGCAACTCCATGTTCAGCCTCTTCCCATGAATTCCTAAAAACTCATAAGAAAGTATCCCCCACCGTACTTTGGACTATGTTTAAAATGGGGGAGAGTAAGTTTTCTTTATGAATTTAAAGCATTGGTTATCATATAATGGGGGAGTGAGAAAGAAAAATGAGAGAGTAAAATAAAAGTGAGAATGATAAAAATAAATGTTGAAGGGGAGTTTGAGTAAGGTGAAGTTTACCCTTATATGGCCACAATATTTTCTTGTCACCGAGGGATGGAAATCCTTCAAAAACATTAATTTTTCCAGTAGTGTGGTGTCAGGACACTCTCTTTTGAGAAAGGCTATGTTTTGGTAAAATTAATTTTTAAGAGATGAAAGTCTTGTGAGGTGAAAACATGTTAACCAGGGTTGCCAACAAATCCAAAGGGGGAGATTGAAGAACCTTTGTGGTGTTTTGTTTAACATTTTTTTGTATTTGTTGACAACTAATCTTTTTGTTGAAGAATATTTTTGAGTTATAGAAAGTTGAAGTTTCTGGTTGCTGAAGATTTTATTAAAGAAGATTTTATTGAAGAATGAGAAGTCATAAATTAAGAAAGTGTCTCAAACTTTCTTAAACAAATCAGATGATGCTTTTCTGATCTTATAGTTCTCACACATCATGAAAAGTTTCATGATAAAATCTATTGAAAAAATGGTGAAGAGAATTCAGTTTTTTTTCACTAAGGAAAATTCTGAGGAAATTCGAAACCTGTTTTTCGGAACCTTTTTCCTGAACTAGTTCTTATGAACCTGTTTTTCGGTGTCTATCTGAGCCAAAAAATCAGAGTCTACCCAAGCCAGAAGTTTGGAGTCTATTTCCTGAACCAGATTTTCGGAGTCTACTTGCTGAATCAGATTTTCGGAGTCTACTTGCTAATTCAGAATTCAGAGTCTACTTGCTGAGCTAAAAGTTTGGAGTGTATTTACTGAACCAAAATTCGGAGTGGACTTCTTGAACCAAAAATTAAGAGTGGACTTCCTGAACCAGAAATTCGGAATGACAATCATGAGCCATAAATTCGGAATGACAATCCTGAGCCAGAAATTCGGAATGACAATTCTGAACCAATATTCCTGAACCAGTTTTCCTAAACCAGTTTTCCTGAACCAGTTTTCTTGAACCAGTTTTCCTGAACCAGTTTTCCTGAGCCAGTTTTCTTAAGCCTATTTTCCTGAACCAGTTTTCCTGAACCAGTTTTCCTGAACCAGTTTTCCTGAACCATTTTTCCTGAACCAGTTTTCCTGAACCAGTTTTCCTAAACCAGTTTTCCTGAACCAGTTTTCCTGAACCAGTTTTCCTGAACCAGTTTTCCTGAACCTGTTTTCGTGAACCAGTTTTCATGAACTAGTTTTCCTGAACCAGTTTTCCTAAACCTGTTTTCCTGAACCTGTTTTCCTGAACCTGTTTTCCTAAACCAGTTTTTCATAAACTAGTTTTCTTGAACCACTTTTCATGAACCACTTTTCCTAAACCAGTTTTCCTGAACCTAAAATCAGAACCAAGATCTAGACTTATCATTTTGAGGAAGATATGAAGAGTTCAAGAAAACTCTTACTTAAACTTTGCATAAATCTTGGAGAAATTTAAGTAGATTTGAATAAGTCAAATATTGAAGATTAAATGCGAGAGATTTGTGGAGTTTTTGAGATTTGAGAAAGTGGGAAAGTTTTTCAAGATTCGCGCCTTTGTTTTCTGAGTTTCCTATAAATACGTGCTCAGATCATTCTCTCATTAACAACTTTTTACACATGCGGAAAAGGCAGAGCACTAGAGAATTCGGAGTGAGATTTTGTGCTGAGTCATCTTTTCTTTGCTAAGATAACCAGATTCAAGAAATCCATACTGAGTTTTCGAAGTGAGCATTTCTGCAGAATCATTATTATCTTACTGAGAAATTCGGATTCAGAAGATCGGATTCAAGGAATTCGGATTGAATATTCGGAGTGGGTATTTCTGTAGAGTCACATTTTTCTTACTGAGAAGACTAGTTTCAGATAACCAGATTCAAGAAATCCGGATTGGAGATTCGGAGTGAGCTTTTTCAGGTTCATAGTTTTCTTACTGAGAAGTTCGGTTTCAGAAAATCAGATCCAAGAAATTGGATTGAAGATTTAGAGTGAGAATTTTTTGGAGCAGCTTGACAAAGTCTTTTTCTTATGTTTGGCTCAATTACTCTTTAAGGAAACATTTTAAACTGACGGGAGTCAGTATAATCTTTCCTATCGGGAGATAGAAGGTGTCCAACGGGAGTTGGCACAAGTTGTATTCACTTCTTCATTATAGTGGATTTCTATAGACCCACGGGAGTGGCTATGGAAAGGACGTAGGTTCTTTATTTTGGCCGAACCTTGTAATTCTTGTGTTCTTTTCTTGCTTTACCTTTCTTGCATGCTTGGGTTACTTGATAAAGGTTTATAAGGAAGTAAATCTTAACAGGTTTCAAGGGTTAAGTTTCATAAAGTTTTGAAACTTATAAAAAGATATCAACTGATTCAACCCCCCCCCCACTTCTCAGTTGACATTCGATCCTTGGAACTTCAAGTCTAAATTATTATTAATATCTAGTGGAGATTTTAGATATAAGAGAAATTATTTTGGAATAAGACCACTCACTTAGTTAATGTTCTGTGGTGAAACCATAAATATATGGAAGTTATATGAGAACTTGAGGATGTGATGAGTTAGATGTATCCTCGGTTTTTTATATCATAGTGATGTAATTTCAAGGGAGAAATTTTTTTAAGGGTGGTATAACTTAACACCATATGATTTTATATATATTTTTTTTATTTAAGCAAACATTACACATTCAGTAGCTAGTTTTATAGGTAACCCTGAGTCCAAATAAAATGTGATATATTATACCATTATAACCTAGACATTAAATTAGTGGTATGGATAGGAATAAACACATTATAAAAAATAATTTATAAATCTTTTATATAATGAAAATTTATTTATTAATTTATAATAAATAAATATTCATTTTTTAGTAAACTCATTTTATGTTTCAAAAATAGGTTTTCTCCAAAAATTATTTTTACTGAATTTTTGGCATGGATGTTATCACAAATTTTTAAAAAATTTATAAATTTTATTTTATAAAAAACATATCATTTCTTATATCATTACATCAAAATTAGATTAGTGTGCTTTTTTTTATTTTTCTGAAAATATTAATTTTTCTGTGAATAGTGAAAAAATACCGATTTTATATCTATTCCATTCAAGTATTTATAGAATTCCATTTTGTTATGAATTTATTTTAAAGTTTAATTATTTATTTTTTTTATTAATAATAATCCAATTAATTTAATTGTAATCAACATTATGCTTAATTTTTTTATAAAAACGTTTTTTACTTAAAAATTATCTTTTCTAGAAAACTATTTTCACCACGTTTTATGGGTTTATTTTTAAACTAATATATAAAAATTATAAAAAATTAATGTGATAAAATGTAATATATACTTTTAATTATCATTTATATTTTCTTAATGAGTCCAATTTCATTTTTTGGTCATTATGAATAGTAACTTTGGTAAAAAGTTAGTTGCCAAAGTAAGTTTTAAATCAAGTAAAAATTGTTAAAATTAAAATGATAAGGGTTAAAATGACATATAAACTATATAAATCCTATTTTATGTTCATATTTATACCCTATCTCATATCATATTCGAACAATAGTAATTTTTGATCCATTTATCTTGAATAATACATTAATATATTTCAATCTTTTGAAAAATTCCATATGTGTCCACTCCCTCCCTTATAAAAGGACACCAACTATCCTCTATTATCCACACTTAAAGTTACTTATATCTCAAAAAACCCCCAAAAAAATACTTTATTAACATCACCATCCACATCCTAGAGGTACTATTTTGATCATAATGTCATCCTTTCAATGCTTAAGGTGTAAGCTAAATTTCTCAACTAAGAGGTATAACTCTTAACCGAGTAATTTCAATTTTATTTGTTCTTACACATTATATAAACTTATTTTATACATAATAAAATTATAAATATAATATTATAAATATGATTAAATTTTATTATTATTATGGAATAATCATTTTTCACCTCATTTTCATCAAATGGGAAATGAACTTATCACTCGTGTGTTTGTATGGATCATCGCCTCAACGTAGCGATATGATTCATTTTACATTAAATATTTTATGGTCAGTTATTATGATAGATTTAATGTTTATATATGATATTTATGAAATTATTCTACTTCTATAATTACAAAATCTCATCTACCTTCTAACATTTCCATCCGATGGAATTTGAGAACGTCGCTCATGTGGACTACCACCTTCACAAAGTCATGTGATTCGTTTTTAATTTATGATATAAACGGATTGTAATAAGGATGATTTTAATGAATATATATGATATATATGTTATCAAAATGATTTTATAAATTTTAATTATTATTTACCTTTCTTTTGTTTCATCCATCTAAAAGTTGAAACATCACTCATGCAGATATATGGACTACCGTCTCCATGAAGTGATGTAATCTATTTTTCATCACCACTTTATATGAATGATTATAAAATAGTATATAGTGAATAAAATTATAATTATTTCATGATTAATATTCTAGATATTATTAATCCATGAACAAGGTGCAAGTATTGGAAGCATCAGACCGAAACATGCATGGAAAATAGACCAATTTTTCACCCGAATGTTATTTTTTATAAAGAAATTATTAATAAAGGGATAAATAAAAATTATAACAGAATGATACGTATTAATTTATGAGTTAATATGGTTCTATTATATAATTATAATAAATCTATATTTATTATATATGATATTTTAATGCGTGCAAAAGATAATGAAAATTGAGGTAAGAGATTTATGTTACAATCTTATTTCTTTTTAGGATTGTCTATTATAAATTTACATTGAAGGAAATTATATGGATATTATCCTTTAAATGAAATATATTTTATTATCCTATAATTATTCATTGAATTTTAATGTAATTGTACCATTTTTCTCTCTTTGGTACATAAAATTATTGAGGAAATGTTTTTAAGAAAAAAAAATTGTTATCTCTTTTCTCAAGAATCATTTTCTTCCATGACTGTATTCTCTTTAAAATGTTTTCAAGAATAGTTTCAATATTACCAAATTATTGATTAAATTAATTTTTATCCATTTTTTAATTTCTATACAAAAATTAAAAAGATTTTTCTTTTCATTTTCCAAAAAATATATTATTTACCAGAGTTTGGAACAAAATATTTATAATAACATATACCGCTTGAATGGTTTTTTATACTATCATGATACACTCTATTTTAAATTTTCCTTTAAAATATTTTATGTTAATTTTCAAAGGAATTTTTCTCTAATATTCTAAAAAAAATAGATTTTAAATAAGTGATTTCAAAATAAAATGGTTATTTTCCATAAGAAATATTCTAGTGATATTTTTAAGTTATTTGTATGTATAACAACATCCTTTGATGTTAGTTATGCTTCAATAGGAACACAATCCAATGATAACATCCTTTTTAATTCTTTTTATGGTGATTGATTATGATTATTAAATATTGATAAACATATTTTCTTTTTCCAAGGGTTAATATATGATTAAATGATGAATGTTTTCATGACCTTATGGCATAAATATGGATGGATTATGATTATGTGATAGTTGGGTCTGTTATATCCCTAAAATTTATTGTGTAATTTCATATTGATATCTCATGATATAATTATAAAAATCATGGAAATTATTTCAAATGTGTTTTTTCACATTTTTATGAATTAATATGATTACTTATAGTTATGATTATAATATTATGTGTGGACATGATTTCAAATAGTTATGTTCACATTTTGACAAATGAGTATGATTGATTCTAGATATTCTCACAATTTTATGAGTGGAAATTATTTAAAATAGCTATGTTCACAAGATTTTTATTACATATGCTTATGATGCCACACGCCTATGTTATGAATTATGATTGCCACATTGACATCCTTATTGATCATACTCCATGATATGAAGGGATTTAGAGTTTTTGATCTATGCTTTTAAGGGTATGAATCATCTTTTCAGAACATGAACTTGAATATATTAAAATCACCTTAGGATCATTTTATTATTTTTTATGATTTATATCTCCCATGTTTACCATTACCAATCATATGAGTTCTCCCTTTATTATGTTTTCCTTCCCAATATTTTGATAACAGGTACTACCTATGATGAGTATAGAAGGGTACCTTATGAAAAAAATATGTTTGAGATGATGAATTTTGTACTTAAATAATATTATTTTGTATCTATATTACAATAAACTAAACTTTTGTGGTTCTCAGACATGGTTATTTGGGATACATATTGAATATTAATCAAAAAGATATAATATTTGTGTATGTTATTATTGGTTATTTATATCCACAATCCATTTAGTTGGTTTACCGTATAAATCAATAAATAATACAATTCAAAACCACAACTAAATAATCAACAGAAAAAATCGGTAGTTGCAAACCAGGAGAAATTTCTTTATCCAACTGGGTCTTCTATGCCTCATGTTGAAGAAATACCCCTTGGGGGGAAACACAAGACCTTATTTTGTAATTTCCATGTGTTAAAGAACCTCTTAGATATCCTAGCATAATTATTGATCCTTGATGCACTATATCTATCAAATGTGATTTTAAAGGTCCTCATCAAGGCTCTAAAGATCACTATCAAGTTTGAAACTAAGGTGGATACTACCAAAGTCTACTGTACGGAATAAGTAAATCATGAGGACTACTAGATCATCATATCCTTTTCTAGAAAATATGAAGGTTCAATCATCTAGGGGAATATCCAACCACTCTATATCTTAGATAAGCTCAATGGAATGGATGTCCACCAGTGTTTTATGGAAACAATATCTAGGATCAATCTTATCCCAACTCAGACATGCTATAAGATGGGGTAAATAGAGACCGATCTAGCCTCATTCAAGATGATAATTTAGATATATGATAAGATAGAGAGAAATTCACTCGACAAGATCTAGTTGAAAACCTAGTTTGGTGATTTGGTATCAAATACTAATTTCATGGTAGTCTCATAAAACACCACTTTCAATGCCTTTCTAGGAAGTACCTAGTTCCACTTGCGTACAACTATCCCATAATCATATCACGAGTGACTCAGATACTACCTCAACGGTTAATAAGGGGAGATCTACAGTGATATTACTCCATTTGACTCATATGATGCCTTCTATGTAGATGTTTTATATAATAAAATGGAGGGGAAGAAAGCCTATTTTGAAGAACATGAACATGTCAATTATCCCAATGAATTGAAACCTACCCCAGAAGATCCTTGGGAAGACTTGAAGAGAAGTTCCATCCTACCTATCCATCATCTGTAATAAAATATTTTACACCTTTGGAATCATTTTAACATTACCAATAAGGAGTACATACAAATCCCCTCTTTCTCCTATGAAGGGGAGGTTCCTATTAAGCCTCAAAACCCCAATCTCATTGCATCCAAGAAGTTTCGACCCATATACGATAATTGTTACCTCCACCATATCTATCAGAGAGAAGGAATGAACCACTTATAGTAAAAAATACCTATTTCTTTGACATATTAATAGTACCATGTTAGTGAATACCGAACAAGATATGAGCCTCAACCTCTATTAGCATGATATATACATAATCAAAAGGTAATGAATCTATCCCTGAAGATTTTTCACAAACACATGAGGATGATTGTACCACATTAAATTCATATATCTTGGAGGATACATCTCTTCCCTATAATAATCATGTTTCTAATGAAGATTATATGGTTAAATATCCTCCTTCCTTTGAAGAGGTAGTATCCATAACCATCTATAAGATAATACTAGTGAACCTCAGCACTGAGGAAGATTTGAGGCTAATATTGATTGGTGTCATAATGCCTCCTGATGAAAAATAGCATTATGTTTCATTTATAAAATAGTACCATGATTTATTTTCTTATAAAAATAAGAAGATATTTTATATTAATCCTTAAGTTATCATCTATTTCATTACCTCCCCATTAGACACTTTAGATTCAACAAGCACCCAAAAAGATTCCTCCCTCCCATGGTTTCTTGGTTTAGGCCAAATTTGATAAAATAATCAATGTTAAATTATTCAACAAAGGTTAATATCCCAATTTTCTAGAAATAAAATTTCCTAGTCCAGATAAATAATGGATAGTTCGTAGTTTTCATCAATTTTTAGAACCACAACAACCACAAATCCAAGGATGACTTCCTCATTTTAGACATAGAGTTACTGATTAACATAAACACTTGTTTGTAGTCCCATTCCTTCAATGATGGGTACAATAGATACAATCAAATATGTATGTCCCCTAAATATTAATATAGAGTAACATTTAGGGAACCTTGGGGAATATATTATGAAAAATGGGTGCCCTTCATATTAAAGAAAACTAGAGAAACTTACCAATATGATATACACCATATCATCAAGATTATTATTGGAATAATGGTTATTTTTTATGTGGATGACTTTATGGGAACTTCCCATTTACCCTAGGGTTATATCAATGATATTTAGAAAGTTTTTTTCAAGATTCATGCCCACTACCTTGAGAAAAACACCATAAATATTTCATTTGGGGTTTCTTTTGGTAAATTCTTCATCTTCATGGTCTGATACATAGGCATCTTGATCAACCTAGAGAAGATCAATTACATATTGATTATAATCAAAGTTTTATTTACAAAATATCTAGAAAATTTAATCCCATTTTCAATCTAATGATGAAATGAATCTCCCATTAGTGGGATGAAGAATTCCAGACCACATTTAAAGAAATCAAGAATTATCTGTTGTGTCCTTCAGTTCTAACTCAAACTATCCAATGAAAAACTTTACTCCATTATATGAATTAATTTGAATTATCATTTAAAAATATCCTAGAATAGAAGAAAAATAAATGAAAATAGAAGATTATATACTACCTCAGTCACATGGTTCTTGAAATTGAGACCAAATATTCACCCAATTAGAATAACTACCTTACCTTAGTCTTCATAGTCTATAACCTATTTAATTATCTACTGAATTATGAGATTTAGTTGATCTCTCACATTAATCCATTGAGTTATATTATCAATCATCTCATATGGTATGGATGGTTGTAATGATGAATAGTGATCCTCCAATAGTTTGACAAAAATTTCATCCCTAAAAATTATATCAAGGGTCAAGCAATGGAATATTTACTCATAGAACATCAAACATATGAGAATTTTTCCCTCAACATTTACTTCCTAGATAATCCCATTCTATACATTGATTAGGTAACCCCATACTAGAAGATTTACTTTTATGGTTCCTCTAGAATGTTGATTGGGAGAAGGATTAATAATCCCAATCTTAACAGGGTCATCCTTGTAATTGTCTTCATCACTCCCTCAAAGGACCTCATATTATATTTATTCCTCTTCTCAAAGGGATGAACCAAAAATGAGTTTGAATATTAATATGTCATCACTGGTCCTTATTTTTCATCAATATCGAAGTTTCGCTATTTCATTATAAAGGAGACTATAATTTAATCATCAAAAAAACATTAATGATTACAGTATTATGAAATATAATCTTATCCCCTTGATCGAGCATGCCCATGAGTGGATGGGTCAATTCCCCTCTGAACCAAAGGTGGTCCATATCCCATGATCCCAAAATGATTGATATAATTCATTGGTAATCTTGGATTCATCCATTGTAGAGATATACAATGATGACTTATTCATCTATGTAGATAATCAGATGGTGATCCCCACCCCCATCGTCCTTGATTGAGAAGACTGATAGGCGAATCAACTCACTTATAGGTCTTCCTAAGAAGGGACCTCATATACCCCAAAGATAGTGTAATAATTTGATTATAGGAATACTTTTATTGAGTACCTACAATATGGAACTTTTCTATCTCATTGATTTGAGAAATAGCAGATCCACTTATGTGCAGTGTATTTTACACTCTATGATGACCCCAACTCAAAGCAGGTCCTCAAAAGATGAAACCTTGATGGGATTATTCTCCATTTCATTCATGGAAGGGAAACTCCTAAACAATTTTTTAAGTTATATAGTAGGTCATGTGGGTCTCACCAGTCAGGATTGAAGTTATCCCATCAGATTCAAAGATTAGGTTACTTCTAACTCACTATAGTTCATGACTGCATGTTATTACCCATGAATTTTCATGCATGTCATATTCACTCCAACACTATGAATCATCCACTAGATCATCTCCTTGGTGCCAAATATTCCTGTACTTTTTTACATTAGGATTTAATTTCATGGGTATTTACCTAATAACAATATCCAAATAGTGTAGGTTCATTCTTACTGCCACTGATTTTGTTTCCAAGTGGGTTGAATCCATTCCCCTCAAGGAAGTTAAGACTCGGTTTTTGATTGAGGTTGTAAAATCCTACAACATTCATTAATTTTTTGTCCCTCACAACATTCTCACCGATAATAGAACCAAATTATGAGTTGTCAAGGTAAACATGTTTCATGCCAATAAAATCATCCAATACAACAGTACTTATCATTATCATGCATAAAAAATAGACATATTAAGGTATAAATAATTATCTGTAACATTTTAAAAAATATGGTTGAATAGAAATAGAAGATACGACTTGATAAGATCTCCAATTATATGAGGTTATATCAGGTGATGACTCGAACTTCCACCCAAGTGACTCATTACTCCTTGGTATATGGAACCAAAGTAGGACTTCCCATTAAGGTTCAACTATAATTTCTCCAGACCACTTTCTATGACCGGTTATCTTTAGAAAAATGTTCCTAGATTTTTTAGACAAACTGTAATCCCTTTATGATAGTAGGCTCTAATTACTACACAACCTATCAAACATTAAAAATTAAGGTTCACACTCACTCCTTCATCCAATGTGACTTGGTGCTAGAATTATGAACATCCAATGATATCTGGAAGGAAACCACTAATGTTAGATCCCAAATGGTAAATTCCCTTCATCATTAAAAAGGTCTAATACAATTTTATAGACTCATTAATCATCATGTATATGGAGTTCATTACACCTACCACTAATAAATTTCCTGACCATAAATTCTATGGTGGATATTTATACACTAAAATATGTTAAACCTCATTGTCATGGTATGTGTCTCGTGAAATTAAACTATATGATGCCTACATCCTCACTATGATATGTTAATATTCATAGTCATGGTCTATGACACATGACCCAAAACTATATAATTCCCATGTACTCCTAGTAATACATTAAAATTCATAGTTATGTTATTTTCCACATGATATTAAACTAAATGAAACCATTATCCTCACTAAAATACATTAAATTCCATAGTCATGGTCTATGTCTCATGTCCTTAAAAAAGATGATGCCTATATCATCATCGTAACTTGTTAAACTACATAGTTAATATCTATGTCACAACACATTAAATTTTATGAGGCATATGTCCTCACTAAAAGAAATTAAATTTTATATTCATGGCCTCTGTCACATGTACTTAAACTATATGAAACTCACATCTTCACTACAAGATGTTAAAATAAATATTTGTGGTCTATGTCGCATGACCTTGAACTAAACCACGCCAAATTACTTATTATAATTCATTAATGTGTATAATCAAGTCCACTCTATATAAATTTAAACTACTTGGAATGGGTACTCATCCCACAACCCTGAACTATATAGAACATGGTCCCAAATACATGACCTTAAACTATGTATCACATCATTCTCACCATATGATTTTAAAATGAATGATGAACATCTTAGACACATGAAATTAAGATAAATCAAATTTTCTCCTAAGTGCACAACCCTAATATCCATAGTTAAAATATTATTGTTCGGTACTTAAACTATAATACTAACTCTTCATAATAACCTAATAGGAAACCCCCTCCTTGGGTGGTAGTCCCCTACTACACCCTTCCCAAATAACTATATGTGGCATGATTCCTAGTTCACTATATACATCACAACACCTGGAACTCATATCTTAGTTACATTCACCATTACCACCTTATACCCCTTTCCTTTTCATGATTAATGGTTCTATTATAATGAGTTTGTTTTTCTCTCTTTCCATTGATAAACTTCTTATCTCAAGAGGGGTATTTGACCCTAGCCTATATTTATGCACCCCTACGATGCGATCAATTCATGTTGGTGTAACACATATAGTGTTAGACTATAACCAAACATCCTTTTCAGTAATTATTCAAACTTTGGGTTATAATCATTTCAAATCATTATCAATCATCCTTGTCTAAATAGACTCCCCTTTCATGAAATAAGAAATATATAAAGTCCCACCTCTCATCCAAGGTCTACATATTAGAGGATTCTTAAAAACAAAAGAAAATTTATCATGTTTTAAAGACAATTTTAGTTGTCTATTATAATGTATTTTCCTCCATTATTAAAAATGTGGTATTGGAACCTATGTTTTAAAAGCCTGATCAATAGTAATTCTCACCCCACACATCATCCTCTTACAATTTAGATTTTTTAATTCAATAGTTAATTTTAATCTATCCTACTTTGTTTTAGTTTAACTCTGAAAACCTCAACATTACCCCCTAATATATCCATACATACATATAGATTATGTCAACACACTGGGATCCCCTAGTTATATTCTTCTTATAGGGTCACTTTTAGTGGTTGATATAGAATCTTGACCCTTACCTGTCACCCTTTTTTTGCACTCCAATGTTTCATATGTTCTCTTCTCCTACTTCTTATTTCCTACATAGATCATGACTCACATGGGCTTAGAGTTTTTAATAGACTACTCCCAACATGACCGAGCCATATCCTGCAAGTGAGAAAGTACCCCTTTAGTCCTAGTATCATGCATTTAAACTACATAGTATTTCCTATTTAGTCATAGCTATCTGAATTTAAACTATACTACATTTCCCCTCCAGTTCTAACTGCATGACATTAAATTTCACAATGTTTCCCTTTAGTCCTAGATTATTAACTATAAAATACAAAACATCCCCTATTTATTCCTTTCTTCATGAACTAAATATTTTTTCCCCTTTAGTCATATGTGTATGAATTTATATTTCACATTATTTCCCCTTTAGTCCCACTTACATGAATTTAAACATCATAGTGTTTCCCCTTTAATCCTAGCTACATGACTTTAAACTGCATAACATTTCCCTTTTCATACAATATTTAAATTATACAACGCTTACCCTTTAGTTATAGTTTTATGAATTTAATCTACAAAAAATTCAATTTTAGTCCTTATTTCATAAATTTATAATACATTTCCACTTTTTCCTTTCCTAGGTTGTCTCTGTAGCACTGAGATTTCAGTCTATGACGGGTTTCACTATGCCTTTAGTAACGCACAAACAATCTCTCCCTCTCAATAGTAAAATATGCATGAAAATAAACTATATATCCTATTTATCATCATCATATGATGTTAAACTATGATATCAATGTCTGTGTATCATTACATTAAACTACATGGTTTTTTCCCAATCACATGACATAAAACTTCATAATTATTTGGATCATCATTTGAGAGGACCCCTTATTCTAGTATTGGACTACTACCATGCCACATTCTAAAACTACATGTATCTTGATTTTCATTTTAGGGGATATGTAGTGATTTATAAATCTATTATCTTAGGCCCAACCACTAGTCTTCCACTACCTCTTTCTTTTCGTGGTTCTTAATGAAATTTAGATGAGGTACATTTTACTTTGTTAATTGAGGTTGTACCACACTAAAAGGGAGATATTTTATGTTTTATGACCATAAAAATTAGTCACATGGTCAAAAAATTATGACATTAAACTTTATTTATTCCCCCAAAAAACATTCTATATTTTTAATGATCTCCCAAATTCTAATCATGTTGTTTCCCTTACACGGTTTTGTATAAAAAGACTCAATCTTTATCCAAGTTACATGACCCTAAATTAGGAACTGTACTCACTGAGGCTACCTACATTACCATTGGTATGTGAAAACCCTTTTTAGGTTTTCCTTCTATCCTTTTCTATATATACTACCTTCACTTTGCTTTATGAACTATGACATTAAACTGTAAAGACCCTTTTCATGGGATGATCTACCCTATCCATGAGTGATCATTCACATTGGGTTTACCCCTTGTAATTACTTGATGTATTCTCTAACCATTGGATAAATATATTTGATCTTAAATTGGATAAAATTATTGTTCAATGTTGTATAACCTTAAACCCAATCCCTCTATAGTCCAATTGGAATGACTTTAAACTTCCCAAGGCAAGATTCACAATGGATTGTCTAGCTAAAAACATGTAAAGGGTGACTTGATAAAAATTCAAGAATTCAATCACCGCATAGTTCCCTTTCATGACATGGTAAAGAGTTAGAACATAAATGGTTAAAAAAATATTGTGGAGCCTCCCATATAACCCTAGAAAAATCATGGTTATTCTCATTGAACCCCATGGTCCAAGTAAATGTTAGAGGGAATAATTAATCCCTCCACCCTCTCATTCATAGCTCTATGAATTTAAACTATATTGAATATCATCATTTCCAAATGATGTTAAAACTATAAAGTACTTATTCTTGATTACATGGACTCAAAGGTAATTCCTCAATGGTTTGATAATTGTTACCACGTTAAGAGTGATTTATTCTAGCATTGGTCCTTTCGATTAATGTCAAGTTTTTCTCTCCCAAGATAGGTAAAAAAAATCTTATATAGTTTGAGTAATATGAACATAAACTATACATAATTAGTAACTAATTTGGTGCTCCCAAGGGAATGGTGGAACCTCTATTATATATCCTCTGGTTTTGATAACCCATCAATCCCCGTAAACCCTAGTGTCATATCTGATGTTGGATGGTATACCCTTATGGTTCTCAAACCTTCCCTTGATCTTATTCACTCATATCCAAGATTTGTGTCCTTAGAGATCGTGTTTCCCCACAAATCATTCATTTCCAAATGAAATCCCCAATGGTGAATACACAATGCTCCAAAGGCGCACCTCCCATCTAAGGTATACACCCTAGAAGATTTTTAGCAACAATATAATGGGACCCGTGTTGAGAGGAAATAGTTAGTGATTGACCCTAATTTTCCTAAATCCAATATTTTTAGCATGGTAATGGAATCTAGGTGTTGGATTTGGTCAATTATCACCCTCAACCTATTAATCACCTTCTTTATAGTTTTAATTCTATAAACCATGGTTTACCTCTTCTCCTACTCTCCAATATTTTCGTAGACTCTCAACACCCTCAGTGTTAATCATTCATAGATTTACATATATTTTTATGGTGATATATAAATTTATTAATCCAACCCATATATTATTCTCCTTTACATGGTTCCCTTTGGAAACTAGAGAAATATTCTTACCCCGACCCTTTCATCCCTATACGACATTGTCATCTGATATGAGTAGCCTTTCATTACCCCTTGTTTGTCATCTTGAGTATGAATCATGAGATATTATAAGTTTTATATTATTTTTCTCAAAAACATGATTGATGATTCCCCTTTTATCTTTATCATATGATGTTAAACTTCATGTTCAATGTTCTTCCCATGGAATATTAAATTATGGTATCATGCATATCACATGAATAAAAAATATGTTATGTATTAATTCTCTTTAAAAATATTAATCCTTATATAGCATTGGTTTCCATATGTTCATGCCTTTATTTTTAGTCATGTGGGTTGATTCTTACTTTGTGAGGTATATTGTGATGTCAAGGCACCACATCCAATACTTATAGGTATATTATATCCCATTATTTCCTAGAACCCAGATTGGTATTTAAACTCATGTCAGATTCCCCCCACCCATTTCTTATCTAGATATAGGATTATTTTCCTTGATATACATATGATTCAATTATCTTCCATATATGTCAATTCATTATTCTCTAGTGATAAGGCCCTACTCAATTCACATCGGGTATACTCCTGTCTTTTTCACCATAGAGTTAATGTATTTAAGTGTCTCCTCTTATTCAAAGATGTATGACATTAAATCTCAGTAATCCTTTAGCCTAAATTATATGACCTTAAAAGGTATCCCCCTATGATTAACATTATTTAACTGTACACTTAGCAGCTCCCAATACCACCTCGTCCCCCTCTTTCAAGCATTAACAAGTCCTATTATCATCTCTACCACCTTTTTTAAATTTTATTTTTTTCACTAGCCTAAATTCCCAATATATCTCTTGTAAATTATTTTGATATTCTTGACACATGTCAGCATAATAGTAAGAGTTTTCAAAATCTCCCTGAGCATCCTTCTCATTCAAAGACACACTTTTTGTCCCCTGATTTATATTTACATACACTTTCATCTCCATATAGGCACCCCTATTGTGAAAACACAATTATCCAATAGATTTCCTCCCATATAAATTACACATTCTAGAGGAACCATTATCATTTCATCTGAAAAAAATCCACTATAATGATGACACAGTGCTCCTAATCCCCACCTCTCATCCTAGGAATTCATTCTAGATAAAATATATTTGTAAGTACAGTAATGAGACCCATGTTTTTAATGTGTTAAGTGGTCATCCTAAACCTATATTCCTCCTTTATCTATTATTTTAGATTCTTAGAGACACAATTTACCTTTATCATCCTTCCTTTTTCCAAGTGTAGTTTCAACACACTTGATGTTATTCCCCATGAATCTCATACATTGATAGGTAATCAAACACTTAAAATTACACCAAACTAGTTCCCCATCCTCATAGGCTACACATGCTAGTCAACACAATGTTCTAACCTCAACCCATCAACCTCGTTTTAGAACTATAATGTAATAGGAAGATCTTCTATTTGTATCTTGTTCCTCAAACTGATCATGACTCACATGGTATTAAAGGTTTTTATTTTATAGTTTAATTAATGTAATTGGGATATAATTAATATCAAGATGTTTATTTTTCAACTCTTTCCTTAGAATATAATCCTTCTCACCCTCCCTTTCATCATGAGATCCCATTATTGGTGGGATAATCTATCGATGCTGAAAAATGAGTCAGGAAGGATCAAAATAGTTTTAAATTAGAAAAACTCATTTTTATGTCCTTATTGGGATATTTCCTTTATAAAATACCATTTACAGGGTATCCCAACAGCCAAAGGTTTATTCCATTTTGCAGTCTTTGATTTGACTGGTCCTGAATCCTAAACAGACTTACAAATCAAAATTTATGGTCATGTGAAGATGGACTTCTAAAAAATGGTTAATGGGGGAAATTATAGATAAAATTCAATAATTTTTTACAATTAAACATTGTGTGAGTCTATTCTGAAGGTTTCATTAAAATCCATCTTCCACATGTGTGAAAAAAGTTTCAAAAAAATATAGTTGGAGTACCACAAAACATGAGATTTTTATAATAACATAAGACTTTTTTTAAACCAATTTGGAAGTGTATAAACACACCCCAAGCACCAAATTTTGAGGATTCGACCATTGGACTTCCATGATAAATTTATCAACTCACTAAAATTGGATTTCCAAACAATTATATAGGTCCAAAAATAAACATTGACTCCCATTAGTTATATTCTTCCATAAATTAACTTACATGATCCCTTTAAAGTGTTGGATTGTGTTTGAGATGATTTTTCATAACTCTCCTTAAAGAATAACCAATTTCATAATATATTACTAATTCTCACACAAATCTATGTTTTACACAACACCAAACTTTAATGAAGCCCATTACATGGTTTCTATGAAGAGTATTTGGGATAATGTCCCAAGTATCATACAAATTTAAGATTTATACAACATCTAAGTTACACAAACCCTTTACCTATGATGATCCACTTCAAGACTTCTTCATGATGCATACTTCCACAGGAGTTAATAAATTATGGATCCAACTTTCATTTGATCTAGGATTACTCAAAAAAAATCCATATGAACAATCAATATCATGGACTCTCATGCCAAATACCTTTTCAACAAGAATGGGTTTAAAAATATCCTTTCTTACTTCTCCTAAGAATGATCAATCTCATCCCTATACACTTTTCACCAAGCATAATCTAGGAAGCATTTATTCTAGTTTCTCCTTGTGACTAGGATGGTAGTAAAACATGTGCGTAAGCCCCACTCATGTTATTCCAAATCCCAAGTAATACCCTTGACCTCTTATTAAGTATAAAACCTTATAATTTATTCATTTAGGTAAATTGACTAGTTCTAATCAATTATACATGCCTCCCCATAGTAATCCCAAATAATAAGCCCCACACCATCCCATATTATCATTCCTTTTATGAAACAAGCATCGTTATCACATCACATTAAACTGTATGATGAAGTCTTAATTTACAACCTTAAACTATATACATCGAAATATATGGGTTTTGATTCCTATGTTTATATAAGGATACATAGGATGCCTTTCTAAGGTTAAATCTCATAATTACCACCATCCCATACCCCCTATGGTGTTGGTACCTCTAAATCCTGATCAACTTCTTGTATCATACCAAAACCCCTCCCAAAACCTTTAACAAGTGTTCACAATACTCTATAAACTAGGGTGTCCTCCAATGGATGTAAAATATGATCTTTCCTTTGTCTAAAGAGAATATATAGATTCACCCCTATAGGTGTTTAACCTATTACCACCCTTAGGTGATAATCCTAAGTGTATTTATTTCTCATGTGATGAAATGATATTTCTTACATGATTATCATAGTAAAAACCCCTATTTTTTGCATCAAAAACCCAATACAAGGTGGTGATTCATGGGTTCCTTAGGTAAAGTGACTAAGATGCTTTATGTGATGAGTGTAAGAATCCTATGTGATAATAAAAATATATTTTTTTCCTTATTTTATGTGATGAGACTAATATTATTCTCCTAGTGTGATGATTAATAGATTACTTATGTTAAGATAATTATAATCCTATTTTACATTTATAGGATCTCTTATTCATCCCCTTAGGTAATAATCATGTGATCCTCTCTTCCATATATGACAAGTAAATTATTCCTTGTTGGATGATCATATTATGACTCTAGTGATGGTAAATAGATCCCTTAGAGGATAAACCTAATTTTCCTTATGATATGAGAAAAATATGCCTCGTGTGATAAGTATGAGTTTCCTTAAGTGATGATCCTTAGTTTCCTTTGTTGTAATGACTCTTATTTTCTATGGTTTTATTTTTATAAATTAATTGGGAAAATTCTAAGACCATGAACTGAGATTTAATGAGATTCTAAGGTCCTATGTTCCTAGAAAAATACGATGAAAAATTTTAATTTTTTAATAAAGCGTGCGGGATGTTTTTCTTTAAATGAGGAATAAATTCTAAATAAGTGCCTGGATCAAAAATCTGTCAGCACTGTTACATTCAGAGTAGAGACTTTACCTTAGTTAGGTCCTAACATTGACTAGCGCAAATCAACTATGAAATTTAGAATTTAGATGTAACCGCCATTTTAATATTTTAATAAAAAATATTTCATTGGATGTAGAAGATTTTTTCGTTTTCATGAAACCTTCGTCAAGAATTTAGGGTTATCACCATAACCCTATAATTTCTTTGAGTCATGGAAGGAAACTCTCTCAATGATGAACGTCAAAGGATCGAGGATCAATGAAGACACAGACCTATGTTATTCATCAACAACTGATCCAACCATGAGTTTGGATGTTTGATCTCTTAGTGATTTCCTTTCCATTCTTAGATTCAAATGATGAATGCAGAACAACCCATAAACAGGTTGATCTGAGGATTATTTGTTCTTTCAGGATGGATAAATTATTGTGAGGTTTAAAAAGGGAGCTAGATCTTTGTGATTATTTGTTCTTGTCCTTTGTTAAACCCCCTAACATGAATGAATCACGGTAGACATGAACAAGTCCAAGATCTATTCTTCTAAAATTCTATGTGTTCTCCCTATCCTCGTTCATGGCGTTCTTCACCATTGGACAATAATGGTCATGGTGCAATTTTCCAGGAGTATATAAATGTTTTTAGGAACTCAACGTGCTATCAAGATGGATTGGAGCCCAAATAAATGAATTTCATGACCTAAGGATCCCAGATGTGGGTCCGTTTTGAAAAATTGAGCACCGGAGTAATAGGGGTGACCTGAAAAACCATGACCACCGGCAGTTAGAAACGGTACCTGGTGGCATAATGAGGGAGACCTATGTAGTTGTGGTGGAGGATAGTGGAAAATGTGGGATCAGGAAGCAGTTGTTGGACCACGTAGGCAGCACGGATAGACCGTATGGATCCCACAATGGTGGAAGCCGTGGGCAGTGACTAGGGTCGCGGCAGCAAGCTGGGACACGGCTTGAAGCCACATCAGAAAAACCCACAACGGCAAGCCACGGGGAATACAGTGGAGGTGGGTCAGTTGCATGAAATGCATCATAGCACCATATTGACTGGGCGACATGGGGGAGCCACATGGTCAGGGTGGATCGCATGGACCAGGGAGTGTGGCCAGGGCGGGCTGCATCCGACTGAGTAAACCAGCACACAGCATGGGCCAGAATAGGGTGGTCTGGCTACTCCAGTAAGCCGATCCCAGTGGACCAAGGCCATCAAGCAGCTCCCAGTGGGCTGAGCCTAGTAGGCTAGGCCTGTTTGGGCTAGACTGTTCTGAACAAGGCCAGATCGGGTGGACCAGACTGGGTCAGATTGGATCTGGGTTGGACTTTTTAAAAAACAAAAATATAACTTTCAAAATGTGTGTCTATTTTATGGGTCATTTGTGGTTTCAAGACCCTTGTGAAGAGACAATCCTTTTGAGATACTCTAATTGATATTTTTTGGAAGTTGGTTTACGACCTAATGTCTTGAGGAGTAGGTTCACTCGGAACAAGTGTGCTATGAGAATAATCTTGCGGTTTGTTGTGACTTAGTGCCTATGTGAATTGGGGTTGTATGAACTTTAAAAGCTCTGTGTGTCATCAATGTTATGTGTTCCATTGATGATGTGTATTCCATCAACACTTCATTCACCGTCGATTCTCCATGCACCATCGATGCTTCGTGTGCCATCAATGCTCTGTGTTCTATTGATGCTTTGTGCTCCATCGATGCTCTATGTTCCATCGAAGCTCTATGCACCATTGACACTATGTGTGCCATCGATTCTCCGTGCACCATAGACACTTCATGCATCATGAATGCTTCATGCACCATCGATGCTCCATGCACCATCTATGCTCTGTTCACCATTGACGCTATGTGTTCCATCGACGCTCTATGTGCCATCAACACTCTATGTTCCATTGATGCTATGTGTGTCATCGACACTCTGTGTGTCATTGAAACTAGGATATCTTTGGACTATAAATGAAAATACTTTTCTTTATTCTTTATACTTATACTTATGTGAGCTTACTATAATTCATGTATTTATTTGTGATATACTTCATGTATTTATTTTTGATATACTTCGTGTATTTATTTGTGGTATACTTTGTGTATTTATTTGTGGTATAATTTATTTATTTATTTGGGTATGCTTCATGTATTTCTTTGTGTAATAATTCATTTATTTCTTTGTGGTATACTACGTGTGTTTATTAGTGGTATTATTTTTTAGTTTCAGGGTGTCTTACTGAGTATTGTTTTACTCACCTCTGCATTAGCATTGCCCACACATGCCATGTCTTGTGCAGAAGATTTATGTTTTGATGGATTTCTAGGTGGACCAAGACCGGGTGGTTCTTAGAGTGATCATGAAGACGAGGTGCGCTTTTACAGCTTCAGAAATCTATCCTAAACCTACCCTTCAGGTAGGGTTTCCTATAGATGGGTTTCAAGAAATTGTTCGTTCAATTTTGCATACTCTCCTTTTTGTGGGATTGTATTCTAACCCTGTTTACTTTCAAGTTTTCCTACTTCCATACTCTGCGGTTGGTATCTTAGTGTATGCATGCATTTTTTACTTAGTATTTTTACATTTTATCATTTTGGGCTTGGATATGTGTGCTTGTGTATAGGTACATAGGAAAATGACTCCCATTGGTTGTATATGCCTACTCAATGCTAGTCGTCATCCCCTAGAATATCGAAGATGGGCTTGTGGTAGTCTTGGCATGGTCACCTCTTGTATGGGTCATGACAGAGTAGTATCAGAGGAGGGCGTCAGGTATGTAGTGTCCCGTGGTGCATCAAGGACTGGTCTTGGTTGTGCCCTAATGTAAGGGAAAGGGGTGATTGCCTATATTTTGTGCTAGTTGAGGTAGCATGAGAAGAACTATGTGACCCATGATCTTGAGCTAGAAATTCTAGTATTTTCTTTAATGATGTGGCAATACTACCTGATGGGTGGGTAGTTTATCGCCTACTATGACCACAAGAGTATTAGGTATATCTTATCTCATAAGTATATGAAATTGAGACAAAGGGTATGGATAGAGTTCCTCTATGACAATGACATTGAGATTTTCTATACTCCTGGGAAGGGGAAAGTAGTGGTAGACACTCTTAATAGGAGATCAAGCTTGTAGTTGTTGAGTGAGGAATTAGAGTAGATGGTCATGATGGATATATCCTTTATGGATGGAGATAGAGTATTTTACCTCCAATCGATGGTTTTCACCCCTCCACTCTTACAGCGATTCATAGAGGCATAGGTTGGTGATATCGAATGTTATACCCAACATGCTGAATTGTCCATGCGGTATGCCCCAAATAGATATTTGATAGGTGGGGAGAAAATAATTCTTTTTAGAGGGTGTATAGTTGTACTAGTGACATTGCGGGAGGCGTTTCTGAGGGATTTACACACATACCCTTTGGTAATACATCTGGATGTGGTAAAGATTTAACAGGAACTCCGACATCAGTTCTAGTGGATGAGGATGAAGAAGAAGGTGGTAGAGTCTGTTTTTTGATGCCTCACTTCTTAGCAGGCGAAGGCTGAGCACCAGGTTCCTGCTGGCTTGACACAACCATTTGAGGTGCTAGAGTGGAAGAGGTATGGGATATCAATAGTCTTCATGATGATTTTACCACACATGTCCAAGGGGGATGATACCATCATGGTGATCGTTTACTGACTCACCAAGTTGTACCACTTCCTACCGATCCATGAGTAGAGTTTAGTAGAGATCTTGGGACGCCTCTATGTGCAGGAGATAGTTCAGCTTCACAGAGTGCCATCAACAATCATTTTAGATCATGATGATCATTTCATATCCCAATTATGGAAGGGATTGTAGGAGGTGTTTGGGAATCAATTGTGCTTAAGAATAGCATTTCATCCTCAGATGGATGGCCAGATGGGGAGGAAAATTTAGGTTGTTAAGGACATGATACGTGCTTGCATCCTAGACTTTGGACATATTTTTGAGTATCATCTACCTCTAGTAAAGTATGTGTAAAAAATAGATACCACTCCAACATTGGTATGGAACCGTATGAGGCCTTGTACGAGGGACCATGCAGGTCATCACTTTACTAGACTGACCTAGGAGAGTCAGCACTCATGGGTCTAGAGTTTGTGCGGACTACCACTAAGAAGTTTAAGATCAACTAGGAGCAGATGAGGACTACATAGAGCCAGCATAAGTCATATACTAATAGTAGACAGAGGTTCTTGGAGTTTGAGTAGGGAGATCATGTGTTCCTTTGGGACTCACCTCGATGGGGATTCCGGAAATTTGGCCAAGGTAGCAAGTTATCTCTGAAATACATCGGACCTTTTCAGATTCTGAGTAGAGTTTGCGAGGTGGCGAACCACCTAACGCTACCCCCACAGTTTCACTAAGTGTGTAATGTCTTCCACATGTCACAGATGATGAGGTACATCCATGATCTATCTCACATAAACAACTTGGGTGAGATGGACATTGATGATGTAAAGACCCTTAAATTTCAAGGAAATTTTTTTCTTAATTTTCTTTGGAATTTTACAAGAACACAGTTTCTGACGGCACGTGATTCCGAGGCCCGGTGTGCCCGGAATCATTTTCCGAAGTTTGGCTCGGGTACGTTTAGTGAACGAACGAGCGGATTTTTCTAACTTTTGAACCGGTGCTCGGAATCGAATTACGAGGGCACCAATGGAATCACAGCTCTGGTAATTGCTTAGAAACGCCTCTTCCAGAGTTGTGTTTGCTCAGGTGTGGTTTTTAATTTTTGGGGTTAAGTGAAAAAAATAAAATAAAGTGGTGCGACAACTTTATTTTATTTCACTTAAAGTCACTTAAAGCCACTTAAAACCACTTAAAGATACTTAAGATAAGTTGAAGCGGATAGGGTAGAACCCAAAATATCCTACCCTCTTGGTAGGATATTTGTGAGGTGGGGCCCACATGAGCCCCACCGTTTCTTTCCCCCTAAGTAACGCAGCCGCGAAAACTCCTCTTTAATGAAAGTCAACTGGTGCATTTTCTAAACTCTTAACGCTCCTATTAATTGGATAGTTAAGACGTTACCATTAATTCACCGAATTAATGGTTCGTTTCTTAACTTTTTTTTCAAATTGTTGGCATGTTAATAAAATAAGACCAACGCATGTCTTTCTTGAGGATTGCTCATTGAGAGGATTTGGAGAAGACTCTAAGGCTTGAGATCTTCATCCTCCTTCGCGAAGAACGCGAAGAACGCGAAGAACGCGAAGAAAGCCAAACCCTCAGAGATCGACGACGCGATGCCATGTTCTGCGACGCCGACGATTCTCCTTCCGCGACGCTTCTTCCGCGACGTTTCTTCCCTGCAACAATCTCTGATCCTCAACTGCTTGAGGTAGGGGATTATGGTTCTATAATTCTTTGTGGATTTTATCCTCAAAATGGGTTTAAACGTTCAATTTAATCTGTGTGTTTTCTTTAACCCTCGGAGATCGTTGACGCGACACCGTATACCGCGACGACGCGACGCCCCCTTCCGCGACGCGATGATCCTCTTCTTCCGCAATGGTTAATTCCGCGGAGAACTCACGTCCGACGACAACGACGAGGTAGGAGTTTGATTCATTTAAATATTTGTGATTTATATCAGCAGAATTGATTAAATAATTGTTGTGAGACTTTTAAAACCATTAACGCGGTGGGTGCGGACTAACGAACAAGTCTGAACCCACCGCTCCTTTCGTTCTTGGTGTGCGAAACGGCGGACGTCGGCAAAGCAGGCCGCACGGGCACTGCGACGTCCTCGAAGTAAAGAACGGACCCCGGGAGGACCTCTGGCGAAGACGACACAAATTTCCGACCACCAGAACTTGTCCGATGGTCCGCGGAGCAGCCCGCCGGCGCACCACGCCGGCACGGCGGAGCCGGCGGAAGATGGCGGCGGCGCCCGGCACGCCGCCGGAGGGAGCCACCACGGCTGAAGCCGCAGCGGCAGCAACGCGGTCCCGTGACCGCACGGGACCGGAGGAGCAAGGGATGTGGCCGGCTGCCGCGTCCGCTGGAAAGGGCGGTCCCACACGGGGCCGCGGCTTCTTCACGCTGGGGCAGCGCGCCCCCCGCCCGCGGCTCGGTCGTAACAGCCGAGCCGACCCGCCTGGCGGCCGGGCCGCGCCCGCGCCGGCCGGTCCGTGTCGCGCCCAGGCCGGGACGGGCCACCCAGGGTGGGTCGGGCCACGCCGTCCGGGTCGGACCCGGACCTGGGTCGGGTCGACCCGGTTCGGGCCGACCCCGGGGGGTTGGGCCGGGTTGGTCCGGGCCCATACCCCCCGTTTTCAGACCTTTTCGGTCTTTTGCTCGTAACATGAGGTACGGGTCTCTGATCAACGCGCCGTCAGTGGTGATGCGATCCTGGGATCGAGACGGCCATTTCGTTATATCGCACTCAAGGTTTCGTAGTACTTGGGGTTTGGCTGGGTCGGTTCGTACACGAAACCAATCGGGCCCTCGGAGCAGAAACGCTTATATCTTGAGCTCCGGACGTCCGATTGATGTGTCGTCGACTTTGATGGATTCCTATAAGTGAGATAGATATTTTGGCTTACTCCGCCTGAGGTTTGGATGTAGGTGGAGTACAGTCAGGTTGGTTTTAACTTAAAAACCAACCGGGCCCCTGGGATGAGAAAGCCAATAACTCTCAGACCGGGCGTCCGATTGACGCGCCGTCTGCGACGTTGAGTTCCTGTTGACGATACGGAACTTTTGGATACATCAACTCTGGACTATGTGTCAGTTGATGTATCAGCCTCTCGGTTCGTGGAGCGGACCCTCCCGAACGAGCTTGCTGTGTGCGGGAACCCTAGAGCTGGCTGCGATGACGACGACGACTGTACAGAGATCCTCAGTGGATTTGACGGCGACGACTACAACACTCAGCGATCCTTTGGGGTCAGTGCTACCGATCCTGTGTGGGTCAGTGCTCAGTGGTCCTGTGTGGGCCAGTACCTACAGATCCTGTGTGGGTCTGATCCTGTGTGGGTCATTGCAGGGGTTAGTTACCTATCGATCTTGTGTGGGTCAGATCCTTTGTGGGTCATTGTGGGGGTTAGTTACCTATCGATTCTTTGTGGGTCATTGCGGCGGTTAGTACCTATCGATCCTTTGTGGGTCTGATGGCTTAGATGAATCAGTGGCAATATCTGGTCATCTTTATCATCATATGAAGAAGTATACCTGTGTGAGCTGAATCCTTTTTTCTTTCCTACATGGATTGTGTTGTGCTATCCTCTGCGGATTACGTTTTGATTTTTTGTGTGGACTTGGTTGTACTTGAGTTCGGATGTTGGATCCTAACGAGAATTGATGACTTAGGTATATGTATGGGCATATACCTAAGCAGTGTCGGATGTTACTTCGTGATTGTATCTTTCCTTTTTTGGATTATCCTTTGTGGATTCTGGGAGACCTTCGGGGGTCTCGGGGTCCCTACTGAGTAGTTTATACTCACCCCTGCATGGGCTATGCCTGCACTGCGTTGTATTGGTTACAGACGACGGACAGCGCTGATCGTGGTTGAGGATTGCGGAGCAGGACAGTACCTAGAGGTGGACCACTGGGCGGGACATACTCAGAGCGGTCAGCTGGACCCGAGGAGCAGTGGAGGCTATCTGTACCCACCCTTCAGGTGGGACTTCCGGTGGACGGCTCGACGCTGCGGCTCTACTTTACAGTTGTTGTTTTCCCTTTCCAGTTGTACTTTACTTTCAGTTTGGGTTTGTATACTGGCCCACTTACTTTTCTGCACTTACTATTGTACTCAGTTTTAACTTAGTGTTTACTTCTACTGTTGCTTGCTCTGTGGTGTTTATTTACTTTACAAAGGCAATGCCTTCCCTTTTTACCAGGATTTACGCCTTGGTGCTAGTCGCCAGCCCCTGGCCTATGGAAGGTGGGCTTGGGGTAGTCATGGCACGGGCCCCGAGGACGGGTCGTGAA
The DNA here is from genome assembly GCA_963277665.1 of Viscum album. Lineage (NCBI taxonomy): Eukaryota > Viridiplantae > Streptophyta > Magnoliopsida > Santalales > Viscaceae > Viscum > Viscum album. The sequence goes on from OY728162.1 coordinate 1,437,966,920, forward strand.
AAATTGGTATCAGAGGAGTTCGGTTCTACCGCAAAACCTTGGGACTCTGGTCTTTTATATGTGAAGCAATAGTGTTAAGTGTATTGGGTGTGGTTATCAGTCCAGGGAGTCCAGTGTTGGTGCGGTGGCCGACGTATCCGAACACCAGGACCCTGACTTCTAATTTCTGACTTAATGCACGAAAACATTGATTGCATGTGTGTTTCAAGTTTTCTTTGTGATTACTTTGTGTCAGCTCACCAGGTATACTGTTCTGACCATGGCACACCAATTTCCTTTTCAGGATGGCCCCACGAAAGTATCCAGCTAGGGTTCCGAGAGTTGTGTGTGATGACAGCCCACCGAGCGACGAGGGCTCGGTGCAGGGCCCTTTGACAGCTGAGGCACCGGCGGTACCTTTACCCGTCGAGCCACCGATGCTTCCAGCCCTAGCCGCTGACGATGCATGTCGTCTTAGTGCACTGCATGAGTTCCAGTGCCAGCGACCACCCAGGTTCCGCGCGGAGACGGATCCCCAGGCAGCCGAGGACTGGCTGGAGGCAGTGGTACGAGTTTTCCGGTTAGTGAGGACACCATCAGACCTCATGGTGATCCTCGCAGCGAGCCTAATGCACGCGGCAGCGGGCCGATGGTGGAGCTTGATGCTCCAGGTGCACGATGAGGAATCTCTTCTCTGGACAGACTTTGATAGCCTCTTCCACTCAGATCTCATCCCAGCCACCCTCCGTGCGGTGCGCATCCAAGAGCTTCTTCAACTGTGGCAGGGCATCTTGACGGTCGCCCAGTACTCGGCGAGATTTACCGATCTCTCGCACTACTCGACAGACATGGTACGGGACCCATTCTTTCCGGCCCAGACCTTTGAGCAGGGATTGAGACATGAGATCAGGGCATCGCTGATCTACCTCAGCATTCCTACTCAGGTAGGAGTACTGGAGCGATCTCTTTTGATGGAGATCTTCCTTGCTGAGCCTTCATCAGCAGCGAGACCTACCGCGAGGCGGCACGTAGCATAGTCTTCTGCAACAGGCAGTCGACGGATGACTCATGGGTCCAGGCAGACCAGACCCTCACGCAGACGACCTCAGGACACTGGCTCAGCAGTGCGGGGCACACAGCGTGGAGCCAGTCTTTTGAGAGGCAGGCAGTGCTACACATGCGGTGGGCAGGGCCACATGGCTCGTGACTGCCCGACCCACCATGCTGAGGAGCAGCAGACGGTTGACGGGCCACCCAGGCAGAGGCAGAGGGTCGACCGTGGTGGTCCACAGGGAGAAGGCGGACGAGGCAGAGGAGCTGGCCGAGCAACAGGTGGTGGGCGACGCTTTGAGGCTCTACCACCACCACCACCCGGAGGTCCACCCCTACCACAGGGAGTTGGCGGGCAGAGACAGGCACAGCTTTAGGCAGCGGAGGCCTACGACCAAGGCGCACCTGAGATGATTTTGAGGTACTATTTGTGTCTATTCCACCCATGCTGCAGTTCTTATAGACATAGGAGTGAGTCACTCTTTCATAGCCGCTACCCTTGTTCGAAGCTCAGAGATTCCGACAGAGCCGTTGGCTAGATTCTTACGGCTAGAGACCCCTACGGGAGCAGACTCGATGATTACGCACTGGTGCCGGCAGTGTGAGCTTACTCTAGGAGGCGAGAGCTTCGGCTGGGATCTTCTTGTAGCGGCTTCGAGGCCTTATGACGTCATCTTGGGCATGGATTGGTTATCTACAGTCCATGCACAGATTGACTGTTTTAGGCGCAAGGTGCGATGTGTACGCACTGACGGGAGCAGGTTCACCTTCACCGGTGATAAGGGAGCCTTCGCAGCACATGATGGAATCTCGCAGAGGAGAGGACATCTCATCACTCATCAGTTGGCTGGCCTCATCCTAGGAGCAGTTGACGTGCGGAGTCCTAGTTTTCCTGCAGTGGTGGATCAGTATGCGTACGTTTTCCCCGACGACGTCCCAGGGCTACCTCCTCGCAGAGAGGTAGACTTTTATACTGACCTGTACCCAGGGACAGCCCCGATATTGACTCTAGCATATCGGATGGCCCCTGATGAGCTTCGAGAGCTACAGGTACAGTTGGAGGACTTGCAGGGAAAGGGATTCATCCGACCCAGTGTTTCACCCTGGGCCTCCCCGATATTGTTCGCCACGAAGGCGGATGGGAGCTTGCGACTTTGTGTCGACTATCGTCGCCTGAACCAGGTGACAGTGAGGAACAAGTATCCACTACCGAGGATTGATGACCTCTTCGATCAGATCAAGGGAGCACAGTGGTACTCGAAGATAGACCTCAGGTCAGTCTATCATCAACTTAAAGTTCGGGACGAGGACGTGCAGAAGACGGCCTTCAGATGTCGGTATGGACACTATGAGTTCTTGGTTATTCCATTCGGCGTAACCAATTCTCCAGCGGTGTTCATGGGCCTCATGAACAGGATCTTTCAGCCATACCTCGATCGATTTTTCATGGTCTTCATCGATGACATTTTGATATACTCGACGACTGAGGAGGAGCACGCCTACCACTTACGGGTTGTACTAGACACACTTCAAGAGCACCAGCTTTATGGAAAGATCTCAAAGTGTCAGTTCTGGATACGTGAGGTCCACTTCTTGGGACACGTCATCTCTGAGGCGGGAGTTGTAGTGGATCCTGCGAAGATCGAGGCAGTGCTAGCTTGGGATCCACCCAGGAGCGTGACGGAGGTGCGGAGTTTCTTAGGACTAGCTGGATACTATCAGAGATTTGTTCCAAACTTCTCCAGAGTTGCGGCACCACTCTCAGCTCTTACGAAGAAGGGGAAACCCTTTGTGTGGTCAGACAGATGTCATCAGAGCTTCCAGGAGCTGAGACAGAGATTGACCAGCGCACCTATCTTGAGGTTGCCTAAGGAGGGAGTAGGGTACGTAGTCTACTGCGATGCATCAGGGACCAGACTCGGATGTTTCCTGATGCAGGAGTGGGCAGTGATCACCTATGGATCACGTCAGTTGAGTTCGCATGAGAAGAACTACGCTACCCATGACCTGGAGTTAGCAGCAGTGGTCTTCGCTCTGAAGACATGGAGACACTATCTGATGGGCGAGCGCTTTACAGTCTTTTCTGACCATCAGAGTCTCAGGTACATCTTCTCTTAGAAGGACCTGAACCTGAGACAACGGTGATGGCTCGAGTTCCTCCAGGTTTATGACTTTGAGATAGTCTATACTCCTAGGAAGGGGAACGTGGTAGTCGATGCTCTCATCAGGAGGACGGGCATTCAGCTACTTGAGTAGGCGAAAGATCAGCTAGCCGCTTTGAGGATATCCTTTGTGGATAGAGATGGAGCATCTTTCCTTCAGTCACTCACAGTCTCTCCTCCACTACTACAGCGGGTCAGAGAGGCACAACGTGGGGACGCTGACTATGATACGCGGCGTGCACAGATATCCTCAGGTCAGGCACCTGATGGTTTCTCCTTTGGAACAGAGCACGACATCCTTTTCAGAGGACGTACCTTGGTACCAGTTACTTTACTAGAGGAGGTGCTGAGAGAGTTTCACACTTCCCCTTTAGCGGTACATCCTGGAGTGGCGAAGATATACCAGGATCTCAGACGACAGCACTAGTGGCCGGGCATGAAGAAGGTTGTGGCAGAGTTCGTTTCTCGATGCCTCACCTGCCATCAGGTGAAGGCAGAGCATCAGGTACTAGCAGGCTTGGTACAGCCCTTGGAGGTCCCGGAGAGGAAGTGGGACGGGATATCTATGGACTTCATGACTGGACTTCCATGCACTTCCAGAGGTCACGACTCCATTTGGGTGATTGTCGACCGACTCACCAAGTCGGAACACTTCTTACCCATCAGAGAGCAGGGCTCAGTGGAGAGCTTGGGGCACCTCTACGTTCAGGAGATTGTACGGATTCACGGTGTGTCATCATCTATCGTCTCTGATCGAGATGCTCGCTTCACTTCCCGGCTTTGGAAGGGGTTGCAGGAGGCATTCGGGATGCAGCTACGTCTGAGCACCACCTTTCACCCTCAGACGGATGGTCAGATGGAGAGGATCATTCAGACTCTCGAGGATATGCTCCGTGCATGTGTCCTCGACTTTGGTCGCAGCTGGGAGGACCACCTACCCTTGGTGGAGTTTGCGTACAACAACAGATACCACTTCACCATCAGGATGGCACCATACGAGGCATTGTACGGCCGACCTTGTAGATCTCCTTTGTGCTGGACAGACCCTGGGGAGTCAGCACTTGTGGGACCGGAGATGGTACAGGCCACAACAGAGAAGGTCCAGGTTATCCAGGAGCGGATGAGGACAGCTTAGAGCCGGCATAAGTCTTATGCTGACATAAAGCGGAGGCCACTAGAGTTCGAGGATGGCGACCACGTCTTCTTGCGTGTCTCACCTTGACGTGGATTACGGAGATTTGGACGAGGTGGCAAGTTGTCTCCACGCTTCATTGGACCATTCCAGGTCCTCAGCAGGATTGGCGAGGTGGATTATCGCCTGGCTCTACCACCTCAGTTACACCGGGTGCACGACGTCTTCCACGTATCTCAGCTGAGGAGATACGTGCACAACCCGACGCACATCATTGACCATGGGGAGCTAGACGTTGATTATGGGGAGAATTTTGCAGAGGTCCCAGTGGAGATCGAGGATTGATAGGAGCGGGTCCTATGTTGATATTTTATTCCTCTAGTGCGCATCAGATGGAAGCACGGGAACCTCCAGGAGAGCACTTGGGAGTAGGAGGCTCAGATGCGTGCTCAGTACCCACATTTGTTTCCCTAGTTTATGATGTATCTCTACGGGGACGTAAATCCCTGAGGTGGGAGTGATGTAAATACCCGTAAATTTCAAGGAAATTTTTTCTTAATTTTCTTTGGAATTTTACAAGAACGCAGTTACTGACGGCACGTGATTCCGAGGCCCGGTGTGCCCGGAATCATTTTCCGAAGTTTGGCTCAGGTACGTTTAGTGAACGAATGAGCGGGTTTTTCTAACTTTTGAATCGGTGCTCGGAATCGAATTCTGAGGGCACCGATGGAATCACAGCGCCATTAATTGCTTAGAAACGCCTCTTCTGGAGTTGCGTTTGCTTGGGTGTGGTTTTTAATTTTTGGGGTTAAGTGAAAAAAATAAAATAAAGTGGTGTGACAACTTTATTTTATTTCACTTAAAGTCACTTAAAGCCACTTAAAGACACTTAAATATACTTAAGCTAAGTTGAAGCGAATAGGGTAGAACCCAAAATATCCTACCCTCTTGGTAGGATATTTGTGATGTGGGCCCGCACGAGCCCCACCGTTTCTTTCCCCCTAAGTTACACACCCGCGAAAACTCCTCTTTAATGAAAGTCAACTGGTGAATTTTCTAAAGTCTTAACGCTCCTATTAATTGGACAGTTAAGACATTACCATTAATTCACCGAATTAATGGTTCATTTCTTAACTTGTTTTTCAAATTGTTGGCATGTTAATAAAATAAGACCAACGTATGTCTTTCATGAGGATTGCTCGTTGAGAGGATTTGGAGAAGACTCTAAGGCTTGAGATATTCATCCTCCTTCGCGAAGAACACGAAGAACGCGAAGAACGCCGAACCCTTGGAGATCGATAATGCGATGTCGTGTTCCGTGACACCGACGATTCTCCTTCCGCGATGCTTCTTCCATGACGTTTCTTCCCCGCAACAATCTCCGATCATCAACTGCTTGAGGTAGGGGATTACGGTTCTATAATTCATTGTGGATTTTATCCTCAACATGGGTTTAAACGTGCAATTTAATCTGTGTGTTTTCTTTAACCCTCGGAGATCATCGACGCGACGCCGTATACCGCGACGACGTGACGCCCCCTTCCGCGACGCGATGATCCTTTTCTTCTGCGACGGTCAATTCCGCGAAGAACTCACCTCCGACGACAACGATTTGGTAGGGGTTTGATTCATTTAAATCTTTGTGATTTATACTCGCGGCGTTGATTAAATAATTGTTGTGAGACTTTTAAAACCGCTAACGTGGTGGTTGAGGACTAACAAACAAGTCCGAACCCACTGCTCCTTTCGTTCTTGGTGTGCGAAATGGCGGACGTCGGCAAAGGAGGCTGCACGGGCGCTGCGAGGTCCTCGCGGTGAAGAACGGACCCCAGGAGGACCTTTGGCGAAGACGATGCAAATTTTTGACCACCAGAACTTGTCCGGTGGTCCGCAGAGCAGCCCGACGGTGCGCCACGCCGGCACGGCGGCGCCGGCGGCAGATGGCGGGGGCGCCCGGCACGCCGCCGGAGGGAACCACCACAGTGGAAGCAACGCGGTCCCGCGACCGCGCGGGACTGGAGGAGCACGGGACGCGGCCAGCTGTCATGTCCACTGCCAAGGGAGGCCCCACGCGGGGCCGTGGCTTCTTCACGCGGGGGCAGCGCGCCCCCCGCCCGCGGCTCGGCCGTAACAGCCGAGCCGACCCGCCTGGCGGCTGGGTCGCGCCCGCGCCGGCCGGGCCTGGTCGCGCCCAGGCTGGGCCAGGCCACCCAGCCGGGTCGAGGCATGCCGGCGGGGTCGGACCCGGACCCAGGTCGGGTCGACCCGGTTCGGACCGACCCAGGGGGGTTGGGTCGGTTCGGTCCGGGCCCATACCCCCCGTTTTCGGACCTTTTCAGTATTTTTCTTGTAACATGATCTACGAGCCTCCGATCGACGCGCCTTCAGTGGAGATGCGATCCTGGGATCGAGACGGTCGTTTCAGTATATCGCACTCAATGTTTTGGAGTACTTGGGGTTTGGCTGGGTCAGTTCGTACACGAAACCAACCGGGCCCTCGGAGCGGAAACACTTATATCTTGAGCTCCGGACATCTGATTGACGTTACATCGACTTTTATGGATTCCTCTAAGTGAGACGAATCTTTTGGCTTACTCTGCCCGAAGTTTGGATACAAGTGGAGTATGGTCAGGTTGGTTTTAACTTAAAAACCAACTGGGCCCCTGGGATGAGAAAGCCAATAACTCTCAGACCGGGCGTCTGATTGACACGTCGTCTGCGACGTTGAGTTCCTGTTGACGATACAGAACTTTTGGATACATCAACTCTGGACTATGTGTCATTTGATGTATCATCCTCTCGGCTCGTGGAGCGGACCCTCCCGAACGAGCTTGCTATGTGTAGAACCCTAGAGCTGGCTGCGAAGACGACGACGACTGTACAGAGATCCTCAGTGGATTTGACGGCGACGACTACACCACTCAGCGATCCTTTGTGGGTCAGTGTTACAGATCCTGTGTGGATCCGATCCTGTGTGGGTCAGCGCTCAGCGGTCCTGTGTGGGCCAGCGCCTACAGATCCTGTGTGGGTCCGATCCTGTGTGGGTCATTGCGGGGGTTAGTTACCTATCGATCCTGTGTGGGTCATATCCTTTGTAGGTCATTGCGGGGGTTAGTTACCTATCGATCCTTTATGGGTCAGATCCTTTGTGGGTCATTGCGGGGGTTAGTACCTATCGATCCTTTGTGGGTCCGACGGCTTAGATGAATCAGTGGCAATATCTGGTCATCTTTATCGTCATATGAAGAATTATACCTGTGTGAGCTGAATCCTATTTTTCTTTCCTACGTGGATTTTGTTGTGCTATCCTGTGTGGATTACGTTTTTCTTTCCTGTGTGGACTGGGTTGTACTTGAGTTCGGATGTTGGAGACGAAATAGAATTGATGACTTAGGTATATGTATGGGAATATACCTAAGCAGTGACGGATGTTACTTCGTGATTGTATATTTCCTTTGTGGATTATCCTTTGTGGATTCTGGGAGACCTTCGGGGGTCTCGGGGTCCCTACTGAGTAGTTTATACTCACCCCTGCACAGGTTATGCCCGCACTACATTGTGTTGGTTGCAGATGACGGACAACGTTGATCGTGGTTGAGGCTTGTGGAGCAGGACGATACCTAGAGGTGGACCACTGGGCAGGACATACTCGGAGCGGTCGGCTGGACCCGAGGAGCAGTGGAGGCTATTTGTACCCACCCTTCAGGTGGGACTTCCGGTGGACGGCTCGACGCTGTGGCTCTACTTTACTGTTGTTGTTTTCCCTTTTCAGTTGTACTTTACTTTCAGTTTGGGTTTGTATACTGGCCCACTTACTTTTCCGCACTTACTGTTGTACTCAATTTTTACTTAGTGTTTACTTCTATTGTTGATTGCTCTATGGTGTTTGTTTACTTTACAAAGGCAATGCCTTCCCTTTTTCCGGGATTTACGCCTTGGTGCTAGTCGTCATCCTCTGGCCTATGGAAGGTGGGCTTGGGGTAGTCACGGCACGGGCCCCGAGGATGGGTCGTGACAGATGATGGGGTGACTTTTGTAGATAACCTGGTGGATATTGAGGACTGGTGGGAGTGGATACTTTTTATGGGGTCGATTTCTCTAGTACACATTTTTTGGTAGCACGAGAATCTCTAGGAAAGCACTTGGGATTGGGAGGCTTAGATTCATGCTTAGTACCCCCATCCCTTTGTTGAGTAGCCCTTGTTTTGGATTTCATGAATGTAAATCCCTAAAGTGGGGAGAATTTAATGACTCAAATTTTCTCCAATTTTTTTTTATAAATTAATTTGGAAAATTAAAATACTATACACTGAGACAACGTGATAATTTGAGGCCTGGTGTGTTTAGAAAAATATGATAAAAATGTTAAATTTTTAATAAAGTGTGCAAGCAGTTCTTCTTGAAATTGGGAATAAATTCTAAATGGGTTCCCGGATCAAAAATATGAGGGAACAATTCACTTCAGAGTAGTGAAACTACCTTAGACAGGGCCTAACATCGACCAGTCCTGGTCGACTGTGAATGTTACAAATTAGACGTAACCGTCATTAAAAAATTTTAATAAAAATATTTTATTGCATGTAGTGGAGTATTTATTTTTAATGAAACATTTTTTCAGGAATTCAAGTTTATCACCATAACCTTGGAATTCTTTTGAGGCATGGAAGGAAACTCTCTCGGTAGCAAATTCCAGCGGATCGAGGATTGGCGATGACATAGACCTCTGTTCTTCATAAATGACTGGTCCAAACATGAGGAAGGGTTTTTGATCTCTCCATGATTTCCTTTCCCTTATTGGATTCAAATAACGAACGCGGACCAACACATGAACAGGTTGATTCGTGGTTCATTTGTTCTTGTGGGGTGGTTAAATATTTGCGGGGTTTAAAAAGGGAGATAGATCTTTGTGATTATCTATTATTATTCTTTGTTAAACCTCCTAACATGAATGGATCAAGGATGACATGAACAAGAACAAGATCCAATATTTAGGTGTTCTATGTGTTCTCCCTATTTCTATTATTAGTGTTATTCACTGTTGGACCCTCATGGTCACTGAATAATTTTCTAGAGGCTCTAAATTCAATAGGGCCCACAGAGTGATAGAAATATGGATCAGAACCCAAAGCAGTGAAGGTCGCGACCAGAGGACTGTGGATGTGACTCTATTTTAAAAAATAGACAACTATAGAAATGGGGGAGACCTATGGAACCAAGGTCACTAGAGGTTGGTGACAGTCATGTGTGGGTATGACGGAGGACAGCGGTAACCCATGGTGGTGACCACGGGATCAAGAAGCGGTGGTCAAACCAGGCAAGCGGCACAGCCAGACCGCATAGAGCCGGTGGTAGTGGAAGCCACTGGTGGTGACCAACGGCCATGGAAGGAGAATGCGGTGGAGATCTGGGACACAAATCCAAGCTATGTCGGAGGAACCCACAGTGGTAAGCCATAGGGCATGCGAAGGAGGATGGTCAGCTGCGTGAAACGCGGCATGGCACCATGTTGACCGGGTGACATAGGGGGAGCCACACGATCAGGGCGGAGCACATGGACCAGGGAGAACAGACATGATGGGCTACACCTAGAGGGCCCAACCATTTTGGGTCAGACTATTTACCGAAAAAACTGTAACTTTAAAATTGTGTGTCCGTTTGACAAGTTGTTTGCAGCACTGGGAACCTTACGATGAGGTGTTCCTTTTAAGATACTCTAAGTGATATTTTGTGGAAGTTGGTTTATGACCTAATGGCTTGAGGATTTGTTTCTCCCAGAACAATCATGCTATGAGCGGAATCCTGCAGCTATCTGTGACTTGGTGACTATGTGACTTGGGGTCTGTATGGCCCATTGATGATCTGTGCGCCATCAACACTTTGTGTTCTATAGACTCTACATGCGCCAAAAATGCTCTGTGTTCCATTGAAGCTTCGTGCGCTATCAATTCTTTATGCTCCATTGACGCTCTATGCGCCATCGATGTTATGTGCGCCATCGACGCTTCGTGCGCCATCGACGCTCTGTGTGCCATCGATGGTCTGTGCACCATCGACGCTCTGTGTTTCATCGACGCTTCGTGCACCATCAACATTTTTTGTGCCATCGAAACTCCGTGTGTCATGGAAACTGGGAGATCTATGTACTAAATCAAAAAATAATTCTCTTTATAATTTATAATTATACTTGTGTGATCTAAATGTACTTAGTGTATTTCTTTGTGGTAAAATTCGTGTATTTCTTTGTGGTATACTTCATGTATTTTTTTAGTATACTTCATGTATTTTTTTAGTATACTTCATGTATTTATTTATGGTATACTTCATGTATTTATTTGTGTTATACTTCATGTACTTATTTTTGGTATACTTCGTGTGTTTCTTAGTGGTATTTCTTTTTGGATTCGAAGTGTCTTACTAAGTATTGTTTTACTCACCCATGTATGGGAATTGCCTACACATGTCATATCTTGTGCAGAAAATCGATGCTTTTATGGAGTTCTAGGTAGACCAGGACTAGTTTGTGATTAGAGTGATCATGTAGACGATGTGTGCTTCTATGGATTTAGATAATTTTCTTACACCTACCATTTAGGTAGGATTTTCTACGGATGAGTTTCAGGAACTTTTGAATTCACTTTAGTAGACTCTCCTTTTGGTGGGCTTATATTATGGCCCTGTTTACTTTATAGTTTTCCTACTATCATAGTCTTTTGTTGGTATCTTAGTGTATGCATGCATTTTTTACTTAGTGTTTTTACATTTCATCATTTTGGGATTGGAGATGTGTGCATGCATACAAGTACTTAAGAAAATGGCTCCCATCTGTTGGATATGCCTACTCGATGCTAGTCGTCAGCCCCTAGCCTGTCATAGGTGGGATTGGGGTAGTCACAGAACATTACCATCTAGTAAGGGTTGTGAAATTGGTCAATGTATAAGGACATGTCACTTTTTTAGTTATGAAATTTCAAGGGTATTTTGATTTTTTTTTATGGGTGGTTCATTTTTAGAATCATGAATCAGATTTGAATTATAAGAGACAAGAGTATCTTGATTTAATGTTTTTTGGATATTTATTGAGGATTGAGAGGTGCCTTGAGTTCTTGGGTGAATCATGGGTTCTTTGAGTGAAATATTAGATTTTTTTGGAGAAATCTTCATTAGCTTTAGACTTTTAGGAAAATCTTGTTATAACCCTTATACATGGATATTATCAGAAAGTTTTCTAAAATTAAAAATTAGTCCACATGTTTAGTGCATGGTAAATCATGAACCATGAATATTGTTTTGGACTTGGGTCTTGGCACATTTTTTTCTCATGGTTATAGAAAAACCATGTGAAAAAATACAGATGAGATTCATTTTTTTTTCCTGGTTTAGTAAACCATGTGGCAAAACCGTGTGAGAGTAATGACCTTGTATAGTGAACTTATCATGGTATCCATGCAGTTTGGTCAATAATGTGATTCTTTAAAGGTGTAAAATTTACCATTTTTTTCTTTTACATTTTAATCTTCTATACACTTATCATTTTTTATCATGCAGTCAATGACCATCTGAGCACCCCTTCTCCTCCTCCTTTGATTCCCATCATATTTGGGAGAATTTTCGTGTGATTATTCAGAATTTAAGGTGGGATTCATCCTCTATTAGACTCCATTATTGGTTTCCCTTGGTTTTATTTTTATTTTTTTACTCTAGTTTTTGGTTTGGGTTTCAATTCCACTATATCATTATAGAATTGGCCATTTTTAATGGGTATTTCATCCATCCTAATGAGAGTATGGGTTGAGATGGTATGTTCATTCCATTTCTTAGTATTTATATAAAGGTGTGTCATTGTATGGATTTTCTAGTGATTTTGGATTAAATTGGTTGGATTCCCTATTGAATCGATGATTCCTTACATGGATTTTGAGTTGGTTGATGTTGGGAGCATGCCATAGGGCATTGGCATTCCTTTGTACATAGTTTTAGTTCAACATGAGAATCAGGTGAGATTTTAATCATTAGTCCTCATTGAATTATTATTTTAATTAATTATATATTGTTTAAATGAATTTAATAATGAATTATAAATTTTTAATAATAAATTATTTTACATTATGGATTAAGACAAGGCCTCGTGGGGATTAGAGATAGCTGGGCGGACTTGGGTATTCTTGGGCAGAGCCATCAGGTGGTGAATTAAAAAGTGAATAGGATATTTATTTAAGGTATTTGGTACCCTATACATAACCCTATGGAATTTAAATTTATTTATTTATGCTTAGCAAGTGAAGCATGGAAATGTCATCAAGGAAAAATGACCTTTAAAATTAAATGGATTGTTTAATTAAAATTTAATTCTTATGAATGAACATAATAAAGTGTTGAGGGACTTGATGGACCCTTGGGAACTGGATTTATTTCTCCGGATACCAATGGTTAAGGATTTGACCATATTATTTTTGTAGGAAACTTTCACCATGAGGGGTTTTAATTAAATAAATTGATCTTAATGTATCATCCTTAGTGGTAAGTTCCCTTAGAGACCTCTAGGTAGAGGTGAGTGATGTCTTGAGATAAATAGCCATGGGATTTTCCATGTGGGATCCTTAAGAGGATTTAGATCCCTTTCGATAATTGAGACGAATGTGGGGTGAGCATTCCTACCCTACTAAAATGTGATTTCCCAATTAAGTAGACCTCAAGGAGACTAATGGATAGGTTGGGTGTTCAAAATGACATACAATAACTTAGAAAGGGAATGGTCTTGAGGCCATCTCCCATATGATATTTTTCTAAGAGGCCAATGTGGAATCAATTTGAACTTAAAAATGTAGAGGGACGTTATTCTCTCTGAGTGAAGGGAATTAAATAGAGATAATTTTTTGATATAAGAGGACCCATGAGGGTATCCAAGTTATGAATGGACCCAGAGGTCCATAGAGGGTATCCCCATGATATTAACCCAATAAAGGGTGTATATGTAGGAAATGATTAGATATGATTATGGGTGTCACCTTAGAACATTAATCAATTATTTTAGCCTATTATGGCTATTAAATTGACTAGTCATTCACTTGGAAGTATGGCTTTGGGTCTGTAGGATAGGTTTAGGCAGATAGTCAACTTGTCGAGATATGTTACATAGATGGTTTGGGTGTGAGGCACAACCCACTGTGTCCTATAAAATATTATTTGGGATGTCTTGGATACAATCCATAGATATATATATTTTGGGATGCATATTCCACTGAGATGTGATGACCAATAGGGGGTTTTTCACCCCTAGACTTAGAAAATGTGATGTTTGGTAGGGAGATTCATATATTAGATTCATAAGATGCACAATTCCTGATGGGTAAATACTTTGAGATTATGGATGGGTTTGGTATTCCATGAAAATGATATTTTGATATGTATATTGAAATTAATATTCCATTGCGATATTATGTTTAATAGAGACAGTCACACCCATGGAATCAGATGACATTTTTTCTTAGCAGGATATTCCATAGCTTCAGGTGATGATTCCTGATAGTTCAATTCCTCATGTTTCTGAATGATTTTGGGATTCCTTAAACACACTACTTAGATATGAATGTGACAAAATTTAGGATATATTGGACACAAACCTTGGAACCTGATTTGGTATGGTTTGGGATGCTTGGGACATGATCCTTAGATCCAGACGAGGTGATGTCTAGAAGGGAGACTCACACCCTCATACTTGAATGGCATGATTTTCTGGTAGGCTATGCATTGGATCTAGGTTATGGGTAGGTTATTTATGTGATTTTTATTTCATAGTACATAATACTTAGAGTAAACTATTGGGTAGTTTATTGGTAGGAATGTTTGTATGACATGCATAGATACACCTTGATACTATTTAAAGTAGGTTTGGTTCAATCTTGGGTGTCACATAGGACTTGAGGATCAACAATAATTATCCATTTATATTTTCATAGTTATTTATTTATTGCTTGGATCATATCACATGTACACTCTACCTTTATTAGCTATACAAGGGTCACATTGGGGGTTCCCTGTTTAGTTGTACTTGCACCCTGCTCTGGAAGCCATGGAACTAAGGTACCTGAGTAGACCTCACTATTTTCAAGTTCAAGTTCATTGGAGGATCAAGGTTGCATAAGTGAGAAAGATATCTTAGAGTGTGTGGGTGACTACGATTAAGGTATGACTCAGTGATGTAGTAGAGCCTTAGGAATCTTATTTCTTTATTAATTTTTATATATGAGGTTAGCTTAAAGGGTGGATAGTGAGTCTATATAACTATATGATTTCACATTCATGTATCATTGATGATTTTGTTTATTTGTTATGCATACTATGATAGTTACTGTATGGATGATGTTTGGTAATTTTACTATTAGTTCACACTCTGATATGGGGGAATAGTCTTTCCATGGTAATACCCTAGACCACCACTTCTACTAGGAAACCTACATAATATGGGGAGGCATGTCGGAGGACCCAATGGTGAATCCTCTAGTTTGGTCACTGCTTAGTGTATGTGTATTGGGGAAAGATATTACAAATTTGTATCAGAGTTTATGTCAGTGATATTATAGAATGTATTAGAGTTTTTTATCTTACTATTTAGGTAGATTGTATATAAGGATTAGGGATATATCGGATCTTATGAAGGATATCTTAATAGTGCATGTTCAGGTTACCATGGAATGGGATTTATGTTATTGGTTTCTAATGATACTATTGTATTATTTTTACCTAGTGTGATGAACATGTGATTTTGATTTTTTAAATTTATAATATATTATAGTTTTTTCTCTTGGACCATTGGCAGGAGGCCATGTAAATGAATTACATTTAGCATGTATTAATTATATTAAATATGCCTGATTGTGTGTGATTGATATCACTAATGAAAATTTTTTATTATTTAGTGTATTAAAAAATTCTTATATAGTGTTTCCCCATATAATTTTATAGTGGAAGTATAATCAGTTAGACAAAAAATGCTTTCATTTAGATAACAAGCCATGTGGATCTATGAAAATATACTCAATGGTAATGACTATATGGTCCCTCATAATATGAGATACATAGATACTTTTAGTAGGTCAGTATAGGAATGATATGAATTAAGTAATAAACCACTTATGGGTAGTTATGATACTAGTTCTAGAAATAAAATGGGATCAGTAATTTAATTTGTCTATAACAACATATATGGTTTTTTACCATATAGATTGGTAGTGAAATTTTACTTTACCAAACCCAATGAATGTTTAATACTCAAAATGGATTATGATAGGGATATTTCATTATACATATGTGATGATAAATGAGAATGTTATCCTAGATGGGGTGGCTTCTATATATGGAGTTTTAGTGAGGGTCTATAATAATTGGGCCCCTATGACAACATAGTTAACATGCCTTTTTAATATAGCTATTGGGTCCTGGCCTACCAGGCACCACTAATTTTCCCACATAAGCATGTTTTCCCCCTAAGGACCTATTATTTTTTTGAATATATCATATTACTAATGAATTTCCCCATAGTACAACACATTCTCTTTTAGTGTTCTTTGTCCCCAATCACACATACCTTGAGTGACTTCTTATCCAGACACTACTCCAATCTAAGATCACTTAACTGTGGAGTTATAATCAGGTAAGCTCCCAAAAAGAAAGGTTTACCTTGTTGACATGGGTAGTAACATTTAGTCTTTTAACCCTTTATCTTTCTATGGTGTTACAGGATCAACCTGATGTTACATATTCTCAAGTGGGTAGTCTCGTATAAAAATTCATAGTGAGAATCAGTTCCCTGGTAGGTACTGATTTAGTATGTGATTCCTAATATGAACATGTGAACCCAAGAGTTTGTAGTTCAACATGTGATTTTTCTTATGATTATTTATATGGGTTAAGATATGTTTTCCCTTGAGTTATAACCCATGGGTTATGTGGGAGATCTTAGTGTTTTGAGATACAACTCAGTAATTTAGTGATCTATGTGATATTGATGAGGTGATTTTTAATATAAGAAAGGGTAAATCGAGAGATATGTTATACCAGTCTGATGAGTTCCTTAGGGGTTGTAAGTATGAGTAGATACTTCAGGTTATTAGATTGGTTTATTTGAGATTCTACCCAATATGGGATACATTCATATTGATACTTAAGATGTTTTGAATGTGGAATGCCTAGGAAGGTCCATTTCCTTAACATTAGTGCACAAAAGGTGCTACTATAGATATGTTTTAGGCATAGATATTCCTTATATTTTCATTAGAAAAATAACTTGAGTGCTAGTGATTATGGTATCAGGGAATATTTTTTATGGAAAGACCATAAAAGTTCATAACCCTATTGATTTTTGAAGTGTTTTCATAGATGTGGTTAGATCATGGATGGATGCCTATAGTTTTGGAACAATGCCTAGATAGTGTTTGATCGAGTGATAAATCATTACATAAGTGAAATTATTAATTTTGAATAGTAGTGCCAAGGGATATTTTTCATTAATGATATTGAAATTTCATAGATAATGGTTAGTTTTATAGGTGAATGTTCTTGGGTTCAATGATGTGTAACTCATGATATCTTGAGTAAAGTTCTAAGATTAGGTGGTACATGAGTGTATGCCTATTGGTTCAAATGAAATAAAGATGGTACATTTTGGTTATGCATGGTTCTGTTGAGATGTTAGTCAATGAGTGATCGTTTGTGGGTTGAGGACCATGGTTCTGATGAAATGATTGTGGGCTTGGTTTCTTAGGATTTTGTTAAAAATAAAGAATTCTCCCCTGTGGTAGAGAATACATCATAAATGGATTGGGTTTAGTGGTATAAGGAAATACATATGGTGAGGATATCACTATTTTCCATTTGGGGGTGTATCCCTCAATATGATTTAAATTTCAGCAGATTTTTAGGATGGAGTTCATAGTAAGTCGAGAATGGTTTGAAATTTATATGTTCATTGGTTCTTGTTTATGAGTGGAAAAATTGCATCTAGTCATTACATGAGGTAATAGATTAAGTGTGGGACCTACAAGTGTAAATCTATATATGTAGTGTGGTGGGTGTGTTAGGAATGTTCATTGGATGGTTGATATAACCTTTGGAGATCGATGAGCTATGAATCAAATTTATCTAACCCCATATAAAAATATCATATTTTTTATTGAGATGTGATATAGGATTAGAATTGGGATTAGGGTGTTTTTCGTATGATCTGAGTGTGATTTATGGGGATGAACCATGATTTCTGACATGGTTCAGGAGGTAAAACATGATTTGTGACATGGTTCTGGGGTACACCATGATTTGTGACATGATTCAAGGGGTGAATCATGTGGTGAATCATAGTGATGATGTATGTTTGGATAAAAATGATTTGGGAAGAAGATAGATTTAGTACCAGGGATTAGGGTATTTTATATTTTGTATGATGGGGGTATTTCATGGTTTGTTTGAGAACATTCAAGGAAAGACCAACATATATAGGCCATGTACATGGGTGGTGGAGACTAAAATTATTTTGTTCATAATCATAGTTGAGAGGTAGTTCCATATTTTTAGTTGTGTTTTCATACATATTTGGGTTTGGTGAGATAGAAACTACAATGATCGAGTCATTGGACAACTAGAGAAATGTATTTCAGTAAGAATTTATGAAGTTAGAGATCATTGTAGATTGTAATATTCCCTTATGAGATGATTCATATGGTGGGGAGAACCATAATCTCAGGGATGAACCATTTGATTAAAACTTATATTATATGGATAGAATGGAATGAGTTGGTATCATCATGGTATTTTAGTGACGGTTACAAGTGCTGGAATAGATTTTGTGGAATTTTAGTCCACACATTTGGAGTTTTTAATAAAAACTTCAATTGATGTTTAGGGATACAAAGTTATTATTTGATCATTAATTTGAGACTTGAGTAGATCAGGGTTGATGGTCGAGTGGTCTATGAGACTTCTCATGGAAAATAAGTACTAATTGGGGAAGTTTGTAATTCCCCATGCCTTTATAATTTATGAATTTCAAAGGGGTTTTTAAATTTTTAGTTTAGTGATTGGTTCTTTTTTATAATTTAGATTCAGATTTTATGTACTAGATTTGTAGAATCCCAAAATGATATTCTTAGATATGGATCGAGTCCCAAGAGGTTCCCTGGGTGACTGGGTGAGTCTCAAGAGATTCTTGTTAATTTTTAGAAGTTTTTTGAGGAATCTTACATGGTTACATAGTTTGGGTTGCACGGTTTAGGTAAAAACATTAAATTACCCTTACATAGGGAGACTCTCAATTCATTTTCTAATGTGTTTGGTTATTTTTCATGGTTATCACATGGTTAAGGGTTAAATGTGTATCTTATTATAGACATAGAGATTAGTTTTCTCATAATTGAAAAAAACTATGTGAAATGTTGTAGATGCATTTCATTGGGTTCCACACTATTTTCACATAGTGTGGTAAACCATGTGGAACAATCGTACAAGGTTTATAGTATTGGATAGTCAAGGTTTCATGGTTGGTATACAGTTTGGCCAACCATGAGACCAAACCATGAAGCTCATTAAAATTAGGGAAATTACCATTTTTACCCACCAACCAATTAAGATCCTCTCTATTTTTCATTGTCACATATATACACATAGTCCATTTGAGCTCCACTCCTATTCCTCTTTTGATTTAATTTGGATTTTGGTGATTTTGGGTGCGATTCTTTAGTTTTTAATGTGAAATTACTCCTCCAATAACCTATGTTCTTAGTTTTCTATAGTTTCGTTTTGACTTATTTTCTCTGGTTTAGGTTTTTTGTTCGAATTCCATTGTATCATGGTGAAAGGGAATATTTTTATGGGTATTTCATGTAAACTAGTGAGATGACATCTCTAGATAGTATTTTTATGCCACTATTGGGAATTTAAACAAAGGTACATCATTGTATGGATTTTTATAAGGGTTTTGGATTAAATTTATTATTAATTTGATGATTTTTTATATTTATTTTGAGTGGGATGATTTTGGGAGTATACCACAGGGCGGTTTCATGCCTTTGGTCATGTTTTTGGTTTGATGAGAGTGTCTGGTGAGATTTTAGGTGTTATACCTAATTGAATTAATTATTTAATTAATTATATATTGTTAAAATGAATTTTATAATTAATTATTGGATATTATTTCTTAATGCAAGGCCTTATAACAATGGGAAATAGATGTTCAGAACTGGATGAGCTTGGAAAAAGTTATTGGTTGGTGAATTAAAAAGGGGATGGATTCTTGATTGAGGAAGGTGGTCCCATGAACATTCAAATATGGTTTACCTTTGAAATTAAATTGATTTTTTAAATAAAATTAAATTCTCATGAAATAATTTAAAAAACTTCCAAGGGCCATGATAGACCCTTGGGAATTGTATTAATTTCTTCCACCACTAATGGTTGATTCCTTGACCATATTGTTTCCTTGAGAAACTTGGACCCTAATGGGTGTTATTTAAATTAAGTGATCATAATGTAGAAACCCTTGTGGTAGGTCCCCCTAGTAACCACTCTGTAGAGGTGAGCGATGACTTGAGATGAATAGCCAATTGATTGGCCATGTGGGACTCTTGATAGGTTATAGATACTTTAGACTAATTGAGATAACCATGGGTAAACCATTCCTCCCCCACTGAAACATGATTTACTGGGTGGGTAAACCTTGAGGAGACTAATCAATATTTTGGATATCTGGACCAACCCAAAAAAATTGGAAAGGGAACGAACTTGAGGCCACCTCCCTTATGAAATTCTCATCAGAGTATAAGGATGATTTAATATGAACTTAATGATTCTGAGAAATTATATGCCTTATGATTGATGGGTGTTGACCTAAGAGACTTGGTTGATATAATAGGACCCATGAAGGGTATCCTGTATATCATGGGACTTTGGGAACCATAGATCATTCCCTAGTGCTATTGACCCTAAAAAGGGTGTGTATCTGTTAAATGGGTAGAGATGATTCTGAATGTCACCTTAGAATTCAAATTGATGGGTTAATCAATTTTTGGTTGAGAAAATGATAGGTTGTTCCTTTTGAGTCCAACCATGGATTTTTAAAATAGCTTTAGGAATATGTTCAGACCATTAAGATAAGTTACATGGATGGTTTGAGTATGACACACTTCCCACTATGTTGTATGAGATTCGATTTTGGATTCCTTGGATATTCTACTTAGATCCATATGGTGGGATGAATAGTACACTAAGAAGTGATTCTTAGCAGGGGGAATATACCCCTAGACTTAGATGATTTGATATAGAGTAGGGAGATTCAAACCCTAGACTCAGACAATGTAATATTCCTAGAAGTGAAATCCCATGAGTTTCCAAATGGGTTTAGGATGCCTTTTACATGATCCTTATATATACATTATGGAATGTATATTCCACAGAGATGTGATTTCTGGCAGGGTGATTTAAAACCCTGTACTCAGATGATGTGTTTACCTAGTAGGGTACACCCTAACTTCGTGTGATGATTCCTATAAGTATAATACCCATATTTTTCTAATGGATTTGGGATTCCTTATATACACTCATTTGATCCAAATGTGATATGATTTATGACTCCTTGGAAACACTCCTTGGATTCAAATGAGGTGATGTACGGTGGGGAGAGTTAAACATCTAGGCTTAGATGATTTTTTTTCTTGGTAGGATACACCCTGACTCTAGGTGATGGGTATCCTATAGGCATGATTTGGATTGACTAGTACATGCTCCTAGGAATAATCTATTGGGAAAGTTATTGGTATCCATGGTTGTATGACATGATCAGAGACACCATGACACTATCTGAAGTAGGTTTTGCTTAATCCCATGTGTTATGTAGGACTTAAGGATTGATAGTGGTTATTAATTTATAAATATATAGGAAATTATTCTTTACCTTTAGAGTATCACATACGAACCCTTTATTTATTGCTTATGTATAGAAACTGCATTGGTGGTTCCATACTGAGTTATACTCACAACATGATCAGATAACCATGAATCTTGGGTAGATAAGCATACCTCACAGTGTGCATGTTCAGGTTGGGTAGAGGCCTTAGGTATGATGAGTTATTGGGATAGATCAGATAGTCATATGATGATTGAGTTATGTATTAGTGATTTAGTATAACCTCATATCTTTTATTTCATTATTAATTTTTGGATATTTGATCAGTCTAGTGGGCGGCTAGTGAGTTTGTATGACTATATGCTTTCAAATTCATGTATCATTGATGATTTTTTTATTTCCTCTATGTACTCTAATAGTTATTTTATATATGTTGTTTAGTTATTTTCCTTTTATTGTGCACTCTAATATGAGGGTACATTCTATCAATGGTACTACCCTAAACCCCTGTAACTAGATGGAAACCTATAGTATATGAGGACAGGTGATTGATGTCCAAGTGGGGACTCCTCTAGTTTGGGAACCACTCAATGGTCATAGACTAGGAGAGGATGTTAAAAATAATCCTAATATGCCTTACCTGATGAGCATAGGTTTCCCTATGTCATTATCATAGTATGTATTAGGCCATAAACCTAATATTTCCTATATAAAAATAATAGGATTACCTTATGACTCATCCTAGAGAGAATATTTATATATTCCCAACATGAATAGAAATGTATGATGGTTTGTGAAGACTCATTATCTTAAACAGAAGGTGTTCACCTTGATAAGGAAGCTAGTGAAGTAATTAACTAGTTTCCACATGAAGAAGGTTTGAAAAATAGTATTTCTTGAACATTTATTAAATCTATGAGGGGTACCCAGACTAGGCAATGAACTCTATAAATGAATCTCAGGAAATAAGGTCTGACATCGAATTAACCCATTCAGATCAAAGATTTTACATCATTAACCCAAGTGGTAATAGGTTTTCACCTTTTTAAAGTGGGAATATGAGATCAAAGAATTATTTCCATATAAAGCACAGTCCAACATTACGATCCCATAAAAAATTTTATAAAATAGTATCAAACTCTAATGCATCGAGTGTGAATGAAAAAATATATGGTAGCATCAAATATTTACAAATAAAATAATTATTAATATAGAAATTTGTAATCCAATTTTTGTTCACTGAATTAATTTGTTTATGATCACAATAGATATTTATATTCTAGGTCTTTAATCGTAAGGCAATAACTTCCCTCAAATAGTTCATTTTCTATGATGGAAATCTGGGATGCACTGACACAACTTGTAATGAACCCAATGTATGGTGTCAGTTCAGTATGTGGTGGACGATGTATTGATTTCATGAAAATATTTTTGAATAAAAATTTCATTAGTTTGAAAATTATATTGACTACTCTTGCCAATATTATTTAATATTTTATCCCAGAGGCATTAAAAATGATTTGGAGAAAAAGTGATGAAAATATTGATGTTTTTAAGCAATTCTATAAGTTTTGTCTTATGTTTATTTAGGAAAAAGAAATTTTTGAGTTTTTGGTATAAATATAAACAAATCCACCATACAAAATGGGAGTCTAGAAAAACTACTACGCCACCCAATATTCAACCATTCACATAGCTAAGAAACATTATATATTAACAGGACATAGAAACTATAGGTGATCCTGGTGTGGATCGATATTAAGAATGAGTGTCAATAAAATATAGGATATCCCAACATGGTGAGGCATTTGGCATGTGTATTAGCATGTGGTAGGGCTGGCAGCACTAATTGAGTAGATTTAGGTGTGTTCTGGGAAAATAGTAGAGGTTGGCCCCTAAAAATATTTATGTGGGATGTGTTCACCCACTGCATTGTGAACAAATTACAAAAATGATACCACTAGTTTTAACACTCATGTCTTCTCTCCATTTCCAGCACCACATTCCAGCCATCCACACCACCACTATATCACCGGAATCCAATATTATTGAAGATATAGAGATCAATCATGAAATGTTGCACTTATAGGAAGCACTACTACAAATCGGGGCTTTAACAGCACTAGTTGTAGGGTTTTATCAGTGTTTCAAAAGTGCTGATATTGAGCAAGATGTTAAAAGGGAGGTTTTAATAGTGCTAAAAATAATTGTTAAAATAAATCTTTATCATCACTTTTTTAGCGTTGTTAAAGGTTTTCTTTAACAACATTTTTTAATTCTTTTAAATATTGGATTTTGACAACTATAAAAAAAGCAATGTCAAAAATATGAAAAAAATAATTATTTTTTCATGCAACCCAGACACCCCCTTTCTCAGAGATTATAGAACCTCAATCAGTGATTTTGAAAACCCCATCCTCCGTCACGCACCACACCCCCCTTCCTCAACACTAGTAGGCTACCACAAATACCTAGTCCTGCTTTGATTTGATCCCAGGACCTATCTTATGTGATTGAATGTTGTTTACCACTATGTCATGCATATTTTGTTGTATATTTAATGAATTTTCTATTTATTTGTATATATTGTTAAATTCATGATATATCTATATACAATTATATTTATTTAAATATATTATATATTAATATTCATTTATATATATGTTTATTAATACACATACATATGTATATATATAAATTATATACATATTATTTCATTTTTTATAATATAAATAAAATAGATAGTTTTTTTCTTTAAATAAAATTAATGATAAATATTTATTTTTTATATTTAAAAAAATAATTTTACATAAATATGTTTATATATTTATTTATACAAGTGATTTATTATATGTAAATATAATAAAATATTCATATATTTAACTATAAATAAAACAACACTGCGAAAACTGATAAAATTTCAAAACCATGATGTCAATATGAATTCATGACTTGGGAATAAATTTAGTCCCCCCCCCCAAAATGGCCATAATACCCCCTTAAACAAGGCTAAGAATCCATAAAATGTTAAAAAATTGGGGTAACATGACTAAAAACTCTAATTTGGAGGCCTTAGGGTCCTTTTTTAACCTCAAACAAAAAATAATCGGGGTCCCCCCCCCCAAATAAACATGGTGTAGAGATCATTGCAGGCCAAGATTTGATATATGGTAGAGCCTAAACCAACACCTGAATAAAAATTTATTGTCGTTTGAAGTTTAATTTATGATTTCAACTTATTTTAGATCGTTTATTGATTTTTTTTTATTTTTATTATCTTCAAATTGTTATTAAATTACTATTACTTGATAATAATTATCAAATTATTAATTAAAAATAATTTTATAATTATTTTATAATCCTTTTTCACAAAATATATTATATATTAAGTGTAAATTTTTATTTAGACTTATCTAAAACATATTTAAAAATATATATATTATATTTATTTGAATATAAATATATTTATATATTAATATATTATTTTTAATGAAATATAATTTTTTTTGCAATATACCTTTTATCAGTTCTAGTAAAAAAGGTGTTGATAAATACCCCCTTTATTAGCACTTTTTACTAGCACTGATATAAGCGGCCTTTGTCAGCGCTTGTTTACAAGTGCTCATAAAGGGACAACTTTAACAGAGCTTTTTTAGTGTTGAAAAAGGGGGTATTTAACAGCGCTTTTATCTAGAGCTGTTAAACCTATATCACTGAATAAACCCATTTTTGTAGTAGTGAAGGTTGGTGCATACATAGGAGTACAATTAAATCTTATTCCATATGCATGCTAAATTAGTTTAGAATTTATAAAGTGGATGAACCACTAATCACTAAATCTAAAATTAAGTAGAATATGATCATGTATGTCAAAGTTCAATCCCATGAAGATGAGGGTATCAAAATTACTCAATTAAATAATTAATACCTAAAAACTATGATGATTAAAACCATAACTACTTAAAAACAAAATAAAAATAATGATGATGATTTTGGACAGATTAAGAAATATAAAAAAGTACCATGCACTTGTACATCAAGGTTCATGAAATAATGAGGCATAAAATAGTGAATTCTAAATGAAAAATTTTTCAGAATCAAATATTAGTGAATCCCTTGGTCTGGGTAAACACTTCAAAACACCCTATTTATCATTATCTGATACTCTTGGTTGTTACAAGGATGAGTGACTTGAAACTATGTTTAAACATAGTTGATATCCAACCAAAGGGTCATGTTGAAGGATAAAATCTAGTAAATGTATTGAGAAAATCACTCATTCAGTCAATATAAAATTTTTATTCATAATAAATTAAGTATATATTAATAAATTCATAATGAATAAAAATATCCAACATGAGATCCATTGAAATTATAAATACCTATAATATAAAAATTCAATTTCATTACATTTCCGCAACAAGAGGTATATCCCTTCATTCTAGGTATGAGAATGTATGAAAATAATGATCTTATTCTATAAAAAATAGTTGAACCATAGTAAAATAAATATCCTATAAAAGGTTTGGTTCCTTCAACCTATCCTAATAGTTAACACCCATGTATTTATAGGCATAATTTCTTGAAAGTAATGAATTCCTTCTTTAATAATTTTTCATATGACTCTTCCAAGCTATGCTTAAAGATCCACGGTCAGATATACAAATTTCCCTCTAGAAATATCACATAATAATATTTCTTAAAATTTGATTAACCACATAATTCATAGCATGTAAATGAATTCATGACCTAAGATCAATTAAAATAGCTTAAATAACTCACTATGGTCTTTTTTTGGTTATTTTCTATATCAAAATTTTTACATCCTTCACACCTATGCACTACAGTGAGGGCCATTCCATAGGCTTCCGTGTTTTCCATTCATTATTAACTTATGATCCACATAAACACCTTTACGTCATGGTGTCCACTATTTTACTCTAAATGTATAGGTATTTTTCTACATAGATCGCACTTTCCACCCTTTTGTAGAAAAATTTATTCAAGAATTTCACCAAGAATTTTATACTTAATAAAACTAACACAATAACTATGGAATCCACCATGTTGAATGGATTTTCATTTCCTCATTTTATATTCCCACTACTATAGATTATTTTTTTGAAAATAAGGACAGATAACATTAATGACTAAGATCATCCGATGTACATATGCAAATCCATGAAGGGAAATTGTCCAGCCATAGCTGGTTGTCATCTAAGGGGCCTGAGGCCGCCAGCTGATGCACCGCATTGTTTCCTTACCTTTTGGTAAAGTAGAAGGTGCAGAAAGAGAAGACTTGGAGAACCGAGCGAATTCTCCTGATGATGAAGTCAAATTATTGGAGTCCTACATCGTTATAGTTAATAGCATCGATTACGGTGAGGCAGTCAGACTTAATGATAATATGAACCCATCCACATTCCACAGCGAGCATCATACCTGCAAGGATGGCAGAGGCCTCAGCTACTGCAGGTTCCCAGAAGGCATGATAAAAAATCATTGTTGACCTCAATGTCATTAAAGGGGGTCCCCATTATCAACACTACAAATAGTGGTGATAAAGGCCCCACCTGCTGTAGTGTACTATTTTGATAACAGCACACAACAACAACCTGTAACTTGTACAAAAAATACATAATTTAAATGAAATAAATTTTACATCATGAATATGAAAAAAAAACACTATTATATACATTTAAAACATTTTTTTTATAATTACATTTACAATTAATATCCACAAACATTTAAAAACATTAATGTTTCACCGTATTTTGCACCCAATATCCCTCTCAAAAAACACCCATAGAATCAGCTTTCGAACAAATCACCTAAACCCGGAAAAAAGGATCCACATATATAAGAAAAAAATAATATGTTTCTAATATTATAAAGAAATAAATTAAACATTAATATGAAAGAATACAATTATAAAATTTTTACTTTACATAAAAAGACACTTGGAGTTATACCTATAACACTATGCATCGTAATGAGGTGTGATTGATTCCAACATTTCAAAAATGAGTAATGGATCGTTGTCCTAAAGTATCAAAATAATATGAATTCATTTTCTTGGTTTTGAGTATGTAAATTGTTCTTTTAAATGAAATTAATGTCAATTTTAAATAAAGACATACTTGGAGTTATAATGGTCACATCATGCACGGGATTGAGAAGTGGTGGATTCCTACACATCAAAAATTACTTATGGATCATTTTCCTAAAGTATAGAAATAATTTGAATGTGTTTGCTCATTTTTTAGTATGTCGCTTTTATTTTTCACTAAAATGTCATTTAAATGGGAAACATCCACTTTGAGTCATACCAATTACATCGTGTGTCGGTTTGAAATGAGACTACTTCTTACATGTCACGAATGACTTATGAATCTTTCTACTAAATTATCAAGACAATCAGAGCGTATTTATTTAGTTTTAAATGAGTAACGCACGTTTTGAACTAAAATGTCAATTTTAAACATATAATAGAAACTTTGAGTTATACCAGTCACATCGTGCATCATATTAAGGTGTGGGTAATTCCTACATGTCACAAATGACTTATGGATCTTTTTCATAAAGTATAAAAATAATCCAAATGTGTTGTCTTAGTTTAAAGTATCTCACTTGTTATTTTTTCTAAAATTAATGTCAATTTAAAATAAAAATATAGAAGTAGATTCATGTTGGTCACATTGTGCATCAGAGTGAGGTGCGGTTGAATCATACACATAAAAATAACTCATGTATCATTTTCCTAATGTATCAAAACAATCTGAATGATTTCGTTCATTTTTCA
Organism: Viscum album; assembly: GCA_963277665.1. Classification (NCBI taxonomy): domain Eukaryota; kingdom Viridiplantae; phylum Streptophyta; class Magnoliopsida; order Santalales; family Viscaceae; genus Viscum; species Viscum album. The sequence goes on from OY728162.1 coordinate 1,437,994,933, forward strand.
GTATGTCACTTGTTTTTTTCCTAAAATTAATGTCAATTTTAAATAAAAAAAAAACACACCTAGAGTCATACGGGTCACACCATGCATCATATTTAGGTTCGGTTGATTTCTACATGTAAAAAATGACTCATGGATTATTTTTCAAAATTATTAAAACAATATAAATGTGTTTTCTTGGTCTTCATTATGTTACTTTTTATTTTTACTAAAATTAATGTCAATTTTAAATAAAAAGACACATTTGGAGTCATAACGGTCACACCATGCATTGTATTGAGTTTTTTGTGATTTCTACATGTCACAAATGACTTATGGATCACTTTCATAATGTATCAAAACAACCCGAATGTGTTTTCTTAGTTTTTAGTATGTAACTTGTTCTTTTTACTAAAATTAATGTCAATTTTAAATAAAAAGACACACTTAGAGTTATACTGGTCACACTATGTGTCTAATTGAGGTGGGGTTGATTCATAAATTTTATAAATGACTTATGAATCATTTTCCTAAATTATCAAAATAATATGAATATGTTTGCTCAGTTTTTAGGATGTCACTTATTTTTTTTACTAAAACTAATGGCAATTTTAAATAAATAGACACACTTGGAATTATACTTGTTACACAGTCTTTCGTATTGAGTTTTAGATGATTATTACACATAATAAATGAATTGTTTATCATTTTAATAAAGTATAAAAACAATCTAAATGGGTTTTTTTGTTTTCAGTATGTCACTTGTGTTTTTTAATAAAATGTCATTTGAAACTGGAAACACACACTTTGAGTCATACCGGTCACATTATATGTTTATTTGACATGATAATACTTTCTAAATGTAAAAAATGACTTATGAATCATTTTTATAAATTATAAATACAAATCGAGTGTGTTTTCTTTGTTTTTAGTGAGTGACAATTTTTAAACTAAAATACCAATTTTAAATTGATAATAGGCACTTTGAATCATACCAAGCACATCGTTTATTGGATTGAGGGGAGGATAATTCCTACATGTTAAAAAATACTTATGGATAATTTTTATAAATTATAAAAACAATATAAACTCATTTTCATGGTTTTGAGTATGTCAGTTGTCTTTTTTTCTAAAATTAATGTCAATTTTAAATAAAAAAGACACACTTTGAGTCATACCGGTCACACCATGCATTGTATTTAGGTGATGATGATTCATAAATGTCTCAAATTACTTATGGATAGTTTTCTTAAATTATCATAACAATAAAATTTTGTTTTATTATTTTGTAGTATGTCACTTGTCTTTTTTACTAAAATGTCATTTTAAATTGAAAACACACACCTTGAGTCATAGAGGCCACATCGTGTGTTGGATTGATGCAAGAATGATTCCTACACATCAAAAATGAAATATAAATAATTTTACTAAATTATCAAGAAAATATGAGCACATTTTCTTGGTTTTCAATGAGTGGCACTTTTAAAACAAAAATGTCAATTTTAAATTAATAAGGAACACTTTGAGTCATACCAGGAACATCCTGTATTGGATTGAGATGTGGGTGATTCCTATATGTAAAAATGACTTATGGATGGTTTTATTAAAGTATAAAAATAATATGAATATGTTTTCTCAGTTTTAAGTATGTGAGTTTTCTTTCTTAGTAAAATTAATGTCGATTTTAAATAAAAATATGCATGTGGAGTCATAATGGTCACACCATGCATTGGATTGAGCTGCGACTAATCCATATATGTCCTAAATTAATTATAGATCATTTTCCTGAATTTTAAACAATATAAATGTATTTATTAAATTTTGAGTATGTCAGTTTTCTTTTTTACTAAAATTAATGACAATTTTAAATAAAAAGATGCACCTGGAGTCATACCGGTCACACCGGATTGATGTGCCTCTGATTCCTACTCATCCCAAATGACTTCTGAATCACTGTATTCAAGTATAAAAACAATCTAAACTACCAATGGTACCATGATTTCTATTTTCCTTCTTTATATAACTACCAACACTACATATTGGGTTGATGTTCTTATCCGAAAAACCTTCCTCTACTCTTTTGGTTTTCAAAAAAAAGAAAGGTTTTTTTGGATAAGAACATAAACTCAATATACATTGTTATAAGGTTAAAAAATAAAATCATTGTAAAGCATGGTAACATTGTAAAAAAGTAACATGTTATCGCTTTTGTGGCTTATTAGATATAGTTGAAAGTAAAATATGACTTTTCAAAGGATTTGTGGAAAAATTAAAGAAGAATTAGATAAAAATGATAGAGAAAATAAAATAAAAATTGTAGATAAAATGATGAAAAATTTAATTAAAAAATAGTAGGAATTTTCCTTTTCATGGTGGTTGTATACATTCTTGACCCATTTCCTTATTTTCATTATCTCAGCTGCGGCCTCAGAGTCCGATCTATTATGAGCATGAGAAACTTCAAAAAAAACCACATCAAATCTAACAAATAAATCCACCTATATAAGAAAATATTTCTTATGTGAGTAATACTAAAAATAAATAAATTAAATATAAATATTAAATAATCAATTACTTATATGGAAGTCACATCTTCATTCTATTTGTGTACATTATGGAATTAGATGTGTTTCCCATTCATTTCTAAGAAAATATATATTGTCTTGTGAATATGAGTATTTTTTATAGTAATAGAAATTTGGTAAAAATATAAATACACAAATTATTAATAAATATTTTAAATTAAATATTTATTATCTTCAAAAAATCTTATTTTGGGATGCTATTTTGTAGATGGAATATGATCTCTATCATAAATTTACAAACATAATAACCACATTATTTTCCATTTTTTAGACACTGTAAAAACATTGAGAGAAATAATTAATTATTTAATATGTGTTTGGATAGTGAAATGTTATTATATATACCCTGATACTTGTCCAATTGTAGAAATTTTCATGCTCCTTGTGCTTAATTCCTATCACTATGACAAGAATTTAAAAATATTTAAACATCACTCTATCATAACATAATTCTCATTAAAACATAATATAAATTATATAAATTTAATTTTAATTCTAAAACATTGTATGTAGGGTATTAAAAATTGAAAAATGTCATCATGTGTGGTCATTTTGTTGGGTAACCATACAGTGAATCTAGGAAATAAATATTTGGATTATCCAAATTGACTATAGTGAGCATCCAATGTTGCCTAAAAAACACAAAAAGGATTAAGTAATGAATAAAATGAAAATATATTTTATATGATTAAATTATATATTTTTACCCCTAAATCATTGGTATTAATAAAATTCTGTCATCCTTAAGTTTTCTTTCGAATGATTTGGCTAGTTTTCTCACTATTTCATTCATTTTTATCGAATTTAATTCTTTTTGTTTTGTAGATGTGATGTGAGGACTAATGAGTCCAAATTTATGTTCATGGGGTAATCCCTTTAATTGGTATTGGTATATATGCCTTCAAAAAATATGAAATGTATTTAGTCATAATTAACATAATATATCATCTTTTGGAAAACAAATCATGAAAACATACCTCATGTATACATATACAAATGGTCCTCCTAGCCATTTATAGTTGAGAATTTCATTTACATTCTCAAGATCCATGTAGTTTGTAACATCATCTTTGTACATTTTTTATTCAAAATAAACTATATGATTACTACCATTTAGTAACTTTGTATCCACATAAACCTTTAATGTTAGTAAATGAGAATATTGAATGGGTAGGGTAACAGTGCTTTCGAGAGATCTTTTTGATCGGTTGGTTGATCTGTTATATGGTTTTGAGTCAAACTTTCATTTCACCCCTTCCATTTGTCAGCATGTAATAACTTTTATCAGTTCGGAACTTTTTTTCATTAATTGTTAAAGGTGTATCATGAAAAATAAATTTTAAATTAATACCTCCTTGTCAACATGTGTCTTTACAAGATCTGAATTTCATGGGATGAATGTTCCAACATCTTCATTGATCATATTAATATTGTTTTCATCAAGTGGAACTGGTAGTTCGGTGCTCAACTCACGTAACAACCCATCTTTTCAGGAAGGTAAGGATCATTTTTTTTTCAATTTTAAACCTTTTTAAAATCACGGTAATGGTGTATTATAGCCTAAGGAAGGTCCCAAGAGCATCTAGGGATTATTCGGAGCCCATAGTTCTGGAAAATGGATTAAAAAATTAGGTTACTTGATTAGAATAAATCGTGTTTCCCAGGTAGTACGGTTAGTTTTTAACCATGTGAGGGAAAGTAGAGGTGAAGCATGAGCCACATGGTTTGTTTGAAATTGTGCGACTCCAGGCACACAGCCATGAGAAAAACCTATAGTTTTTTATAGTGGTTTATCACACAGTTTGAAAACTGTGTGCCCCTTAATTTTGGGTAAAAATACCATCCCCCACCCCTTAATTTATAACATATTTCTTGATTTTCTTAATTTTTCTAGTGGATGAAAGTGAATCTCCTCCTTTTTGGGATCAATAACACCTCAATATAGGCATTGATTTAGATTTCCCATCCAAAGTTTGATTCTTGATCTGTCAAAAGCATCGAATATGTCTTAGTAAGTTCCCCTAGTATCTTTATTCCTAATAAAGTTTATTTTAAAATTCATCATGCTATTTAGGTGTAGGATCATTTTCCCTATTTTCATGGCATTGGATTATTTCTCATATCTCTTCCAACCTAATTCAAATTTGAGGCCTATATTGAGTGAGGCATCATCTATATCCATGAGGTAGGAGGTCACATCATTTTCACTTTGAGTTTCATAACTTTGTATCTATGTTATGGTGTATCATGTCATATTTTGATTCAAATACCCTTTATATTTATTTCTTCGTGTCTATTTGATCATCACATCTTGATACATGTCTACTGGTCCTTGTTTGGTAGTTTAGAGTTTGTACACACCTTATATGGTCACCACATGGGTGTGCCTAGTAGAATTTCCCCTTTTTAATAAATGAACATATGTCCAGATTTCCTCTTAAGCTTTCATCTTAGACTTAAAATGGAAATACCTTTGTTGTATGAATTATTATAGGAACCAAATCACCTATTACATGTTTAGATCAACCTATGTTGGGAATTTCCCATGTAGGCTTTTCCCACTTGACCATTACACCTTCAAATCGATGCCTTGAGCCATATAAATTGAATTTCCATGTCTTAGTGAATTTAATGGATTGGTTTATATAGGATGTCCTACTCATGATGGTTTACCTTTACTGAAATGAATGAAAAGGGTTTTAATGAAATTGATTAAATGGATTGACTACCTTAGAGTGGGTTGTTTTCCTTTAATAAATGAAATGGATTATGCATGATGGTTGATTTTCTTTAGATGAAAAAAATGAAATTTTTTAGTGAATTTTAAATGTTTGTGAGACCACACCTTATGTTTATACTTATATGAATACTCATTGAGAATGATAATGCTTTAATAATATTTGAACTTGACTATTGAGAAGAATGAGAGGTATTTCCTCATGACTTACATTATAAATTTGATGACACCTTATATGGGTTTTTTATAATGGTAAGGGGTTTTGAGAATGGAAAAAATCATGCTCCCTTAAATTAGGTTTTGATCGTGACATCTCACACCATTAACACTAGTTGGACATTGGGATTTACGTGCCACGTTCCTATGTTTGAGTGATGACATGATGGCTCACTCACCATCCTGAGTGTTGTGCATGACATATCACACTATTATTGGGATCTAGGGAATATTCCCTATTGTTTGAAATTATAGGCTCATTATACTGGTCATGGATTTATGAGTTACACTTGGTCCATCCAGAACTTGTATTCTAGGTATATGACCACTTACGTCCGCACATACTTGGTTCATATAGATATATTCAATATATATAATTATACTATATATATTATTAATATATATATATATATATATTTATTTATTGATCAGGTGATTCTCAGCCATGAGAAAAAGAAGGTAGACATGCCAAGTGTCTTATAATAACCTGATCGGGCTAGTTATTTATTTCAGCATTTCTTTCCTTTTCTATTATTACCTGTACACTATTTAGTTATGATAATTTCTTGGATTACACATAGAAACTATTGGTTATGGCCTACTAAAATTTTTATCTCACACCCTACTTGGGTTTTCTTAGGTACCCGAGATGATTATTTGTGTACAGGTAGTGATAAGGGAAATCACCCTACTATGGGTTGTTGATATGCTTTCTTATAAATGGAGCTTAGGATCAAAGGATCAAGCATTAGATCAAGATGCCAGTAGAGTAGATTTTGTTCTTTTTTAATTTTTGTATAGAATTTTTATATGACTTTTCCCCTTTTTCCATTTTGTATTATCATTCCATGCATACATGTATCATACACTAACTTAGGAATTTTGATTATATTATTCATTTGTTCAGCTTATTATCTTTCACTACTTATCTATTTATTCTGTTTATTTTTTATATGCTTCTACTACTGTTGTTTGTTTCTAATTATACCCATTTTTCCAGTCTGATGTGAGGGTATAGTCTCTCCACTGTATCACCTTTACACCCTTGTTATTAGTCGGCAACCTCTGGAATATGAGGAGGCGTGCTTGAGGTCATGTGACCCACTGGCCAAGGGAATGGATTAAGTGGACCCCATGTTGGGATGTTACAAAGTGGTATCAGATCCTTTTTCCTTTATCTTACTGTTTGGGTATTATAAAAGCGACTAGAAGTTAAGTAGCTTTGGAATTGACTCTTTACCTGGACGTAACTAACCCATGTATAGGGGAAAGCAAAATTTCTTGGTATGGGAACTTTTTATTATTGCTTTCACCTGTTATGGTTGATATGACTTCACCATTGGGTGAAGTACTTGTTTCATGATGTTAATGATACTGGTATGATTGAAATGAGTTTTCTTAACCTATGACCAATGAAATGAGGGACGATGCATCATTATTAAGCACACTAAAACTAATATTCCATGAATTTTTCCATGTCACGTCAATTTTTAACATACATTTACATGTTTCACATTGTTAGTGCCTTAATTATATTGAATTTTTTTGAAACTTCTTGTAGGTATTGTAAAACCCAGTTAATACTTAAAGTGAATGCCTCAACCTAATAGTGTTTTCATGAATAGGTTAAATTAGAATCCTAAGCAGTCAATTATGGCATGTTAAGACATGGACCATTGGTCGTAGGGGTTGGAACATGTTATGGTGTGAGTTGAAAGCATATCATATTTTGGTTCATAATAAGTATGGTCCCTTACGGATCAAAAGTGGTATACCATTTAATTTAACCATTTTAAAGTGATTTATACAATTGAATAAGCTCAAATATAAAATTAAAATGATATCTAAAGTGAAATTGGTTATCATATTCATGTGATGCATAGAATTAGACCTGAACCTGACCTTGGTAGTGGGTAGTGGGGTATCTCTTACATTCTCATGTACTTTTTTGGTCTCTTTTTATCATCTAGACCTGTCTTTTGATGAAGACGTAAAGGAATGATCATTTTTATAGGAAGGATTTATACCTATACTAGTTTCTATCTGTAATATTATAAATTTCTTAAATCTCTTCTGAGGCATTTTTTTGAAATTGTAGTGTCATTCCATCATGAAATCCTCTAGTCGCACGCTTTGAAGGTGGTGATGAACATGCCCCTAAGGTGGTGGGCCGTGAAAAGCCAGTTATTCCTCATATAGTTCCACCTATGGAACATATTCCTATTACAAATATGGGAACGGATTCCTGGTTATGATAGGGTTTTCTATGTATTATTCAGTCTATGTAAGTAGTTATTCAACCTACTTCGATCATGGTAGAGTTGAATCGTGAGTTTCAGCAGTACCATCCTCCCACCTTTTTGATGGATGGAGGACCTCATGTTTTGTAGTTTTTTCTTGATAAAATCCTTTCTATATTTGAGCATCTTGAGATTACTTCGGAGTGGAGGGTCAAGTTATCAGTTTATATGATGTGCGGTTATGCTAAGAGGCGGTGGTCTCTTATCACCCTGGTCGATCGACATCGAGATATGGTATGGGAATATTTATAGATGATCTTATATGATTATTTAATTCCCTAAAATCTATGGGTTGATAGAGCTATAGAATTCATGAACCTATAGTAGGGTAGTATGTCTTTCATGGAGTATTCTGCTCATTTAATATATCTATAGTGGTTCTATCCTATTCTATCTGATGATGATATAATGACTTCCATACAATTTGAGGATGGGATGGTTTACTCCATCTGGTCACAGTTCAATATATTTAGGTTCACTGTCATTTATAAAATCATCAACTAGGCCCCTATTACATAATAAAACTTGAAGGAACATGACGGTGTGAGTTAGGGTAGTTTAGCACCCAGAGCTACAAGTGGTTCTTCTTATGGGTGAAAGATACATTTTTAGGTTTCTCATGGAGGTAGTAATAGTCAGGATCCTCACACAAATAACTTTATGATATGTCAAAATTGTGGAAATCTAGGACATATGAAACCTCAGTGCTTACAGGATCCATTCGAGTGTAGAGACTATGGTAGGATGGGCCATATCCAGTGATTTTTCAGGAATTTCCATATAGTTTCTAGTGAACAAGAATGTACTCCCACTCCACAATTAGAAGTTAGGCTAGTGGGATCATGATAGTCATGCAGCTGGAATACCACCAAATGATCAAGTTGAGGTGGTAGTCAAGGAAGAGGCAGTCAGACTTATGATTCTCAATGCTAGTAGAGTGGGCATGCTCAGGGCAGTTGGGCAGTGACTCAAGGCCACATTATAGGCTAGTTACATGTAGTCTAGCCTACGCTGGAGGAATAGAGTGCTGGACCTTATACTATTATATGTACTATTCTAGTATCCTCCACTTTATTGTTTGCTTTATTTGACATAGGCACATACCACTCATTTATATTTGAGGAAATCATTGAAATTATGAGCCTCAATATCAAACACTTCTATGGTGTTATAATTCTAGAAACATTTTTAGGTATCCATTCGGAGGGAATTCATCATTTTAAGGATTGTCCTCTCGAGATGGGTGGTTACATTTTTTGTGTAATCGATTCATCCTCAACATGACAGGCTTTGACATAATCATTGGTATGGATTGGTTAGTTCCCTATTGGGCCCATATTGATTGTTGTCATCAGAGGGTGACTTTTGCATCACTAGAGGGTGTCAGGAACATGTATAAGGGATAATGGTATTTTAGTGTGACATGATCAGGACCCAAGAAACAGAGGTTGGGTAGTGTGATAGCTCATATCTCCAATATTTTCATAGATGATCAGGGGTTATGACCCACTATCTTTCCTTCTACAGTGGATCATTTCAGGCACATATTTTCTGATGATTTCTCTAGTCTACCTTTATTGTGAGAGGTGGAGTTTACTATAGATCTATTACTAGGATCAGCACTAGTGACCATTCCTCTTTAAAGTATGTCACCTAAGAAACCTTGGGAACTTAAGAAATAATTGGAGGATCTATATGATAAAGGATTCATACACCCCATCACTTATACTTGGGGTTCACCTATCCTTTTCTCCAAAAAGATTGGATGCTACCCTTAGGCTCTGCATGGATTTCCTTCATTTGAATCATCTCATGGTCAATAATCGGTATCCACTACCTAGAATAGACGACCTCTTTGATTATATCCAAAGAATGAAAGTTTTTTCAAATATAGATCTAAGGTCGGTCTATCATCAAATGTCTTTTAGGACTTCAGACATACCTTGCACATATTTCATGAGAAAGTATGATCTATACAAGTAACTAGTTATGTTGTTCAAAATCATGAAGGCACTTATGGTCTTTATGGATCTTATGAATCAAGTTTTCCATATGTATATGGATTCATTTGTGGTAGTCTTTGTTGACGGTATCTTGGTGTATTCACACTCCATACACAACCATGAAACCCATCTTGAGATTGTGATGAATACACTGGGAGAGAATAATCTCTATAGTAATCTTAGTAAAGGACACTTTTGGATTGATAAAGTACGCTTCCTATGTCACATAATCTCAGAGTCAGGAGTTTCAGTAGAACAAGGGAATGTGAGGGTGATAGTTTACTGGGAGAATCTCAAGAACGTCTTTGACATTAATTATTTATTAGGGCTAGCCGGATATCACATATTCTCCATAAAGTATTTCTCATTCCTTAAAGCACCGCTTATGGGATTGACAAAAAGGGTTTGAAATTAATATGGTTAGAAGATTATGAATTATCCTTTCAAGAGTTAAAGGGTTGTTTGACTTCAACGCCAATACTGATTCCTCCAGAATCAAAGAGGATCTATACGGTATACTGTGATGCATCAGGTGTGAGTCTTTGAGTTTTCCTAATATAGGATGAGTGATTCATTACCTACAGGTCTCATCAGTTGAGGCCTCACAAGAAGAATTACCCGACACATGAACTTGATCTCGCTGATTTTTTGCATGCCTTATGTTGTTGGAGACACTATCTACTTAGATAGCATTCCATGGTATACACTAATCAAAAAATACTCAAGTATATCTTTAATCTCTAGGATCTGAATCTCAGGAAATGAATGTGGACTAAGTATCTATAGTCATTTGATTTTGATCTTACCTACACGCCTGGTAATGGAAATTATGTGGTTGATGCTCTGAGCTGAAAGACTCATACACAAGTGGTTTAGGGATCCAATGGTGAATGGAAGAATATGACCTTATTCTTAGAGATTTATATTAAGGTTTATGAGGATAATTTTCACACTATCATCTCAACCCTAATAGTGACCTCCACTCTTATGGAATGGGTAAGAAGGAGGCAACTATCTGATCTGTAAGGCCTAGTCCTAAGGGAAATCATACCAGATGATGGTACATATTCTGGATGGATCATGGATGGGTATTACACCTTATTTTTTCATGGGTGTGTATGGGTCCTAACAGACATCATAGAGTATATTATGTGGGAATTTCACACCTCAACATGGGTGGTTCACCCTAGTGTCAGAAAAATGTATCGAGATCTACAATTCCAATATTGGTGGCCAAGTATGAAATGTGAGATTTCTGGTTTCAAAACTCAGTGTTCCACCTATCTGTAGATAAAGGTAAAAAATTGGCATCCAGTGGGGATTTTATAGTTTGTGTCCATTCCTGAGTGTAAATGGGATAGTTTTTTAATGGATTTTGTGACTGACCTACCCAGATCACCTTGTGGAAAAAATATAGTGTGGGTTTTCATTGATCATTTGGTGAAGGTTTCACACTTATTACCTATCTGGGATACCTTAAAGGTAGATGAGTTAGGAAATTTGTATGTTAGGGAGTTTGTGCATCTTCACAGAGCTCCTCATTCTATCACTTCTGATAGAGATTCCTGATTTACATCATGATTCTGGTAGAGTAATAGAGGGCCTTGGTTACATAGGTACATTTGACCATGCCCTATCACCCACATACTGATGGATAGATAGAGCGTATTATTTAGGTGTTAGAGGACATGCTTTGTGCATGTGTCCTTGATTTTGGTGGTTCCTAGGAAAAACACATTCCCTTATTTATTTTTCTTATAATAAAATATTTCATGATATCATCGAGAGGGATCCCTATGAATCCTTATATATTAGGCCTTGTTGTTCACCTATATGTTGGATAGTGGTAGGGGAGGCCGCTATTCTTGGAACATGTCTCATTTAAGAGACTATAGAGCAGGTCCATTTGATCAGAATGAATATGTTGACAGTTCAGTCCAGATATCAGTCATATGAAAAGAGACACCAGCAACCTCTCGAGTTCAAGGTCAGAGACCAATGTTTCTTATGAGTCTCGACCAAGTTAGGAAATAAACATATTCATAAGTAGGTTAATATCTCACTAAGGTTCATTATAACCTTTGAGGTTGTAAAATGAATTGGACCAATGGATTACCAGTTGGTTATTTCTTAGAGATACCGGTCTATGCATGATGTCTTTCATATATCTCAACTTCATTGATATCATATAGACCCATCACATGTCTTTCATCCTAATGAGGTTGAATTGGATGTTGATGCTTCCTTCTAGGAGTATCCAGTGTGTATAGTGGATCAGAGCACGAAGACACTCTAAGACAGGTCAGTTCCTTTGGTACAGGTGCTATGGTATCAAGGTCGAGTATAGGATGAGACCTAGGAATAGGAAACTGATATACAAGCTCAATTCCTGGAACTATTTTCTGGTGATACCTCTTTACCCTCAGAATGTCAACTTGGGGATAATTGTCTTTAAGGAGGGGAGTTTGTAATGACCCATCTTTTCACAAAGGTACAGATCATTTGTTTTTTAATTTTAACCCTTTGTTTACTCTTGGTAAAGGTGTATTATGTCCTAAGGAAGTTTCTAGGAGTTTCCAGGGCTTGTTCGGAGCTTGGAGTTCCAAAAAATGGGATAAACAACTGGGATGCACTATTAGAATAAACTGGGCTATCCAGGTCACACAGTTAGTTTTAACCATGAGGGGAGAAACAGAGGTGGAGTATGAGCCATAGAATTTTTCTACAACTATGCGACTCTAGGGGAATGACCATGAGAACAACCTACAATTTTTGATAGTGGGTTATCACACGGTCTGCACGCGATTTTCAAATCGTGCACCTAAAACATGTGCCCCCTAATTTTGGTTAAAAAGACCATTTTGACCCCCCCCCCCCACTTAATTTATAACCTATTTATTCATTTTCCTTCTTTATCTAGTGGATGAAAGTGATTATCATACTCTTTTGTGATTAAGAACACCTCAATCTAGGCATTCAACTAGATATCCCATCCGAAGTCCGATTCTTGATCTGTCAGAAGCTTTAGATCTATCTCAGTAAGCTCACCTAGTCTCTTTCTTCCTACTAAAGATTATTTTCAAATCTATCACACTATTTAGGTTCGGTTTAATTTTCCTTATTTCCATGTCATTGGACCATTTCTCATATCTCTTCCAACCTACTTTGAATTTGAGGCTAATATCGAGCGAGGTGTTGTCTACGGTCTTGTGGTAGGTGGTCGCGTTGCTTTCCCTTTGAGTTTTGTTGTTTCATAGCTATGCCATTGTTCCACGCACCAATGTTTTCCATGAATCCCCTTTATATTGAGTTATTAATTTCTAATTGATCCCCACACCTTAATACACATCTCTTGATCCTTGTTTGGTAGTTTGGAGGTTGTACACACCTTATATGGTAACCCCATGGGTGTGCCAAGTATAATTTCCCCTTTTTGATAAATGAACATATATCTGGATTGCCAATTTAGATTTTGGATTAGACTTAAAATGGAAATTACTTTTTTTTATGAATTCATATAGGACCCAAAGAACATATTAGGTTTTTTTGGCTCATCCTATGTTAGGAATTTCCCATGTAGTCTTTTTCCCACTTGACCATGACACCTCCCAATTGACACCTTGATCCATATAAATTGATTGTCCATGATTTAGTGAGTTGAATGGATTTTTTTATATAGGATGGACTAATTATTATGATTTAAATTTCCTTAAATGAATGAAAAGGGTTTTAATAAAATGGATTAAATGGATTGACTTCTTCATGGTGTGTTTTTTCTTTTAATAATGGATTATGAATGATGGTTTCTTTTCATTGGATGAAAAAAATGATAATGTTTAATGACTTGTAAAGGTTGGTGAGACTACACCTTATATTTATACTTATATGAATGCTTATTGAGAATGATAATGATTTAATTATATTTGAACATGAATATTGAGAAGCATGAGAGGTATCGCCTCATGCCTTACATTATAAATCTGATGAAACATTATATGGGATGTGTATAATGGTAAGGGGTGATGATCATGGCATAAAAAACACACTCCCTTACATAGAGTGTTGAGCTTGACGTCTCACACCATTGACTCTAGTTGGATGTTGGTCTTTACGTTCCACGTTCCTCTATTTGAGTGATTGTATGATGTCTCAATCACCATTCCGAGTGTCGTGCATGATGTCTCACACTTTTATTGGGATGTAGGGAATGTTCCCTGTTATTTTATCTTATATGCCTGTTAGATGGGTCATGGATGTCTAAACAATGCTTGGTCCATCCAGTACTAGTATTCCAGGTATATATCCACTTACGTCTGCATGTACTTAGTTCATATAGTTGGATGCAATATATATAATTATAATATATATATATATATATATATATTGTTACTATATATATAGTGACTAATCATATGATTCTTGGCCATGAGTACAGGCAGGTAGACCCGCCAGGTATCCTATAGGAACCTGAGTGGACTTGTTATTTATTTCAGCATTTCTTTCCAATTCTATTATTACCATCACAATTTTTAGTTATGATAACTCTTTGTATTACATTTAGACACCATTGGTGGTGGAATACTAATATTTTTATCTCACACCCTACTCGGGATTCCTTTGGTACCTGATAAGATTATATGTTTGTAAGTAGTGATAAGGAAAATCACCCTATTATAGGTTGTTTATATGATTTCTTATAGATGTATTTTAAGAGTAGGGACCGATCATTAGATCTAGATTCATGTAGAGTATATTTTTTTCTTTTTTTTCTTTTTGTATAGCATGTTTAATGCATGTTCCCCTATTCCCATTATGTCTGTTTATTTATATGCTTTTTTATTTTTGTATGTTTCAAATTGTACCTGTTGTTCCATTCTGATGAGAGTGTATGGTCCCCCTACTGTATCACCTTTACACCCTCACTGCTAGTCAGCAGCCTCTGGAATATTTTGAGGCCTTCTTGAGGCCATGTGACCCACCATCATGGAGCATAGGTTAAGTGGACCCAGGGTTGGAAAGTTATAGCTCATGAGCTATGCCAATCACCATCTCACATGACCAGTTGTAAGTGGTCTCTTCTGTAGATGGTCATCTTGGATATTGAAAATTGTAGCCCTCGCTAAAATAAGATGGTTGACTATTGATAGATATAAATCATAGTCATTTTCACTCTATATAATATCAATAAAAGAAAGGTATCATTGTCTACTGGATTCACATTTCATAGAAAAAATTATTAGAATATTGATTACCTCAACTAAGGGATATCTTTAAGGATAATGGATCACCTAAAATAGGGTGGGGTGGGTAAATATTATCATGTAATGGCTATTCTTGAGTTGTTTCTTCTCTTTTCTTCCCCCTCCCCCATAGCATTTTCTAGTAACTCAGTATTCTAATGAAATTGTTATTTAAGGGAAGCTAATATTTCTTTCATATCTATCATTTCTTTATCTTTATCCTACTATTATTTTTTTCCAAAAATATGTTCGGGGTGTCACCCCAAAATCCACACCTCTAATGTGGCCATACTATTCTGGCCACTTCAAGGCCACCAATAGTAGGTGTTCATCTGGTATAGGTGTTCATGATTCTTATTACTATTTCAGATAGAAAATATAGGAAAATAAGTAATCATTGTTATGTAATAGTGATTTAAAGAGTAAAAAAATTATGTTATACTTACACATATTTACCACACTTTTTATGTATTTTCATCTATTAGTATCCCATATTTATTTAAACATGCCTCCTTCCATAGAACATGATTTGGGATGGCAGTGTATTTGAATTTGAATTCATCCAATTTCATATAAATAGAGGAACATAATTATGTTGTTGTTTCATGTCACATAATAGTATATTTAAAATACATACCAATTTTTTTCAAGTAAAGTGTACCCCATCATTTCTTTATGGTAGGGGTATGTTGGTTTTGCTGCCTATTCCTTATTTTCATCACTCAGTTATTATTTCATAAATAAAAAATTATCAATCAAAGTGATGAATAAACGTACTTTAAGAAATGTTTTACCAAACACAATGTACCTGAAAAGATATATATTCATGACATCTAGTAAATGCATCCCACACTTCTTGTCTTATCAGTTGTGAAAACATAAGTAGTGGGTGTGGGTTTATTTTCCCTTCAGCATCTTTAAGATGAAATCTCATTAGAATTGTGTGAAAGCCTATATGAGTCCCTCTAGAAAGAATTAATACATATTTCTTATGGGATTAATCTACTATAAATGCATTCTACAAGGGATGATAAAGAGTAAGTCAATGTTTCATTATTTAATTTTTTTTAGTATAAATAAATTATATCATAATGTTATAGTAATCTATTATTATATTACTACCTTAAGCATGGGAAAAACATAGTGCCATGAATATACATCAATAGGCACTTGTTTCTGAGTGATGAGTATAATGTAATTGTTGAATAAGGCCTTGTTGGGGTTAACATGTTGGCCCTGCACATTCTATCTGAACTTGAATTTGATGTCTTTACTTTTCTCCTTAATTATTTTTTCTAAAACTGTCAAACTACAACACTCCTATTTTTATTGAATAATCAGTCCTTCATCACCTACATTTTCCTTAGATTCAATACCATCAATATTTATTCCTCAAGATTTGTAGCATCAGTATGTGGAAAAGGTTTTTGTACCTTAACACTTGGAGTAGCAGTGAGTTGAGAAGCATGTTGTTCCTTAGGATTAGAAGCACCAGTATGTGTAAAAGGCTGAGGTAACTCAGCACTAAGAGTATAAGTATGTTAAGAAACTTGTGGTTCTTTAGTATTGGGAGCACCAAAACATGTATAAGTTCATTGTTCCTCTACACTGGGAGCTGCAACAATTTGATATAATTTTTGTTCCTTGGGATTTAGTGCACCATTACATTCAGAATTCATTATATGTAGAAGTGGTTTAATATTTAATTTATATTACATAAATATAGCATCGGATAGATAATAACATGAGGTGATGCAATGTATTTTAAAATATATATATAAAACCTGATTATTGAACTCTCTTTTTCTAATGTTGAAGGGATTTTAACCCTATATCGAGTATCCAAATCCCTTCATTGTGGTTTCCTATGATATACAGAACCCTATCTACATTGGGACTGATATGAGATGATTGCTACATCCCAATGAAAGGGTAATCCTTAGTTGAATTTTCATCTGACCCTTCAGTGGTTTTGGTCGATAATAGAATAATTGACAACTTTCAGTTTTTACGATCTAGAACATAAAATACTTGAAATGCATGTAATGTAATTATAAATGGTTATTCTTTGTACTCTTCCTTACTAAAATCAACTTTCATGAATCCTAATTAATCTATTTTAATAGAACACCTATTATCAACCCACATGTATTGAAAAATAGGAACTTGGAATGTTGTATAATCCAACAACCATATTTTTTTGATGATGCCAAAGTATGACATATTCACATAAATTGGATTTTTGTCCTTAATACCAAAAACATGCGTTTATTTAGCCACAAGTGTAACTTCACTATTTTTCATGGTATTGCTTTCATGATGTTCATTTTTATAGAACGTATAACCAATAATTACATAACCGTTGTAAGATAATACATACACACTTGGTCCTTTAGCTATCCATCTAAGTCATTCTGAAATTGAATATGGATTTTCATCTGACTCCTTAAAAATATGGTTTCAAAACCATCTTTTAAACTGTTGATTATGTATATTTGATATCTATCTTTTAACCCTTTATGCATTCAAGTTCCTAATAATTTATTTTTTGGTTTCACCATATGGGGAAACCTCTAAAATATTATGAAAAACATAAATTTGGGCCTTCTCTTGATCTGTAATATTGATTTTGACAACATCTATTCAAGAAATTCCTTCACCCAAAATCCTCCCAATGAGATGATATTTCAGTAAACCAATTATTTCCACACCAAATACATAGTCGGTACAGAATTAAATGGCTTCCTCAACATTATATTGCTCTACTGTACAACCCTCTAACCAATTTCGATTTTTGACATACCCTTTCAAAAATCTTCATATACCATTCAATGGGGTATATCCATCTATAGTGTACAGGACCACATAGTCTAATCTCCCTCACCAAGTGAACCATCATATCAAAGAATTCTAGTGGTAATAACATTTCTAATTCATATAATATGATGGAAATTTCTTTTTCCATAGTCAAAAATTTCTCTGGGTCTATAAATTTTCTGCATATTGTTTTGAAAAAGAAATATATCTCAGTTAATATATGATGGACATTCTTGGGAAAAGTACAATGTAAATCTCCAAGAATTAAATTTTGAATCAAAACAAGGAATTCATGTGATTTCAAACCCTTTAACTTTAAATAGTTCATTGACACTATATTATTGATATTCTATGAATACCCATCTGAAACCTTTACATCATTCAAGAAGTTGAAAAAATAATATATCTCCTGCCTGGAAAGAGTATAAGTAGTTATAGGAAGAAAATTTCTTTTTTCACCCTTCATTGGAACCAACTCTTCCCATATTCTCATGTAAACCATGTCCAACCTAGCCTTAATTCCATCCTTTATTTTTTCAGGTTCATTTAGTAACGTTCCAATTACATTATCATATACATTTTTTTCAACATGCATAAAATGAAGAAAATTTCTAACATACAAGAAATTCCAATATGGTAATTTGGAAAAAAAATTATATTTTTTTTTCAACTGATTTTTGTAAGGTTTTTCAGAAATGGTTTACGAAAAGCAGTGTACACAAATTTTACTTTCTCAAGCATTTTATCACCTTTTGATTGAGATGGTGTTGTATGTTATTTTGAACTTCCATCTAATGATTTCTTCCAAGATCAATACTTATTTCCTTGAGGTAGAAATATATAGTTTCCTAGAAATACAATCTTAGATGAATGTTTCAAGCTAATTGGATATGTACATTTTTTTTATAAACAGGATAATTTTGAGTTCCTTTAATTCTATATCCTAACAAATTTACATAATCATAAAAGTATTTTATTGTCTCATAAAACATGGTTCTCAATGTGAAATATTCATTTTTGTAAGCATCATACAACATAACACCTGAATCCCACAATAATTTCAAATCTTTGATCAATGGATCCAAATAAGCATCAATATCATTACTCAAATGTTTTTGTCCTTATATAAGTATAGATAACATGATGTATTTTTGTTTCATTAATAACCATGGTGGAAAGTTATAATTTACCAACATAACCAAACATGTACTATGAGTGCTGCTTTAAAAACCAAAATGATTCACTCCATATGTAGATAACGCAAGATGAAGGTTTCATAGCTTGTTTTCAAATTTAGGATATTCTTAATCAATTCTCTTCCACTGAGGAGAGTTTTATAGGTGATGAATTTTCCATATTTATTTCTTGTATATGCATGCCATCTAAATTTCCTTATAGTGTCTTCACTTCCATATGGCACCTAAACCTTGGAATTATTGAAAAGTACCACGAAACTTTCATAGTACCCAATTCATCATTGTTGTATTGAGAAGCATCACACTTTGGGAATTATTTATGTGATTTGTGGTCCTTGAGAAATAGTATACAATCATTTGGTAATGCATGTATTCTTTTAGATATCATACCCATAGAACATAGAATTTATTTAGAATTGTATGTTTAGCTAGGGAGCTCATTATCTTCTTGGATCATATAATTCAATATAGTAAGTAGTTCAGTAAAACTAGCATCACTAGATTTATTTCCTTATTTAAAATTATATAGCTCTAGTATGGCTGACAATGCAATATATTTAGTGCAACCAGCATACAATGACATATTTTCATAACTCTTTAACTTCTCAAAAAAATTTGGACAATCATGAAGATCATCTTCAATTATCATTTTCATTTTCTTAATATGGTATTCATTATCATTCACACTTGTAATAACATCCTTAATATGATCTTCTTCATTGTTAGCACTTATAATCATATCAGATTATCCATAAAACATGGTGTTATACCAGACACTAGCTACATTTGATTTTTCCATTTGTCTATTCCAACATTTATAACTTTGATCAATTTTGTGATAGATCAAGTGTTCTTCCAACTCCTTTGGACTAATTAGTCTTGAATAACAACAGCATAAACACAGAAAAATTATTTGAGTAGGGTTATATGTATGATTTTTTTCAAACTTGATAAACTCTTTCACCCCATCTTCATACTCTTTTATCATATGATTAATATCCATCTGTTCTATATTCATATCCATCCTATTTATTAGGTAATATTAATATTTAACAAAATAAATACTAAAAATATGTTCAATTGAAGATGGATTTCATTAATTTCTTGATAAAAAATAGAAAGATTGAAAAATCTTTTATCATCCCACATGATCAAAAACAAAAAAAAAAATTGAAGGAAATTTATAAATATAATGGAGTAGATTTCACTTTTAAAAACTATTTTTCACTTCATATTTTTAATGATCAAAACCCTTTTAGTGTGATTATAAATGACGTATAAAATCACATTTACATTATCAAAAACCAATGAAATATGGCTATTAAATGTTATAATGGAAATATAAAAAAAACTATATTATTTGAAAACCCTTTTCATAATACAAAATAAGGTTATTTAATATAATAACGGTTTTACAAATAAAAAAAGTCATTATTATATTTTTTAAAATATTTTCAATACTAACATTGAATTTATAAAAGTATAAAAGTATTAAACTATTGATAAATTGAAAAAAATGTATAAAAGTATAAATTAAAAATGTATATATATTTATATTATTATATAAAATTATGGACATATATATAAGTATAACATTATATATAATTTATAAAGGAATATATATTTTATAGAAATATAAATAATTTATAAATGTATATTAATTTATAAAACTATATAAAATTACATATATATTATAAAATTATATATAATTTATAGAAGTATATAGTTTTAAAATTTTAAAAAAGTATAGAATTATAATATATAAAAGTAAAATTTTTGAAAGTATAAAGGTATAAAATTATTTGATTTTAGTCTATTCGTGAAATGATCGATCTTGATTTTACAGTTAATAGAAAAACTCTATGTGTACCTTGTGATTCTCATGAGATATACCCTTAGATTTAATAAAACATGATTTTCAAACCATTTTAAAAATCCTATAGAAACTCCACTAATGCTACATAGGTAAATGATCAAATTAATGGAACCACATCATAAATTAAATGAATTTATAAGACATTTCTTAAAACATTACACTTAAACCACCCTTGAAATCAATTTTAAATTAATATTTAACAAAATAAATACACAAAAGGGGTCTTTAAAACAAGTTGAACCCAATATTTGAATGTTTCGAATAATTTCATCATTCTTTGAAGGAAATGGGTAACTGAATTTAAGAAAAGAATTACTCCATTGGTGTTCAATGATTCAAATTTTTAAAATGATTAACATTAAAACAATTTCAGTATAAGGTGCAATGATCATCAAACAACTTAAATATCCTCTTAAGATAAACCAACCAGATCATCCCCCTATCAAATTTATACCATAACCATTACTTGAGAAATTATGTAATCAAATATAGAAAATAAATTATAATTTTTCATCACTAAAATTTAAATTATAAAGAATTAATATTGGTAAATCACCCAAACCCACTTAGTTGGTCCCTTACCTAACCTTAAAATGAGAATCTAGTTACATGAAAACCCCCATAATTCTTGGACATACCTTCTTAGAAACAATCAACTCAATCATATGATTTAGGAATATAAATGTGACAACCTTTCAAATTATGAGCATTGATCTCAAAATTTATAATCCAATCTCTCAAATTAGTGATGATGAGGAGGAGTTTCATAAGGTGAATTGGTTTCAGAATGTTTAATGTGGTCTTGGGGAATATCAAGGAATTATTAAAGTATGCTTAAGTGAAGAAAAGATTGATTTAATTTATTCACATGAGGTAAATTTGTCTTCTTGGCTTGAATCTCTTGAATATAACACCTTTTCTTATTTTTTGGGATCACTAACCACTAAACCCTTGAGATAAATCATGAACATAGAGTCTATTCCCATTCCTAAAACTAAACCAAAACATTTAGATGTTGAGTCATCAATTCTAAAGGAATCAATCAAGCCTAATTCCAACCCTCAATCTATCTATTATTATTTAAAACATAAAACATTATATATGATAAAATAACACTTAATTGGCCAAATGAATATGTTAAAAATAATAATCATATTACAAAATTATAAAAATATAAAATTATAACTTATAGAAATAAATTTTATGACATTATAAAAGTATTAAACTATTAATAAATTGAAACAACTTTACAGTTTTAAAAGTATAAATTAATATATATTTATATATTTATATCAGTATAAAAAATTATAGGCATATATATAAGTATAATATTATATATAATTTATAAATTAATAAATATTTTAAATAAATATACATTATTTGAAAACCCCTTTTTATAATAGAAAAAATGACTATTGAATATAATAATAGTTTCTACATAGTTTATAAAACTGCTCTTTCAAACTATGTGGCCCATATAAATTTTAATCTTTTAAAACATTGAGCATAAAAAATACCTAAACATAAAATAACTTATAATTATTGAAAATAATATAAAATATTTAACTATAGTAACACAAAATGTTACAAAATCACCACCATAACACGTTCCTCCCCTATAAATCCATTTCCAAATGATGTAAGATGACCAATAACTTTAAAACATTAATGCCCTGAGAAAAAGTGTGTATTATAGGCAACTAAAATATATACTGATAAGAAAGACCATTAATAAAACTATTGCTTAAGACCAACAAAGATCATCCTCATAAAAAATCCAACATCTCTAAGGGAAATTAAACGAATTAACAAGGGACATAGCGCCTCGTGAACATGGAAACCTATTAGGGTCCCCCAACAATTTATATATAATTTGAAATGGTGGGTCTACAATATGAATGAACTCTCTCTTTTAAAGAAACACTTCCCTAAAACACACAACAAAACAAATATTATTCTACCAAACACATCAACCATACAGAAAAGTAACATCAAAAAATAGTAAAGTTCATCATATATCATGCAACCAAAATAAAAACACCTAGCTACCTGCGCATGGATATCTAGGTCTCAAATTTTCAACCCACCATGAAAAGATATAGATAGAAGAAGCGATTAAGGAGGGTAATAAATAATCTTGTACCTTATAGAGGCAAGGAGCAATGGTGATAGGGCTAGGAGCGATGAGGATAAGGAGAAAAGGCACCTCGAAGTAACAGCGGAAGGGTAGGGAGTGACGCCGATAAGGAGTGATGGCAGTAGGGTAGGGAGAAACAACAAAGGCAAAGGTGAAGGTAGGGATCGATGGAGATACCACTAAAGATCCACGAAATCTTGAAGGCGTGAATGGAGGAAACTATGTTAGGGTTATTTTTATAACATTGAGTAATAATTTTATGATTGAATTCAAAAAAATTATTATAAAGAGGTGTTTTATTAGAATAGTTCATGTCATAAAGTTCATGATGTTGGAAAATTAGAGACTGCTTCTTATGATGCAAATAAAGGACATGGTGTTGCTCAAACTGGAGGGAAACCTGATAATTCCATTAGGTGTGTGGATATAGGGGATTCACATATAGAATACATTCATCAATTTACAGACCCTTCTATACAGATCTATGGTAAGATGAAACGATTGTTGGATATCATTTTATATGAAATTTCACCGCATAATGCTGATGGGAAGTTCCATAGAGAACAGATTAGAAAATATTCCCCTGAAAGAACAATATGTTAATGTAGTATCTTCCCTAAATAATACTGATGGACAAAATGAAATGTTGGATAGAATGGAACCCCTTGATGAGAAAGACATCAGAGAAATTGACATGAAAGTTGCGGGTGATAAACACATTATGCTTGAGAAAATGGTTGCCTTAAGAAGCAATAAAGGTTAGTGGGAAGTGAGACTCAATCCCCCTATTAAATATAAAGAGAAAATGAAGATTAAAAACACTTTTTATATGGATATTTAAGGTTTTTAGATGGTTTCTTATAGGAAAATCACTTCTCATCCTGGGTAAAATAATGCTGGTCAGAATTTAGACCTTTCTTTGAATGTAACTATAACAAATAACTTTGGTGTGCTTGATTCAATCAATGATGTGGATAAAGATCTAGAAATTTTTGGTGTACCATCTGATTCCCCTGATGACCTTAATGGAAATGAAAAACTTTCCACAGTGAATGACAACCTAGATGTTCAAAAGGAAGAAACTGAAGAAACTTGGCATTAAAAATTCTAGAGATGGGGTAGGCATCCAAAAGGTTAAGTCATGTTCTTGGAGGTCAAACTCATGACTTTGAATTTATTAGAAAATATAAAAGTACTGTAGGAAGAAAGATACAAAAATGACACAAATGCCCACACAGAAATAGGAATGACTACCATTGTATACCTCTAGATCTAGTATTCCTAGGAAATATACCCCTTCCCTTTGGATGTTGGCCCCTTCTCCATGTCTTGGTATATGGGGGGTCATCATCCTTCTCATATGATGACTCAGATTAGTCCTATGACATATAGAAAATTATGAATTTCCATGACAAGTCACATAAATTTATGCCTGGGTTCAAATGAAGTCCATCATCAAAGTTAATTGCTAGTGATTTTTGTACTATTAAATAATCACTAAAACCAAAAACCTCTGAATCCATCATGGAAAAAGAGACCTCAAACTGTGAGAAGAACTAGTCCGCCGCTTCCTTATCATTTCCTTCAATTAGTCTTTCACCCTCCTGGTCCTTTGGAAAAATGACTTTTATATTCTTATTATGTGCAGTAAGGCATTTCTCATCTGAGGTCATGCCAAAGCACCCATAAACATCCTTCATTAGCTAAGAAAAATTTGATGGATAACTCCATTCATGGTGCATGAGAACGTTCGCATTACTTCTATGATGTATAGACTATAGCGGAAAAGAAGAAGAACATACCAACTCAGAAGTTGTTGCAGTTGTTTTGGATTTCTTAGGGGCACAAGTTAGAAACCCTCCCCATCCACTAGTATATTCTTACCCTTAGGAAAAGGTTCTTTTTGTATGGTTGGTATACAGAGCGCCTCATCAGATTGGTGAGTATGATCACCTCCTTTGAGACAATCCTCATTAAAAACCAGAGCAGAAACCTCCTTAGTCTCTACTTTATCTTAGAAAGAAGAGTCAGTAGGAGCACCCACTTTACCACCCGTCTTGGATCTCTTCAGCTAAAGGGACATTCCAGCCACACCGTTATTTCCTTTCCTACTAGTCTGATTATAATATGCATCCCCAACCAGATCGGTCTTATCCTCATAATCAGAGGATGACTTCCTACTAGGTGAATGAGCCACATAAACAGGTGCATTCTCCTACAATTTTATAATTATTTAAATAAATATATATTTCTTTATAATTATAACTGTAAATAAATATTTATTTATTTAAATAGTTATAAATATATATTTATTTATAGATATAATTATAAATATATATTTATTTATTTAAATAATTATAAAATCATAATAACTATATTTGTTATATTTATAATTTAATAAATAATTATAATAAATATATTAATTATATATAATTATAAAATTATAATAAATATAACTAATATATAAATAATTATAATTATAATAAATATATTTATTGTATTTATAATTTTATAATTATATATAATTAATATATTTATTATAATTTTATAATTATTTACATATATTTATATTTATTTATAATTATAATTATAAATATTTGTATATATTTATAAATATTTGAATATATTTATAAATATTTCAATATTTTTATAATTATATTTATATAATTACATATATTTATAAAATTATAAATATAATAAATATATTTATTATAATATTATAATTATTTAAATATATATATATATATAATTATAAGTATAAATAAATATATTTATAAATATTTGTATATAATTATAAATAAATTTATAATAAATGTATTTATTGTAATTTTATAATTATTTAAATGTATATAATTAGTTATAATTATATTTAAAAAGTATTTATATATAATTAAAATTTATAATTATAAATATAATAAATATTTTTATTATTTAGATATATTTATTGTAATTTTATTAGTATTTATGAGAACATAATAATTTCATGGGTATAACATGAATGAATCATATATCTAGTAATATATAGATCATAAGAAATGAGTCATCACATATATGGAAAGCATAATAAGGGTGTCAAAATATAAATGAACATTCATGATAAATGCATAACATATGCATGCATCATCATAATATATGAAATCTTAACACTTAGAAACCCAAAATTATGTTCACAAATAAACTTATGATTATATAGCGTCAATTATACTCACACATAAATATATGAACACAAATAACGGAAATCATGTCCATGAATATCATCATTATCTCATGAGATATATATATATTTATTTATTTATTAACCATATTCATTGGATACATTTTTTTATCTATTTATAATTATAATTATAATTATAAATAAATATATTTAAAAGTATTTATATATAATTATAAATATATAATTATAAATATGATAAATATATTTATTTTTTTAAAAAATTATTATAAATTTATAATTATTTAATTATATATTCATTTATTTATAATCTTATAAGTGATTTTTTAAAAACATTACATATATACTTAAATCATTATAAAATATATATTAATAGATCATATTTCTATTTATTATAAACATATGTTTTTTAATTGATGTATATAAATAAACATTATTTTTTAATATAAATATAATAATTTTATATATATTAACAATAATTTTTATTAAAAACGTTTATCAACATTTTTTTACCATTGATAAACATGATCTTTATCATCACTTTTAACTATCATTACTAAAGGTGGGGCTTTATCAGCACTTTATTCTTAGCACTAATAAAATTGACCACATTGATTGTACTGATCAGTGGTAATGTCCCTGTGTAATATGAACTCTCATAGTGCTTCCCCATTGTGGTAGTGGTAGTTTTCATCCTCATCATGCATCATTCTCAGTTCTAACACCCTTACACAGCTTCTATTTATTTTCACATAGCTCAACCATTACCCTTATGCAGAATCTATGATACACATATGAATATTCCTTTATGGAACAATGTACCTGGATGTGGCATCAACTGTATGAGCATCGCCTTCTTTACTGTACAACCTCACAGTGGCTTACCTAAGCTTCAGTGGTCCTGCCATGTAAGTCCCAACCTTTTTAGCAGCAGATCAGCTCGAGCTTGTACTCTACAACATTATTCATGGTGGATTTGGGTGATCTGGTGGGGGCTTGGATGGCTAGTACACGACAGTAGTGGCAGCAAGGAGACACAAGTACAGTCTCAAGTGGTGTTCATTTTGTAATTTGTGCATAGTTAAATGGGTGAACACTTCCCACATTGAAGTGTTTTGGGGTCGGTCTCCACTTCTTTACCCGGGATGCTCCCACTACTACTCAGCTAGCACTATTGGTACCAACCTGTACCGGTAATCATTCCAAACTTCTCCTCTGATTGGGCTATCCGATGTTCTCTTATCACTCATTCCTCTGTGCCCAACTAACCTATGGTTTCTATATACTGGTATTTTATAGTGTCACTCGACTTTGTCAATGGTCAGTGATTAGTTTTCCGTGTAGCTATCCCAATCTCCCATTGTGTGTGGCTGAGTTGGCTACTTTTTTACTAAACACTAAGTTTTCCCTTTCCAAAATAAATGTAATCCAAAACTTCCAAAAATGCTTCAAACTACAATATTTTATTCCTTTTTATTCCAAATCCATTTTAATTCCTCCTAAAAAATAATGAATAATCATTGCAACCATAATCAATTTAATTCTAAAATTAATGAAATTTAATTTCAAAAATATATTAATGAAGTCAAGACATCTTGGGGAAGGTAAGTGAACAATACATCAAACTTCATTTAATTATTTATTATGAAATCAACCTATGTCACTTATTAGAGTGAAAGACAATACTATCAAAATTCACACACATGATGGAAAGGAAAATAAGAAGCATATGTTGCACAAGGTTCTCTCTGCTTAATATGAGTTTTGATGTCCTTGGTATGATCCAAAAAAATCAAGACTACATAGTCCAATAAAATCACCATTATAGATACAACAATCATGTTTTTTCTTTTAACTCATGAAATAAGAATACAATACTGTGGTATTCTAGCACAAAAAGAAAGGATTTCATATTTATCAATATTTTCACTGATTTTTTATTGTCTTAAATGAGGTAGGGATTATCAATATCCTCTAAAATATTATCTCTCAATAATTTATAGTCCCCCCTCACCATTTCACAATGTAGAGTAGGTGTGAAGTACCTTATTCCTCGACACACAATACTAGTGTGATGAATACACATGAAACCAAGTGGGTACTCTTCTTCGCCTTCTTATTATTATACTCATCTTCTTATTTATCTACTTTTATTCCTATCACTCTCTCATTCATGCAAGAACCTTTTTCACAGTCTTACACACTACGATATTTTTTTCTAGTGAAAATTTGAATTTTAAATTCATATTCAAACTAAAAACTTCATTCCACTACACTTCAAATACTCTTACTTATTATTCAATAATTGTATCTTTCCAATACTTCTATCCATCCTTATATTTAATATGAAGTCTTAATGATTCAAGTGTGATTAACCGATGAATCAAAAAATGATTCACATCATTAACATTTTGAATTGTAGACTCTGTAACAAATCTTAACATTACTTCATATATTGTAGCATGATAAACCAGTTTTCTACAACTAAATCTCAAACTAATTCTTCATTTGTGGCATAAAAAACTTATTCATGGGAAAATTAATCTGTCTGCATAAAAAAAGTAGGAATCTCAACTCTCATGACTTCTAATCATGGTGAAACTCCATCCCATGAGCTACACTTCATCCTATACTATAGTGTGACTATATTTCAATTCAAAGATCCAGCTGAAAGTCTTTATTCATTCGTACATATCCAATGCGGCATGATAATCACTTCCATGGAATTACTACCTCTAACCTCTTGAAATAGTTAAATAATTAAATATCATGGTTATACATCATGGTGTGACTTGCATTTCCTGATAGATTAGTTCAGAACATCATAAGATTTAATTCTTGAATCATGTTGTGAACCTTCTGGTTGTTATGTGAGTTATCCATCTATTAGAATATTTTATGCTTACATGCCATTCAAGTACAAATTACTTATTTTCACGTAGATCCACTTGTAGTGTGATCAAATAACTCATGATGTCACTAGACTCAATATCTACTTATGTAGAGTCTATCATAGTTGAATTAATCTTACACAATTTTTATTCTCATCTGAATTAATCATGCACTGACTTTATCATTGAAAGATGGCATCTACTACTGCGTAATGTAAACTACATCTCCAAAATATCCTTCAAACTTCAACATCAGAACTCTAGCCTTATTTAATCTATCTCAAGATGGCCAAATATCATTCACTTCACACTAAACTCATATTTCTATGAGTTTGAACAGGATTTATGCATTGAGAATAAAATTCTACATAAAAACTACATCTACTTAATCTCTCCTTTAATTCATCTTTCCATAGACAAAATTTTTTGTGCTAGGGAATTATTATACAAAACATAATCTCAACATTCTCTCCATAGGTCACAATAACTCCACACCATAACATATTCCTAAATAATATCTTAGACTCAATATTTGGATTATGTTTTTTTATAAATCAAGGACATGTTCATGTTTCTCTTAATGATATTTGGCTTCACTATTATAATTTAAAGTATTTGAGACGGGGCATTTGCGACAGAAAAATTACCCATTACAAATAGCTCATGTGAGTGGACTATTTGAAATGATTATAGAATTCTATCGCAAATAGTAAGCATTTGGGACAGATTTATAATTCCGTCGCAAATAGTTTCAGTGGGGTTTCTTGCTACCCAATGCGAAAATCATTCATGACGGGCATTTGTGATGGAATAAGCAGTTTGTCGCAAATTCCCTTTGATTCAAGATTATTTGTGATGTAATTCAATGCTCGTCACAAATAATTTTGACTGAAAAAACTTTTGTGATGAAAATAATCCTGTTGCAATTACTCTATCTCAAAATGTTTTGGGATTTAATATCATGTATCCCCTTCTTTCTTCTTCCTCCTATCTTCTTCCTTTCTTCTCCCGAAGCATGACGGAACCCTACCGGCCGCCATGCTCCGTGCAGCCCCAAAATCTACGTTTCTTCTGTTTTTTGGGTGATTTCACTTTAGATCTGCAAGGTATGGACTCTGCTTCTATCATCCGTCAGTTTTTTTTTCATATTTTGGTTAGATGTCATAAATAATAGATTGAAAAAACCTAGGTTTAGAAATTTACTCTATTTTGATGATTTATTTGACATTTAAGGTTAATCTAAATTTATTATTTCAGATTTGAGTGTATTGATTATGCATGAGTTATTTTAATTTGATTTACAGTATTTTTCACTTGATCTTTAAACTTAATATATTTTTTTGGTGTTTAGGGTTTCTGAAACATTATTATTACATATTATTATTTGAAATATGATTATTATTGAAATATACTAAAATTTAGTATTTATTTTCAAATATGTTGATTTCGTCAATATGTAGATTTATTTTAATTTTCTTAATGTTTTTAGGGTTGCAAGGAGTTTATTATAATTTTACATGTTCTATATTGTTTATTGTTTTTTTGGTTTTGGTATCCATTTCATTTGTGTCTCGGATCCTTTTTTTATGTGCATGTATGTATATCTAAATATTTTTTATGTTAATTTTTGTATAATAATAATATTTGTGCATGCACATAATATTTTTTTATAAAATTATTTGCACGTGTGCAAAATATTTGTTTATAATAATATATTTTTATAATTATATTTTTTATAATATTTTTTTTGTGTACGTGCATGTATGTATGTATGTCTAAATATTTGTATATCTAAATATTTGTTATATTAATTTTTTTCTACGTGTATGTGTGTAATAATAAATTTGATGTTAATAGATTTGATTAAAAAATTATGTAATATATATATATATATATATATATATATATATCTAACATTTGAAATGAATATAATTGATTGGTTTTTAATAATGATGAGAAAATTAATTTAAAGAAAACATTTTAATAAAACATTAATTATAAGATTTTTTTTATAAAAGAACATTGAAAATTTAGATTAATAAAAAACAATGACAATTTAAAATATGTTATATTTATTAAAAACTTAGTTAATAATAATTATGATAAATTTTTTGTAATAATTTGTAAAAAATATAACAAAATATAAAGAATTATTATAAATTCATAAATATATTAATTATTAAAAATTTAGTATTAATTTAAATAATTAGTCAAAATAAATAAATAATTTATAATATGTAATAATTAATGAGTCTTTATTATTAATAAATTATAAATATTAGTTATAATTATAAAATAATAATAATTTTTAAAAAACTTATAATAGAAAATAATAACTTTTATAAATTTATAATAATTTGTACAAAATGTTGTTTTAATTAAAATAATTAGTATTAATATTTCATATAAATGTTGTAAAAACACCCGACTCACACAACTATTATAATACATCTAGGGTAAAAATTATTAATTAAAAAATTATTAATTCAAATTAATTATTAATTCAAAAATATGAACTCAATTTTATTTATAAATTATTTATATAAATTATAAATTCAAGGTAATCATATTTATTTATAATCAAAATTAACCATAAGTAAAAATAATTATAAAATTTATGTGCATGTGTGTGTGTGTTTATATAGATTTGATATTTTTATATTTTTTTAAATATGAGTTAGAATATATTTGATGTATTTATATTAATTAAGAAATTATGATATATATATAAAAAGTAATTATTAAAATTGTAATAATAATTTAAATAAATTAATAATAATCATTACATAATTTATAATAATTTAAATAATTTATGAAATTTTAATAATAATAATCATTACATAATAAAATTTTAATAATAAAATGGAAATAATAATTTTTGAAATAACAATATATATATATATATATATAATTATTACATAATTTATAATAATTAAAATAATTAATCATAATCATTACATAATAATAATTACATAATTTATAATATTTAATAATAATTATTATATAATTTAAAATAATAACCATCACATAATTAATAATATTCATTACATAATTTATAATAAATTGTGATATATATAGTAATTATTAATTAATTAATTAATAATAATTTCATATAAATGTTTAAATAATTAAAATAATTCGTATTAATAATTTGTATAAATATTGTAATATATATTTATATATATAAATAAATACTTATATAAATAATATAAATAAAAGAATAAAACTGGTACCCTCTCATGCGATGTAACAAAACATTTGACGCTAACAAATGTTATGTTGCACCTAAAGTAAACCCCACATCCCGAATCTAACAGTGGTCTCTGATTTTTCATATGATAAATAGTTTGGGAGATACTTTAAATTTTAATAAGAAATTATAATAAAAATATTAAATGAATTACCCTTGCATGAAATCTAACATAACACTCGACGCTAACAAATGTTATGTCGTGTCTAGGGTAAACCCTACATCTCAGACCCAACGGTGAGCTCTGATTTATCATATGATACATAGTTTGAAAGATACATTGAATTTTTATAATAATTTATAATACAAATATTAAATAAATTACCCTCACCTGAAATGTAACTAAACAGTCGATGCTCACAAATCTAATGTCGCGACTCGGGTAAACCCCACATCCCAGACCCAACGGTGATCTCCAATCTATCATATGAGACACCGTTCAAGATATATTCTATTATTTTCAAAAAATATCATATGTCTAATATAATATATTTAATATTTTTATTTTTATCTACATTGAACCTCTACAAGCTCCATAAACTATTGTTAACTCAGTGCATCACTCTGCTTATATTTCATAGAATATTTCAAGATGGTAAAATATAATAATAGTTTGAAACTGGTCAAAATGATCAGCAATAATTATTCTTATTCTTGTTATTTTTTAGATAACTATGGACTCGGTAAGTAGACACTAGTATCTATTACATGATTGTGATTGGATAAATAATCACAAAAATTCAAACAGATCTAGTTTAAATCTTGCCTACATTGAAGGTGTTGAAACCTTAATATCATTTTCATCGCCGAATTAAGATTTTGTTTTTGAAGGAACAATTAAATATCCGTGTCAAAAATATGATCTTAGGATATTCAAAACATTTAACATCGTTGGACTCCATCTATTGCGTCCTAGTTTTCAAAAAGATTATATTTTTTGGTATCAACATGGTGAAAATAGTTCAGTAGAAAATTAAAAATTTTTGGTTCTAGGTCCATCATTTCAGAATTTAATACATGAGGTAGTTGGTCCATCTATTCCTAAAACAACAAATCAAAATGATATTCCAAATCCTAAATCAAAACCTTCTCAGTTTTACAATATGTTGAAATCCACTAATGAGGCCTTATATTAAGGAATCCGGAAGAGCAAAATTGAAGTTGTGTCACAATTTCTGGCTATTAAATTAGATTTTGTAATGTATAATAGTTCTTTATATTGTATTTTATCTTTGGTTATGTCATTGGTTCCTAACAAAAATACATTACCTGTCAGTTTCTATGAAAGTAAAAGGTTGGTTCATAAGTTGGGTCTTAGTTATTAGAAGATCCATGCATGTTCAAATGATTTCATCTTATATTATGGTGATTATGAATCATTGTTTAATTGTCCAACATGAAGCTAAATGTGGAGGTCCAGTACAATTTTGGTGGATGTATCAATTTGAGTGATGTGCAAAAAAATTAAAGAAGAAAGTACATAACAAAGCATCAATTAAAGGGTTTATTGCATAAGCGTGCTTGTATGAGGAAATTTCAAATTTCTGCTCTTATTATTTTCAGTCGAAATATCCTTTAAAACATAATTGCATGGGTCACAATGAGATAAATTTTGATGATGTCACAGACCATCAATTGTTAGTTTTTAATCAACCCGATCTTGGTTTCAGTGGTTATTGTGAGTGATGGCTTACAAATGAAGAATTGAACAGAGCTCATACTTATGTTCTACTGAATTGTGAAAAAATGTCATGATTTGTGCAGTAATTACTACTTTTTTACTATTTCATTAAATATTTATAAAAAAGATCTTTTTTATATTAACTTTTTTGTAGGCTATATGATGACCATATCAAAAAACAATTTATACAAATTACATCTGCTACTCTTGAAGAACATAGTCAACAAAATTTTGAATATTGGTTTCAAAGATTTGTAAGATAAGTTTCTTTTTATGGAATATTAAATAAATTTTTCACTAATATCTATTAATAATAATTTTTATAGTTTATAGGTGATATAACATGAAAATAAAATTGATAGTCGATTATGTGTCCTCAAAAACCCTCCATCAAAATTGGTAAAATCTTATAATGGGTATGTGGTTAATGGATTTTGATTCCAAACACGCATATATGGTGACTCAAAGAAATCAATGAATAGTGGTGTTCGTTTTAAAGGATGCCATCATAAGAAAAGTAAAGTTGACTTTTATGGTATACTAGATGAAATAATTTAGTAATGTTATCTAGGACCAAATTATGTTATAATGTTTAAATGTCATTGGTTTGATATTGATTGGGGGTTGCAATTTTATCCATGACATGGAGTCATTGACATTAAATATAATAGTCTTCTTATATAAAATGAACCATTTATGTTGGAACATCAATTTTAATATGAAAATTACTATGATGTTTCGAGAGATTTGAAGGACTGGTGGAGTGTGATAGAAACAAAATCACATGACAATTAGTTTGTGGAAAATGAAAATGGTTCTGTGGAAATGAAACATATTGAAATTTTCCAAGAAACGACCCAAAATATATCTCTTACCTGACAGGATATAAATATTAATGATGAACCCCCCCCCCCCCCACAAGTTGAGGGCTGATGATATAGATAATTTTTATGAAGTAATAAGGGGTGATGAAACTGAAAGTCATATGGAAGTTAACAAGGATGAAAATGATGATGAAGACATTGATTTAGATGAAAATGGTGATGAAGATGGTGATTGATGTATTTTATTCAGGTCTTTAGTTACAAATAATTATTATATTTTGATATTTATTAGTTTTTTAAAATTAATATTTGTATTAACAATCTGTTATAGGTAACATTATTTTATTCTGACCTTTATTAGTTTTTTATATTTCATATCTGTATTAACAATATCTTACTAGTGAGAATATTTGTTTTAGGTGGCTGGAGATTATCCTGACGATATATTACATTATATAGCTGATGTAAGACTTCTTGACGATGATCCTAATTTAGATCATCCTCCTCAGGCTGGTGCACCTACTAGGCGGGGGCGCGGTCTTTCTCAATTACTGATTTCAGATCCTATTCCAAAGAGATGACCATCTATTGATTTTGATCATTTTTTACGAAGGTATGTTTAATTTTTTAAGATATTTATTTTATATTAACTATGTGTATTAATTTTGATAATAATTATTTTATGATTATATATTTGTTTCAATTTCCATAGTTTTTCGCATCTAGCTATTGGGCAGGCTGGTGTGATTCTGAGAAATTATTTTTCCGAGCCATGGGTGTCATGGGACCTGGTACCCATCACCGTGTGTGACCAAATGTTCAACCACTAGATTGTACATTATTAAATAATATATAATATTTTGAAATTTATTTAATTACTAACATATTTTATTTAATTGACTTGTAGAATTTATTTTCTCCTATTTATGATAGTTAGAGAGGTCCTATCTGAGAGGCATGGGATACCTGTATACATGAGTGCTTTTGTCAGTTTCTACACAACATCAGAAAGTGAGTTATGGATAAATCATGTGCTACTATTTTTTATCAGTCTTGCCTCTCCCATCATCCTGAATATATATCATCATAGGTATAGGATGGGTTGTGATTCTTCTGTCTAGGAAAGACTTTTAGGAGGAGATCATCAGCTGGACGTCAGAGCTGGGGGAGGAAAGAGGTCACCCATAGGGTCAGGAGTCATACATTTGGCATAAATCAATGACACGTGGTAACTGATATTATTTATAAATGTATATATATTTTAACTATAAAATGTTTTTTGTATTATACAGGCTGCTGCTGACCCATCTATTATAGAGTTTTAAGTTTATAAGATCTATACTGATCACCGTGCAAGAGAAGTTGTAGGAAAATGACAACGCCATATTGTGGTTAGTAATTTTGTTTAAAAATGTCATGAATGTTAATTTTATTATTAGTATAATTTTTCATTATATTTAAAGGAAACATATGAGGTTGTGACTTCTCATTCATGGGAGAGTCAAGCTGAGACTGAACAAGGTGTCACTGCTAATTTGGGTTTCAATTTGGGGGCTTGGATTCAGGAAACTTCATAGGGTGTCGAGAAAGGTTGAGTGATTGGTATTGGTTCTACACTGACACCTATGAGTTATTATATTATATTTATGATGACATCAGTGAGCATGAAGGGAGATTTTGGAGAGTCATCATCGACATCGTCGTCCGCTGCATAGTATGAGGAGAGGTTAAGAGCTCAGGATGAGATGATACAGCAGATGTGGAAGGAGAGGGAGGAACATGAGGAGAAGCATCTGAGAGATGAGTAGATGATGGAGTATATGTGGAGACTTGCATGTGGCATTCGTATGGAGTTTCCTCCCCCTGGTCCTTTGAGTGATCATCCTCCACCAGATGATAGTTGATTATTTATGAAGTTTTTATGACTTTTTTTATAATTTGGTACGGTAGACATGTTATTTTTTTACTAATGTATTACTTTTATGTTTGTTTTAATTTGTTTAAATTTCTATAATTCTTTTTAAATATTTGTAAATTTATTAATGTTTTTAATGTTTTTAACATATTTTAATTAGTTTTAGGTTTTTTTAATTATTCTTATATAAATTTTATTATTATTATTATTATTATATTTAATATATTAATTAATTTCAATAATTTTAATTTTTTTAGTATATTTATTTTTTAAATTAATTTTATTTTATTTAATATTTAAATTTTATTTAAATATATATATATTTTTAAAAAAATTGTTTATTTTATTTTATGTTTTTTAAAATAATTTTAATTGTTTTTTTATTATTATTTTTTTGTTTTGTTGAAAAATTTTGTTATTTACGATGGATGAATACATTCGTCACAAATAACCTTTTGAACCTTTTGCAACGGATCATCACAAAAGGTTATTTATAAATCCTTACGAGATTATTTTGTGACGGAAAAAGGGCCCATCAAAAATAAGTATTATTTGTGGTGGATTGTCAAAAATAAAAATATTTGTGATGCTACCATCCGTGACGCGGTATTTTTGGTGGACTCCCATCACAAATAACATTTTGTGATGAGATTCCATCGCAAATAAACCACCACAATTACCTTAAATTCCTATAGTGTTTGATACAAGGTATAGAGATTTTTTTAAGATCATTGATGGATTTTGGAGATGAATTTGGTGAGATATGAAATTACTACAATAATTTTGGCATTATTTATGTTGTGGTGTAGATGAAAACAGGGAGTTCTATGGTGTGGTGATAATATTAGAGATTGTAGGATGAGGTTCTACTTTTAATCTAAAATGGATTTTTATTTATGTTATAGCCATGTGTTTTCTATATCAAAAGACAATATATATGGAAGGTGTTTTTTTTTACTGATTTTTTTATTGAAACAAATAGTTTTAAGTGAGGTCCTTGAGTTTGTAACTCAAAAATGAGATCTAAAATAGGTGTTATAGTCACTGTTTTAGTGTGGTAGAGCGGTTATTGGAAATAATTTCACAATAGAAGCTATTTTTGTGTGAAATTAGTAGTCAAGAATAAAATATAGTTTTAAAATGGTAATATGATTATGAAATGAGCACAATTCATGCCATTTTAGTGTAGATATTTTTCTATGTGAAATGAGGAGGACCGAAATAGGTATAAACTGAGCCTTTATAGACTTCACAAGTGAATACTCAAAATAGTGAGTTGGAATTTCCATTATGTGGAAAAAATCATTTCAATTATCAATTTATGTTGAATTGAACTAAAGTAGGATGGCCATTGTGGTGGAAGTTGTTTCACAAGTATTTTTTTTGGGGGTTGACAATGTCACGGTTCAGAGTTTTCTATATCATGTTTTGTCTCAAGTAGGTTTGATTTTATGTTTTAAAAAAGATGAAAAATAAAGAGATGTGTATTTTTATGTTGTGGAGCTCAAGAGTTTGCTAATATAGACCTTTAAAATGGGCATTTTGAGACTATAAATGTCATGGTACATGATTTTATAGAAAATTTAAAGATTTAAATTATTTTGAATTGATTTTTATCAGCGATGTTTTTGGAGGTTGTTACCATATCCTTATAGGTGTTTTTTGTAGGTTGTTAATTGATATAGTGGATTCATTTTGAGGGAGGATTAAAAAATGTTAATTAAATATAGAAAAATATTGAATATAGTGAATACTATAGGATGATACGAGATATATCTAAAATTAGATTGGAAGACACTTATATATATGGTTAAAATTTAATAAGAACTCTTGATAACATGATATATGCATAAAATATTCATAGAAGAAAAGATAATTAGTTGATGTGAAGTGGAATTAAATTTAAGACTGAGTTTCTTTGTGAATATGGAATTAAAACAAAACACCAATTCATATTTGGTGTTATTTTTTATTATTGAAAATATTAGAGATACCTGAGTGTTGTATATATTATTATAATCTTTGTTGAATAGTGATAAATTAGTGAGAAAGTGGGAGTGATCCTTGAATTAGTAGTAATCCCTTCCTAAACCTATAAACACATATTGTGAGTCGTTTTTTGGGTACATCGACACATCAAGAATAAATTCTCCTTGGATATATCCATTAGTGGTGAACCAAGTAAAAATCCTTGTGTTCTCACTTTTATTTTTAATATTACTAAGAAAAGTTATTTATTATAGGTTTATGAGATTCTTCATGATGTGATAAAAATATTGGTTGATGAGGGGAATAATTTGGCACCTAAATTTACCCCCTCTTAGGGCATATTTAGGACCATGGTCATAATAAAAATAATAATAATTTTTTGAGGAAAAAAACATAGTTACAAAAGTGTAGGGTAAGAAGTAAGTGGTTAAAATAAAGATTTAAATGATAAAATATCTCTAGACTATATCACTTAAATTTTTGGATGTGGTAATGAATGAAATATATTCATTATTTCTCCATTTTGAGTCACTTTCCTTCTAAAAATACATTCCTTACACACTAAGTAATGATTACTTGGAAAAATTACACTCAAACTAATTTATAAAATGACTCATCTTATTCCCAATCCAAACCACACCACTTTTTATTTTTAATCTCCAATATCTTTCTAAATTACTTCCCTATCAAGCTTCTATCAATTTAGAGATCTCTGGTCATAATATAGGGGCCAAAATACATTATTTCAAAGACATTTATTAAGAAAAGATTTGACCCTTCAATGTAAGTATTATCTTTTTATTAATTCTTTCCTTATCTTATTCCACTAAATCTTCTTGAATCTGACTTAATATAGTAATAACATGTACTGTGCATTATTATTTTTCAACAAAGGGGATATTATAATAATACAATAACATATTCTTATTCATTAATTAATTATATAATGTTCTTGTTTGGGTTGGTTCAACTGCTTACATAAAGGGTGTTATACTATTGTCATCAACAAGGATTATAAAAACATAAATATTGGTAATAAATGATATTAATGATAAAATTAGGTTGTGTTTATAACTCTAAAATGGTATTATTTAAAAAATCGCTCATTATTAAAAATAACTACCTTTTCTAAATAAAATAATCACAAACAAATAAATTGTGTAAGATTCTTTTCAAATAATAAACATAAAATTTATGAAATAATCGTGGGAGTCTATAAAACAATATAAATTATCTATATCATCCCCATGGAATTTCTAGAGGTGAGGAACACATGAGTAAGTACCATAGACCAAGACCATGATACTGAATAAAATAAGGAACAAGTCAATACTATTTTCAAGTAATGATTTATATAAAATTTAAAATACTATTAAATGAGTAATAAATAAAGATAATTAATTAATAATAAATTAAATAAGTATAAATTAGCTTCTAAAATAATTAATTTATAAATTATACTTTATTATATAGGTAGTTATATTGCATTTGAGAAAGTGGGAATCTAAGGTAAGGGGTTTTCTTGACACAGTCTCATTTCATTTTTTTGTTTTCATTCTTATTTAAACATCTTATTATAAGTAATGTATTTACTAAACCTTGACTATATGATAATGTATTTTAACTTATTTTCTGGTGAATTTAAATTTTCTAGTTTAAATCTCCTTTTTGATTCATTCTTAATTTATAAAATATGATGTTTTAATGGATAAATTCTACTCACTATTTTGGGTATTTAAATTCCATGTTCAAGTTATTTCTTACCATAAATAGTTATTTTTCTTATTTTTTAATTTAAACATGTATTTTATTTTAAACCTCTTATATTAATCTTTAATTCAAAATATAATTTTAAATCTCTTTCATCAACATTGGTTGCATAAAACTATTAAACAAATGCTAAAAAGTATTCCATACTGTTTTCTATCTTTATCTCCATATATTTATACATTGTATTTAATTATTTTAAAAATTATATTATTGAAAGATTTTATTATCAAAATAAATATTTAAAAGTATTTGTGTTACCATTGGAAAATTATTTTGATCATGACTTGATTATTTTTTTATGAAAACATTACCAATATGTTAAGAAAACTATTTTCAGTATTTCCCTTATATATTCATCTCTTTCACTTGAAGAACCATCATATATGCATATTATATTTCATATATCACCTGTTAAATTAATCTTATGACATGTTTCATTTGGGTGATTGAATTATGGTGTCATCCGAACCAATTTCAGATTACTTCTTATATGATATCTCATGATAATGTTATGTAACCCATTTTATTTCTATGTGTTAATCATGACATGATATCTAATAGTCATATGATTGTTTTTTCATGAGGAACACATATTTATAGATATTTTATTATGTCATGGGTCATCCAAGAATTATATAACTCTCCAAATAATTTGGTAAAGTTTATATCCCATTAGATGAAATGTATGTGGCATGGGAGGTTATCCTGGTCCACTATGTTATAGGACATATTTTTCTATTATTGTATGATATTTTTTATAGAGAATTGGAATAT
Organism: Viscum album; assembly: GCA_963277665.1. Taxonomy (NCBI): domain Eukaryota; kingdom Viridiplantae; phylum Streptophyta; class Magnoliopsida; order Santalales; family Viscaceae; genus Viscum; species Viscum album. The sequence continues at coordinate 1,438,036,282 of OY728162.1, forward strand.
ATTATCATTTTTTAGGCTTGTTCATGTTGAACATTCCTATTTTTATGTCACCATGATTCATGTTAAATGAATCCACATTTGTAAGCCATGATATATGATATGATTTCATCATTATCCTTTTATGGTTTTATATTTCAATTCTATGATATAAGATTATTCCATAATATCTCATGATCAATTATTATGGTTTTATGTTATTATTCCATTAATCCTTATTGTCATATCATGCTTAAGATTTTTACATGTTTATGTCCTAATTATAAAGTCTCTAGAATTCATTGACATCAATTTACCCCTTATTGAGCATTTGAGATCTCCCTTTTCTTATGTTTCCCATTTCCAAAATTATGAAAATGAGTATATTTTATGAGGTGTCTAGAATAAAATAAGGCATGAAGAATTTATTAGAAGAAATGTATACTATTTTTTGTGATAAAATAAAATTTATATCTAATATTTAAATATGCTAAACATTTAGATCCTAAGAGAGTGTTTAAATTATGAGGTGAAATATATAATCATATAAAAAGATTTAAAGTATATATATTCCATATATGGGTAATCAGATTTGGTATTAAAATTGATTTTAGTGAATTCTGTGGATTAGGTTAAGTGGAATAAAAGTATAAAACATAAATCAACCTTAGTTCAATAAGGAGTGTTATGAGTTAAACTAAAGGTTTTATATGATATGATATCTTATTATTGATTGTTCATATCCATATAATTATTTACTTTTATTTTATTAGATATTATTATTTATTATTGACTCTAACCATTTTAGTTTTAGGAAAGCGATGAAACTAGGAGGAATTGAGTGGGAAACAGATGTGATGGACAATTCCTTCATTGTCCTAATGAATAACATAATCGGATGGGAGTTGAAATGAAAAAATCATGGACATGATTATAAGGTGATATCAGGTTATGCGTGAAAAACTTAACCATTTTGGAATCTTAAATTCACTAAAAAATTAGAAACTCTTAATTGAACCCTTCATGTAATAAAAAATCAGTATATTTTATTTTATCTTTTGATCCACTAACTTCTAATAAATAGACCAAAAAAAGTTATGTTCTATTCATCATTTTTAATAACATGATAAATTTGTTTTTAGTTATTTATCATTTATAAGTTGAATCTAACCAATTATGGGATTTGATCTAAAATAAAAGGTAAAATGATGAAATTGGCTCCATATAATGGGATGGTTTTAAGAAAATATTTTTCAAAAAATATTTTCCTCAAAATAATTGTATCAAAATGAATCAAGAATTAATTTATCTTACTATGGAGTAGGATGAATCTATTTTTTCTTATAAAGTTAATTTTATGAGACTTTTATGGTCTACCTTTTAATTTTTCATTAATGTAAAAAGTAAAATCAATCGATTATTTAGTGTTTTAAAATGAATTATCCAAAATGCATTAATGATAATAGATTTTGGTAGCAATAAAGATATTTTTCAATGTACTTTTTATTATCCCAAGGATGTAATGTCAGAAATATACAAGAGTAAGGGAAAATTGTTGTTTCAAAACTTACAATTTCTATTCCACCCTCAATTTTTAAGTTGGACAGTTTAATAAAATACCAATCAAATTAAAGATCAGATTTCAACAAGTGTATATAGAATAAATATAAACTATATAAAGTATAGTTAATACAATTAAAATTCAATAATGAATATAATATAAGTTTTAAAAAAATTAACATAATAGTAACTCAATATAATACATTGATTATTGGTTAAAAAACCAACTACTCCTTAAAAGGATATTATAAAACAAAATGTTTTAAACATAGTTGTATGAAATTATGTAGAACTGATATTAAGAATCCAAGATTTTAACCTATCATAAGGTTCTCTTTCTTCCTATTTCTATAAGTCCATGAATTAACCTATCAATAGGTATAGTTTTCTAGCTCGAACACTTTTCTTTTCTATCCCTCAAATACTTGGATAACATAGGTTCTGTAAATCATTTATCTTCTTGTCCTCAGAATCCCTCAATCATGCATGATCATAAAATGAAAAATTAAAATTAAAATATAAAGAGCATTATAAAAAGGCCTCACAAAAGATAGCTCGTAGTAAGCCCTCTGGAAAGTAAAATAATTGGAAGTAAACTAAGTTATAAATTTGTCTAATACTTAAAGATATCACAGTCTTTCTTGATTTTTATGCATTTTTCTTATTCTATCACTCGAGGTTGTTACTCTATTTGTAGATTTAATTCTAAAAAAATTCAATTGTTAAATTACATAAATCTCAAAGTCAATTGTAACAACATCAAAGAAAAAAATTTCACCAACTTATGATCTTAGCAAGTTTCATAATCTACTTATGAGTTTATCTAAAACCACTACAGTTCTCTAAATCCAATTAATGAAATCTGTTCATAAGGTTCACACACATATTTTTTCAAAAAAATATTTATTTCATTGATATTTCAGTCATAGGAAGTTAATTCCACATAATCACAATAACTAAAAATAATCTTACGTAAAATAAAATTCACATGAAGTGTATTTTGATTTCCTAAATAAATAAAACAAGTGAGTCATTGTTTAAAAAATATCCCCTTGTTTAGAAAGAAAAATAACACATATGGAAAATTGAAAAGTTTTACTAAATTTTAAAGAATACACCCTATGAATCTTATAAGAGAATATTAGTAGAGACAATTCCTAATTATTTTCTTAGATCATTTTAGAATAAACTCATTAGTCATAGAGTACGTATAAGATCATATTATTTAGAAAAATACTTCAATATAAATCTCTCCCTCCCCCTACTTTATATTTCTCAATTTTTTATAAATTTATCCCCCATTGAGATTTTAAAAAAGAAACATAATTTTGGTCTATCCAACAATATATTGATAAAATAAAATAACTCATAATATTAAAATACAATATTACATTAAATGAAAAATAAAATTGAAAATTATAAATTAATTTCTATTAGGATTTTCCTGATCATATGTTTTGGTTACTTTAGATAATTCTATATCTTTACATCTTCAATAAATACTTTTAACATGGTTGAGTAATAAAATTTTTATATGTCAATTATATTATGATCATGTGTTCTTATCTGACAAGATCTTCTTATATGATGAGTTCATAATTTTAACTTCATATTCTCTAACAGTATTTAGGATATTATCAAGAATTTATTCAAAATAGTAGAAAACTTATTGAATTATCAATTTTTTAACTTCACCATCTTCACCATTGTTATATGAGAGTTCTTCAGCTACATATGATTCTCTCTCTATTTTGGTAGATGGACCTTTAAGATTCACATATTACCTTTTGGGATTTTTTTTCAATATCTCCCATAGGTGCTTCAGTTGAAATTCATTTCATAATAGAATAGAGAATTATAAATATATGAAATTAAGTATGACTGAAGTTCTTGATATTTTAGTCCTTATATATGTAATTTGGGTTACTATTGTCTAAATATTTGCCTTTTGTTTCACAGATAGACCAGAATGATTCTAGAAAAAATTTATGGATAAAACATATATTGTATGAATTATTTTTAAAAATTAAATTTATAATTTATACAAAAAAATATATTATTTACATTATGAATTTTTTTAATAAAAAATAAAAATAAGAATTCTCCAAGTAAAAAAGTAATTCAAGAAAATAAATAAGAACTTATAAGATAATACAATCTAGGAATTTAATTTCATTGATATTTAATTTATGAATATATTCTATAGGCTCAAGGAATCTGTATATGTTTTTAAATCATATCATTAATTAGATATAAAAGCATACGAAAAAATGAAAATGAAATAAAAATGGAAAACTAATGAAGTAAAAAAATGAAATACCAATGAAATAAAAATGAAAATTTGATGAAATGACATTTTTTACCCTTTTAGGATGATTTTTTAATGTAAATAGATTGGTTAAATTAGAAGGAAATTGAATATCACTTTAGGTTGATCATTCACAACTTCTATTTAATTTATTTGAATCTATCATATTTTTATTGTTTTGTAAAAAATATATGCGAGCTAATTTTCAGTTCCAATTGAGTAAAAAATTGTATCTCCTTCTAGTGTGTGACCCCTATGAAAATTGTGACTTACATTTATGTGTTTTTCTCATAAATAACTTCATGGGTTCCAAGACAAAGAGATATCACTTGTATTATCACAAAGGATTGGATTATGAGTGACATTAAAACCAAAACCCATGAGTTTGTGTTACATCCATAACACTAGATCATAACAACATTAAACTTCTATATATTACACTCTAACAATGGAAAGTGTTATATAATGTTGTTTCTTAATAGGCCATGGAACTAAATCTTTTTCTGAGAAATAACATGTTCTGGAAGTAATTTCTCCACCTAATCTATAGTCTATAATGTCATCATTTAAGTAACATTTCGGAACAAAATCATTTCCAAAAGAATAAAATAAACCATATTCTAAAGTAACATTAAGGTAACAAAGAATATATTTTACAACATTTAATTATGTTTCCTTAAATTTATCTTGAAATATGAAACATAAAAAAACTGAAAACATAATGTTCGATTGAATTTTTGTAAGATATTGTAAAATTTTGATCATAGTTCTATAAAGTTTTTCATATTATGATTTACCAAATTCATCATGATCAAGTTTAATAGAAGTTTCTACCATATTAATTATAGTAGATTCATTTTTAAAAACAAAAAATATATTGAGTACTTGATATACTTATGTTGTGTTAAAATATTTCCTTTTGGTTTTTGATAAATTTAAAATCCAAGGAAATTATTGAGTTCACCCATCATTCTCATTTCAAACTAATTTTTATAGTTCAAAAAATAATAGAAATTTATTTTTGAGTTGAACAAAAAATAATTTCATCGATATAAATTTAGACAATGATGGAGTCTTTAAAAACATTCTTTATAAAAATATTTGTATATACCATACCCTTAACAAATTTATTTTGAATTAAATATATGGTAAATCTATCATACCAAGATATTGGTGATTTTTTATGTCTATATAGTTCTATAATAAGTTTAAATATATTTTCCCAAAATTTATTATCTTCAAAACAAGTAGGTTGCTCAACATAAACATCCAGATCAAGATAACCATTAATAAATGAACTTTTAACCTCCATTTTAAATAAAGTAAAATTCAAATGTGATGAAAAGTCTAGTAACATTCAGATAGATTTTAATATTTCTATCAGTGAAAAGGTTTCACAATAATCCATGCCTTACTCTTGATAATGAACCATAGAAAAAAAAATTATTTATTCTGAACTATAATTACATTTTTTCACATTTTTTTCTAAAAACCCATTTTACCCTATTTTTTGAATGATATTTTGGTCATTCAACCATGGCCAAAACTTGTTTCCCTTAAAATTAATTGAGGTCTTCTTGCATAGACCTTATCCAATTTTTATAACCATAGGAATATTATATCATTTTAGTTTTAAATTGTGATAATAATTCATGATGCTCACATTTATTTCTCAAGGAAATTATAGCTCTAACCAATCGGATTGCATCACCAATGATATTATTAATAGGATATTTCCTTGGGATTGATTGGTTTTTAGGAATAATTTTGTGTTTAAAATAAAATATCAAATATATAAGTTACATTTAATTTAATTTTGGTTATTGTAAATATAATGGTCTAACTTCTATAGGATTTACTATTGGTTGTCTTGAATTAACTTCTAGTAAAATTATTGAATCATTTTCATAAGAATTATTCAGAGAATGAACTTATGGTAGTTTTACAAAAACAAAAGTATTAGCATTATCAAAGAGTACCTGAATTGTTTCTTCAAACACATGTGTTATTTTATTAAAATATCTATAAATCATACCAGTTATAGAATGGCCAAAAAAATCCTTAGATAAATTTAGGGTCAATTTTATATAAATTAATATTTAATATTCAGGATGAATACTTTACCCCCAATGACTATGAAGTAAGAAATCTTTTTCTTTCTTACAATACATAACTCGTAAAGAGTTTTATTAAGAAATGATCTGAGTAAAACTTGAGTTATAGTATGATAAGAAGTACTCATAGCATGATCACAAAAACTTTTATAAACTGAACACTCACGTTGAAAATTTTTAATGATTTCATGAAGAATTATATTTCTTCATTCAACTACACCATTTTATTTTGGAGTTTATGGTGGAAAACAAATATGAGTAATACCTTTTTTATAATAAAAATTTTTAAAATATGAGTTCACAAACTCACCAACATGATCACTACCTGAATTAATGAGTATTTGTGTTTTCTTATTTTTAAGAGAGGCATGAAAAACTTTGAAATAATTAAAAACATTAGTTTTTGTGTGATTATATAAACCCAAGTAAATCTAATGTAATCATCAACCAATATATACACATATTGTTTTCCCCCAATACTTATAGTTTGGATAGTACAAAATAGATCAATATGCACCAATTATAAAGTAGTATAATTTGAGACTTCACATTTAAGTTTAAAATGAGACTTATATTTCTTACCAAATTGACAAGGATCACATACTCTAATTGAGTAAAATTATGTTTTGGTAGTTCCCCAAAATGTCCTTTCCTGGAAATTTTGGATAAAATTTGAAATTTATGGTGACCTAATATCCTATTCCATAACCAAGATAAACCTTTTGTTGCACTTAAACAAGGTAAATATCGATGGAGTAAGACTTCTTAGTCAATAGTGTATAAATTATCATGCCTATCTGTAGATAGAATGAAAGTACCATCTAAACTTTGAACAGTACATTTATTTTTCTAGAAGTTCACAAGATAATCCCCATCATATAATGTAATAATGATGATAAGGTTGTTCTTAATACCTAATGCATATAAAACATTTTAAATTAAAAATTTTCTAAGAAATTAAACATCACCAATTTCGATGATTTCACCCTTTTCTTTGTCACCAAAATTGATAGATCATTTATTTAAATTTTTTAAATTCAAAAAGTTAGACTTTACTTATGTAATATTTCATGAATAACCTCTATCCAAGTACCCTTTTATTTGTCTGTTTGTACTCAATATTTTTTCTTAAGAAAGATAAGACTAAATTCTTGGTACCTGGACTTTCTTGGGTCATTTTATGTTAGAAAATAAAATTTTTAGGACCCCCATCTTCCCAACTATTTTATGTTAAACAACTAATAGTTATTCAGAAATTAATTCTTTATGAAAAAAAATATTGAACTTGGTTTAAATAAAAATATTTATTCCATTGACCTCCCTTATGACATTTAGTGAAAACGGGTTCACTTTTATGTGAAAAGAAATTTGATTGAAAATGATATTTATCAAAAGTAAAATTAATTCCATTATAAGTTATACAGGGTATAATTTTTCTATACATTTTACCAAAATTATCATTACCTAATGTAAAGATAGATAGAAGTTTCTTCGAATGACTAATTTTATATATAATCTTAGAAATTTAATTCTGATCATGTGAATTTGATTCTAAATTATTAATAGAAACTAAATCTGATGAAAGTTTTAAAATTTTGGAAGATAACATTGAAATTTTCTTATTCAAAATAATAAGGCTAGTTTCTGAAAAATTATAATTTTTTTCAATTTCATTTTTTTCAATGATGTTAATAAATCTATCCATTTCATCAAAAGTGGTTAAATCCACCTCATCTTTTTATGAATTAACTTTTTTATCTTCTAATGAGATTTATTTTTCATCATTGGATAATATTAAATAATAATCCACAAAATTTTATGTAAATTTAAAATCAAGTGTAAAATTTTCCAAAGATTCAGCAGTTTCCTTATCTATGTATCTTTTTTTATCCTTTAGAATAATTGAATATAATCCAACAATTTTATGGATTTAATTTCCACTATATTTTGATGAAAATTTAGAAGATGTATCACCTTCACTCATGATCCACGTGTCCATATCTTTCAATATCCTCTCCCATTTACCTTTATAATATTTCTTTAACTTTCAATTTTTCCTCTTCAAGTTGGCACAATCTGGTCTAATATGACCTTTCTTCTTACTTTCATAGCATATAACATCATAATACTCCTTATCATGTCTACCATTTCTATATTTCTGTTGAGTATATCCAAAATTATTATTATGAGAAAGTTTATTCATCCTTTTAGACACTTTTTAAATCTCATTTTCACTATCATATTAACTTCTTTGATCAGAATTATTACATTTCTTCCTTGAAACCAGAGATTTAGATGTATTAAAAAAAGAAGAAAAGGTACCATAGGTAAGATTTCCAAAAGTAGATTAAAATGATACTCCATTATTATTTTTCTATTTCTCAACATCTCATTCAAATCTTATTTAATATTTTATTAATGTACCAATCAAGTCATCCAGAATTAGCTTAGTCAAGTGTTTATTATCATCAATAGTTGTCCTCTATGATTCCCACTCCTTCAGAATTATATTAATAATCTTGTTAATAATATTTTCTTTTGATAATTTTTTATCACCAAAATTTTATAAACTATTTACAATTGTCATGAAGAATTAGTGAATTTGTGTTACTATTTCACTAGGTAGAAAATCAATAGCATGATAATCTACACTCACCATATATCATTGTGTTTACAAAACCTTGGTTGTTCCAAAATGATTAATTACTAATATATTTAAAATTATATTTTTCTTTTCATGAGATAATATCTAGGTATAGATGTTCATGGTCATCAAACATGAAAAAGCGTTATATACTTTATTATTTACCTAATATTATAGTTTTCCATCATGGGAAAAATGAAAAACTTCTTTCTTTGGAACTTTATAACTCCCAATCATCATATGAAAATTATCAACTCCAGTATCAATGATATAATACTTAATAAGATGATATTTTTATTCATAATAAACTCCATCAAATATAGGTGGCCTGGTTGGATTTAAATTTTCAAGTGTTCCAACTAGAAAAACTACCATTACAAGAAAAAATATTTCCTCTACTAACATAGTTAGTGTAAGGAAATTGAAATAAAATTACAATGAATTGACCTAAAATAAAAGATAAGATCGGTGTCTAGTATAGATACCAAATTTCAATATGAAACAAATATATGAATAAATCTCAATTTTCAAACTAGATAGATACTATATATAATACCAAATGTTTTTACAAGGATTTAATGTAGGAAATATAAAATAGGGGTTGAATTGTAGTTTCAAAAGTAACATACAGTTTCTATTCCATCATCATGTTTTAATTTTCCTATATTTATGAAATACTAATCAAATAAAAGATTAGAGTATAAAAAGTGTATATATAATATTTATAAACTATGTAAAATATAGTTGGAAGAACATAAGTTTAGTAATGAATATCATAGACATTCAAACAAAATAAACAAAATAGTAATTCAAAATAATATTGGTTAATAAACTAACAACTCATTAAAATTATATTATAAACCACACCCTTTAACCTTAGAAAAAAGTAAGTCTGTAGATCCAACATTAGGTACCCCTAATATTTAATCTATCAAAAGGTGCTCTATCTTCATGTCCTTTGAATCCATCGACTTAACCTATTGGTTGGTATAGTGTTCTAGTCTCAAACACTCCATCTTCCAAGACCTGTAATCCTGTAATCATGTGAGTTGGTAAATCTTCTATATTTGTATCCTTGAGATCCCTCAATCACATAGGATCAGAAATAGAAAAAAATAAAATTTAAATACTAAGAGATTTATAATAAATCCTCACATTATATAGCTCTTAGTATGCACATAGAAAGTAAAAAAACAGAAGCACACTTAGTTAATAAGATGTTGAAGACATCAAGTGATTGAAAGATTTGTCAAGTTCTCTAAATTTTTCTTCTTCTGATGCTTGAGGTTACAACTATATATATATACATCATTATAGTAAACATCGATAGTATAATTGTGTTGATCTTGGAATCAATTGTAACAAAATCAAAAAAAAACTTTATCATTTACCAATGGACTTACATGTTTCCTTATATATTGATGAGTTTATCTGGAACCACTATAGTACTATAAATACAGTTAGTATAATATATCAGGAAGGTTAATAAAAAGAAATTTTTACAAACTTTATTTATTTATATGATATTTTAGTTATTGTAAGTTTATTCTACACAACAACAACAACTAAACAAATCTTAAGTTAAATAAAATTCATAAGATGTTTATTGTGAAATAAAAAATAAATAAAGTGAGTCATTGAATCAACACAAACACAACTAAAAATAGATTATTTGTGACATGTTATTTATGATGGGACCCCATCACAAATAGATATTTTCAATGGTGTCCCATTTCAAATAACCTGTCACCAAAAATGGAATTAAAAAAGATACTTTTTGTTATGGTCTGTCATAAAAAGTATCTTTTGCAACGGGGAACTTTCCCATCACAAATAACTTTTAAAATTGATTATTTATTATGAAGGGTCACTTGACTCATCACAATAAATTATTTGTGATGTTTCTCTTACCCGTCACAAATAAGTTTAATAAATGAAAAAAAATATCAAAATATCAAAATATCAAAATAATTTAAAATTTGTATTAAATAAGATTGTAAGCATCTGAAATAATAAAAAAATCACACAAAATATTTTCATTTAAATTTTAACATAATAAATATATACATAATGTATCAATCACTATATAGGGGGAGGGGGAGGGTCATCCATAAGAGGGGGGACTTCATCTCTAAACCCCGAACCATTCATCGCATATACTCATTCTATTGCTCCTACCATCATCGTATCTACTCCTCCTACTACTGATGTTGTTGATGGAGCTCTTCCTTATCCCTATAAGATCCCTCTATAAACTCACTCTGATCTCAAATCTTCTCCTCATACTATTAGACTGATGATTATTACTCTCCACAAGCTCCTCTCGAGATGACTTTTGACCATGCAGTAGTACCATAAAAACTGTCAGACATCGTTCAAGAACCGATACCAACCACTTGGACATTCATAAAAGCATACTGCATCACCTACATCCATGATGCATCATCAAATCATACCACATCAGTGTCCAGATTCTCAGTATTAGCTTGACTCTCATACTATGTATGATAATTCATAGGCTCATATGACTCCATCAATTTCAATTTGAAATTAAAACAGTTAAAATATTATTTTTAGTTGATTTTATAACTCAAAAAAAATTATACTGACCACAATATGACACTGGAGACCACATATAATATCTCCAATGATAGGATCATTTTAAAACCTCTTATAAACATCAAACTCTATAATATCGGTATGTTCAACTACCTATATGAGGATAAAATAAACAGTTTACATTTAAAGTTATATAAATTATAAAAAAAGTATTTGTCATATGTTTTCAATGCGTACTAAATGTACGACTACCATCTCAATGCATTACCTCTGGTCTCCCCCAGTTCTACCAAATTAATGACGCCCTCATTTTAAAACTAGCTCCCATCCAGTATAAATATAATCCATCCCAATCTTAAGATGAGATGTAATCAAGTTGATGGGTGCAGCAAGACTGATCAAAGTATGTGACTCCCACCTTCTCATGGTTTTCATCCTCAAATTGTGCAATAATTGATGATATTTCTCACGCATACACACCTCTAAAGCCTCCCTGAAGAGCCTTTTCATGCTATCATCGACAAGATACCATAAACCCTATATTTATTTAATAATAGAAAGTTAATAATTAAATAAATTTCAAAATAGATATAATTTATTTTTGTATCAACCAATGATCAAACATGTGGTTCCAAACATCAATGGGAATCTTATCCCACATCTCCCATGCCTTAGAAAAATATTTTTGCAAAATAGTGCTCCCAATCCAACAGGTATATGTGAAAAGATGTGAAAAAAACAGGAAAAAATAATCAAACAATTTGTACATAAATAAAATAATGAAAATTAATGAAAACTAACTAAAATAAATAATTGAACATACCTTCACATGTGTGGATAAAAGTGAAGATATGGGCTTCGCTCGGAAATAGGTTTGGGATTCATTAATCTCTCAATACCCCAACCCCTCTAAGTTGATGATGAACCGCTAGGAACCTAAGGGTTAGATGATAAAGCATCAGGCTCATCACTAGGTAGTACAACCTCTTTGAGGATACGGAAGATATCATTATAAGTCTCATCAACCATCTAAAACATGAAAAGAATGTTGTCAACAAATAATTGAAAATGTGTATTATATATTTTTTTATTTTGACTATAATTAACAATTAATTATTTAATTTTTCATCTTCATCCTCATCTTCGTATATGACGGTATCAATATATTTATCTTCCTCCTCGGTATCATCAAATTCTATAGCATTTTTAGCTTCATTGTCACTTGTTAATTCAAATTCCTGTGTTTCATCATCAACATAATCACCACCATCAACCCATAACTATGGGGTGTCATCATCGATATTCATGTCTCTTCATTGAAAATACATATTTTAAGTTTTCTCTTGAAAATTATCGATTCCTTTCACTTCAATAGAATCACGTTCACTTTGCATAAACTTATTTTCATGGGATTTTATTTTTATAATGCTCCACCAATCAATTAACTCTCTTGAAGCAGCATAATAATTAGAATAATATATTTAGTGTTCTTGATGAGCCAATAGAAATGGTTCATTTATGGAAAGAAGGATTTTATATTTAATATCAATGATTCCATAGTGTAGATAAACATGCATGCCTCTATCAATATCAAACCAATAACTTTTAAACATTAGTACATAATTTTTTACTAGATAACAATGCTCAATTATTTCATCTAGCATGCCATAAAATTCAACTTCACTTTCTCTATGATGATATATTCTCATGAAAACACCATTATTAATTGTTTTATTTATTCACTATATGCACGTGTTTGAAATTGAAAATCATTCACCACAAATACATTATAATATTTAACAATTTTGGATGGTGGATTACTCAATGCACACAATCGATTATCAATTTTATTGGTATGTTGTGATACCTTCAAAATTTAAAAATTATTAACAATATAACAAATAATAAATTGATTTTATATGTTAAACTATAAAAAATTTATTGTACTAGTCTTTGAAACCAGTAGGAAAAATTATGTTATTGATGTTCATCAGGAGCAGCTGATGTAATTTGTGGAAATTTTTTCTTTATATGATCATCCTATAATATAAAAATAAAATAATATTAATTTATTTTTTAAAAAAATTAAATAATATGTGGTAGTGTCACTCACTATAAAAATCATATCATTTATTCACAATTAAGTAGAACATATGTATGATCCCTATGATGTTCATCATATAAAATCCACCATTCATAAACTCCACTAAGGACAAGTTTACATTAATTTAAAACTAATAATTGAATTTTCAGTGAATTGTTAACATTTCCCCCATTATGACCCATTCGATTATGTTTTTAAATATATTCAGGTTAGAAATAAGGTGAGGAAAAAAAGAAATTTTCTTTTGTAAATAAGTTTTTGCAATTAACCCTTCAACTAATACTTTGTTACATACCTTTTTCTTCATTTTATACATAAATATATCCTATGGATACATCCATCATAATTTTACTAGACCTATAAATTTTTCATCATGGGGCACATATAATATCAAATGTTCCATTGAATCAATGAAATTCAGAGGAATTTTTTTATAGTTTAGATTAAATTAAAAAGAACATCTTTTTACAGCCTACTAAGTGAATAATAGTCTAGTTTTTCCACACAGATATCTTGGAAAAAATATGATATATCTTTTATCACATCCCAAATTAAACAATTCGACAAACCTATAAATCTAATCAGTATAATTATTTCTAATATAACATGAAAATCATGACTTTTTAATCTGGTAATATGATTTTTTCTGACACATCTAGCTGAATTGGACACATAACCATTTTTAGTATGAAATATGTAATCCACTGATAAGATAATAAACAATTTTATTTGGAAAGTGTATAATCCACTTTTGGATTCATTAACTTATGTGATCTTCCATTTTCAAACAACTCAAGTTCTAGTCACCTATAAATTTGGGAAATATTTAATCATGCCTTTAAATTCTCTTTGGTCTTACTAGGTATGTCCAAAACTATATAAAATATATTATCAAAACAATTCTTCTCAGTATGCATGATATCTAACATATGAAGGACCAATGTGGAAGATCACTAAAAATACTCAATTTAATCTAATTATTATCTTTCCCAAATTAATCTTTTTTTGTGGGTTTATAGTCGGTCCAAAGGTAATGGAAGGTAATAAAGTGAAAATAGATTTTAAATCAATAACTGAGATCATTTTTGGATGTATATTTATTGAATTATGACTTTTCTGAAATGATTTATGTTACTTCAGAAAGGATGATCAATTGGAATAAATCTATGATGATAGTTGAAAAAACAAGGTTTTCTCCCACTAATGAGAATAAATGATTTTTTTTCACTCATACTATACATACATGATTTTTGACCATGTGTAACCTAGCCAAATAACATGTCATATTCTTGGAAGTCACTAATTGTCCACATTAATGAATCTTTATTTGGGAAATTTTGTTTCACAACAACATCATATGTACTAACACCATTACTCCACAATAAATTTAACTCATAAATAAAAGGATTCAAATAAATATCAATGTTATTTTTTGGATGTATTAGAATTAATAAGGTCAAAAAGATATATGGATCATTCGTCAACATCGAAGGAGGTAAGTTTTATGGAGTTATAATTATGGTCCAATAAAAATATTGACTATTGTAAGAACCATATAGAAAGAAACCATTAGTAGAAAGACTCGATTTCACGTTTCAGGATTCTAAAGAAAAATATAGATGTAACTAGTAAAAATGTATCCATGAATCTTCATCACAAGGATGGTTTAATATTTTACTAGTTAAAATATTGGTTTTGTGTCATGACATCAATGACACTGTGTTCTGAGAGATAAAAAACATTGTAATCTAAGTGTAAGTGAGAAATACCTCAAATTTTTAAAAGGAATTCATCCATACTTCCCTAGTTGAGCCTCTTTATACTTAGATTGTCCACATGTAGAAAAACTAACTAAGGTCTCATTTTCACCATAATATAAGATACAATCAACTGAGCATTCATGAATCTTCTGATAACTAAGACCCAAATTACGAACCAACCTCCTACTCTCATAGAAATTTATAGGCAATACATTTCCTTCAAGTAACATTGTTTTAACCAAATAGAATATCTTATCAAAACAACTATTTGGAATTTCATTATCTGACTTAATAGCTATAAATTTTGCAACCGATTTAAATTTTCTTATCTTACAATCAGGATATAAATCATCCTCAGCATACTTTAGCAACACATAAAATCAAGATGGTTCTAACTCAGAAGTGAAATCAATATCATCGTGTATTTTAGTTTGTTTAAGAGATAAACCAACAACATCGTGTACTAATGTTTGAAACCATGATGGATCTGGAACCAAATTATTAATATTTTCTCTGAAACTGAGTTCACCATGTTTATGTTAAAAAACATAATATTTTTGAAAACTAAAATGTAATAGATAACCCCCAATGTTGTCAAATGTGTTAAATCTTCTCATGTTACATTTCTTACATGGAAAATTAGTTATCCCTTCTGAAAAAAATCTTGTTTTGATGAATCAAATGATAAAAAAGATTAAACACCCACAATATATACAGAATTTATACTAGAACCATTTGGATTCATGTGATGATTTATCCAATTTAGATCATGTGATAAATACTATTATCGACTTCCTTGTTCCATATTTCTCTAAAAAATATAAAATAAAAAAATATTGTTTATGATTTATTTCAGATAAGGAAAATACGATCCAAAAAATAGAATAAATTTAAAAAAATTATTATTTACTTGAAAATATTACTAATTTTATCTATTTATTGTTTATCTTTACTAATTAGTGCGGATTTTTACTAATTATTGTTAATTACCACTAATTACAGGAAATTTTTACTAATTATAAATAATTTTTACTGATAACTGTTATTTTTTAGTAATTATTTATAATTATTATAAATTAGTACTATTTATCATAAATTATTACTAATTAGTTAATATTTTTTGTAAATTATAGAGATTTTTTTTTAATTACTACTAATTCTTATTAATTACCACTAATTTTTAGTATAATTTAATATAAAGTAATAAATATATTATAAATTACTAAAAAGGTGTAAATCACACAATTTCCAATCTTTGGGTCATGAGAAATGACCAATTTGTGTCAACCATGTCCAAATTTAACATTGCTCATGGCCTAAAAATTGATGACCTGTTTTTTTCACTTTTCTAATAATTTATAATAACTTGTATTAATTCATAGAAATTCATAAAAAATTATAATTATTTATAAAAATATTGATTTATTAAAATTTATATTTTTAATTTTTTTATAAATTTATAAAAAACAATATTAATTTATAATAATTTATATTGATTTATAAAATTTTATATCAATTTATTATAAATTATATCAATTTATAAATTTTTTAGTAATTATTTATAAATTATACTAATTTATAAAAAATATATTGATTTTTTTTAATTTATACTCATTTATAATAGTTTTTATTAGTTTATAACAATTATTACTAATTACCACTAATTATTACTAATTACCACTAATTACTACTGATTTTTACTAATTATTACCGATTATTACTAATTCCCACTAATTTTTACTAATTACCACTAACTATTACTAATTATTACTAATTACCACTAAATATTACTAATTACCACTATTAACCACTAATTATTACTAATTACCACTAATTTATACTAATTACAACTAATTATTACTAATTTCCACTAATTATTACTAATTACCACTAATTATTACTAATTGCCACTAATTATTACTAATTATTACTAATTACCACAAAATTTTAATAATTTTTACTAATTATTAGTAATTACCACTATTTATTGCTAATTATTACTGATTAATACTAATTATTATTAATTATTACTAATTATTGATAATTAACACTATTTATTACTATTTATTACTAATTATTACTAGTTATTGCTAATTATTACTAATTATTACTAATTGTTAGTAATTATAACTAGTTAATACTAATTACCACAAATTCTTACAAATTACCACTAATTATTACTAATTACCACTAATTATTACTAATTACCGCTAATTATTACTAATTGTCACTAATTAATCCTAATTACCACTAATTATTACTAATTATTACCAATTAATACTAATTATTACTAATTACTACTAATCGTTACTAATTACCACTAATTATTGCTCTTTTTTACTTGTTATTACTAATTATTACTAATTATTACTAATTATTACTAATTACCACTATTTTTTACTAATTACGACTATTTTTTACTAATTTTTACTAATTTTTACTAATTATTTCTAACTGCCACTATTTATTACTAATTTTTACTAACTAATACTAATTATTAATAATTAATACTAATTATTACTAATTGATACTATTTATTACTCATTAATACTAATTATTACAAATTATTAGAAGTTATTATTAATTATTAAAAATTATTACTAATTATTTATAATTACCACTATTTATTACTAATTATTACTAATTATTCCTAATTACCACTAATTATTACTAATTAACATTAATTATTACTAATTGTTGCTAATTTTTACTAATTTTTACTAATTATTACTAATTACCACTAATTTTTACTGACTTTTACTAATTTTTACTAATTTTGACTAATTTTGACTAATTTTGACTAATTATTACTAATTATTGACAATTACCACTATTTATTACTAATTAATATAATTATTACTAATTATTACTAATTACCACTAATTATTATTAATTATTACTAATTATTACTACCGAAAAGATCCAGTCAAAAGAAAAGCTTCTGACATTTATTAAAAGAAAGAAGAGGATAACAAGAGAGGCGGATGAGGTCAAACATAAAGACTTTCCCTCATCCAAAAAGTCGGGTTGTTAATCATAATAAGAAGGAACATTCCCATAATCATAATCAGATTCATCTGTAGTCTCCCCTCAGACTGTGAGTTACCTTGATTGAGAATCCTAAGGATCCCTACCTGGGATCTTTCCTGTTCCAAGGTGAACATGACCTTTGAAGACTTTGAAGAAGATCTAATAGACACGTTCCTTGGTAGACTGAAATAATCCTTTCATGGTCTTCTTTTTGGAAGATCACTCTTTCCTTTTCCATTGAGAGAATCCTTAAAAGAAACACCACTGGAAGACTAGAACCGAGTGGTGTCCAATAACACCAACCGTTGTTACTTATCACTGGCATCGTCAAAAATGTTACCCCATTATCCAATCCCTAAGGTGAAAAATGTATTCTGAATCTCCTGATGATAATCCATATCCTGGTGAAAATCAGATGGCCTAGACCCATCATCATGTGGGGCATGTCCTGAGAAATCCATTGTCATTGGTAGCACCATACGACCTTTCCCTTCAGGCTGTGAAATGGAAGCCTCAAGTGCACCACACTGAACAAGAGCCTCAATTGCAGACTCTTGCAGTTCCACACCTTGTCAAGTGTCAGCCCATGTTTCTGCCCTTGCATTGATATTCCATAAGGAGAAGAAAGACAAGGTGAGAAATCAGAGGTTGATAAATTGTTTTTCCTCTTCTCACCTTCAGCACTTGTTGATCCAGCACTACCATGTTTATTGCCCCTGTCATGAGAGGATTATTTGTCACAAGATGCATTATTCTGTACAGTTTGGATCCTCATTTTCTTCCTGTAAGAGCCCTCAAGATGGCCTTTTAAATCACAAAAAGCACAAACCAAATTTTTTTAGCATTTATCCTTAGCATGACCAATAGTTTGACAATATGGACAGAAGTCAGGCAGTCTTTTATATTCCACTTTCAGAGGGATTTCATCATCCCGCGCTGACAAAACAATATTATGAATCAAGTAAGAGCTTAGATCAACCTCCACCAGGACTCTGGCATAGTGACCAAATTTGGCTACCACTGTGGCCCTATCCATTTTGATCAGGATTCCCAAAGAAGAGGCAATATCGAATAAAATCTTGTGATGCCAGAGGATCTAGTTAAAAACAAAAAATATAATCAAGACTTAAGCTCTAGTATTTTTACTAATTATTACTAATTAATACTAATTACCACTAATTAATACTAATTACCACTAATTATTACTAATTACTAATAATTATTACTAATTTCCATCAATTATTACTAATTACCGTTAAATATTACTAATTTTTACTAATTATTACTAATTACTACTAATTATTACTATGTACTACTAATTAAAACTAATTACTACTAATTAAAACTAAATACTTTTGATTAAAAATAATTAGTGATAATTAAAACTAAATAATTTTAATTAAAAATAATTACTATTACTTAAAACTAATTTCTGTAAAATAAAACTATGTAATTCTAATTAAATATAATTACTACTAATTATAAATAATTATTACTAATATAAAATAAATTAGATTAATTAAAAAAATAAAAACATTAAATAAATACCTTAAAACTGAATCTTTTAGTGGATGCAAAGCCAAAAATTTACTTTCCTATAAAATTTAAAACTTTTATAAGTTTAAGCAGGATAATATGATATTAGAGGAGGATATGGGAGTTTAGAGAAGAAGAGAATGAAAAAACTTCAGGTGGGGGTATATGCAGGTTAGATAATTTACGATGGGTTTCCAATTGAAAATAGTATTATTTGTGACGGGTCTCATCGCAATTAGTACCCACCATTATTAATTACGGCGGTGGTAAAAAAGAATATTTGAGACGGGTCCCATCACAAACACTCTTACACCGATAGTTTATTTGTGATGTAATTTAATTCTCGTTGCAAATAACAATAATGACGGGAGGTATTTGCGACAGGTTATATTCTCATCGTAGGGTTTGGCGCAATGACAACCCCATAGGGCGTTGTAAATTTCCTATGGTATGAAAAAAAAATTATAAAACCCAAACTATGTTACTCCATTAAAATGTAGTATAAGGAAAGTTCGGGATCAAACCCAAAGAGATAGTGTGTATGTTTCAAATTAATTAAGGAAACATAAATTGAAATTGTCTATTTTTTGGAAATAGAAAGAAACAACAGAATTGATTGGGTTGAAATTCAAGGTGAGAGACATTCCAGGTTCATTGATTTTGGGTTCGTGTGCTATGGATTTAATGGATATGGGTTTATTCAGGTTTAGTGTTGGGGTTGGGTCAACAGAGATCCTTGGTCTGGGTATCCATCACAAATACTATGATTAGACCATTGGAATGGTCATCTACTAGATTCAATCATAGGGATAGGTGACCCAAAACCTTATTTAAACATAACTGGACTAGCTTGCATAATGGTCGTGCACAAACTAAAATGATTAATTGATGCAATGAAATGATAGTCTTCAAATCATAACAAATGTTCATTCAATTGAAAAAATAAAGAGATTGGAATTGATAAATGGTGTTCACAACAATCCAAAATATGAATAATAAAAGGAAAAGAATCTCTAAGAACACGCCCCCCTATAATCACATCACCGGACACTAAGTGGACTACTCGCTCATGATATACATGATAAAAATGAGCATCATGGGTACCCAAAGATGAAATTCCATGAAGTGGGGCTCCAGATCATCACTCTGTTGTCCATTGGTGTCACACCTACTCCTGCTAGTCCTGGAGGGTCTTGGAAGGGTGTCCAGAGGCCAAATTTTATAGACAAATTTTTCAGCATGGCTAGCATTGTCGATTTTATTTTTCATGCATCTCCTTCATCATAACATGTACTTGGGTTTGATGTCATATAATCCCTCACATTTTCCTCCTCATCTTTTGAATCCGTACAAATCTCATTTTCCTACTTTGACTCAGGTCACATCGTGAAATCTCAACTCACAATGTGTAATTGTAGTTCATAGTGTGTACCATCATCACAAATTTTCTAGCACTAATCTTCTTCACTTGATGAAGTCACGACATGTAATGTCATAACACGTCATGTAACCATTTTCCTCCATTTTCCAACTCTACTTTTCCTTCAAAAATCTGGGGTCGTGCCGATTTTCTTGGTTCGTGGTGTGAAGGGTTGTTTTGATCATATTTTTTCCTCTTTTTGTTCCTTTTCCAAATATTCATCATTTCATTCCATAAAATATAAAACAAATCATTTCTCTCCAAAATTGGAAATATTTAGCATTTAATTACAAAAAAAATACATAAAATACTCTAAAATTTATGCTTGAAATGCACTTATCACGTGCATAGCGTGTCAAAGGTATTTACGACGGGACAACATTTTCATAACAAATAATGTTTTTTTAATGACTATTTTTTACGGGATTTGTTTCTTGTTTGTTTCGTTGGATTTTGATGTGGAACGTGGGAAGAGATTTCCTTTTATGGTTTGATTGAGGGGTATTTTATGGCCACATTCAATCATGCACATCGGGTTTTCCATTTGTTCTCTCTTCCCTATAAACTCCAATGGTTCACTTATCTATAGCTGGGTATAGACCTTCTTTCCAAAGGTCGGCAGTTATCTCGGTTTTTAGGACCAGTGACTCTTGGAGACTCGCATTGGTCAAGAGTATGGGAGTTCGGAATCATCACACCCTTTTGGGGAGAGTTTCTGCCTACTTCATGACTCTCTTATAGATTTAAGATATGTTTGTGAATCTCTTCCTAATCCCAATACAGGACCGGTTACCCTAATGAAACAACTATAGGTTAATTCTCTTTTATCTGAAAAATACGGGGATCTATTTAGTGAATCCATCTGTATGTATCTAAGGTTCTCCATCATTTTCTGGTTATGGGTGTCTGTTTATATATTGAATCCATATAACCAAGTTCTTTAAAATATGCTTCCATGTAAGGAAGTGGTTAATATCCCAAGTTGGGTATTGATCTATTATGTGGTGTCCTACATATCCTGATTACTACAAGAATCAAAACCCACATAGTTCATTTGTGTCCTTAGGACTAGCCCTAAGGTATATACCCTTGTATAAGGGGTGTCTGTACCATTTCCCCATTTAATTTATATTCATGATGCTCAATGAGGTGTTCATTGTGTCCCCCTAAGCCCATGTGAGCTATGCTCAGTGTGAGAAACAATGGGGTAGCATATGATCGGCCCCATGGTGTGTAGATATAGAGCTTGGGTATTGGAATAGTCCTTGGGGTGTTTGGTATAGATATCGGTCCTTGAGAAGGAATCCTACATATCATGAGTATGGCATGAATCAGAGTCATTGTAGTTTAGTTTGTATCGGGGTATTAAACACTGAGGCTGCCTCGGATGATCAATATGGAGATCAAACCTTAGGGATAGGTAGCCTACGTATCCTGGATATGGTAGGAATTACAGTCATTGTAGTTCCCTTTATGTATGGACTTACACATTGAGGCTATCATGTACCATTGTGAAGGTTTATAGTGGAGATATCACAATCATTGCAATTCCCTAAGCCCACATGAGCCATTCTCATTGTGGGAAATAAGGGATAACAAATTATCCATGTCATTAATTTGAGTAAGGGCCTTAGATACTGGGATTTCCCTAGATGATTAATATGGAGCTTGAACCTCGAATAGAGGTAGCCTACGTATCCTGGATATAGAAAGAATCATAGTTATCATAGTTCCATTTATGTTGGGACTTACACATTGAGGTTTTCCTATTGGTTGGGTCTTACACACCAAGGATGGGCTATATTATCGAGTCCTAGGATGCATTGGTGACATAGACTTCTTGTCTTGAGGGTGTCTCATGACCCAGTTGTCATGTCCAAGGATCCATTGCATGACTTGGCTTGACACGTATGGAGGTTTTCACGAGAGTCATCATGGTATAGTTCAAGGTATGTCATGTATCTTGGTTGACACCTTTGTAAAACATCATGACACTTGGCTGACATGTCTAGAGGGCGCTGCGAGTCTCAGCTGACTTCCCCAGGGACTATTGCGAGGGCTTGGCTGTCATCTCCAGATGCTTTCTCAAGAATTGGACGACACGAGTAGGTGTCGTTATATGATTTAGGTGATGTGTTTGAGGGATGTGTCATGTCCTTGGTTATAGACCCATGAGGTCTTCAAGTTCAAAGTGGAGTCCACGAGAGAGTCATGTGACTCATCTGTATAAGTCGAGAGACAAATCCTATGAATTCTTGGCATCTAGTGTCGTAGCAGTCCAAAAATTCTAACCCTTTCTTCCCATTGGGGTGGGGAATTCATAGGCCTCTCCTCCTTGGATACTCTCTAGTTTTTGCGGTGTATCTGGTGCGAGTCCAGGGTGGAGCCAAAAAAAGGGGCTTGGTGACACGCGGTTTCGTGGGTCTCTACTGTGGACTGCTTCAAGTGCATCGATTGATTTTCAGTGATCATGAGTCTCCTCCATCAAAACTTCCTTTATCATATTATTTTCCAATTATTGAAGACTTTTTTTATCATTCGTTCATGTCAAAGGACCACTATGTTGTCATGCCGACATGTCCAAGGGTCATTGTAATATCTTAGTACTTGTTGGAAGACACTCACGAGACCTTGGGTGACTTGTCTTGGGGTCTCACGGAAAATTTCTATGGGTGTGTTGGGTGCGTCTCATGCCATTCAGTGAGCACGAGTACCTCTCGCCTACTCATTTTTTATCCCCTTTGTTTTATGTGACAAAAGTTGGAAGTCATGAGAGATTGCATGTGTATTTTTGAAGGTATTTCTTCTATTTTTTTGGAGATGTGTCACATGACAAGTATGGATCGCATGGGGGTGCACAAGAATTTTATATAGAAATATATCCATTCTTCCTTATAGAACCACAGAGTTTCCCAAACATGCGCAAGGACTTCCATGCAGTGAGGCTACCAAGTCAAAGGGATTTCACAAGACACACCAGACAGGTCTTAAGAGACTCTCTATGTCTTGTGGGGTGCGTCGCATGCCCTTCAGTGACCACGAACACCTCTCACAACTTCCCTTTTGATCCCCTTTGTTTTATTTTAAAAATGGTTATGTATTTTGTGAGTTGGAATGAGTAATTCCTATAATTTTTACTCGATTTCGTGATGATGTATCACCTAACCAATATGGGTCATGTGGAGAGTGTGCATGCATGTAGTGGATAGGTCTATCCATCTGTCCTTAGAGCACCACAATGTTGTATGGACACTCCTGATGATTTTTGTGCGGTGATAATGACAAACCAGAGGGATTCCACAAGGTGACACTAGGTCCCACAGTGTCTCTTAGATCGCTCAGGGTGTGCGTTGCATGTCTCTTAGTGATCGTGGACCCCTACCGCCTCCTCTCCTTTATCTCCTTTGTTTTATGTGACGAAGGATCATAGGTCTTGTGAGTTGGATCGAATATCATCGAGGGATTTTTTTCTTCCCAATAACGATTTTCCATGTGAGGTTTGCGACCACTGGGGGTCCATCTCTTTGAATCTCATCCCTCTTTATTATTGAAGTATTATGGGTGGTTTGTCAAACACTTTCCAATGGAAAACTATGAAGCTTGGGGTGCTCATTAAATTTTCTGGGGGGGCATCGCAATAGTATTAAGGCTTACCTAAGAGGACTCTGTGGGCCTTCTCTTGGGTTATAAACCATGTGTGGAATCTTCATGTGACCTTGATATGGTCACACGATCGTGAGTCTCTTAGAGTCTTAAGCAACCTGCAAGTCTTGGCCTTCCTCTTCTTCCATTTCTTTTGTAGGGAAATAATAACCATATTCAGGTATTCCTTCTTTTATTATTTTGTCGATTCTTATTTGGAAGGCTTCAACAAATAAACCCCATTAGTAGAAATGTATAAGGGGACAAGGACTTGGTTCTAAGTAAAAACTAATGCCCACTAGAGTCTTTGATGGTGTCACAAACCAATGTTTCGGGTGACGTTTGGTCTACTGGACTATGTTTTTGTATTCCATAAAATGCCTATATATAATGGGTGGAGGAAAATTCATTCCACAAACCGCCTCCTTATCATAGCATTCCCATTTTTGCTTCTATCACAAGAATGTGCTATCAACCTTGATCATGAACATTGTCTGGAAGTTTGTGCCATGAGTTTGTTACGCCAAAGCTCTTGCACAAGTTGCTTCCTTCTCAAAAGCTTGATTGCCTCAACCAAGAACTATTTTTTGGTAATTCCTCAAACTTCATATGTGAGGTTCATGGTCGACGTCAGGAGCTTTGAAAGATTCATTGACCCCATGGTTTGATCATTGGTGATTCATGTGACCCTATTTAGTTCACGTGATCACGAGTCTCTAGGGGGTTCATGCGATGTGCGTGATGCCTTGCAAGGGTTATTCACCCCATGAGTCTTCCAGAGATCAGGCGATTCGCAAACACCTTGATGTGTTTTGCGAACCCTTGGATGAATCATGCAATGCACATGATACCATTAGGACCTTTATGTATTTATTCTTGAAAATATTTTATGTTCTCTTTGTATTACATGTTCTACTTACTTATTTTCAAATGGATTCTATTTCTCATCAACCTACTGACAAGATATTGAAGAAGGAGGTGATAGCAGTAATTTCCCACCGCGAGGATATGGTAGTGAGCGTGGACCCTATTTTTTGTAGTTCAGTTGGATTATATCAATAGAGCCTACTAAAATTGATAGGATCAAAATTCTCAATCTATCAACTTACAGACGTCTTTATGATTTATGGGTTTGATCTTACCAATGACGTTTTTATCCCTCTGCTGAATTCATCATCCATACCCTCTTCTTGGATCTGGAGGGCCCATAATATTCTTTGAACTTGCATTTCTCCTAGGGACACTTTATCTCTAAAGGGGACCGTGAGGATGGTCATCTACTAACATTCATGCCGACAGACTTCGACCAGACCGATTGTGTATCTGATCGGGACAACCATGTGTATTTCTCGATAATACGGCAGTTAGACACTGATCAAACGTATGGATGGATCTATAATTGGGACTTCCACTTGGGGGGGAAGCTTTGGACTGGACTAGGGATGGCCCTTTTGGGTTCAATACATTATTTCTAAATTCCCCAAGGAGCTAAAGGAAATCAGGATGTATGAAACTACCTGGATATTGCGGACATCGATATATTGCAACAATAATTTAATGGTGGATTTGTTCAACTGTCAGATCTTGGATATGAATACCTTTCACCTCACACATGGTTAATTCAGTTTCAATCTTCGGGATAAGGAACAGATTTTTAGTGTGCCTATACTCGTTATCATGTATGATGAATTCTTTCCTCCCCAATCCTCCTAGGATGATGTGACCAAGACTCCTCCATTAACTCAAGAGATGATTAAGTTAGCTAAGAAGACCCACCTGAAAGGTTTTCTTCCTAGGTATGAAATCCCCTTCAAAACATGGGCTGAGTATTTTATTAAGAAGACTCATCCTGAGCTAGATGTTAGGAAGCTGAATTGTTGTCTTATGAATGATTCTCATAGTGTGTCGGGTTCTTATTGTCCCACAGTTGAAGGTGGGAAGTTTAGAGATTGGGGATGGAAGATTGTCCCTGGTTTTTTCCAGTTGGTTCAACTAGATAGCTTTCTTTCCATGTACCTGAGTGGGTACTTACTCCCAATGAAAGAGAAGGGGTGAGTTCGAGTCTCCACTTTTGCGATGGCGACTAAGATGGAAGGGGAGGAGTGTGTCGGGCTGGCAATCCCTATGTTGGAAAAGATTTACCACCTCTTGTATCATGTCTATAAGGTAGAATCACCTTATAGAATTGTGGTCCCCTTCCAAGTATTATGGGGTTGTATAGGGGATCATCTGGGTGTCTATGAATATCTAAAAATTCGAGAAATTACCAACACTTAATTCATACCATACCTACAGTGTATTAACGGGGTAAGACCCATTGTATTGAAAGACCGGGAAGTTAGGAATTTTTTGAAATTTCATGAATGTCTCTCCTTTAGGACTATGCCAATTGGAATTTTTGTTGATTATGGTAGGGATATCCTTAGGAAACATTCTTATATGATGTACCTTCATGAGGGGGTTCTTTTTACCCATGTTGACGGGGACCTCATTTGCAGATGGTATGAACCATGTCGGTTTAGCCACCAATTTTTGTGCATCCAATCAAGGTGTATTAGTGATGTCTATGTTAGAACCAAGAAGCACCTAATGGTTGCTCACCAATTTTGGATGATGTTCACCAGACAAGACACTAGTGCGGAAATACGTCTTCCCCCTTAAGATGAAACCATTATCTTATCCTAAATTTATGAAAATATTCGGATCCACCCATATTCCAATGGGAAATTA
This sequence comes from Viscum album, assembly GCA_963277665.1. Taxonomy (NCBI): domain Eukaryota; kingdom Viridiplantae; phylum Streptophyta; class Magnoliopsida; order Santalales; family Viscaceae; genus Viscum; species Viscum album. The sequence goes on from OY728162.1 coordinate 1,438,063,665, forward strand.
TCCAATTTGGTGAGTGAGTCTTGTCATCCCTCGATAGTTGGATACAATCCCAGACCTAGAAAGTGGTTGGATTCCAAAATGTCAGAGGCTCCGATAGCACTGTGCAAGGAATTCAAATGTTTATCATTTTCGGAAGAGGAATCTACTACCATGGATACAAGGGATGTGTGTGACTTGATGTTTTCCATCACATCTCAACAATGGGTGATTTAGAAGGCAAAGTATTCTGAGGATTCCCTTTGTTACATAGTGATCCTCTCAGAGGTGCTTCTGGATGGTTTCTCTTATATCATTGTGCCTCATGGCATTACCTTTAAAGAACATCCTGAGGAAGTGAGGGCCTTACTCAAAATTATTCATGTGGTCTTAGTGTGTCTCTAGGGTCAGATATTTTATTCCTTATGAGTCCACCAAATGGTCCTTCCAGGAATGCATAAAAGTTTTGTGGATGAGCAGGTTTACCCTATTATTGAGTAAGCAGTGATTTTGGGTCTATTGTGGAACTTATTGTGGGGGAAACCGAGGTTCATGGTGAAGAAATAAAACTCAAAACAGGAAGAAAATAGATCAACGCATATATTTACATGGTTCGGCAGTGATGCCTACGTCCACGGGAGAAGAGGGGGTCATTCTATTTCTCTCCAGATAAATTTTTCAGAGGATACACATACACACCATTAAAATTAATGGGATTGAATCATGTTTTAAAGAAGATGAAAAATAGAGATGTCAAGGGTTGGTTCATCAAACCTTGACATTTCTCCCGCTGCTAGATGCATTCAAAGATGGCTACTTTAACAAAACCTGCATGTCAATCCCGTCAGCTACCTACCAAGGAAGAATATTTTTTCTAGAGCTGTTGTCGATCTTAGACTTCATCCCATTGAACAATACCACAAATTGGAGTGGCCCCCACAAATCTCCCCCTCATGACCAATTTGGGTTAGAATCTAGACCTGTAGTCGCCTTGCAGGCGTCCAACTTCTCTTTTGGTATAACCTTCGTCATCATGTCTGCCCCATTATCATTGGTGTGGATTTTCTCAACTTTCAAAAGTATTTCTTCCAACACATTACAGATCCAGTGATATCACACGTCACTATGTTTGGACCTAGAATGAAATGTCAGGTTCTTGCTGAGATGAATAGCGCTATGACTATCGAAATAGAGAATATATCTCCTGACTCTGTCCCAACTCCTGTAAAAACATTTTAATCAATATCATCTCCTTACAGCCTTCAGTGCCTAAAATATACTCTGTTTCTATGGTGGATAAGGAAACACACTTCTGAATTTGTGATTTCCATGAGACTTCTCCCCCTGAAAATGATATCAGGTATCCGGATATGGATTTCCTCGTGTCTACATCTCCATCCATATCAGTATTTGTGTATCCTTCTAAAACTGGTTTACCATTTCCAAAACATAAACAATTACAATATGTACCTTGGAGATACCTCAGTATCCATTTGACCTTTTCCAGTGCTCCTTTCCTAGATCTGATCAGAACCTTCTTGCAACGCCAACAGTGTGAGCAATATCTGGTCTGTTGCACACCATGGCATACATAAGACTGTAAATAGCTGACTGATAAGGAACCATTTCCATTTCTGCTTTCTCCTTCTCAGTTGATGGACTCTAACTTTTTGTGAGCCTGAAATGACTTGAAAGTGGAGTGCTAACTGGTTTCACCTTTCCCATGTTGAATATTTCAAGAACCTTCTCAATGTACCGCTCCAGAGATAGCCAAATCTTGTGATTCCTCCTGTCACGAGCAATCGTCATACCAAGAATGTGAGTAGCATCTCCCAAGTCCTTCATTTCAAAAGACTTGTTCAATTCCTTCTTCAGCCTATCAATATTGGAGATATCTCTACCAATAATTAGCATATCATCAACATAAAGCAACAAGATAATTAAATCACCCCCAGAAAACTGTTCGATAAAAACACAATGATCAGCAATTTTCCTCCTGTACTCATTTTTCTCCATGAATGAGTCAAATTTTCTGTACCATTATCTTGGTGCATGTATCAGACCATATAAACTTTTCTTAATCTTGCATACCATGTTTTATTTCCCTTTCACCTGAAATCCCTCTGGCTGCTCCATGTATATCTCCTCCTCAAGATCTCCATGTAAGAATTTTGTCTTTACATCCAGTTGTTGAACCTCCAGGTTCAAACTAGCCGCCAATCCAAGAACAACTCTGATAGAAGACATTTTAACCATAGGAGAAAAAATTTCATCAAAGTCAGTACCTTTATTTTGACCAAATCCCTTCACAACCATTCTGGCTCTCTAGCGTGGTTGTGAGCTTCCATCTTCTCCTTTAATTCTATACACCCATTTGTTCTTGAGTTCCTTCTTTCCGTGTGGTAATTCTACCAAATAAAATGTATGGTTCTTGTGAAAGGATCTCATATCCTCTTTTAGGGCCTTCTTCCATTCCATATTCTACTAAATCTTGATTTCATCATCATAACTTTCTGGATCTCCCCCATCAGTGAGCATCACATACTCATTTGGTGAGTATTTACGACTCGGTTGTCGTTCTCAGGTGGATCTCCTTAACTATGCTTTAAGGGGAACCTATTCTAGAATATCATATGATGAAGACATATCAGCAGATGGAGAAATATTACCTGATAATGATGTATCATCAGCTTCACATATCTCTCTCATACTAGCTGGTACTGATGGTGGTGGGACTGGTTCTAGACTGACTAGAATTTCCTCAGACTACAGCTTCTCTGCAGTTTATGGCTTCTCAAAATCTTCAATCATCTGATCCTAAAGAAACACCACATCTATGCTTCTGAAAATACTCCTATTAATAGGATCCCAGAGTCTATATCCAAACTCTCCATGACCGTATCCCAAAAAGATACATTTCTCTCCTTTTCCATCCATCTTTGCCTTCTCATCTTTCAGGATGTGAACAAATGCCCTAAAGCCAAATACTCTTACGTGTTTATATAAAACATCTTTACCTGTCCAGAAACTTTCTGGAAATTCATAGCTCAATGGAACTAATGGAGAAAGGTTGATAAGATCAATTTTGGTCATCATTGCCTCCCCCCAAAAGGTGTTTAGAAGTTTTTCATTTGAGATCATACATCTTACTCTCTTGCAAATTGTTCTGTTCGTCCTCTCAGCAAGACCGTTATGCATAGGTGTCTTCGGTACTGATTTTTTCACTCTGATACCAAAACTCCTGTAGTACTCTTCAAATGGACTATGATACTCTCCTCCATTTTCTGCTCATACACATTTTAACCGCATGCCTATTTATCTTTCCACCTTCACATGAAACTGCTTGAAAACATCCTGCACTTGATCTTTAGTTTTCAAAGAAAAGGCCCAGACTTTTATAGAATGATCATCTATGAAGGTAACAAAATAAATAGAACCTCCCATCATCTTGGAGATCATCATGAAAACATCAGTGTGAATAAAATCTAAAAAATTTCTTTTCTGGACAGTATATAACCACAAAACTATACTCTGTGTTTTTTTCCCATGATGCAATCAACACAAGTATCCAGATGTGTACCTTTTATTCCTGTCAAGAGATATTTCTTGGAGAGAATTCTGATTCCTCTCTCGCACATGTGACCTAGCCACCTATTCGAAACTTCTACAGGAACATCTTTTCTAGCTGCATTTACTTCTCCTCCACACAGTCTTGCATCTGTGAGATAAAGAGAGGTATTTTCTTTACTTTAGCAATTACTAGGTTACCTATGGTAAGCTTCTATTTCCCATCACCGAAGGAACTGACATATCCCTCATCATCGAGAATTCCAGTGGATATCATATTGAGTTGAATATTAGGAACATGCCTCACATCTTTCAGCAATAACCTGTATCCAACATTAGTTTCAAGAAAAATGTTACCAATACCAGAAATTTTGGATGTGCCATCATTTACCATCTTCACATGTTCAAAACTCCCTGAACGGTAAGATGAGAAGAAATATCTTCTTGTGGTGACATGGTAGGAGGCACCGGAATCGATCACCTATATCGAGTCTTGGCTTGCAAGACTGGCCTGATTGTCTTCCTGAACAATAACGATTTCACTATTGACAACTACAGCATCGTTATTTTGGGTATTACCTTCCTGATTCCTCTGCTCTTCCTTCAACCTTCTACACTCCTGGATGAAGTGTATGGGCTTGCCACAGTGGTGTAACTTCATGTCATATCTTGATTGAGATTTCGATCGCTTCCTCCTTTGAAGACTTTGGTCATGGGGATCTCTTCCTCTGCTTCTTCCCTGCCATTTTTGCTTCCCTTGTTATTCAGTGACAAGAGCTTCTGAGTCATGTGTATGTACCTCATCTTTTATTTTGGACTCTTCATTCAGCATTCTATCTTTCACCATCTCTATGGTGAGAGTTCCATCTGGAGTAGAATTACTAACTGACACAACTAATGTGTCCCACGTCTTCGGTAAAGCACTCAACATCAACAATGTCTGCAACTCATCATCAATCATCATTTTCATATAATTAAGCTGATCAACAGTACTTTGGAACTTTCTCATGTGATCTGATACGTTGGTCCCATATTTGTATTTCAAGTTGACAAGATGACGTATCGGGTTTCCTTTATTTAGCGCAGTTTTCCTTGCATACATCTTTTCCAATTTTCTCCAAAGAATGGAGGAGTCGTGTTCATTGGAAAAATTTTGAAATATACTTTTTTCGATCCACTTTATGATTTGGGTAGGGAACTTCCTGTTGAGTACGAACAACTCTACATCAACTGGCGGGGTACTGGATGACGTCTTCTCATCGGTTTTACTGCTAGTTAACGTTACCTCCGCTTGCGATGCCACGGGCTTAGTGGTTTCCACTATAGGATTCCACAAATATTTAATATACAAAAGGTCTTCCATTTTTGGTTTCCATATGGAATAATTAAATGCATTGAGTTTAATCATATTACCAGTATTTTCTTCCCTTTATGGAGTTCAAATTTCGAAAATCTAACTATACAGTTGTGTCCGGAACGGTTAAAATACCTGGAATCGACTCCTAGATCGCTGAAAATGGACTCTGATTGGCCGAGTTATGGCCAAAACAGTTTCAATGGTCTGGATTGACCGCTAACGTGGTGTTGATGTGGTGCTGACGTGGCGTGCCGGAGCAGTGTCCGGAATGTCGCTAGAAAAATCGTCGGAATTTTCGTCGCCAGTGTGAATAGTGTCATATTCTCCGGTAAGGGGGTACTATAGCACCTACGATTTGACCAAAGTTTGACCATCCTTATCTCCTTCGTTTCAGCTCCATTTTTGATGTCGCTTACACCCTCATAATTGTCTCACCGTTCTCTTCACAGATCTAGGCTCGAAAATTTTTTCCGAAGAACTTCAATTTTCCTTTTTCTAGAAAATTTCACTACCGCATCTCCGTTTCACTTTCGAACCCTTTGATACCACTTTTTTGGGGCAGTAGAGGTTCATGGTAAAGAAATCAAACTCAAAACAGGAAGAAAATGGATCAACGTAGAGATTTACATGGTTTGGCAATGATTCCTACATCCACGGGAGAAGAGGGGGTCGTTCTATTTCTCTCCGGATAAATTCATCGGAGGATACGCATACACACCATTAAAATTCATGGGACTGAATCCCATTTTAAAGAATCTGAAAAACAAAGATGTCAAGGGTTGGTTCATCAAACCTTGACATTTCTCCAGCTGCCAACTGCATTCAAAGATGGCTGCTTCAACAAAACATGTGTGTCAATCTCGTCGGCTGCCTACCAAGGAAGAAGTTGTCCACTGGATCTGTTGCCGACCTTAGACTTCATCCTGTTGAACAATCCCACAAATGGGAGTGGCCCCACACTTATGATTCCATAGTGTCCTTGCCACCATGTTGGCATCCTTTGTATGTATGGATGCAGGAGTAGATTAATGAATATCGCCCGACCCTACCATTCCCTGGATATACCCCCATGGTACTATTGTGGGGGAGGAATTTGGTGGTGACCGGGGAGAAGGTGATGAAGGGTCCCCAGGTCGACATGCTCAACTAAGGGCGGCGATTGCTGATTCTGAGGTGACTGCTCTAACTTCAACACCTTTTGTAGGCCCTTCTTCATAATAGAAGTAGAAAAATAAAAGGAATCAATCCAAATTATCAGACCCTTCTCCTCTAGAACACCCAAGTAAGCAGGGTATTCAATTCCCCTATTTATCTTAAATTATTCTGGAAGCGCATTCATGATTTTTTTAGAACATGTAGGTCCCTTTTGAGATTTTTTAAAAGATAACACACCTGTTCCTAAGGATTTAGATGAGAATTTGGTGGTTTCATTGGATCCGCCACTACTAGACCCAATCCATCAAGGAGCATACGTGACCGAGGGGACCATTCAATTGGGTTTGTTACTTGTTGCATATGTTTCGACCAGTGTTCCATCCAATCCAGTGAAGATGGAGGAATATTTGGAGGGTGTTGATGTAGGTAGTCATTCTTCCTCTATGTTAGCCGGTGTGGAGGTGAGCTTTGAAGGAGGTAAAGGCTTTTTCCAAGGCTAGACCATTTTGTTCATTCACATCATACCTTCTAGCATCACCTTCTACTCTTGAAGTCCTTAAAGGTGGTAAGTAAGGATCTTATGTAGACAAGGTGATGGAGCCAGTGAGAAATTATTCATCGTAATAGGGAGTTACATCTTCTCCTAAATATAGAGATGAGGCAAGAGATGATATTGGTTATGTGACTGAAAAGTAATGTTTATATCCTTAGTCATGCATACTGATATTTGGCAGCATCACATAGTTTATCCTATAACTGACATACCCAAGAATCCCTTATCGTAGCGCCCATTCCTTGGAGTTCATAATATTTGGTGTTTGTCCCTCTGGGAGTTCATCCAATTGAATCTACCAAAGAAGAGGTTGTTTCTCTCCCTTCATCATCGAAGACCATGGGCATGACCCTATCTCTGAGTAATATTATCTGTAATATGTTCTTGTGCCCAAGATAAACTTAGATCATGGATCTAGATCTTCAACACTCTATCAATCAATGTGGTGATAGATGTGGAGGGAGATCTGTATTTTAGTGTCAGAAACCCCATTGGATGAGTTGAAAGACCAATGGGGTCATCTCCTATTCATGTTTCCCACCATTATCTATAAATCCTTTGACTATTCTACTCTTCATTCTTAGATGAAGGAGGTAATTTCCATACAGTAATAGAAGAGGGCCCTTGAGTTGAGGGTAGAAGCTACCGAGACTTCCTCCTCAGTGAAGTGGGACTGGAGAAAGGTTGTGAATGAAGCTACCCAACTGGTGATGAAAGATGATGCTCACCAGGATTCAATTAATGCTAGGAAGGCTCAGATAGGTCTACTCTTGTCTAAAATTGATTGTCTTCATACAAATCTATCCCAATTTCTGTATGCATTCTATATATTGTAAAATACCTTGGTGGAGTAGTAAGAACTCTTGGATGCGGTGGAGAAATAAAGTCTTGATTCTGTTTCTAAAGCAGAGGAGATGCATCATGTTACAGAGGTAGATATTGAACCAGCTGATCAATTGCGCCAATTTGTGGCTTTACTAGAGAAAATACCTGTTGATCTTAAAGACTCGTTCGAGTAGGTTCTATAATGGAAGCATAATTTTTCAATCATACTTTGGATTGTACATTCACAGGAGAGGTTCTGATATGTGTATATCCCTCCTTTTATATAGTATCGATGGATGGGTTTGTTTAAATTTATATGATGTGTATGATATCCTGATATTCTGTTATTTTGGAAGTCATCGTTGATACCCATCCCTTTCTTTGCATCACATGATCATGGATGACTGGAATTTAATATTGAAATTTTGACAGAATTACTTTTAGTAATTGTGGATTCCCACTCACACGATATTCCATATTGGTAATATGTTCCAGCTATCTTGGAATTACCTTATCTATAGATGGATCACATGGGTAGGATATACATCCTAAAGGGTGAATGCTTTTCAAATATGTGGAAAGAAGCTCTGGTGTGATAAGGCCATGTAGTGGGCCTCATAGTAATTTCCTTGTGCTTTAGTTTAGGTTCTTTTAGCTTGTACCACCTATTGATTTATTTTTAGGTCTTTTAGTTTGGACCATCTATTGATTTAGTTTAAGGTCTTTTAGATTGGACTATTTATTGATTTAGTTTAAGGTCTTTTATCTCGGACCATCTGTTGCTTTAGTTTAATTTCTTTTAGCTCGGACCTTCTGTTTTTTTACTTTAAGGTCTTTTAGGTCAGACCTCATATTTCTTTATTTTAAGGTCTTCTAACTCAGACATTATATTTTTTTAGTTTAAGGTCTTTTAGCTTGAACCTTATGTTACTTTAGTTTAAGATCTTTTAGCTCGGACTATTTGTTTCTTTAGTTTAAGGTCTTTTAACTTAGACCTTATGTTGCTTTAGTTTAAGGTCTTTTATCTCAGACCTTCTATTGCTTTAGTTTAAGGTCTTTTATCTCAGACTTACTGTTGCTTTAGTTTAAGGTAATTTGGCTTGTAACTTCTATATAGTCAAGGGATATGGTGCAGACATGATAGGAATGACCCAAAACACTCTAAGGAGCTATATCCTGACGTGATTTTGTTGATGCTCATAAGGATTGGAATACCCTTTTTTCAGAGTAACGCATTTGGTTAATGGCCATAGGTGCATATGCAAGATCCATGAGCATGTATTCATAGTCAATCAAAGGTTCCTTGAAGCCAGGTATATTTTCCATGGGCTGTGGAATATTTATGGTGGTAATATTGATGAGGTTGGAATACTACGGATACCAAGTACACCTGGATAGTTGGAGTATGGATGATGTAAATCATAACCCAAAATTTTGACTCTATGAATATGGGATGGTGCAGATGCGCCAGGTATGTCCCATGATATTCGGAAATGTCAGGTTCCACCGCAGCATTGCAAAGGCTCACAGTGATTGAATCTCCTTTCTGGTAAGGAGAAGATGCCTTGAGTTGGTAGGTCAAGGCCCTGATGCGTCGGTATCATACCAAGTGAAATACGATCTCCACTTTTTTCTAAGGGCTATGAAATATTTTCAAAGACTCAAATGTCTGAATGATGAAGTTGGATATGGGAAGAAATCTATCTGGGAAGTATTCTGGAACCATAGGGTAGTTAACTCTTAAAGTGAAGTTTGAACTCTATGACCTGTGATTTTGAATCATGAGATGTGGTCCATAAAAGGTTAGGAAATGAAGTTTCATACTCTTTCATAGAGGAAGGGAAAGAAACATAGTGACATAACATCAAGTATATCAAATTTGCTTGGATAGTTTGGTATAAGGACTATAAATCATGATCCAAAGTGATCGAGTCAGTAGAATGAGACATGATAGTCATACAAGGAGCAGTTAAAACATAATGAGATGTTGAGTGCTGTCGTGATGATTTCATTGCTCATAATAATTGGAATGTACTTTTTCAGAGTGATGCATTTGGTTGACGGACATAGGTGCATGTGCAGGAGCCGTGGGCATGTATGCATAGTCAAGAAAAAATCCCTTGAAGCTAAATATCCTTTAAAAGGGCTATGGAAGGTTATGGTGATTAGAGACACCAAAACTCATGAATTATGGTTTGTGTAAGATTTAAAATCCAAGGAGGGTTCGAGTACCCAAAAATTTGTGCCACCGCTTAGCGAGAATATTCTCACAACAAGGAGATATGACAAACATTTTCATAGATGTTTTCTGTATTAGTGGGTCTAGAGAGTATATCTTGGATTTCACTAGGGTTATGGACCCTATGACATTTTTTCCTTTTATGTTTTCACACTATTTTTTTCCTAAACCCTGATAATGAGAAGTTTAGTAGGAGGAGACTCAACTTTTACTCAGGTCTCCCTTTATAATTTCTCTACCTCACGGGTTTTGTATCTCTTTTGTTAATAGTTTAAGGGTCTTACGATTTGGACCATTATGGGATAGAGTTTAAGTTTGTACAGTTTTGAACAAAGCACGGATAGTTCAAGATAATGAATTGTATGGACCTAGTATGGAAGATGTTTTACAAGAACCTAATTAGGATACCAGGGTCAAGAGTACTCCAAAATCCCTCAAAGAGAGGGGTGAAGATGTCATAAATCACGGCTTGAGTTTATCAGGTGATGAGTAATGATACGGGATAGTCACGTAAGGAGTAGTTCAGACACAATGGGGTGTTGAGTATAGAAACCCTAGCCTTTTACATATACCATTACATGATTTTAATCATAATTAAACAGAAAATTACAAGTCAAGGATCGTAAATTCTAGTGTCTTGGAAGACTAGGTACATAATAAAACATTATAAAAACAAATTTTTATTTAATCTCCATAATGAGATCCTATCTTCCATTATGATCATACATATGCATAGGATAAAATATGGATAACATGAATAAAGGGATGAGCTAAAATCTTAGTTGGGAAAAATCATATTAATAAAGCTTTAGCATATGGGTTAGAAGGCCTGGCATAATGATATAAAAAGGCATGGAACATGTGAAATAATAACATATAAACATGAGATCATATAAACATGGAGTCCTAATAATGTGTCAGAAACATAAAACATGAATTTATCATGATTCAAGGCTCATTGTGTATAGAGGATCACAATTCAAGGTTGACCACCAAGACCGTTGCACATAGTAGCATGAATCAAGGCTAACCGCCAAGACCATTGCACATAACGGCTCATGAGACTCAAATTTTTTCAATGAATTGGAGCGTTATCTAGGAACACCCATATTAACATGTTCATGAATATGCTTTCCAAATATAGAATCATACATAAACAATCATAAACATAAGGTCACCCATGGAAATAAATGGGTATCATAATCATGTCATAAAGCATAATGAATGGGCGTATTATAAAATTATCCATGAAAGAAAGTAATTAGAATATACATGGAAATTAATAAGTTAAAACAGGAATATATAATGGTAAGTGATGTCAAACATAAGTGACAACAATTAAAAGGAGTATTTAAGAATTTTTAGCATGAAAAACATTTTAGTGCGGTTTTAAGGAAAACACTAACAAGTATTTAAAATAGAAAAGGGAATAATATTTTGTACAAAAACATAAGTTATCCAAGAAGGTTTTCATAATAAAAACTCTAGTTTTATAAATATAATGGTGGCTTAAAAACATATTGTATAGAGTACTTGAAATTGGGTACGAATTCAGGAATTTCCCTTAAAACAGGTTTGCTTATCGAAAGGTATTGAGGAGGGAATCATTTAAAAACATGTATATCCCCAAAATAGAATGAGGGATGCATATTGAAATGTAATTTTGGATCATATACATAGTATTTATAATTTTTACATGAAAATAAAATAAAACTTCATTTGGGTAACAAGAAGGATGGAGCAACCTGAAGGAATATATAAGGTTCGGGTAGCATCCCTTACGGAATATCAGTATGGTATCATGTGTACTTAGGAGGGATTAAGGAGAGATAAAGGAGTTTATAATATTTTAGAAATCATGAGGGAATTATGGGGGAGGTGAAAAATCATACCCCATCATTATTAATTACACATAAAATTTCATAACATAGAGGACATTCTTAAATAAGAGTGAGATAGAGAGGATCGCATACCTTAAGTCTGAAGGTGTTATTCGCTTGATATTAATGACCTGAATAATCAAATTAGGTTATTTATTATTAATTATAGAACCTATAATACATATTATTTATTTATAATAACCTTATTAAGTTCATACATTTCCTTTTTTATGAGTTAAAAGGTTCAATTTAATTATTTGTGGCCATTTTCTTCCTTTTTTTAATGATTGGTTCACTTATATTCATGTTCGGATGAACATGTATGATGAAAGTGGTTGTCCAGAATTGAATTTATATGAAATTAGTGAACATAAAGAAGATTAAATGGTTATAAAATTCATTTTTTTTATTTGGAGTGAAGGTGAATTATTATATAAAACATTGATGATAAATTCTTGGATTAATTTGGTGATTTTGCTCAAAATTAACTTGTTTTGTATTATCATGTGTGAAAAAGGATTCCAGAACATCACATAAGATAAAATATATATTTAATAGTATTTTTCAACCATAAAAATTGTTTCATGACTA